>CM035428.1:125428157-125840657 GCA_020310875.1 Ceratopteris richardii
CAGTCCATCATTGAGAGCCTCATGCAAGGTCACGCAAATGACGAAGAACCAATCACTCCCAAAGAAGAAGAGTCGGAGGCAGGTCGGGCAAGTTTGTAGAGATATCGCAAGCGTAGAGATCATGGAGAGGAAGACCCACATGGAAAACCCTAGCTTCTTCTCCTCTTTGACCCTACTTTGAAGTAGGGAAAATTGCATGAACTGAGTAGAGATGTATTTGCGGTTTATAAGTTATAACACTTCGCCTAATTGCCGATATATCATTCTAGATGGCTCTTAATTTATTTGGAGGAAATATCTTGATTTTGTCGTTAACTTGGAACATGATTTTCAAATCCTTCAAATCAATATCAAGCACGTCGATTTAATTTCAAGTCGTCGATGTGCCTCCAAGCAGTTCAGCTATAGGAATTTCACTTGCACTCTGGACAAAAACTTAAAAACACGTCCAAGCCTGCGTAGCCTAGGGAGCCTCTTGGAGGAAGTTTTTTTTTTTTTTTTTTTTTTTTTAAATAAAAGGAAGTTTGGCCTTAGCATAATCTCCCGGACTTTAATTGAAATAAAGAAAAGTTACAAGTGGATAGGACTAGTGCCCATGGGACCCCCCAAATCCCACACTACAGGGGAGGAGTATGGAGCCTAGAGGGCATTACAAATGACGCGGATAAATTCATCATCACCCTCATGTGTTACCCATTTGGGTTTCAACTTATTGTTTTCGAGGACCTAAATACAGTGATGTCTAAACGGGGGAGATCTCTTATCTCGGGAGATTCTTTTACCTAGAAGAAACAAGGATTTCTCGATCGACCATTCCTTAGGAGTTTGGCCCGAATTAACAGCACATCACTCCCTCCAAATCTTCCAGAGAGTCTCACCCCTGATAGCATTCCATAGCCCCGATGAACAGCCGATCGCCTCACCCAACATCACCTGTTGCCAATTGATTTGGTTCGTGAGTCTCAATACTCAGGTCATGTGATGCCAGATAACACGAGACTTGGAGCAGTCGAAGAACAAGTGAGCTAAATCTTCGATGCATCGATGACAACGCTTGCACCATGGCGGCGCACAACAGATTTTGTTAGCCCTTGCATTGGACCAGATACCTTTATGCAAGATCTTCCACATGAGAACGGAGTTTTTGACCTCAATTAGGGGTTGTCAAATAGACATAAATTTTAGTTCCCACCGTAGTTTGGTCCAAGAAAGGCACCATCTCTTGTTAAGAGTGTGGTGAACATCTAAGTTCTCTTTGAAGTTGCGGGTTTTGGATAGCTTCTTAACATTGCTCTATTTGAGGCCCTCCAGGCAAGGAAGCTCCTGACCGCCGAGAAGGCGGGTAGTTGAGCGGTCCCATGCTAAACACCCGCTTTGAAGAAGAGTCCATTCCTCAAGGGTAACTCTAAGTCTCGGATCCAATTCTTCGAACCTAATCCACTGGCTGGTCCCTTGTTTGCAGAGTTGTTTCCACTGTTTGAACCCCTTGTTCCATAATCGCTTTGCAGTTTGGAGGTTCCAAGACTCCACCCCCTAATGCCACTGATTGGGAACCAGATAGAGTCATTTTGTCTTATCCCAGCCGCCCACTTCCACTCATCACTGATTCTTATGAATTCTTTGGCCTTGTTCCAATTCTTCCATAAAGAACAGACGAGTCTAGAGCCTTTAGGGGACACCGGGTGGGGGGAGAACAAAAGCGTGAGAATCCCTATGTCCTTCCAATTGGGATGGCCAACTAAGGTAAGGTCTTCCATGTTTCTGAAGATCAATTTAGCCCAAGAGGACTCCCTATTGCTCCAAGCCTTGATAAGCCACTTCGTCGCCAGCTTGTCAGCCAACCCAACGATATCTAAAATTCCCAAGCCCCTTGAGTCTTTAGGGCTAATGCAAGTTTCCCATTTGATTTTGGGAATCCCCCTCCTGTTGGGGTCCCTAGTCCAAAGGAAGTTTCTGTAGATTCTTTCCACTTTGGCCAAGTCTTTCTCCTTAGGTCTCCAACATGAGATAAAGTAAATAATTGTAGACAACATAAATGTGTTAACAACCATAGCATGTCGTGCCAAGTTGACTTTCATACCTTTCCTATGATTCAGCTTGCTATCTAGCTTGGATAGCACCCAGTTCCAGCGTTGGTCCATTGAGATGTCGAATCCCATCGGAATGCCAAGGAGTTGGAGGAAGCTTTGAGTTCTAGTCTTGACTGACATATCTATGAGTACTTGAAAGATGAGTGCCGCCACCTTAAAAGGTTCAGTGTGTGAGTGTGTTTACAATTCATTGTACTCTAAAAAAAACAGTTAAAAACACACATAGAACCACTAGTGGCCATATTTGCGCATTAAAAGGTTCGATGCAGTTGGCGTTGATCTCCACGCAGAAAAGTTTACACACACAAAAGCAGCAAAGCTGGCCATTTGCTATGTTTTCGTTGCTCTTCGTATTCTACGTGAGGAGACAAACGCATTGCAAAGGGAGCCATGCACCCCATCAAACATATGAAAGGAGATGCCGCCTACATCGTCGAGATGAATGTCGGATATTTACAACTAGCGCATTCATTGAAGAGCCAGAACGTTACGATGGGACTGGATATCACTCGCCTTTAACAAATAAAGAAGGTGCATTTTTACGTTCTGTGACAGGATATGCGCACGCCAAATACTGAAGAGCAAAGGGTCCGCAGCAGAAGCTCATGTGCACATGAAGCTTTTAGCAGATTTTACTTTTATTACGATGGAGGAGAATTGAATTAAGACAACCGTTGCATCTTCCTAAATGCAGACATGGATATGGCTTGTATGAATAAGCGGCAATGGTAATAATAGTTCGAAAACAGTAATAAGTTCAACTTAGCGGAAGCTTCAATATTAATCTAATGAAAATGTTTCACGCAGAATTTACAAAACCCTTCAACAATATCCTCATCTGCCCCCTCATCTGCAAGGTCTGGAAGCTTCAATGCAATAAGATTTTTGAAAAGAATGCAAGGAAACCTAGATGCAATGCAATAAAATCATGAAGGTTCGTACAGTGACCTAAAATCCATGAAGAGATTCCACGATGGAACTTTTGCCAAATCCTAATGATCGACACCCTACTTCAAATATGCAAGTTAAGGATGAAAGAGAAATCACAAAGCAGTATTAACTCAAGATTAAGGTTTACATCCAGATGTTCACATTTCCTTCTTGGAGTGATCCCAACTCAACAGAATGTTCTACAACCTTATCCACGCTGCTATCACTCTAGTTTGTATTAACTACATCATTTGAATGGTATCTGAATCATTGACAATACATACTAATTACATTAATCTTGAGGTGACTAATGATGCTATTGCTTTGTAGTACACATTTTGATCTGATATGTACTGAAATAAATTTATGCAATCATTGAAGTACGTTGATCCCAAACGGACATAAACATATCAAAAATTACGTTTCGCAAACCAATATAATTTTAATTGAAGTTTTGATGTTACCAATGTACAGTACTTTACCTTAAAGCCCTTGAATCAGAAACTTGTAATCACATCTTACTCACATTCCCCATATCCCAAGCAAATAGACGACAAAACTTTGACTTTTGAATTTTTTTTTTCTTTTGGGTATAGAAAATGAAAGTACTTGGTCCCCCTACACTGTACTGCAAGATGTACTTTACATCATGGGACATGTACAGATAACAAGCTCTGAGACTCCCAACCCCAGCACTTTCTTCTTCAAATCATGGCTTTTCGTTGCCTCCAAGGGGAGACACGATCATTAGTTTGTAATCTGCACTATTACTTTATAATAAATATAAATAACTGATGCGGAATCTGTCGAACCCATAGGAAATGGTTTTTCAGCAAATTAATGGCTAGCCATTCTTTGACCCTAATTTGAAGTAGGGAAGGTTTGCATAAACTAAGTATAGATCGATTTGCAGTTTATAATACTTCGCCTAGATCCCAATATATCATTTTAGACGGCTCTCGATTGATTTGGAGGAAATATCTTGATTCTTTTTGTATGTATAGAAAAGTGATTTTTAGTTCTTTTTTTTAAATGGAGGTTCACCCGAAGTCTACTCCCCCGAGCTTTAACTTTGAAAGTGCAATCGTACAAGTGAATGGGCATAGTACCCGCAGGACCCCCTTATCCCACAAAGCAGGGGTTAGACAAGGTTCCAACATTACAATTGGTTTTAATTGACCAAAGCCATACATATCCAGCCAGGGGCTTGAACTCTGGACCTCTGCCTCAAGAGGCCAAAGCTCAATCAATCGCCCTACAAATGAATATCAATCCACATTTAAGCACTTCGATCTAAGAGTGCATTCAGATATGGCAATAGAGTTCTGCTGGTCCAAATGGAGATCCTGCATGTTCAGTTCACACAAAGTGGTGGTAATCTGTGAAAAACAAACTATAGATTTGATATTATTGGTTGAATCATGAGATTGGTCAATAAACATGGTTTATCAAAGCCGCACAGACTTGTTCCGAGGAAAGAGGCCGCCTCAGTGAATGGTGTGCCGCCGGGCTGTGTAAATCCAGACGAATGTCAACGTGCCTCGAAGCACGTCAGCTGTAGGAATTTCACTTGCACGCGGGCAAAAGTACACAAAAAGCACTAGTGGTGCTGATTGCACATCAAAAGGGTCGACGCAGTTGGCGCTCATCTCCACGCAAAAAAGCTAACCTCTCTCTCACACACTCACAAAAACACATACACATGTTACACAAAAATTTCACTTGCACGACAGGCAAAAGTACACAGAAAAACCACTAGTGCTCATATTTGCACATTAAAAGGGTCAATGCAGTTGGCGCTCATCTCCACGCAGACAAGCTAACCCCCAAAGATATAAGGAACAAATCTGGGCTTTCTCTATTTTGTCATTGCCCTTGGTATTGTAGGTGAGGACTCAGGAGACAAACGTCTTGTAAAGGCATGATGCATCCCATCAAACATACGAAAGCATATGATCTCTGCATCGTCGAGGTGAATGTGGGATATGTGCAACTAGTGACATCAAAACAAGCATGATCATGACGATGATGATAGGCGCATGGGTTGGAGAGCCTGAATGTTACGATGGGACTGGATATCACTAGTCTCTAGCACATAAATAACATGCATTTTCACGTTCCGTGAAAAGATATGCGCACACCAAATACTTAATACCAAAGAAGCTGCATTAGTTAATTCATAAAAGGGGAGATAAGAACAAAATTGAAAACCGGTGGCCGATTACCATGCTTCAAACGGGATACAAGATAATGGCCAAAGTTTTTTTATAATAAAAGGAAGTTCGGCCTTAGCCTATTCTCTCAGTCTTTTATTAAAATAAAGAAAAAAAGTTACAAGTGAATGGGGCTAGTGTCCATGGGATGCCCCGAATCCCACAATGCAGGGGAGGAGTATGTCAAGCTAGAGGGCATTACAAATGAGGTGGATAAATCTATCATCACCCTCACGTGGGACCCATTTGGGTTTCAACTTGTTGTTTTCGAGGAGATAAATACAGTGGTGTCTAAACGGTGGAGATCTCTTATCTCGGGAGATTCTTTTACCTAGAAGAAACAAGGACTTCTCGATCGACCATTCCTTAGGAGTTTGGCCAAAATTGATAGCACATCGCTCCCTCCAAATCTTCCAAAGGGTCTCACCCCTGATGGCATTCCACAGCCTCGATGAGCAGCCGACCGCCTCACCCACCAGCACCTGTTGCCAATTGATTTGGTTCGTGAGTCTCAATACCTGAGTCACGTGATGCCAGATAACACAGGACTTGGGGCAATCGAAGAACATGTGAGCTAAATCTTCGATGCATCGATGGCAACGCTTGCACCATGGCGGCACACCACACATTTTGTTAGCCCTTGCATTGGAGCAGATACCTTTGTGCAAGATCTTCCACATGAGAACGGACTTTTTGATCTCAATTAGGGGGTGCCCAATGGACATGAACTTTAGTTCCCATCAAAGTTTGGTCCAAGAAAGGCACCATCTCTTGTTAAGAGTGTGATGAACATCTAAGTTCTCTTTGAAGTTGGGGATTCTGGATAGTTTCTTTCCATTGCTCCATTTGAGGCCCTCCAAGCAAGGAAGATCCTGACCACAGAGAAGGCGGGTAGTTGAGCGGTCCCAAGCTAAACACCTGCCTTGAAGAAGAGTCCATTCCTCAAGGGTAACTCTAAGTCTCGGGTCCAAGTCTTCGAACCTAATCCACTGGTTGGTCTCTTGTTTCCAGAGTTGTTTCCACTGTTTGAACCCCTTATTCCATAACCGCTTTGCAGTTTGGAGGTTCCAAGCCTCCACCCCCCTGATGCCGCCGACCGGGAACCAGATAGAGTCATTTTGTCTTATCCCAGCCGCCCACTTCCACTCCTCACTTATTCTGATGAATTGTTTGGCCTTGTTCCAACTCTTGCATAAAGAACACACGATGCTAGAGCCTTTCGGGGACACCGAGTGGGGGGAGAACAAAAGTGTGAGAATCCCTATGTCCTTCCAACCAGGGTGGCCAACTAAGGTAAGTTCTTCCGTGTTTCTGAAGATCACTTTAGCCCAAGAGGACTCACTATTGCTCCAAGCCTTGATAAGCCACTTTGCCACTAGTTTGTCAGCGAGCCCAGCGATATCCAAAATTCCCAAGCCCCCTGAATCTTTTGGGCTAATGCAAGTTTCCCATTTGATTTTGGGAATCCCCCTCCTGTTGGCCAACAGAATCTCTTGTCATTTAAAGTTATTGCCAAAGTTATCGCCAACAGAATCTCTTGTCATTTAAATTCATGGCTTTGTGAGGACCAGAAAGGCTTTATCAAAGGTAGATCCATACTTGAAGGCCTTGCTTTTGCTGAGGAGTCTGCTCAAGATCTAGTATTCATTAAGATCGACTTCGACAAAGCGTATGACAGGCTGGAATGGGATTTTATTCTTCAATCACTGAAAGACCTTGGATGTAGCCAAAAGTTCACGAAGATGGTTTCCACTCTACTTGGAAATGCTTCCACAAGAATAAATATCAATGGTAAGCTCTCTGAGCCCATACGTTTAAAAAGATCTATCAGGCAAGGATGCCCACTCGCTCCACTGCTATTCGCTATCGCCTCAGATGGCCTGAGTCGCCTATTAAAGTTTCGCATGGATGCTGGCAATCTTAAGGGTCTTTCCCTACCTCTAAATCATGGCCAAATGATTGCAAGACTCTTTGCCAACGACATGAATGCCTTTGTACATAACGATTCGAACAGCATTGAGGTGTTCTGGAGTTGCCTCGACACCTTTTGCGTGGCGTCAGGTTCAAAAATCAACCATGTTAAAACTGCTTTCAGAGCAATCCGTGGACCTCCACCCCAAGTGTTGTTAGATCAGGGGTGTCAAGCGATCCCTAGAGGGCAAGTTTTTCGTCTTCTCGGTATTCCAATGGGCTTCGACATCTCAATGGAACAACGGTGGAACTGGGTGCTATCCAAACTGGATAGAAAACTAAATCATTGGAAAGGTATGCAAGTTAACTTGGCAGGGCGTGCAATGGTTGTTAACACGTTTATGCTTTCTACGACTATTTATTTTATCTCATGTTGGAGACCTAAGGAGAAAGAGTTGGCCAAAGTGGAAAGAATCTGCAGAAACTTCCTATGGACGGGGGACCCCAATAGGAGGGGGGTCCCCAAAATCAAATGGGAAACCTGCATTAGTTCGAAAGACTCAGGAGGCTTGGGTATTTTGGATATCGCTGGGTTGGCTAACAAGTTGGCGGTTAAGTGGCTTATCAAGGCTTGGTGCAATAGTGAGTCCTCGTGGGCTAAATTGATCTTCAGAAACATGAAAGATCTTACCTTAGTTGGCCATCCTGGTTGGAAGGACATAGGGATCCTCACGCTTTTGTTCTCCCCCCACCCTGTGTCCCCGAAAGGCTCTGGCCTCGTGTGTTCCTTATGGAAGAGTTGGAACAAGGCCAAACAATTCATCAGAATCAGCGATGAGTGGAAGTGGTCGGCTGGGATAAGACAAAATGACTCTATTTGGTTCCCGATCAACGGCATTAGGGGGTGGAGTCATGGAACCTCCAAATTGCTAAGCGGTTATGGAACAAGGGGTTCAAGTAGTGGAACAGCTCTAGAAACAAGAGACTGGCCAGTGGATCAGGTTTGAATGCTTAGACCCAAGACTTAGAGTTACCCTCGAGGAATGGAATCTTCTTCAAGACAGATGTTTAGCGTGGGACCACTCAACCACTCACCTTCTTTGCGGATAGGATCTTCCTTGCCTGGAGGGCCTCAAATGGAGCAATGGCAAGAAACTATCCATAATCCCCAACTTCAAAGAGAACGTAGATGTTCATCACACCCTCAACAAGATGTGGTGCCTTTCTTGGACCAAACTTCGATGGGAACTTAAGTTCATGTCTATTTGGCACCCCCTAATTGAGATAAAAAAGTCCGTTCTCATGTGGCAGATCTTGCATAAGGGCATCTGGTCCAATGCAAGGGCTAACAAAATTTGTGGGGTTCCTCCTTGGTGCAAGAGATGACATCGATGCATCGAAGATTTGGTTCACCTTTTCTTCGATTGCCCCAAGTCTCCCGTTATCTGGCACCACTTGACGTGCGTTTTGAGACTCACGAACCAAATTAGTTGGCAACAGGCGCTGTTGGGGGAGGCGGTTGGCTGCTCATCAAGGCTGTGGAATGCCATCAGGGGTGAGACTCTTTGGAAGATTTGGATAGAGCGACGTGCTGTCAATTTTGGCCAAACTCCAAAGGAATGGTCGATTGAGAAATCCTTGTTCCTTCTAGGAAATACAATCTCCCGTGATAATAGATCCCCACCGTTAAGGCATCACTGTATTTATGTTCTCGAAGATAACAAGCTGAAACCCAAATGGGTCCCGCATGAGGGAGATGATAGATTTATCCGCCTCATTTGTAATGCCCTCTAGCTCTCCGAACTTGTCCCCTGTAGTGTGGGATTTGGGGGGTCCCCTGGGCACTAGTCCCTTCACTTGTAACATTTCTCTTTTATTTTAATTAAAGTCCGGAAGAATAGGCCAAGGCTGAACTTCCTTTTATTGAAAAAAAAAACCCTCACACACATGAAGACCTTGACAGGTTTTCCTTTGGTTTCCATGGAGAAGATTTGCATTAAGACAACAGTTGCATTTTACTAAATGTATACATGGATATAGCCTGTACGGATAAATGGCAATGGTAAAGCATTAATAAATTCAACTCAGTGAAAGCTTCAATATTAATCCAATGAAATCGGATCCAGCAGAGATTACAAAGCCCTTCAACAATATCATCGTCTGCAAGGTACTGAGGCTTCACTGTAAGGAGTAAAATAAAAATGAAACAAAACCTAGATGAAATGCAATAAACTAAATGTGCATGCATTGACCTAAATTCCATGAAGAGAATCCACAATGGTATTTATGCCAAAGCCTAATGATCTGTCTTCCAAAATATCTAAACAATGCAACATCGTGTCTTATGCTAAAAAATGTAAAAATAAACTCCAAACAAGACTCTTTGAGGGAAAAATGTGATGCAGATGATAAAAAATGTGATGCAGATGATACGATGTATATCAAATGTGATGCAAATCTTTGAAAACAATGATTCTAACTCGTTATTCGTTGCAAAGGATTCAGTATAAATGTGAATAGCTCTACATTGAAGAGTCATTCTGTAGATTCAATCAGGATAACCATACTACCTTACAAAGGTAGAGTATTTTTACATTGAAGGATTCAGTATAAATCTGAATTTTTTTAATTTGAAGAGTCTTTTTGGAGATTCAATCAGCAATACTATACTACATTGCAAAGATACAATACAATAGATACGCTACTTCAAATATTGTGCTCTTACAGGGGACAAATTGTGATAAAACTAATTAATATTGAGGTGATTAATGATGCTACTGCAAGTCTTCTTCGGTGTACACGTTTTGATCTAATATGCACAGAAACAAATATTTGCAATCGTTGGATTATGTTGATCCGATACTGATATAAACATATCAAAAGTTACGTTTTTCCAACCAATATATTATTATTTAAAACTCTGATTTTACCAAAGAACTTGACCTCAGGACCCTTGATCAGATACTTGCAATCATATCATATTTACATTCCCCATATCCTAAGCAAATAGAGGACATAACTTTGACTTTTGACTTTCTCTTTTTGTTATCGGTAGAGACGCTGAACGTACTTGGTCCCCCTACACTGCACTCTAGTGCAAGAAGTACTTTACATCATTGGACATGATAACAAGCTTTGGGGACTCCCAACGCAAGCCCTTTCTCCTTCAAATCATGGCCATATATTGCCTCCAAGGAAAGCCGCCATCATTAATCTGTATGTCAATCTGTGAGCTCCAGTATTACTTTATTAAAGCTATTAATTTCTGATGTGGAATCTGTCAAACTCACTGGAAATGGATTTCGCACCAAATTAATGGCGATCAATTCTTTGACCCAGATTTGAAGTAGGGAAGATTTGCGTAAACTGAGTAGAGATGTATTTGCGGTTTATATGACTTCGCATAGATGCCGGTATATTATTTTGGAGGGCTCTCGACTGATTTGGAGGAAATATCTTGATTCTGTCTGCATATCTAGAACAGTGATTTTCAATTCTTTTAAATCAATACCAGTTCACGTTCAAGCATGTCGATCTAATGTCGAGGTCCCTCGAAGCACCTCACCTGTAGGAATTTTACTTGCACGCCGGGCAAAGCCACACAGAAAAACCAGTTGTGGTCAATGGTCATATTTGCACGCAGAAAAGTTAACCCGTCCCTCTCTCTCTCCCTTCTCTCTCTCTCTCTCTCTCTCTCTCTCTCTCTCTCTCTCTCTCTCTCTCTGAAAGGTAAAAGCAGCAAAGCTGGGCAGTTTCAATGTTTCCTAGTTCTTCGTATTTTACTGTGAGGAAACAAACGTTTTGTAAAGGCGGCCATGCACCCTAGCATACACATGAAAAGATATGCCGTCCGCATCATCGAGATGAATATCGGATGTTCACAACGAGCGGCATGAAGATGAGCATGATCATGACGATGATGATAGGCATAACGTTACGATGGGACTGGGTATCACTCGCCTCTACAAAACTGAATAACCTGCATCAGAGACTCTCACTCACATGAAGATCATGTCAATCTTTCTTTCGTTTCTATGGAGAAGAATAGCATGAAGAGACATGGATCATGAGTGGAAATGGTAACAAATAATTAGAATACATTGATAAGTTGACTTAATGAAATCTTCAATATTAATCTTACGAAATCGGATGCTGCAGAGTTTACAAAGCCCTTCAACAATATCCTCAGCTGCAAGGTGTGGAAGCTTCAATGCAATGAGTTTTACATCGTGGGGCATGTGCAGGTAACATGCTCTGAGACCCCGCAATGCAAGCGCTTTCTTCTGCAAACCATGGCGAAACCATGGCCTTTCGTTGCCTCCAAGGGAAGTCACGATCATCAGGATCCCTAAAGCATATCGCACGGATCCCTCCTTTTTCCTTTTTCGTTTTCAGGCTAACGAGATACTCGAGACGATACACCTTCTGGTTGGGACATCAAACTATATTTATTTCTACTGTGAGCTAGCAGAAATTTGTAACATTTCTGCAAACGTGAGGCATGCATGGGGGTGTATATACAGACGTGTGTGTGTGTATATACAGACATGCAGAGAGAACAAGACGTTGAAAAGAAACCATCGTCAATTTAGATCACGAATTCAAACATTCCCCCACAGAGCTCGAGAATTCTTTGAAATTTGAGACATTAGGTGGCGTGCTAGAGGAGTAACAAATCAAGGGGAAAAACTTAGTGCATCAACGAGATGTGACAGACTTTCATCTCTGATCATGATCTTTCTTTTATGAAACAGGAATGGAAAGGGCAGATTAAAAGAGAGATTGAGGGAGAAAAGTGGAATTCCCGGTGACTTATTACTCGGACTTTTCACTCATATCAATATTCCCTTTTCAAGTCTTCTCACAAAAGAAGTCATGAAAAAAGTGCTAAACAAAGTGAAATGGGCTCAACAAAGCAAGAGGCTTTGAGTGTCAGCGCAGGAAAAGACGAGTCATAAAGAAGTAGAGTGGGAGATGTCTTGGAATTCCAGGGAGGGAGAAAAAGGTTTATATATAATACAATATGAAAACTTAGTTCTCTTGAGAAGACGTAAATCGTTATATTCTTGGCATGAAAATTGCATGCTTGCATCAACGCTCCCCATGGTATACTTGTGGGAAGTTGTGGGAAGGATCACTAGGATATGCATTGTATTTTCTTTCTTTTTTACTGCAAGCTTGGTTTTTGTTATCTTTTAGCCGTTATCTATAATATGGTTTCAAAGTAGGTTCTGTAAGAAATAGTAGCACAATGCAATCGAGACAAAGAGAGACGTAGACTGCTAGATGGAGAACTCAAATTCACAAATTCCCAAGAGCAATACAACTACAAAGATGGTGTTTTCCACCCGTGCACCCCCAATATGGAGCCTTAGATGGTAATCTAGATAGGCTCTAGATAAAAGACTTACTAGTGTGCAATGCTATGTAGAGTTACACATGAGTTGTGCTTATTTAGCATTTACAATGGGAGTCGAAATAGATAAACATAATCGGGAGGGATAAAGTAGTCGAAAAAATATATAATCCACTAATATCTCCATGATTAAAATTCCTACCATCTCAGCCCTACGGGTTGGGGGGATAGGCCCCATGGACTTGAGAGAAGGGGACAAGCCTCCCTCTACACTGCCCGATATAGATTCTATGGGGAAAGTGCATGATGCCATAAGGCTTTTATTTTCACTTTGAATGGCAACCTAATGGGGCGGAAGTTTTTCCCCACATAAGCTAATGGATAGGCTCACAAAGATCATCTATTACCATTAGTGTTCACACATAGAGCTCATCTAACTTGGAATTTACGGTTCCACAAAGGTCTGTGCTCTTACAATGGCTTCTTCTCATAATGGGGGTCTTATAACCTAGACAACTATGGATCATTTGTGGTCATTTGTGAGTGCAGTATTGTGTGTAACTAACACCACCTCTCAATGTCCACCATATGGTTAACTACCTCGTTGGTCCAATCCCAAGCTTTGAAAAGTGTCAATGAAGTTGCTCTCTCCAAAGAGCCTTGGTGAAGATGTATGCTCCATTTTTTTTAGTTGGTCAATAACTTATCTCGAGGACCCCATACTCGATCAAGTCACACACATAGTGATAATAAATTTCATGTGCTTGGTTCGTGCATGGAAAAAGCAATGCCCATGAAACTTTGGCTGTCACACTTAAGCCCTATAGCCTCTTGTCCTTGTATTTCTATGGGCCATATGATCCTCCTAAACCATATTGCTTCACTTGCTGCAAGACATAAGGCTATGTACTCAATATTGGTAGAAGATAAAGTTGTAGTTGGTTGCTTCTTATTGATTTGAGAGAGAATCCCATATCCTAAAGAAAAACAATATCCAAAATTGATTTCGACTATCAATATCTCCTTCCCAATCTCAATGAGAGTACCCAACCAGAGATGATCCTTCTTCATGTAGATTACCATAATACTACTTCAATAACATAGGAGATATCTAGTTTTTTGTATGTAGGTACACATGTACATATGTTATTTGTATATATGGATGTCTCTATGTATTTATGTAAATGGGTATGTATTTGGGATTGAAAACCTGCCTTCAAGTTTTAGGGGAAAAAGTGAGCCTTGCATGGGCCTTCAAAGGATCCCTAATTTTTAGGGACTAAAGAGCCTAAAACGTCAGATTTAGAGGGTACAAAAACCAACTAGTGATATTGTGAAATAAAATAATTCTTAAAAAGATGTGTATTTAAGTGCTCGTCCATGAGCATCCATAGCCTTTGGATTGTTTAAATCAATAGTTCAAGTTAAAATAGATGGAAAGTATGAGAGAGAAGGTTTCAAAAATTATGGGAGTTTGGAGAGAATCTTTCACACTCTTTGCAAGATTTGTGACCATTGGATCTTGAAGAATCCTACAATTCATCATGAATGGGGTTGAGAATTTTTCACAGATCAGAGTGAGCCATTGAATGAACAGTATGATATAATGGCCCATGTAAAAAGGTGCCTTTGCATTCAAATGAGGCAATTAGAGCCATAAGATCATGGTTGGATCCAATCTATAATTGTAAGCATAGTTATTCATCCAAATTCAAGGAGATCCATACGATTAAAGGTTGATCTAATGGTCTACAGAGGCGATGCGTTTCATCATCATTGCAAAAATTTCAACCACTTGTTCTCACACCAATCCAAGGGTCCAAGATCAAAGTTACCTTGAAATTTGCAATTTCATGTTAGCCCTTGGATCTATGAGGAAATCCGATGGCTTTAAAACATTTTTGAGCTTTTCAAAACCATTCCGAAGATAAAAACCCATGAGCTCTACCTGATTTTTCTATGTTTTTTCACACAGAAACAAGGGAAGCTTATGCCTAGCCCATGTGATTAAGAAACTATATTGTGGCCACCACCCTCTTCTCATTGGTCCATTCTTAATCACTCCTTAATCTAAAAGGCCCATGCAAGGTTCATTTTTTCCCCTATTGAGCTTGTCCTATCCAATTTTGAATGAACAATATATCTTGCTAAATTACAAATTGCATTTAGTCATTTCCAATGGAAAAATATAAATCTTATGACTATTTAAAACGTTTTGTGAGGCTTCAAGGTTATGGTCGATAAACGCCTTATAATGTTTGTTTGGAGAGATCCAACACCTTAATTAGCATGATCCTAAACATAAAAGAATTAAGAAACTAGAATTATGCAAAGGGTAGAAAAAGGATGTGAGGAAAATTTTACATTACCATTGACACTTAAGATATGCTAATTTGAGACAAATGGATAAACATATCCTCTTTGTATACTTTATTTTAACTTAACATTTTATATTTTTATAATATGTGTTTCATAATAGAGAGAGCAAACTTCTATATTAACCAAACTTCAACAACATCTTTCATAAGGCTTAAATGAACAACAAAATGATTATAATGTAAAGCTTAAATTTCCAAAAGAAGGATGCTCGTTAAGAAATAAAAAGGATAACTTTCACTTCTAATTACATATAGGAAAGAATGGACCCTTCGTTTGACCTAAGATCCATAGATGACGTTTTGGGTTCACAAAAGTGTAGGGATAAGCATGTAGAGACATAGGGAAGCTAGCAAAAAATTAGTCACTATTTCGTCCCTTCCAAAATCTTGAATTTTATTAAAGAGGAAAGATATAGAAGAAATGTGAAGAGAACTAAAGCAAACATTGATAAAAATGTTGTCCCCTCTCTGGGGATTCCCTTCCTTTTATGAAAGCCCATAAAATGTCTAATCAAGTAGAAATATCTAAATTTTCTCCTTAAATTTTTATGATAAGTCTAACTTATATTTGGAGCATAAATGAAGTTCATTGTACACCCAGCCTTCCATACCTCCCATAAAGCTTCACTATGGATAGCAATAAAGATGGCTGCAAAGCAGGTCACTTCTTCTCGTTGGATAGCTTTTTACTAAGAGATCTTTGTAGGAACCTTGAGAGTCGTTTATACAAATTGCCGAAACCTTTTACTCTTTTGACACATATAGAGTATGTGTTTGATTTTTGCCTTTTCTCTATGGAGCCTCTTGAGCCACAAAGATAACTTATGGATATTCCATATGCCTCTATGGATAATTTTCTAGAGATGCTCTGACTCCATGACGATCATGGGCTTCCAAAGGGATAAACGTTTTAACTTTTGCTAGAGATACGAACAATGAGATGCCCATTTTGAGCATAGAAGAGCTCAAATTTTCTATTCATTCTAGTTATGCTATTGATGTGCCTTCATTCTTTCAAAATGAGGCCTTTTCATGTTGATTATGCTATTATATTCTAGCAATATAAGGTCCTCCATAATTATGTCTTCCATTGTTCTTTTGATCAAGCACGAAAGTTTATTGTCTAACCTAAGATTCCAATATGAATCCTCTTGTGTTTTCCATGGTCCAGTTTCCTAGTTCCTAATGTTCTCTTTACACTTTTGAACTGAATTAGTACACAACCTCTTGGCAAAATGTCTTCCCATTAGGGGAAAAAATGAGCCCTACATGGGCCTTGTAAGGATTCTTAATTTTTAGGGATTAAAATGCTTAATCATGGTGATTAAGGTGGCTTAGAAGACCACTAGTGGTATTCTCAAATAAAATATTATTTGATAGCTCATATATTTGAATTACCAATTTGAACTTTTACGAGCCTTTGGATGCTTGAGTTCAATGGCTAAGATTAATATGCATAAGGCTATAGAGAGAGAATGATTTGGAATCGTTGGAATTAGAGACACTTGCGTAGGCCTTTCAGACACCCTCTCCATGCTTTAGAGTCATTGAACTTACTCTTAGCTGAAGATAAGCTTCACCACTGGATCAAAGATGGATCCAATGATCCATATTGAGGGCACACTTTATCTCCAGGAATCACCTATAGCCGTCAGATTTCAAGCCTAATCCAAAGGCCCTTATTAAAAGGCACCTTTTTCTTGCTTTCTTAGATCCAAGACATTCAAAACCTTCCCAATCCAAGGGTCCAAATGGAAATATGCCTTGATTTTTGCAATTCAATCATCTCCTTTAGATCTTTGAGCCAATCGAATGGCTATAATTCATTTGCAAGGATTTCAAAACCATTTGAACAAGAAAAAACATGTGTTCTATCTAGTTTTCTACTCTTTGACCATGGAAAAACAAGGGAATTGTATGCCTAGCCTATGTGATTAAGGGGCTATACTGTGTCCAGCTCCCGTCTCATTGGTCCACCACTAATCCCTACTTAAGCTAAAAGCCCCAGGTAGGGTTCATTTTTTCCCCTAGTGTTTTCTTGTTGCCCAACAATGGAGCCTAATGTGTGTGGATGTTCAAGTTAGAATTGATGGGTAATAAGATAAAATGAATGATGTCATGGTTTCTCCAATGGGGGGAGAATTCAAGAGAAATTTATTACATATTTATAAGTTTTGTTGGTTTTCATAGTCGCACAAAACACAAAAGAAGAGGAAGCATGTAAGAAGTAGAGAAATGAGACCAAACGGGGTCTCGACATTAAATTTTCTGCTCAATTTTGATTTACAATTATCAGACCTTATCAGAAGCAACAATAATTATTTTTATCACTAATCAATGTAACATAAAACCAACCAATTTTTCCATGTGATGCTCCAGTTTTGCAAGTTGAGAAGTACTCCAGCTCGAGAACCATAGATAGAATGTGCCTATAGATTTTCATATTTTTTGGACCTCATTTGATATCCCAAAATTGTTTAGGACAATAACTTTTAACCACGCCTGTCATTAGATGTGAAACTAGTCACTTCCCCTCAAAAATTATAAATAGAGCTAGAGAGCTCATTTTTGGGGTTAGCTAGTTTGAGGTGTGAGCTTTATAAGTGATCTTTTGTATTTTGATTAATGAGTAGAAGTATTGCACCTTCCATTGCCTCTTCTATGGTCTCTTCCTTGTGTGTGTGTGTGTGTGTGTGTGCATGCATGTGTGTGTAATAGTGTGCTTCTCACCTTCAGCTTCTTGCACATCACTCAATCGTGATCTTCATATCATCTCTACATCTCCACAGATTTACAATTAAGAAGGTGGAGCTCCATGATGTGCCACTTACCCTTGTCTAGAGCAACTCCAAATTTGGCACCATTGCCAAGAATGTGCTCATGGACAAATGTGTGATGGTAAGAGTGTTAGGAGATAAGCATTGGAAGGTAAGATTTTGTTTTTTTCTGTGTTTTCCTTTCCTCATTTCACCTCCTATACTTTTATATCTCAAAGCCATGCATTATCATTATTGCCAAAAAATTTGATTTTTTCCATATACACCCATATTCAACCCATTCCCCTCATTCTCATGTGAAAGCGAGCAAGAGAGAGAGAGAGAGAGAGTATGAGTGTCAATTCTATTTCTATGTTCTCACAATACCTAAGAATCAAATTAATCTAGGACAAATAGTTGAAAAGGTTTTCAAGTCAGATTTACAAATGAAGGAGTAATTGTGGAAGATCCCAAGAATGAATATAATCAAAGTGTTTCTAATAAGACGGAAGGAAGACATTTTACTTTGAAAATCGAGGGAATATTGGTCAGGATTTGCACACGCATGGTGAGGAAGTGATTATAGGACTAGACCTCTATCATATGAGGTTAGGACATTTCAATGAATGAGGATACAAAGCTATGGTGGCAAATCAATCTATACTAGGGTTACCAAATGTGGAGAACCAACATATGGTTTGCAAATGTGAAGCATGCACAATGGGAAAAGCACAAGAATTCCCATTTCAAAGAAAGGATTTAAGCATGATGGAATACTGGAGCTCATCCATACAAATGTATGGGGAACAACAAAAGAAGGATCAATCAAACTCTAGGTATTATGTTATCTTTATTGATGATGCTACAAGATGGATAACTCTTTATGTTTTGAAGGAAATATCAAAAGTATTCGGAGCCTTCAAGCATTTTCATACATATGCAAAAAGAGTAACAGATCAAAAGCTCAAGAGAATAAGGTTTGATAGAGGGAGAATACTTCTCCCAAGAAATAAATGATTATCTTTGGAATGCAGGTATTAAGAGGGAAATAACTTGCAAGTGCACACCTCATCAAAATGGGGTGGTAGAAAGAAGAAATAGAATCTTTTTTGGATTTGCTAGGGCTATGTTCAAGGAAAAGAATTTTCCAAATTATCTATGGGTTGAGGCTGTTGAGGCTATGAATACAACTACATACCTTGTGAATACAACTACCTAGGTTTCATGAAGAAGTGTATTCAAATACACATGAAGAGAATGAACCAATAAGGTCAAGTAGGTTAAGAAAACAACCAGCAAGGTATTCTTTTGATACTTCTTATATGAATCAGAAAAGTTATGCTCACATGCTCAAAGATGATGAAGAACCTCAAAACTATGATGAAGCAAAAGGAAAGAAACAATGGGAAGAAGCAATGAAGGAAGAGTTCAATGCACTTGAGGAGAACAAGACATGCAAACTTGTTCCAAAACAAAATGGTAAGAAAGTGATTGGAAATAAATTGGTTTATAAAGGGAAGAAGGTTCTAGATGGAAGAATAGCTAGATATAAAGGTAGATTGATGGTCAAAGTCTATGCTCAAATGCATGGCGGGATGAGACATTCAGTTCTCTGGCAAAGATGTGAACTATAAGGATGAACTTTGCTATTACAACATCAAAAGGATGGACCTTGAGTCAATTGGATTTAAAGAATGCATTTTTGAATGGATACATATATGATGAAGTATACACTGAGCAACCTCAAGGGTTTACAAATTCTAGGTATCCAAATTATGTTTGCAGAGTAAGGAGATAACTATATGGCCTAAAGCAAGATCCAAAAGCTTGGAATATAGGCTTGTGAAGTATCTCAATGATCTTGGATATCAAATTTCAAAGGTAGGCGCAAGTCTACTTATCAAAAGAACAGATGAAGGTACAATCTACATTTCTATTTATTTAGATGACATTATAATCACAGATACCTCAAATGAAGGAATCAAGGAAGTAAAGAGATTACTTGAGAATGAATTCAAAATAAGTGATCTAGGGAAGTTATCGTACTTTCTTAGAATGGAAATTACTTATGCAGATCATGGTATATATGTATCACAAGTATGGTATCTTGCAAACCTATTGAAAAAGTTCAATATGGAAAATTGTAGAGAAACTTCAACTTCACTTGAAGTAAATCATAAGCTTCGCAAATATGATGGTAGAAAATACAAAGACATGAGGAAATATCAATCTCTAGTGGGAAGTCTACTATATGCTACACTAACAAGACAGATCTTAGTTATGTAGTGGGAGTTCTCTCACGATTCATGCATTGCCCAAAGGATCAAGATTGGATTGCAAGACAAAGAGTTCTCAGATATATCAAAAGAGCTATAAAAGAAGTGTTATATTATCCTTTTACTTGAGACATAAAGTTGAGAGAATATAGTGACTCAGATTAGGCAGGAAGTCAAGATGATAGAAGATCAACACATGGATACATGGTGTACATAGGTGATAAACTTGTCGGTTGGTGTTCAAAGAAACGCATATAGTAGCATTATCATCAATTGAAGCAGAATACAAAGGACTTGTAGAAGCAGCCAAAGAAGTAGTGTGGATGCAGACCTTGTTCAAAAGCTTGCGCATTGATCAAGGTATACCTATAATACATGGAAATAATATGAGTTTAGTTTATCTTGCAGCAGATCCATTATTTCATGCAAGAGAACAAAACATATAGAGATCCAATATCACTTCCTAATAGAACAGGTAATGGAGAAGGAACTTGAAGTGGTGTATACTCCTACAAATGATCAAATAGCAGACATCATGACAAAAAACTTGGATGGTGTGAAGACAAGTAGATTCAAAGGAATGGCAGAAATAAAGGAGAAGGAGATTGTATGAATAGTTAGAAAATGTTAATTAGTGATTAAAGGGGAGTTGTTGGAGCTTCACTCACCAATTAAGCATGAAGATATGAAGACATAGGTGGAGAGAAGAAGGACAAAATGACTATGGAAATTGGACACTCAAAAATTATGCCTATGTGAAGGGATAAATTCACACGTTTAATACAGTGATGAAATTAGGATCCAAAATAATTCTAGAAACTTCATAATTATGAGTTTGAGAAATAGGATAATAAAGAATAAATTTATATAAGTTAATTTGATGTATAAAGTTAAAGTTAACTCGACTATAAGTCCTAATATTCAAGAGAGGCAGTCTAGGTTTTTCTGAGTGAGAGATTGTGGTGAGAGATCATTCATAGATATAGATCTTTCTATGGCTATGAGCAGAATGAGGCCAAGACATTTTGTACACATCTTCTTTAATAGTAAACACATGTTTGAGTAAAAGGAACTGAGTACATTCTCATTCTTGGAAGAAATCAAAATGACTTCATAACTTTATCAATGACAATTAGAAGTGACGAGTTTTCTCATGCAAATTTCCTTGAACTTCTAAGAGTGAGATCTAAGAATATTGTGTAAAGCTTTTGATGAATGATAGTTTATTTTACATCTATCATCCTTAACTACAATTGACCAAAAGTTATTTGCAAAACAAGAGGTGTGCTTTCAGAAATAAGCTTAGCGGTTAAGGCATGCCAAATCGATGAAGGTAATTTTTAGATTTTAGACATAATGTAAGTCTTGAAGAAATTTCAAGTTATTTGCAAGAAATTACTTGAAATTTTTTTCTTTGCATTTGCTGCTTACTATATGTAAGAACTTCTCTTAATCATTGAGCACAATAATCTCTAAGATTGAAGAAAAATCAAAGAGGAATAAGAGCTAGAAGAGAAGGAGCAACTATAGGAAAAGTAAATGTTCACATCGACTATGAAAAGTGTTAAAGCTTTTGAAGTTTGAATATTTGATGAGCTAAAAAATGATTGTACAGGACTTCTTATATCACATTAGCTTGGTTCTTGTGATGTTTCATACATCAAGAGGGCCAAGACACTATGTGGGTCCTACATGGAGAAAAGGAACTCACATACATATACTTAGAAGAAGGACTAGACCATCAAGGATGTACTAGCATGATGCAATCAGTTGGCATTTGTATGGAACAAGACATGATGGATAGCCAAGAGTTGGAACATGAGGAAGAAGAAATTTTGGCTTGGCTACAAGGGGGAAACTCATTTACTTGCTATGGTATTTTTCTAGTTGACTCGAGTACAAAAGAAGCTTATGAAGACAAAGAGGAGATCATAGAGGCTGATGGATTTGGTGAAGCAGTGACATGCCATAGAAGAGGGAGGAAAACCCCTATGAAGTACAACCTAGATGAAGCTGATTAGAATAATCCAAATATAAAGAAAGAACTACCTACAAGGTAAAGGAATCAATTGAAGATACTTCCTTTCCGATTCATGAAATCCCTACAAGATGGATGCAAGAAAAAGAAGAGAAAATTGAGATCCGAAGCACACCTGCATACGACACTGTCTATGTGAAAGAAAGTGTTGGAAGATCATAAAGATGGAGAGGAATCTGGACACATTGATGGACACAAACCCAATGAAGGAAATCTAGCTAGACACCAAAGAAGACCCTTGTGCTATATTAGTGGCTAGCTAGTTGTGGATTTACCTAGAGTTACTCTCAAAGGTAACATCTTTTATGAGACCTTATGATGATGTATTTGCATGGCATTACAAAGATTTAGAAGGAGTGCTTGTAAGCTTTGGGGAACACATGATTCCATTGATTGAAGGAGTCAAACTAGTAAGAGGAGAAATTTATAGATTAAATCCAAAGTATGTTGAGGTTGAATACCTAGAGATCTAGAAAATGGAGGATGCTAGGATTATCATTCTAGTGGAATACTTAGAGTTGCTCTCTCCCATGGTCATAATGTCCAAGAAGAATAGAAACAAAATCTGCATATGTGTAGATTTTAGAGCATTGAATAAGGTAAAAATTCCACATGGATTTCCTATGCCTTTTGTAGAGCAAGTGATAGAAGAAGCGGTTGGACATACCATGTACAACTTCATGGACGGATTTAGTGGATCTAATCAAATATCAATCCATCTAGAAGATAGGGAGAGGACAACATTCATTACTCCTTGGGGCACATATGTCTACTTCAAGATGCCTTTTGGACTCAGAAATGCTCATCTATCTTCAATTGAACTATGAACCTTATTTTTGGACCCTTAATTTTGGAGGCCTTGCATATTTCATGGATGATTTTTCATCCTTCTCAGGTACTCATACCAATACTCCTATGGATTGCTTGAATGATCATCTAGTTCAATCAGAATAGGTTTTCAATAGATGTTGGGAGGCAAAATTGAATTTGAATCCTAATAGATATCACTCACTAGTGACAGAAGGTACTCTCATGGAACATGTAGTATTTGCTACAGGCATGGCCCCTGATCCTGATAAAATTATAGCCATATTGAAGTTACCCAGGCCCAAATCACCAAAAAAAAAGTTAACAGTTTTTTGGGTATCAAAATTATAGCCATAATGAAGCTACCTAGGCCCAAATCAACAAAAGAAATTTAGAATGTGTCTTTTCTAATGCATGTCATAAAAGCACAAGGAGGGTACAATGACATTAAAGATTTTCTCTAGAATTGAAGGTATCCAACTAAAGCCAATGTTGTGCAAAGGAAGAGGCTTTTAATCAAGAGCATCTCTTTAATGATTATTGAAGGAAAGTTATATAGATATGTTAAGGATAATCGCCTATGAAAATGCATGGAAGAAGAAGAGGCTAGGAAAATTATTAATAATGCATATGAAGGACCAAGTGGTGGGAACCTCCCCGACCATATCATGATTCATACAATTCTTGATGCTGACTTATGGTGGCCTACACTATACAAAGATGCAGATGATAGGGCTCGAGCATGTGATCTCTATCAAAGGTGTGGTCCCAAGCCAACAAAACAGACAAACAATGCAACTTATGTACTTAATAGGTGTCCCACCAAAGCACTGCAATATATCACTCCATATGAGGCTTGAAATGATCGTAAGCCATCTATTGCTCATCTGCATGTTTTTTTTTTGGCACATTAGTGCCCGAACAACAACGCATGAAATTGGATAAAGTAGAGAAATGTATTTTTGTTTGGTACAATTCTGAAAGAAAAGCCTATCATCTATATCATCCACATACTAAACATATTTTGGTTAGTCGTGATGTTGTTTTTGTAGAAGGTGCAATTCAGCCATTCCTTTCATGTACTAAGGAGACATCTGTTAGCTTCAAAGATATGTATGACACTGTACTGCCTCTTTTTACAGGTCAAGCACATCCTTCACTACTTGAGTGGTAACCAGCAATTTGGATTATTTAATGCCAAGGGGGGATCACTATTGCTAAGTTTACATGCTTTTTTTGACTCGGATTGGGTTGGTTGCTATGAAACTTGTGTGTCCACTAGTGGTTTTTGCTTCATGCTTGGTAGCTCATGCATATTTTTGTTGAGAAAGAAGTAGCCTATTGTGGCCACTTGTAGTTGTGAGGCTAAGTGTTGGGGCAGCTTTCAGAGCAATTGTTGAGTGTGTATGACTTAGATGTCTTTTGGTTGATTTGGGTGTTGGTGAGTCTTCTTCCACTACCATCTTCACTAGTAGTCAGAGTGCATTGGCAGTTGTGAGGAACTTTGTGTTCCATGCTTGCACAAAGCACATTGAGGTACACTATCATTATGCTAGAGTGAGGTTCTCTGCTAGAGACATGAGTTTGACATATGTGCCCACATAGGATAACATTATAGACCTTTTCACAATGGATGTACCTCTTGGAGATCAAAGTCTGTCCATGCACACAACACTAAATTTTTACCAAGTGAATGTAAAAAGATAAGTGACTCATTTGGCTTATAGGTGTATATACAATCTAAGAGAAAAACACCTCCTAAAGAGGGAAAAATGTCACCTCCTAAACACCTCATTAGGGAAAAAAATGAACCCTGCATGGGCCTTTTGGATTAAGGAGTGATTAGTGATGGACTAATGAGAGGAGGGTGGTGGACACAGTCTATAGCCTATAAATCACTAGGCTGAAGGGGGATGAGGGGATAGGATGCCCCTATGCTCAGGTTTTTCCTCTAGAGAGAGAAAGGAATCTCGTAGCTTACCTGGGCCCAAAAATTCAAAATTTTCAAAAAGTTATAAAACTCATCATAACACCATTTAATGGTCCCCCAACCAGTTTTTAGGGTCAAAAGTGCTACTTTTGGGTTCTAAATCAAAATTCGTGCATGAACTGAACTGAAAAAAGTGTCTTTTTCAAAAACAACTCAAAGTGCAACTTTCTCCCTCTAAAACCTCACATTTTCATACCTAGGTCCCAAAAAGTCATCTCTTTCCACTACTTTCTCTCCTTAGCACACCATTGCAACTTTTGCGTCTCCATTTCTTTCTCTGTGCATCATCTTCTTTGAATTCCTATAGTCACTTCCATAGCCTGAACTCCAATGGAGAAACCTAAATCTCATAGACGTCCAAAAGATGAGGTTATCGCGATAAAATGTCACAATATCAAGGCTACAGAAGGAATTTGGTTAGGACAGGAGTTCTGCAAAGGTGCATGGGTGTACATGCAACCCTCTGGTGTTGGTCCTCACCGTGTAAGAGATCTTGGAAACTTGGATCTTCATTGGAATGGGAAGTTATTAGGCTTCAAAAAGCTCAAAAATGGTGAAATTGTTGCCATTGTACAACATGTTTTCACAATGTCAAGCATGAAATTGGAAAACTCAAACAAAATGAGATATCCTATCAATTGGAAGTATTACTCATTGACTTGCATCTAATTTTCTATCACTTAAAGCTTATACAAGCCATTTAGGCATAGTTCTTGCCTCTCCTATATCAACTCTCTCATCAACAAGTGCATCATGTAGATCTCCATTAGAAATGGAATGATCTACATCATCGTGTGGAACCTGTAAAGACTAGGAAATCACCTCATTTGCACTTGCACGTCATTTTCCACTTGTAAAAATAGGCAAAAAAGTTTCATACATACCTTAGGAGCTAGGTGATGTCTTCGTAGTACATGAAAGTAATGCTTGAATTGCATCTTCCACAAAAAAACATCACAACTAACCAAAATGTGTTTAGTTTATGGATGATATAGAGGATATCCTTTGCTTTGAGAATTGTATCCAACAAGAATATATTTCACTGCTTTATCATCCGAATTCTTGAGTTGTAGTTCATGAATTAATGCATATGCTAGCAAACTAAAGACATGCAGATGAGAAAAAAATGTCTTGCGACCATGCAAAGCCTCATATGGAGTGATAGATTGTAGTGCTTTGGTGGGACACCTATTAAGTACATATGTTGCACATAGAACAACCTCAAGCCAAAAGCTATTTGGAAAAGTTTGACTTTTGACCATCCCTCTTGCCATCTCCATGGGAGACATGCTCTTTCTTTCTACAACTCCATTTTCTTGAGGTGTATATGTCATCGTACACATGTTTTATTTCATGCTTAGCTAGAAATGCATTAAAAATAAGAAGACATATATCCCCTCCCTTTCCCCCCCAATCAGAATAGAGGGTGCCCAATTTACATGATGACAAATTTTTAGGCCTAACCAAAGACTGTTTGAAGCAGAAAGCCACTTGAGTCTTTGCTTTCAATGCTTGGAAAATTAAAGTCGTGAAGTAAAGGTAGTTCCCAAAAGAAGGTGTCTGCATAGGACAATAGACATCAATATGAAGAAGATGCAATTTATGAGCCGCTCTAACTGAACCATCTTTAGCGAAGGAAGAATCTTCCATTTTTCGCAAAATACAACCTTTACATACATGTTTATAAGGTGCCTCAAGTTTGGGTATAGACGACACCATATTAGATTTTTGGAGGCATAGCAAACTAGCATAATTTAGATGACCAAAGCATGTGTGGCAAAGCTTTGCATATGAGATAGGCTAAGAATCTTCTGCTACACATGCTAAATCATTTGTAGATTTTGCATAGTCTATGAGCTTGTACGTCCCACAACATAAAATGCTAGAAGCAATAATGACATCCCCATTTGAAAGATCATGAACTGTACACCTGTCATAAAAAAACTTGACAACTAAGTCAACCTTGGCTAATGCTAAATCATACATAAAATTTTTCTTGATCGCAGGCATATACAATGCATCTGAAAATGTGGAACAACTACCATAAGTAGAAATCAAAATGATCTTACCAACTCCCAATATAGCATATGATAAGTCCTTTGAGCATATGATAGTATTCCCTATAGGTGCAGGCTCAAGTGAACTGAAGAAAGTGCACTGTAAGGTAATATTTTTGGTTGCCCCACTATCAAAGTACTAAACATCTGAGTCTACTACAGACATACACTTCTCATGAGAAGATGTGTTGCCCTCTTTGAGGGGAGGGACCCGATCTTTTTTCTTCTTGTGGTCTTCTTTTTTCCTCCCTACTTCTTGACTTAGGATCCTACTCTTGAGGGGGCTCTTCCAAGGCATGCCAGAAGGTTGTTTTCCTTTAAGCTTTGACTTTTGTTGCGGTAATCTTGGAAAGCATACCGGGAGGGTAGGACCAAGAGAGGAGCTTTCGCTGTCTGGGTTGTCTTCATTGCTGGTAGTGAAGCCTTCCTCTTTACTCGTGGTATAACCTTCTTGGGTGTCTTCTTTGCTGGTAGAGCATCCAAGGGTATTGTCAGTGGGGTCTTCTTCAAAGTGGTTGTCCCTTGGGAAGTCGACCTCATTAATCTCTTTTTCTAGGTTACAGTAAATGTTATTCAAGGGGGCAACTGTCATAGTATTCCTTGGTGTTGATCTTCGAGGGCTAACTTTCCTCCTGCGTCTCACTTCGGTGAATCCCTCTGAATCCGTCTCAGCAACGCGAGTTCCCTCTTCTTCCTCCATTGGAGGGGGATGACCCCGAGTGTCATCTTGGGGGAGAGGGTCTAGGGTCCCATCTGGTTTAAGCTTGTTTTTATTGGTACTTTTCTTCCACTACAAGAAAAAGGGGGGCGTAGCGACACCCCCGAATCGGGAAAAAAACGAAAACTGTCACTTATGCGACGAAACCGTCGCATAAGCGACGGTAAAAATTTCGGATTTTTTTTTTGGCCGAGCCTCGTCGCATAAGCGACGATATGCGATGCTAGACCACAAGCGTCGCTAGTAGCGTCGCTGGTTAGCGACGCTACTAGCGACGTTGGCAAACTGCAGAGCATCGCATATGCGACGCTCTGCAATGTAAAAAAAAAAAATCAATTCTCCCGGCACATTTGTGTCGGGCCTTGAACGCGAGGAAGAACACAAAGACCGAGAGAGAGAGAGAAAGAAAGAGCACGCGCGAGAGGGAGAGAGAGAAGCGAGACATACACAAGGTATGCGCACACACACACTCACACACACACATATGTACACACACATATACATGCATAGACACACACACACATACGCAGACACACACACACATACACACAAATACACACATAGACACACATACACAAGACGCGCACACACATACACACACATAGACGCTCACACACATACACACACATATACACTCACAGACACATACACACATAATGATGCATCCACACACATACACATGCATACACACATAGACACACATATACACACACACATATGCATACACACACACATAGAGAGATATACACACACATACACATACATGCATACATATACACACATAAACACATACACACACATAGACACATACACACATAAACACATACACACTCATAGGTACACACACATACACATAGACACACACACATATAGTATATACACACACATGCACACATAGACACATACACACATACACATGCATACACACACATACACATGCATACACACATACAGACACATATACACACACATACACACACATATATGCATACACACACATAGAGAGACATACACACATAAACACATACATGCATACATTTGCATACATAATGCATATGCATATGCATATAATGTACATACATACTTACATGCATACATAATGCACATGCATAGATACATACACACACACAGATACATACACACATAGACACATACACACACATGAACACATACATACTCATAGATACACACACATACACATAGACACACACACATACACACACAGACACACATACACATAGACGCGCACACACATACACACACATAGACGCTCACACACATACACACACATATACACACACAGACACATACACACATAATGATGCATCCACACACATACACATGCATACACACATAGACACACATATACACACACACACATATGCATACACACACACATAGAGAGACATACACACACATACACATACATGCATACACATACACACATAAACACATACACACACATAGACACATACACACTCATAGGTACACACACATACACATAGACACACACACATATAGTATATACACACACATGCACACATAGACACATACACACATACACATGCATACACACACATACACATGCATACACACATACAGACACATATACGCACACATACACACACATATATGCATACACACACATAGAGAGACATACACACATAAACACATACATGCATACATTTGCATACATAATCCATATGCATATGCATATAATGCACATACATACTTACATGCATACATAATTCACATGCATAGATACATACACACACACAGATACATACACACATAGACACATACACACACATGAACACATACATACTCATAGATACACACACATACACATAGACACACACACATACACACACATACACACATAATGATGCATACACACACATACACATGCATACACACATACAGACACATGTACACACACATACACACATAATGATGCATACACACACATACACATGCATACACACATACAGACACATGTACACACACATTCACACACACATTCACACACATTCACACACATATACATACATGCATACATATTGCATATGCATATGCATACATACATATTGCATATGCATATGCATACATACATACTTACATGCATATGCATACACACACACATATGCATACATACATACTTACATGCATATGCATACACATGCATATGCATATGCATACATAATGCATATGCATATGCATACATAATGCATATGCATACATAATGCATATGCATATGCATACATAATGCATATGCATATGCATACATAATGCATATGCATATGCATACATACATACTTATATGCATACATAATGCACATGCTTACATACACTGTCATAATGTATACACACACACATACACACATAGACACATACACACATAATTATGCATACACACACATACATATGCATACACACACATATGCATACATACATGCATACACATACACACACATAGATACATACATACACATAAATACATACACACTCATAGACACACACACATACACATAGACACACACACATACACATAGACACACACACATATACACACACATAGACACATGCACACGTAATGATGCATACACACATACACATGCATACATAGACACACATAATAATGCATACACACACATACATATGCATACACACACATGCATACAAACATATACACACATATACACACACACATGCATACACACATATACACACACATATACACATATACACATACACATGCATACACACACACATGCATACACACATACAAACACATATACACACACACATACACACATAGATACATACACACGTAATGATGCATACACACATACACATGCATACATAGACACACATAATAATGCATACACACACATACATATGCATACACATACATATGCATACATACATGCATACACATACACACTTAGACACATAGACACACATAGATACATACATACACATAAACACATACACACTCATAAACACACACACATACACATAGACACACACACACACATATACACACACATACACACATAGACACATGCACATGCAATGATGCATACACACGTACAAATGCATACATAGACACACATAATGATGCATACACACACATACATATGCATACACACACATATGCATACATACATGCATACACATACACACATAGATACATACACACACATAGATACATACATATAGATAAACACATACACACTCATAGACACACACACATACACATAGACAACACACACATATACCTACACACATACACACATAATGCTGCATACACACACATACACATGCATGCACACACATACACATGCATACACACATACACGTATATATATATTGATTTCTAACCATTTTGTTTTATATGTTAGGTATTATGGATCCCAGTAAAGAGAGAAAGGCGAAACTCACTCTCATAAAAAGTCTTATGAGAGCAAGAGTTCCGTCAGATACTCTAGGGGCCATAATGCGGGACTACGCAGAGATGTCCGATGAGGAGCTGGATTATACGATCTAGATGCTTACGCGATCAGACGAGGGCTCTTCTGCGGATCCACATGCAGGAAGAGAGCTATCTGCTCATAGGGATGTTTTTTTTCATAAATTTCTTTAATGATATTATAGCACATATTTTTATTTATTTCTATCTATCTATTTTCAGGACACCTATACCACCTCCAGCACGTGATAGCAGAGTAGAGACGTTGCCTATGAGGACATGCATAGGCACGTTAGGACTAGAGTGCGACATAGAGCCAGAGGGGAATATTGTATACATAGGAAATGGATTGGAGTTCAAGAGGAGAATGCATGCACTATGCGACTCTTACCTGCGCTTTATCCACTTACCGTGGAAGTAAGTAAAAGTTTTACATATAAATTGAAATATATATCTTATGTTTTATTTATATTATGTTTTTTATTTTTGTAGTGAGCATGATGAGAGGGATAAAAAGTACGTGCTCAGTTCACTTGAGACGGAGTTTGAGACAGGGTGGTCTCTTAAATGGTGTTTAAAAGAGATGCGGACACTTATGGCGCATCGTCGTGACAATGCACGGTATGTATGTATATGAGAGAGAGAGAGAGACAGAGAGCACTAATCTCGATATTAGGGTTTTGAAATCCCTAATTTAAAAACTCTAATTCAACCTTTTAGCCATATGTTTGAAGTATATGTACACCTCCAACGTCCTACTAGAGAGATGTCTCTCCTCCCAACCTTATGCCTCTATATATAGCTACTCGAATCAACGAGGATCATGATTCATAATATATGTAAAGATATATACACATCATGTAGATAGGATACATAAATATAAAATGGAGTAGATATATTATGCTTCACACATACATGCCTAAATGCACACATAAATATATATATACATACTAACATATTTACATGTACATATTTACACATACATGTACATGCCTACATGCACACATAAACATATATATACATGCATACATATTTACATGTACATATTTACACATAGACACATATACATATATACATGTACACAATTATAAACACTTGCATATATTACGTACATGAATACATGTATACATATATCACACACATGCAAACACATACATATACATGAAATACATATATATGCATACTAATATATGTATACATATAATACACATGAATACACACACGTATGCATACATACATGATAAAAATTTACTCCTCGAAGATAAAGCTATATATAAAATAATTAGGCATACCCCCGAGCTTCATGTTCTAACTTAGAAGAACATGATTTCATCTCTCTAGTAGGATTCATCGTTATTCAAGTTAATAAAGAAAACCTATTATCTGATATCCATTCAGAAGCTTCAAGTTACTATCTAATCTGCTCATATGTTTTCATTATTGCCATCATTTTGGTAAGACATCAATATAGTCTCATCTTCATTATCCTTATTGATTTCATTTATTTCTTCTATTGTTAAATCTATGTTCTCATGAATCACATCATCTATTGGTGGATTAATATCTATTTCTGGTAATTCGTCTTCCTCATCAGTAGAATCAGCATGTAGAGAATTATCCTCTTCATCAAAAAGATTAGTATCATTATCACGTATAATGAGTCTAATTTCTATTCCAGATGTTGATGTATCAGTATCTGATGCTGAATCATCAAGAGGACTTTCTTCAATCTCTCTAACAATAAACTGTTCAAACAATGACCTACCTCTAGGTTGCACATGAATGACTTGCCACCAAGGATGAGCATCTGGGTTTTTATAAAAAAATGCTTGTTCAATATGCCTAGGAAGAATATATGGTTCTTTAGTAGATCGCATTACCTTGGAAGAATCAATTGCCCAAAACCCAGATAATTCCTTTCTTATTGTAGAATTACTACCTTTATACTCTGCTCGATACCAATCAACCTTCAAAATGACCTATCAAAATATATAACAACAAAAACGTCCCATTATTAGGTGCTTAAAAAAATAACTAACTCTAAAAAATATATATAAACTTTTTTCTACCTGTTTGAATGTACGAAATGAAATTTCGTAGATACCAACAATAGTTCCTACGTAACCAAGTTCGCTATCTATAAGGTTCGTGTCTTTTGAGCTAGCACGTGATAGTTGCTTGAAACAAGCAACAATACTAGAATCCTCTGTTTTACGTAAAGAATCAATGGCTTTGATTCTAATATGCTGTCCAAAAGCCCACATATTAGTGAACATTCGAGCCTGCAAAATAAATTCAATTAGTAAATAGAAACTAACATACATATATGAAAAAAATAAAATATATATTTTAATAAAATTACCTTTTGTTCACAACCTATCATTAACTCTCTTTGCTCATCTAAGATTTCTTCATTATTTGCGTTGGCGTGTTGCAAACGACTATATAGCCAATCCGTGAAAGAAGGTATATCTGTAATCTCATTATTATCGAGATTACGTCTAGATCTTTTGTTTTTTCGCCTTTTACTTTGGAGACTTTGAAGTTCCTCGTACTCGCTAACGAATGCTTGCATGCTATTATATGCTACAAAAGTAGAAACATCATTTTTTTCTTGAAATGTAAATAAGAATGGAACCCCCTTACCTGATAATACCTCATCTGTTATTTTTGAAGAAGACTCGTTGGTCCATGCACGTGGAGCTTCTTCATGAACTCTTTCAAGGTACTCACTAACGTAATACATGCACTCTTCAAGCATCCAACCCTTTGCCATGGATCCTTCTGGTTTTGCTCTTTGTCGCACATAACCTTTTAGTATTCCCATAAATCGCTCGACCCAAAACATCCATCGAGTGTTGACAACACCGGCAATCTCTATCTCATCTACAAGATGGACTATTAAATGAACTTGAATATCAAAAAATGAAGTAGGAAGTTCTTTTTCCATCAAACATAGTAGCTCTTTGCATTCACGTTTTTTTTGTGGGATCGAATTTTTATCGATCTCTTTGGATGTAATCCACCTATACAAATCATAAAAACAATTGTAAAGAAGTTAATTAAAAAATAAAAGATATCCAATATTCATACATATTAAATATAAAAGTATCATAATTACCTTATAAGTGATCCAAGACGATAGATCACATCTCGTACTCCTTTCGTTGTACATCCATCGATAACCAAAGGTAAAATATGTTTCAAAAAGTTATGCCAGTCATGGGTCTTTAATCCAGATAAGCTCTTATCATCCATAGTAAACATGTTTTGAAACGATGCTCCATATCCTGTAGGAGTCTTGATCAATTGAATTCTATTGTTGATAGTCTGTATCTCTTTTGTTGTAAGTACCCAAGGAGCAGATGCATAAGTCGTTTCTTGTCGATGTCTATCAAAAACTGGCCATAACTTTGGTTTGGATTTTTGATCTTTCAAATCATTCCTTGATGTTGTGGTATCTTTTAGTCCAAGAAGATGCTGCCATAGTGAATAACCAATATTTTTGAATATATGCATAGGATCAAGAAGATGACATACTTTTAACTCTTTCCAATACTCCAAAGAATACCATATTGATATGTTCTCTGCGAGTGCCAATTTCCCTTTACCTCTGTTCACATACTCATTATCTGAATCATCACTGAAGATTTTTGCTTCTGGATCTATTAGAGGTCCATCTGTCCATTTTTTATACCAATCCATAGGCGTCATAGGTTTTGGATACTGGCCTGTTTCAAGCTTTCCATTAAAATGTATCGCTTCTCTTTTAGATCTTAATGGATGATCATCAGGCAAGAATCGTCGATGTCGAAGATAAATATTTTTGTTGAGATTCTTACTATAGATTGATCTCAACCAATCACCACAATATGGACAAGCTTTATAACCCTTAGTAGATATTCCTGCATCATGGAAAAGGATAAAAATATAATTAGATTAAATCATATTTATTTACATGCATATTGAATAAAAAAATTACATCAATACCTGAACAAACGCCATATCCAGGAAAATCGTGAATAGTCCAAGCCACAATACCACGAATCGTAATATGTCTTTCATTGATGCTTTTTGATATATCAATGACATTAATACCTCTCCATAACTCTTGAAGATCGTCAATGAGAGGAGCAAGATATACATTCATATCTTTAACTTGTCTTTTGCCTGGGATTAAAAGTGAAAGCATTAAATGTTCCTTTTTAATGCTAAGATATGGCGGAAGATTGTAGTTTATGACTACCACTGGCCATGTTGACCATTTACTGGATGTCATGGAGAATGGATTAACCCCATCTAATGCAACTCCTAACTTTAGATTCTGTGGATTTTGTGCAAATTCAGGCCATGTAGAATCAATATGCTGAAAAGCAACACTATCATGAGGAATTCTGATTATTCCATCAGTACTTTTGTGATCATGTCCCCAAGTCAAAAGCTTTGATAATTCGGGGCTTTGAAACATATATCTAATCCGTGGAGCCAATGGAAAATGTCTCAATACCTTATTCGGGATTTTACCTTCTTCACCCTTATATCGAGGAGATTGACATTTGGGACATGTCAAAGAGTCTGCATATTCACCTCTATATAAAATACAATCGTTAGGACATGCATGTATACATTGATAATCTATACCAAGATTGTTGATTATCTTCTTCATTTCATCATGTGAGGTAGGAAGAATATTTTGACTTGGTAAAAACTTTTCAGATAATAACCTGTAAGTTTATCAAAAAAAGATATATTAAAAAAGGTAAATAAATATACATACATATATACATGCAGGTTTTTATTCTTACTTTAGATAAGGTAAGAACAAGAACTTGAATTGAATAGATACTTTTTGTCCGCGCATCTTTTAAAACTATTAATGCATCTTTCAAAATATTTACGCAAAACAATCGTATCCTGTCAATTCACACATAAGTTCATATAATGGTGACCTGGATGAATCGCATGCACAGAGGTTACTCAAGATAGAGCAGGATTTCTCGGGTATGCAGTAAACCTCTTGCATGTCAATGATGAGCATCTGAACTTTAGGATACAAAGTGGACTACTCCATTATAATCAGATTGTTGTCTCTTGAGTAACCTCTGTGCATGCGACTCATCCAGGTCACCATTGCGAATATTTGGAAAGATGCATTAATAGTTTTAAAAGATGCGCGGACAAAAAGTTTCCATTCAATTCAAGTTCTTGTTCTTATAACCTTATCTAAAGTAAGAATAAAAACCTACATGTATTTATATATGTATATATATTTATGCATATATATATATATATATATAAATAGATAGAAAATTGAAATTTATACCTTAATAGTGTCGAAACAGATACATTACTCCATCCAAAACGATTTTGAAGGTTGAGAATAAGTAAGCTCGCATTTAGTCGTGTCAAATGACTTCCTTCATATACATGCTTTAGACATTCCTCTCGAAGGTATTTCTCATTTTTAGAAATATCCATGCTCTCACTGTCATTTTGATACCAATCCTCAATAAAATCTGCCATGCCATCATCTTCATCATTGTCACACAAATCTTGTACTTTATCATCTTTTGAATATAGATCTTTCAACTTTGCATATTGCACAGGCTTAGTTTTGCGTAGCCTCCTCATGGAAGCTTCTGATAAATGAGGTCTTATTGGTAATTGTGAATGTTGTGGACGAATATCATCAACATCATACGTTGGAATCTACACATATAAATAAAACTCATTAGTATTCCATAAATGAATAAAAATTAAACTTCAAATATAAAATTAAGTATATAACTTATTAAATATGGATAGAAAATTTTTATTCTCTCTAGCTAAAAGGTGCTCTTGGAGGTCTACGCCATCCATAATTCACTAATAGTTCATCACCAACATGTAATGTAGTAATAGCATTGACAACTATGTATCTTGATACATCTCTACTCATGTATGGTGATTCATGACTATTTTCACGCTCCTCAAATGTGCAATTAGTCCTTGAACTATTATGTAACCCTCAACTACTATTTATTAAACCTGCTATATTTCCATGTGTGTAAGGTCTTCCATTAAGAGAACCGTTGCCTTTACCAGACACTTGTAATCACATCTTATTAACATTCCCCATATCCTAAGCAAATAGAAGACATAACTTTGACTTTTGGCTTTCTGTTTTTGTCATCGGTAGAAAAACGGAGAGTAGTTGGTCCCCCTAAACTGCACCATAGTGCAAGATGTACTTTACATCATGGGACAACGCTCTGAGACTCCCATGGAGCCATCGCGATGGGCTTCGACATCACAATGGACCAACGATGGAACTGGGTGCTGGCCAAGCTGGATAGCAAACTAAATCATTGGAAAGGTATGCAAGTCAACTTGGCAGGGCATGCTATGGTTGTTAATACATTTATGCTTTCAACGACTATTTACTTTATCTCGTGTTGGAGACTGAAGGAGAAAGAGTTGGCCAAAGTGGAAAGAATCTGCAGAAACTTCCTCTGGACTGGGGACCCCAATAGGAGGGGGATCCCAAAAATCAATTGGGAAACTTGCACCAGCTCGAAAGACTCAGGGGGCTTGGGTATTTTGGATATTGCGGGGTTGGCTAACAAGCTGGCGGTTAAGTGGCTTATCAAGGCCTGGAGCAATAGTGAGTCCTCTTGGGCTAAATTGATATTCAGAAACTTGAAAGACCTTACCTTTGTTGGCCATCCTGGCTGGAAGGACTTAGGGATTCTCACGCTTTTGTTCTCCCCGCTCACGTTGTCCCCCAAAGGCTCTAGCCTCGTGTATTCTTTATGGAAGAGTTGGAACAAGGCCAAACAATTCATCAGAATCAGTGATGAGTGGAAGTGGGCGGCTGGGATAAGACAAAATGACTCTATCTGGTTCTCGATCAGTGGCATTAGAGGAGTGGAGCCTTGAAACTCCAAACTGCAAAGTGGTTATGGAACAAGTGGTTCAAACAGTAGAAACAACTCTGGAAACAAGAAACCAACCAATGGATTAGGTTTGAAGACTTAGACCTGAGACATAGAGTTACCCTCGAGGAATGGACTCTTCTTCAAGGCAGATGCTTGGCATGGGATGGCTCAACTTCTGGCCTTCTCTCCGGACAGGATCTTCCTTGCCTTGAGGGCCTCAAATGGAGCAATGGTAAGAGTATATCAAGAATACCCAACTTCAAAGAGAACTTAGATGTTCATCACACCCTCAACAAAACATGGTGCCTTTCTTGGACCAAACTTCGATGGGAACTCAAGTTCATGTCTATTTGGCACCCCCTAATTGAGATCAAAAAGTATGTTCTCATGTGGCAGATCTTGCATAAGGGAATCTGGTCCAATGCAAGGGCTAATAAAATATGTGGTGTGCCACCATGGTGCAAGCGTTGCCATCGATGCATCGAAGATTTAGTTCACCTGTTCTTCGATTGCCCCAAGTCCCGTATTGTCTGGCATCATGTGACATGGGTTTTGAGACTCACACACCAAATCAATTGGCAACAAGTGCTCTTGGGTGAGGCGGTCAGCTGTTCCTCGAGGCTGTGGAATGCCATCAGGGGTGAGACTCTTTGGAAGATTTGGAGGGAGCGATGTGCTGTCAATTTTGACCAAACTCCTAAGGAATGGTCAATCGAGAAATCATTGTTTTTTCTAGGTAAAAGAATCTCCCGAGATAAGAGATCTCCACCGTTTAGACATCACTGTATCTATCTCCTCAAAAACAACAAGTTGAAACCCAAATGGGTCCCACATGAGGGTGATAGTAAATTTATCCGCCTCATTTGTAATGCCCTCTAGCTTACCACACTCCTCCCCTGCTTTGTGGGATTTAGACGGTCCCATGGGCACTAGTCCCATTCTATTGTAACTTTTCTTCTTTACTTTAATTAAAGTCCGGGAGAATAGGCTAAGGCATTGTTATAACTGCTAAACAAAGCAAGAGGGTTTGGGTGTCAGCGCAAGAAAAGACGATTCATAAAGAAGTGGAGTGGGAGATGACTTGGAACTCAAGGGAGGGAGAAAAAGGTTTTTATATAATACAATATGAAAACTTTGTTATCTTCAGAAGTGGTAAATCGTTATATTCTTGGCATGAAAATTGCATGCTTGCATCAACGCTCCTCGTATGGTATACTTGTGAGAAGGATCACTAGGATATGCATTGTATTTCCTTTCTTTTATTACTTCAAGTTTGATAGACATGGACTCCTAGATGGAGAGCTCAAATTCACAAATTGCCAAGAGCAATGCAACTACAAAGATGGTGTTGTCCACCTGTGCACCCCCACATAACCTTTACCATGAGAGTTGGTATAGATAAACGTCGTCGAAAGAGACAAAATAGTAGACAAAATATATGAACTGGAAATATCTCCACCATTAAAAGTCTTACCGGGGTTCCACAATGTTATATTGAGTATCTCTAACACCCCCTTTCAATGTCCACCCTACAATTCACTACCTCCTTCGTCCAATCCAAAGCTTTGAGAATTAGTGTCAATAAAGTTGCTCTCTCCCAAGAGCCTTGATGAAGATGTCTACTCAATTTTCAATGTCCATTAGAGGTGTAAGTAACTTCAAAAAATAATTTCGTGGTGACCTCCATAGGTGTAGAAATCTTCTTGCAATCCTTCATGTAGAATGCCTTCAAAATCTACCATGCATATTTTCGTTGAGAGATGAAAATCTTCCTTATTTCATGCCATAATTTAAGGCCAAAGCAATAATGCATTAAGGCTAGGTTTGTCATTTCAAGTTATGAACTCCGGGCGCCTCTCATTTGTTGAAGAAGTGCATCATCATTTCTTGTAATATTTGCCTTCTCTCCTCTCTTTAGAACATACAAACTAGCATGAGAACCACATCCTTTGAAACCTAGATCCAAGAGATACTTCTCTATCCATTAGTATCATGTGATAGGGGCTTGTTTTATTTAATCTGATTTCTTCTTGATCTTATATACCTTGTCCTCTAAATGAGGAGCTTGAAACCATAGTGGTTAGGACACATATACCTCCTCCATGACATCTACATTCAAGAATGTTGACTTGACATCCATGTGATAGATTGACCATCATTCTTGCACCACCACTACTAGTATTTCTTTGATTGTAGTCATCCTTGCACTTAGGGCAAATGGTTCACAAAATTCAATCCCTTCAGCTGGTGAGTAGCATACTTTGTGTTGGAGCAAGTCTATGACAAGCCTAAGTATTGGCTTGAGTCCCACAAAGTCATGAAAAAAGCTTTAAAATGAAGACTATGTAAAGTTCACTTGTGAACTACCTCTTGTAATTTTTTGAAGAGTTTACTTAATGTAAAAGTGAAAGAATCTTAAGTGGTTAAGTCCACTTGATCAAGAGAATCAAATCAATCATTGATTGATTGGAGAGTGATTGAGGGAAGTTAGCCTCCCAAACTCAACTATAAATAGATGGCAGTTTTGTCGTGGTTAGAGAGACCTATGTGAAGACCTCCAAGAGCTGAGCTTTATGCCATATCAAGGTGTGATTATAAGGCACACATATGTATCAGTAAGTCCATTGTATTTTACAAGCAATATACTTTCATTTTCATTATCATTTGGGTTTATATGTCCATGTTCTTGTGAAGTGTACTACTCACTCCCATTACTCTCAATTTTCTCAGTCAGATTGCAGAGATGTTTTCTCTGAGCTTGGTACATCATTTTCATTGATTTAACTTGGTAACGTTAGCTCTATAAGTCTACTATATGCTCACAAATTTTCATGTCTTTTGGATGTTGCAATCTTCAGTTATGTTCATTTGAAGTCAACAGGGTCTGTGCATTTTCACTTCTCTGTCAGGTACCCGACTTTTTCACTCACCTTGTCAGAGCCATTTCGCAGTGGTTACTCATTCAAATTCAGTGATTTAAAGCTTGTTGGACTCAACGTACTGTCTAGTATAACCGTACAAATTTTCATAATCATTGGATTCCTACATTTTGAGTTATGGTGATTTTTCTGCTCACTGGTCTCAAACAGTAGCAGCCCGTGAAAATCGGGATGATGCCATCAGTTGTTAAAACTCATTCTCAGTGTGTGGTTCATTATTTTTTATGAGATTACTCTTGAAAGTTAGATCTTTAATCTACCTAGATTTCCCTAAGAGGAATTAAGCTAATTGCTGTTGTGCTCAGAGAATTATGTAAAACACTGGACAGGTGTATGAACCAAGAATAGCAAGTTTTCACCTCTGAGCTAACTCCAACTTATCTGTTTTGATCTATCTCTTTGAGAGTGATCTTCCAAGGTACATAGGGTGTCTAATACATCCATTGGCAAGCTAAAAGGGCCCACCATATACTCCTGGAGTTCATTTGGCTGGTGTAGATCAAGGATTTTGCAACACCTCTTCATCTTCAAGCACATACCTATCCATCTCTTCACAGTGGTATCAGAGCAAGGTTGGACAACATGGCAGATGGATTTCCTTCATCAATTGAAAAATTGGACAGAGGTAACTACTCAGCTTGGTCATTAAGAATGGAAGCTTATCTCCAAGGTAGAAGTTTATATGGTTATGTGGCTGGAGATGAAGTTATGCCAAGTTTCAGGAACAAAAGTCAACCAACACAAGAAGAGCAAGAGAGATTGAACACATGGTGCTCCAAGGATGCACTTGCAAGGTCTTATCTCCTCAACTCTATCTCAGATTTTTTTTTGCCTCACATTAGAAGTTGTAAGAAATCTCAGGAAGTGTGGGATGCACTTGAAGCTTTCTTTTCTTCAAGTACCAAAGCTAAGAAGCATCAACTATGGCTTGATTTCACAACTCTCAAGAAGGCTCCCAAACAGAATGTGACTGATTTTGTCACAAAGCTCAAGGACATAGCGGATCAGTTGGGAAGCATTGGAGAGGTAATAGATGAAGAGCAAATTGTAAGGCAGGTCATCAATGGCTTGAAGGCAGATGACAAGTGGGAAGCATTCACCACAGCTATGGATTTGTACATGGACATGCATGTACCTGATTTCAATACACTCATTGGACAACTACTTACTCAAGAGGCAAAGCTTATCAAAAATGGAGAAAGGTCTAAAGGTAATCAATCTTCAGCTTTATACACTAATAAAAGCAAGTCCAAAGATAACAAAGGAAAGGCAAAAAAAGTGGATGATGAAGCAGGTACATATCAAGCTAACTATGCAGGTAGAGGAAGACATGGCAGAGGTAGATGAAGAGGAGGTAGACAAGGCAGGGGGAGATCCCAAGTCTCCAACCCATGTTCTATTTGTGGACTAACTAATCATACAACTGAAAATTGCTTTAGGAATTCCAGGAATCAAAGAGGAAGAGGATACAATAGAGGAAGTTATGGCTACTCAAGAGGAAGGTTCAACAACTACCATGGCAACTACAACAACTACAATCATTCAAACTATCAAGGAGGCTACAAAGGAAGGAGAGACTACAATAACTACACAGAAGACTCAAACAAAGAGGATTCATTATTGATCATGAACATGGCTATGCCACAAGGTAAATCTGATGAGCATGTTTTCTACATAGATTCAGGTTGTTCAAATCATGTGGTAGGAAATGTGTCACTCCTATCAGATTTAGAAGATCCAAGGAATAAGCATGAGGTACAAACAGGAGATGACACAAGACATCCTGTGGAGAAAATAGGCAATGTCAAAGCACCTGATGGAAACATCAACCTACTCAGTAAGGTACTCTATGTCCCTACCATTACAAAGAATTTGATAAGCGTTGGGCAGATAGTAGAGAAAGGGTCGCAAGTCAGGTTCACAAAAGCAGGAGCATTTGTTGAAGATCCAAGTCAAGGATTCAGAAAAATTGCAAAAGGTGAAAAGACAGTTAGATTGTTCACATTTGAATTACAGGACACTAGAAACATTGCTCTCTTTAATTATGGTAGTCAGACACTCACAGAATTGGAAGTATGGCACAAAAGGTTAGCACATATTGGTGAAAGGTCATTAAAGCAAATTTGCAAGGACCAAAGTGTACTTGGACTCCCTAATTTGTCAAAACAACATATGATTTATAAGTGTAGTGCATGTCAATTTGGAATGTCTCACAGGTTACCATTCATGAAGAAAGGTTTGTTGGAAACAATGTCCATTGGACAAATTTTGCTCAGAGGATACAACATTAGTAGCTATCCTTTTAGTAGTCTCTAGAAGACAGCAGCGCGGGCGACGTGAGAGCATGTCTAGCTGTTCACTTATCCCCTTGTACAAGCAAAAGCAATGGGCGCCGTGGCTATGTCAATCTCCTCTCATACAACCCACCAGGGATCGAATCCCCCAGACGACAGCGCGTGAAGCATCTTTTATCAAAAGCTAAAAGCTATGGACAAAACTCGACGGACGTATTTGTTTTTTTTTCGTGAGTGTTTTTTCAGGAGCTTTCGCGATGGCGTTTCTGTAGCGATCGTAAGATCGTAGCTTTATTAGCTTTTGGAGAGCTCTTGGAGGGGAACACAAATACTATATAACAAGTACTTTGGGATCACTTGAATTATCCTTCACCTAGGATCAACACAAGCTTTTTAGAGCTTGGACCTCAGTAGAGGTGGTGTTTCTTCTAGCACATGGGGCAGCCATGGTGCTAACTTGAAGCATGTTGAGGAGCAGCTATGGAGTTCTTCTTGGTGATTCTTCTTGGAGAAGATGAAGGGTGTGCTAACACTCTAGCTCATGGAGAGGAGGTTATCTCTTGTTCATGGCAAGAAGACTTGGTCATTAGCAGCTTGATGGTGAGGATCGCCCATCTACATGATGTATTTGAAGATTGTCTTCTACAGGAAGATATTAGGTTGAAGATTGTCTTCTACAAGAAGATGTCTGGCTACTTCAAAGACATTGGATGGGACCATCTACATGGCGTATTTGAAGATCATCTTCTACACGAAGATGTTAGGTTGAAGATTGTCTTCTACAAGAAGATGTCTAGCTACTTCAAAGACATTAGATGGAGTTTAACATAAGATTCACATCTTATGTTAAGTATTCAGGTACATATTCTCTTTATGCACACAGGTACTACTTGAAGTTTATGGAGGCTGTGGCGTTCATATCAGGAAGAGTCCTATTTGGCATAGGTACAAGAGAATCAGTACTTATATGCTTTATGCATATTTTATGAGGTGTTTAAGAAGGTGTGTTCACATGAGTTTGAGGATTTCCGTTCACACTGATCCTTCCTCTTTTAGTCACTCATATTCACTCTTCTATAACCTATAAGGTCACACATCTCATACATATTCAGATTACTGCCCATACATCTGAATATGTTTGTTACATTGTACATTCACTCATTCATCTATTTCTGATCACATAGAGTGGTTGAGAGTTTAGCTCCCACATTGTACATTGAACATTGGTATATATGATACTATGAGTAAGCGCTGGCTTACGTAACACCTTACACATGATGTCTATTCTTTCTCTATCTTTATCTCATCATCTGTATGATTAAGTTGTGGTATGTTCATGTTTTGTCAATATGGAAGATTGCTGGAATTAATGTTGTACATGACTGGAACTATGGAACCATGGACCTGTGACATGAGCCTAAGGGCCTACCTCACTTCCAACATTTGGTATCAGAGCACTAAGGTTTTGGTTTCAGAACTTTAGATCTTTGGCATCAATGCATTAAGGCTGATTCATATTCACAGGTTCCCAGAATTCCAGATTCACAACATATGATTTAAAAGCATCTTCTAATATTTGACATTTGACATACACACTTAATCTAGATGAGTAGAGATTTGAGAATTAGACATTTCAGTTACATGTGTATTCATCAGTGTGGAGTATGAAGTTGATGATCTGTTAGCAGCCGAATATTTTTGGAAAGAGTATGCAAATACTTTACAAAAGTATTATTTGAAGACCCAGACTTGATGAAGAGAAGACTACTTCAAATTCAAGGAAGAACAATGGTTTAGAGAAGATGAAGAAATCAAATCAACATCAAATCACAGGTATCACTTTCTACTATCAGATTATCATTTGCAGGTCATATCTTAGAAGAGCAGTTATGAAGAGATTTGAAGAAATTCAAGGAGTGCTTTTATACACTTTCATCTTTTGAAAGTTAAAGGCTACATCAAAACAGATATCTATAGGTTTTTCTAGAGAGTTTTGAGAAATCTCTTTCATGGCAAGAAAGTTCATCTAAGAAGACAAGCGCAGAGATGAGATGAGTTTTTTCAGCCAATTTTCTGTTGTAAGTTGGTTGGATATCAAAGTACAAATGTATCTAGAGAAGGTAACTCTAGAAGGGCAATTCATCATTCAGACAAACGATTGGTGAATTTAGTCGTTTCATACATTTGAAGCAGAATTTTGATTCAGAGATATAAGGAGATGGTAAAACATGTTTCTATATTCACTTCCATTTATATACCATGTTTGTTTTATCTCTTACTCTTACACTAGAGGAAGAGAAAAGTTCATTTGAAGAAGTCAAGAGTGTTTGCTACTTCAAGATGAAGAGAACAAAAGGTATGGAAGAGAAGTTTGAAGATGTTGACATCATCAAGTGGAAGAAAGATGCAGAAAAAGAAAGTCCATCATTTCCAAAAGAAAAGTAAGGCTTCCTTTTCTCATATATTTTCCATATACTTTTCCTATATTATCCTCTACATCCAAAGACAAGTCTACGAGAACATCTTGTTTAAAGAAGAAGCAGTTTCTTGTTTTGCATTACACTTGGTCATGATTTAGTAGATTTGACAAAGAATTGCATTGAGAGAAAGAAAAGCAGCAGATATATGTTTTAACTCATATATGTATGAATTATGTTTTAGTTGAAGCTTTTAAGCAAGCAGCTTATATGTTCCCTCAAAGAATTCTTGGTGTGTCAATACAAAGCTACTTTGTATATGACAAGTTGCAGAGAAGTATATTTCTTCTTTATCTAACTCTTGAGGTAAAAGAGTTTTTTGTAGCAGATGTTGAAGACTTGCGTTGAGGTTTTATGTTTGGAAAAGGTTACCTCATATTCAATATTTTCAGAAAACTTCAGAAAATTCAGACTTGTTGATGTACCAGTCAGTTGAAGAATCTACTTTTTATGATTGTCTAGATTTTTGGATACATGTTTGTATTCCAAAAAGTGTTCCATCATATCCTATCACTTGATTGAGAAGTGGAGTTAGCCAAAAGAAAGTCAAGTAGGTACTGTCACATTTCACCCGGGTAAAATATGAAAGTTATGAAGTATCAACTTGCAGCTTTTGGAGTCCTCAAGGTGAGAAGTTTGTCCACTTATGGTTCAAGTAGGAATTTCAGATTCCTTAAAGGATTTGTTTGAAGAAAAGTTTTACAACTTTTTGAGAAGCATGGACACTTGGAGACATTCAGGTAGCAAATCAAACATTCAGACATGAAGGTTTGATAAGAGCAGATTCTACACAGAAGAGATCATTGATCTTGTATGATCTTGAGCATTTATGAGTCGGTTGTCTATCCTTTGTTTATGAAGATTCTTAACATTGGAAGAAGTCAGTCAAAGATTCAGATTCTATCGAATTTGTGTTGCAGAGAGATAGAAGATACTTGTTATGTTACAGAAGGTTATGAATCCTATAAAGCTTTCAGCAAGGTTTTGTTATGTTAGGATCAGCTAACCTTATTCTAGATTTTGGAAAGCTGAGGAATGACATGGAAAGCTATTGGCATCTGATCAATGCTAATAAAAAGGGTTCAGAGATTTTGTTTCAGATACAGGTATTGATAACTGAACATCAGATTTATGAAGGAAGACGTTCCACATTTCACAAAGTCTGATATATTTGAAGAATACTGGATACTAGTGTTAAGTCATCCAGGGGGGTGATGAAACATGAAAGACTTATTTTCAGCCATATGTGAAAGAATGCAGAGTCATACCTACAGGTATTCCTATTTCAGGTATTCCTATATTTCCTTTGTCAGGTTCTCTTTATGTTCCAGCTTTGTAAGAAGAAGGAAGAAGAAGAATATTTGGAGAAAGTTCCTGTTAGGATGTTCCTGTTTAGGAGAAGGTTCCAGAGTTCTATTTGAAGAGAAGCTTGATATTTCATAAAGGTATATTTCAGACGTGCGCACATATATGTTTATACCAAGTTCTGAAGGAAAGAGGTATGAAGGATTTAAAGGATGAAGACACAATGACATCATAGATTTTTGACTCATATTGAGTTGAGTACAGTCAGAGATGAACCAGCAGTGTTCATAATACACTAAGTTGTGAGTTGACAGTCACAGGTTCCAGGATTCAGTTCTTGATTTTGTTTAGTGTATTTACATGACACAGCAGAAGTACGTTGAGAAACCTTTTTGGAAGGTAAATGCAAATATGAGGATCCTAGTATATGTTTTCAAGTTTTTGAAGACAGGAGATAGCAGGTTCGGAGACAGTTCATGCTACATTTGTTGTCAAGCAGTAATTGCTTGATGAGTACACTATTGGATATCTAGTTTGCATATTTTCTCAAGTATTATGGTTCATATTCAGCAAGTTCAAGTTTTTTGAAGGAAAGTCAAATTCAGTTTTGAAGAAGACTTTTGAAGAACAAGTTCTGAAGTGTTCGAAGTACAAGCTTGAAGCTTGTGATAATTTGCAGATTATAAAGTTTGCAGATTCAGTTCAGATTGTACCAATATGACATTGCAGGGGGGATTGTTGGAAACAATGTCCATTGGACAAATTTTGCTCAGAGGATACAACATTAGTAGCTATCCTTTTAGTAGTCTCTAGAAGACAGCAGCGCGGGCGACGTGAGAGCATGTCTAGCTGTTCACTTAACCCCTTGTACAAGCAAAAGCAATGGGCGCCGTGGCTATGTCAATCTCCTCTCATACAACCCACCAGGGATCGAATCCCCCAGACGACAGCGCGTGAAGCATCTTTTAGAGACTACTAAAAGGATAGCTACTAATGTTGTACATGACTGGAACTATGGAACCATGGACCTGTGACATGAGCCTAAGGGCCTACCTCACTTCCAACAAGGTTATATGCATGGAGATCTCTTGGAGTTGGTTCATACAGATGTATGGGGACCTAGCAAGGAAGCTTCAATATCTGGATCAAGGTATTATGTCTCCTTTATTGATGATTGCAGCAGATGGACTATCCTATTCTTTATGAAACACAAAGATGAAGTTTTTTCATGTTTCAAAAGATATTTGGCTCTTGTGGAGAATCAAACAGGTAAATCACTAAAAAGGCTAAGGTGATGGAGGGGGAGAATACTTCTCCCATGAGTTTGATTCTTTTCTTCAAGAAAGAGGAATCAAAAGAGAGGTAACTACAAGGTACACTCCTGAGCAAAATGGAGTGGCAGAAAGGAGGAATAGGACAATTGTTGAAGCTGCAAGGTCTATGTTAAATGAAAAGCATTTACCTAATTACTTATGGGCTGAGGCTGTATCTACAGCCACTTACTTGATTAACAGGTTGCCTTCAAAATCCCTTGATGGGATGACTCCATATGAGGCTTGGAATGGAAGAAGACCAAGTTTAGATCATTGTAAAATTTTTGGATGTATTGCTTTTGCTCATGTTCCTTCACAGGTTAGAGGCAAGATGGATCCAAAGGCAGAAAGGTGTGTATTTATTGGATATGACAACAATCAAAAGGGCTACAGGTTATACAACCCTACCAACAAAGGATTCTTGGTAAGCAGAGATGTAGTTTTTGATGAGAACAATTCATGGTATGAAGACTCATGCAGGAAGATCAATTTACCATATGATCTTGAAGAAGATTTTCCAAAGCTTGGTAGAGAACAATCAAAGATTGAAGAACAAGACACCTCAGAGGATGATGAAGAATCTCACATGGAAAAGATCAAAGCATGGAAGTCTAAAGGTAAAGCAAAATTGCAGGAACTTGGACATGAGGCAGAATCATCACATCATGGCCTAAGAAGATCTATGAGGGAAAAGAAAAAACCAGAAAGGTATGGGTTTGACACCTCATTAGTAACTAAACATTCTATCTACATAGCACAGGACATAAACCAAGAGGAGCCATCATCATTTGAAGAGGCCAAAGCAAAAACAGAATGGAAGCATGCAATGAAGGAAGAGATTGAAGCACTTGAGGAAAACAACACTTGGGATTTGGTGCCCAAGACTTCATCCATGAAGGTAATAGGCTCAAGATGGGTCTATAAACTCAAGAAGAATTCTGATGGTTCAATTAACAGGTATAAGGCAAGGCTTGTAGCAAAAGGCTTTGCACAAACTCAGGGAATTGATTATGAGGAGACCTTCTCTCCTGTGGCAAAGATGCCTACTATTAGGGTTTTGCTTAGTATTGCCTCTTCCAAGAATTGGAAGATACTTCAACTAGATGTAAAGAATGCATTTTTGAATGGTTGGATAACAGAAGAGGTATATATGGCACAACCACTTGGTTTTGAGAACCAAGTTTATCCTGATTATGTGTGTAAACTTAACAAAGCATTGTATGGTCTCAAGCAAGCTCCAAGAGCTTGGAATTTCAGGCTTGTTTCATTCTTGCAGGACAAAGGCTTTCAACCAAGCAAGGCAGATCCTTCACTCTTTATTAAAAAGAGTAACTCTGAGGTCATCTACTTATGTGTATATGTAGATGATATTATATTGACAGGAAATGATGCAGATGGTATGAAGAAGATCAAAGATCAAATGAGAGAAGAGTTCAAGATAAGTGATTTGGGTTCACTTACCTACTTCCTAGGTTTGGAAGTTGTCTACAAAGATCATGGTTTGTTTCTCACTCAAAGGAAGTACATTAAGGACATGTTGGCGAAATTCAAGATGCAAGATTGTAAGATTGCAGGTACTCCAATGGAGGTCAATCACAAATTGAGCTCACATGAAGGTGAACTCATAGAGGACATCACATCATATCAAAGTCTAGTGGGTAGTCTCAACTATGCCACATTGACAAGAGTAGATATATGTTACAGTGTTAGTGTGCTAAGTCAATTTATGCACACTCCAAGGAAACCACATATGGATGCTGCCAAAAGGATTCTCAAGTATCTCAAAGGAACCATAAATGAAGGACTTTATTATCCTTATGTATCTGATTTAGGTTTGAAGCTATTTTCTGATGCAGATTGGGCTGGCTTCAAGGAAGATAGAAGGAGCACTTCAGGTTATCTTACATTTGCAGGTTCAAAGCTTATTTCATGGTAATCCAAGAAGCAACCCACAGTTGCTCTCTCTTCTACTGAAGCTGAATACAGAGGTCTTGCCATAGCTACTCAAGAAGCTATGTGGATGAAGACATTGTTCAAAGATCTTGGATTGGAGTTTGGAACTCCAACTATTTTTGGTGACAATATGAGTTCTATTCATTTGGCTGCTAATCCTATTTTTCATGCAAGGACTAAACATATTGAAGTTCATTATCACTATGTACGAGAAAAGGTTCTAAGCAAAGAGATTCAAATATCATATGTGTCCACTCATCAACAATGTGCAGATATTCTAACCAAAGCATTGGATGGTACAAAGCTTTGCAAATTCAAGGCTATGATTGGTTTACAGGTAATCTTGAAAGATTGAAGACCTCAAGCATACTTGGCTTGAGGGGGAGCTGTTGGAGCAAGTCTATGACAAGCCTAAGTATTGGCTTGAGTCCCACAAAGTCATGAAAAAAGCTTTAAAATGAAGACTATGTAAAGTTCACTTGTGAACTACCTCTTGTAATTTTTTGAAGAGTTTACTTAATGTAAAAGGGAAAGAATCTTAAGTGGTTGAGTCCACTTGATCAAGAATGGAAAGAGGAGCCACGAATTCGTGATTTGTGGTAGGTAGAGAATCAAATCAATCATTGATTGATTGGAGAGTGATTGAGGGAAGTTAGCCTCCCAAAACTCAACTATAAATAGATGGCAGTTTTAGTCGTGGTTAGAGAGACCTATGTGAAGACCTCCAAGAGCTGAGCTTTATGCCATATCAAGGTGTGATTACAAGGCACACATATGTATCAGTAAGTCCATTGTATTTTACAAGCAATATACTTTCATTTTCATTATCATTTGGGTTCATATGTCCATGTTCTTGTGAAGTGTACTACTCACTGCCATTACTCTCAGTTTTCTCAGTCAGATTGCAGAGATGTTTGTTGGAAGTGAAGTAGGCCCTTAGGCTCATGTCACAGGCCCATGGTTCCATAGTTCCAGTCATGTACAACATTAATTCCAGCAATCTTCCATATTGACAAAACATGAACATATCACAACTTAATCATACAAATGATGAGATAAAGATAGAGAAAGAATAGACATCATGTGTAAGGTGTTACGTAAGCCAGCGCTTACTCATAGTATCATATATACCAATGTTCAATGTACAATGTGGGAGCATATCTCTCAACCACTCTATGTGATGAGAAATGGATGAATGAGTGAATGTACAATGTAACAAACATATTCAGATGTGTGGGCAGTAATCTGAATATACATGAGATGTGTGACCTTATAGGTTATAGAAGAGTGAATATGAGTGACTGAAAGAGGAAGGATCAGTGTGAATGGAAATCCTCAAACTCATGTGAACACACCTTCTTAAACACCTCATAAAAATATGCATAAAGCATATAAGTACTGATTCTCTTGTACCTATGCCGAATAGGACTCCCTGATATGAACGCCACAGCCTCCATAAACTTCAAGTAGTACCTGTGTGCATAAAGAGAATATGTACTTGAATACTTAACATAAGATGTGAATCTTATGTTAAACTCCATCTAATGTTTTTGAAGTAGCCAGATACCTTTTTGTAGAAGACAATCTTCAACCTAACATCTTCTTGTAGAAGATGATCTTCAAAATCATGTAGATGGTCCCATCCAATGTCTTTGAAGTAGCTAGACATCTTCTTGTAGAAGATAATCTTCAACCTAACATCTTCCTGTAGAAGATGATCTTCAAATACATCATGTAGATGGGCGATCCTCACCATCAAGCTGCTAATAATCAAGTCTTCTTGCCATGAACAAGAGATAACCTCCTCTCCATGAGGTAGAGTGTGAGCACACTCTTCATCTTCTCCAAGAAGAATCATCAAGAAGAACTCCATAGCTGCTCCTCAACATGCTTCAAGTTAGCACCATGGCTGCCCCATGTGCTAGAAGAAACACCACCTCTACTGAGGTCCAAGCTCCAAAGCTTGTGTTGATCCTAGGTGAAGGATGATTAGAGAGTGATCCAAGTATGTGTTATATAGTAGTTTGATTGTCCTTGAAAAGCACATGATAAAGCTCTTATCGGTAAACGCTCCATGATCGCTATGCGAATAAAGCAAAAAAACAATTCCGTCCGCTGTTTATTGTCCACGTTCGCTGTCCGTGAGTTTTTTTGTTCCCAAAAGCTAATCATCAAAAAACTCTAACTTGCCACGCACTGCCGCCCACGGGAATTGAACCCGGGTGGCTGCGATAGGAGGTTGCTCACATAACCAACGTGCCCCAACGTCTTCTTGTACATGGAGCATATGTAAAGAACATATACACATGCCAATACAACTGAACAATTTCACCAATAGAATAATAAATGAACCAATGGAAAATTGTTGAAATCAATAGAACATTGCTTTCCAACAATCCCCCCTGCAATGTTATATTGGTTTAAACTGAACTGGATCTGCAAATTATCACTAGCTGCAAACTTGTACTGCCCCACTTCAGAACTTGTTCTTCAAAATTGAATTTGACTCTTCTTCAAAAAGTCTGAACTTGCTGAATATGAACCATAATACATGAGAAAATATGCAAACTAGATATTCAATAGTGTATACATCAAGCAATCACTCCTTGACAACAAATATAGCATGAACTGTCTCCTGAACCTGCTATCTCCTGTTTTCACAAACCTGAAAACATACACTAGGATCCACATATTTGCATTTACCTTCCAAAAAGGTTTCTCAACGTACTTCTGCTGTGTCATGTAAATACACTAAACAAAATCAAGAACTGAATCCTGGAACCTGTGACTGTCAACTCACAACTTAGTGTATTATGAACACTGCTGGTTCATCTCTGACTGTACTCAACTCAATATGAGTCAAAAAATCTATGATGTCATAATGTCTTCATCCTTTAAATCCTTCATACCTCTTTCCTTCAGAACTTGGTATAAACATATATGTGCACACTTTTGAAATATACCTCTCTGAAATATCAAGTTTCTCTTCAAATAGAACTCTGGAACCTTCTCCTGAACAGGAACATCCTAACAGGAACTTTCTCCAAACATTCTTCTTCTTCCTTCTTCTTTCAAAGCTGGAACATAAAGAGAACTTGACAAAGGAAATATAGGAATTCCTGAAATAGGAATACCTGAAAGTATGACTCTGCATTCTTTTACATATGGCTGAAAATAAGTCTTCATGTTTCATCACCCCCTGGATGACTTAACACTAGTATCCAGAATTCTTCAAATATATCAGACTTTATGAAATGTGGAACGTCTTCCTTCATAAATCTGATGTTCAGTGATCAATACCTGTATCTGAAACAAAATCTCTGAACCCTTTTTATTAGCATTGTGCACATGCCAATAGCTTTCCATGTCATTCTTCAGCTTTCCAAAATCTAGAATAAGGTTAGCTGAACCTAACATAATAAAACCTTGCTGAAAGCTTTTTAGGATTCATAATCTTCTGTAACATAACAAGTATCTTCTTCTATCTCTCTGCAAGACAAATCTGATAGAACCTGAATCTTTGACTTACTTCTTCCAATGTTAAGAGGATAGACAACTGAATCATAAATACTCAAGATCATACAAGATCATACGAGATCAATGATCTCTCCTGTGTAGAATCTGCTCTTATCAAACCTTCATGACTGAATGTTTGATTTATTACCTGAATGTCTCCAAGTGTCCATGCTTCTCAAAAAGTTGTAAAACTTTTCTTCAAACAAATCCTTCAAGGAATCTGCATTTCCTACTTGAAACATAAGTGGACAAACTTCTCACCTTGAGAACTCCAAAAGCTGCAAGTTGATACTTCATAACTTTCATATTTTACCCGGGTGAAATGTGATAGTACCTGCTTGACTTTCTTTTGGCTAACTCCACTTCTCAATCAAGTGATAGGATATGATGGAAAACCTTTTGGAATACAAACATGTATCCAAAAATCTAGACAATCATAAAAAGTAGATTCTTCAACTGACTGGTACATCAACAAGTCTGAATTTTCTGAAGTTTTCTGAAAATATTGAATATGAGGTAACCTTTTCCAAACATAAAACCTCAACCCAAGTCTCCAACATCTGCTTACAAAAAACTCTTTTACCTCAAGAGTTAGATAAAGAAGAAATATACTTCTCTGCAACTTGTCATATACCAAGTAGCTCTGTATTGACACTCCAAGAATTCTTTGAGGGAACATATAAGCTGCCTGCTTAAAAGCTTCAACATAACTCATACACATATGAGTGCTTTTGTTTCTCTCAATGCAATTCTTTGTCAAATCTACTAAATCATGACCAAGTGTAATGCAAAACAAGAAACTACTTCTTCTTTAAACAAGATGTGCTCGTAGACTTGTCTTTGGATGTAGAGGATAAAATAGGAAAAGTATATGGAAAATATATGAGAAAAGGAAGCCTTGTTTTTCTTTTGGAAATGATGGACTTTCTTCTTGTGCATCTTTCTTCCACCTGATGATGTCAACATTTTCAAACTTCTCTTCCATACCTTTTGTTCTCTTCATCTTGAAGTAGCAAACACTCTTGACTTCTTCAATTGAACTTTTCTCTTCCTCTAATGCTAAGAGTAAGAGATAAAACAAACATGGTATATAAATGGAAGTTGAATATCATGTTTTATCATCTCCTCATATCTCTGAATCAAAATGTTGTTTCAAATGTCTGAAACGACTAAATTCACCAATCGTTGTCTGAATGATGAATTGCCCATCTAGAGTTACCTTCTCTAGATATATTTGTACCTTGATATCCAACCAACTTACAATAGAAAATTGGCTGAAAACAAAACTCATCTCATCTCTGCACTTGTCTTCTTAGATGAACTTTCTTGCCATGAAAGAGATCTTTCAAAACTCTCTAGAAAAACCTCTAGATACCTGTTTTGATGTAGCTAATGCTTTAACTTTCAAATGATGAAAGTGTATAAAAGCATTCCTTGAATTTCTTCAAATCTCTTCATAACTGCTCTTCTAAGATATGACCTGCAAATGATAATCTGATAGTAAACATTGATACCTGTGATTTGATGTTGATCTGATTCCTTCATCTTCTCTAAACAATTGTTCTTCCTTGAATTTGAAGTAGTCTTCTCTTCATCAAGTCTGAGTCTTCAAACAATACTTTTGTAAAGTATTTGCATACTCTTCAAAAATATTTGGCTGCTAACAGATCATCAACTTCATACTCCACACTGATGAATGTAACTGAAGTGTCTAATTCTTAAATCTCTACTCATCTAGATTAAGTGTGTATGTCAAATATCAAATATTAGAAGATGCTTTCATATCATATGTTCTAAAACTGGAATTCTAGGAACCTGGGACTATGAATGAGCCTTAATGCATTGATGCCAAAGATCTAAAGTTCTGAAACCAAAACCTTAGTGCTCTGATACCAAATACCAAGTGAGGTAGGCCCTTAGGCTCATGTCACAGGTCCATGGTTCCATAGTTCCAGTCATGTACAACATTAATTCCAGCAATCTTCCATATTGACAAAACATGAACATATCACAACTTAATCATACAAATGATGAGATAAAGATAGAGAAAGAATAGACATCATGTGTAAGGTGTTACGTAAGCCAGCGCTTACTCATAGTATCATATATACCAATGTTCAATGTACAATGTGGGAGCATATCTCTCAACCACTCTATGTGATGAGAAATGGATGAATGAGTGAATGTACAATGTAACAAACATATTCAGATGTGTGGGCAGTAATCTGAATATACATGAGATGTGTGACCTTATAGGTTATAGAAGAGTGAATATGAGTGACTGAAAGAGGAAGGATCAGTGTGAATGGAAATCCTCAAACTCATGTGAACACACCTTCTTAAACACCTCATAAAAATATGCATAAAGCTTATAAGTACTGATTCTCTTGTACCTATGCCGAATAGGACTCCTTCTGATATGAACGCCACAGCCTCCATAAACTTCAAGTAGTACCTGTGTGCATAAAGAGAATACGTACCTGAATACTTAACATAAGATGTGAATCTTATGTTAAACTCCATCTAATGTTTTTGAAATAGCCAGATATCTTTTTGTAGAAGACAATCTTCAACCTAACATCTTCTTGTAGAAGATGATCTTCAAAATCATGTAGATGGTCCCATCCAATGTCTTTGAAGTAGCTAGACATCTTCTTGTAGAAGATAATCTTCAACCTAACATCTTCCTGTAGAAGATGATCTTCAAATACATCATGTAGATGGGCGATCCTCACCATCAAGCTGCTAATAATCAAGTCTTCTTGCCATGAACAAGAGATAACCTCCTCTCCATGAGGTAGAGTGTGAGCACACTCTTCATCTTCTCCAAGAAGAATCATCAAGAAGAACTCCATAGCTGCTCCTCAACATGCTTCAAGTTAGCACCATGGCTGCCCCATGTGCTAGAAGAAACACCACCTCTACTGAGGTCCAAGCTCCAAAGCTTGTGTTGATCCTAGGTGAAGGATGATTAGAGAGTGATCCAAGTATGTGTTATATAGTAGTTTGATTGTCCTTGAAAAGCACATGATAAAGCTCTTAACGGTAAACGCTCCATGATCGCTATGCGAATAAAGCAAAAAAACAATTCCGTCCGCTGTTTATTGTCCACGTTCGCTGTCCGTGAGTTTTTGTTCCCAAAAGCTAATCATCAAAAAACTCTAACTTGCCACGCACTGCCGCCCACGGGAATTGAAACCGGGTGGCTGCGATAGGAGGTTGCTCACATAACCAACGTGCCCCAACGTCTTCTTGTACATGGAGCACAAAGAAGATATACACATGCCAATACAACTGAACAATTTCACCAATAGAATAATAAATGAACCAATGGAAAATTGTTGAAATCAATAGAACATTGCTTTCCAACAATGTTTTCTCTGAGCTTGGTGCATCCTTTTCAGCGATTTAACTTGGTAACGTTAGCTCTATAAGTCTACTATATGCTCACAAATTTTCATGTCTTTTGGATGTTGCAATCTTCAGTTATGTTCATTTGAAGTCAACAAGGTCTGTGCATTTTCACTTCTCTGTCAGGTACCCGACTTTTTTACTCACCTTGTCAGAGCCATTTCTCAGTGGTTACGCATCCAAATTCAGTGATTTAAAGCTTGTTGGATTCAACTTACTGTCTAGTATAACCATACAAATCTTCATAATCATTGGATTCCTACATTTTGAGTTATGTTGATTTTTCTGCTCACTGGTGTCAAACTGTAGCAGCCCGTGAAAATCGGGATGATGTCATCAATTGTTAAAACTCATTCTCAGTGTGTGGTTCATTATTTTTTATGAGATTACTCTTAAAAGTTAGCTCTTTAAGCTACCTAGACTTCCCTAAGAGGAATTAAGCTAATTGCTGCTGTGCTCAGAGAATTATGTAAAACACTGGACAGGTGTATGAACCAAGAATAGCAAGTTTTCACCTCTGAGCTAACTCCAACTTATCTGTTTTGATCTATCTTTTTGAGAGTGATCTTCCAAGGAACATAGGGTGTCTAATACATCCATTGGCAAGCTAAAAGGGCCCACCATATACTCCTGGTGTTCATTTGGCTGGTGTAGATCAAGGATTTTGCAACACCTCTTCATCTTCAAGCACATACCTATCCATCTCTTCACACTTTGTACTTTGAAAAAGTACCATATCTTCTAGGCCTAATGGGTTCCAATGACTTTCTATTTATGGGTTGATCCACTAGCTCCCAAACCTTCCATTCTTCATAATATTGTCAAATTATATTTGCATGGAAACCTAGGGATTTAGATTATAGAGTGCCTCTTCCACATTTGTTGGTTTCATTTTTTATTCTTGAATAAGTTTAACCATCAAGGCTATATCTACAATATGTGCACTTGCTACTCTTTGCTTCTATATTCTTTGTGATCACCTTGGTCCATCTATAACTTGTTCTAGTTATTGTGGGATGTTGTTTGCAAAATCATAGGCCTCCCTCAACCAATGTGACAATGGATTTTTTACTTGGTTGATGATAGATTGGTGACTTACAAACCCATCATCTAAAGATGATGGTCCCTTCTCGTGTGTAGAAGGAATAGATCTTCGGCTAGGTTTATAGTGAATTGTGTTACCATTAGTTTCCATGGGAAAGGAAAAATGGCCATAACACACTTTTTTAAGTGTTCTATTATAGAACATATAGCGGCCTTGTCAGCCATAGACTCAAGGTTCAACTGCATTTGTAAAACCTAGGAACTCTAAGATATTCTTTCTTATGAATTATGGAATGCGTTGAACAAGGCATTGTTGGAGTGCTAATTTATTAATGTACTAATGTGTTTTGGTGTTTTTTATATAGCAACTGAAGGTTGGTGAGGGCGTGAAATGCTTGAAAGGGTGGACATCAATAATCCGATTTATAATTTATATAGTTTGTATTAAATAAACCCACATAGAGGGTACTATTTTTAGAAATAGTTGGTAAAGTAGTGGTTAGAATAATGGTCGTTGTAGATAACAATTTCAGATATTAAAAGCAAAGGCTTTCTGCAAAAGTTACCAATTTTTACTTTCATGCATGCTTTTTTGAATCCACTCTCACATAACCACTATTTCAACATAATAAAAAATTCCTATAAATACATGCACTTTGTGGACTATCGAAACAGAGTGCATGGGGGGAGATTGTACCCAATACTATGTTTTTTCTTGTCTCGTGGCATACTTATTTTTCTCTGTGTTTTCTACATCTATAACCTCTGTATGTGTGTGTGTGAGCAATATCTTGATAATAGTTGTTGGAGGATAAACACTCCTATGTGCACAACAAAAGCAAATGAACCCTCCTTAGGATCCAGAAATTTTTCTAACATCGGCTCGTACTTTTTTACTTTCTCTCAGTACATGGGGAGACTGATAATGAAACATTGCAAGGTTAGACTTGACTTAAAGGGCTTTCAAAAGAGAGTAAAATCACTCCATTTGGATATTGGATGATGCCTCAACCAGCTGCAATAAAAAAGATAACTTGATCTCTTCATAGAGTACTAGCTAACTACATAGACACTATTCTCATCATTTCTCTGCACATGTGCAAGCACTGAACCTGAGGCTTATACCACTTAAAGTAGGACTTATAATCTTTCCAACAAGACAAAAGTTGTTGAAAATGAATATTCGATGAAGGAGAAACAACAATTACAAGACCGGGGGGTCAGACAAAGTCATCTAGATAGATAGACTGTGTAAGAGTGAAATAAATTTCTGCAAAATATGCAAAGAATAGCTAGTAGGGGGTGTGCTTAAGGAAGGGGGCAGCTTGGGCACGTATTTCCACAACTCTAAGTCATAATACAACTCATTAGAGGTTTTGAAGACCACATACAACCTCTTTAACCAATCAAAAGCATATACATGTCAAAAGTGAGGTCCAATGACATTAAGAGGTGAGCTAAATCTTCTCTAATCAACTTCTTTCCATTATGGGCATGATTTGATGCCTCCAACGCGTGGAAAGCAGCCTCCCTTTGATTGTGGATGATGTGGAAGGTTCAATTTGGGGCATGTTCCCACACTCTTGAGCTTGAAAAACTTTCAATAACAGTGGTATTAAAGCCTTGCACCCCTCACTAGGGAGGGGTCTATTTCTATTCATTTTGGCAATTGATCTTTGTTTCTTTGTTCCTTATTTGCGATCCAATTCCAATTTGGATTCGAGTTTTTATTTCTGTTTCCGTTTTCATTTTTATTTTTTATTCCAATTCCGATTCCCATTTTTGTTTTTGTTTTTGGTTCCAGTTCATGTTATGTTTCAGTTTTAGTTTTTGGTTTTTGTTTGTGTTCCAGTTCCAGAACTAGAACCTATGTTTACACCTACACTTACTCCTTTGACCAAGGCATCCACTAAGGCATAGAACGTAGGCATAACCTAAGGCATAACTAAGGCATTACTTTGTCATCTTTGGTACCCAAGGCTCCCTTGGCGACTATTGGTAGTCGTTGGCTACGCGCGAACCAATTTAATATATGAGTGGCAATAAGGAGTTTTATATTCACAAAGGTGGGAGGATTTGAACCCACAACCTCACTCAAACAAGGGAAGTGTTTTACCACTACACTATCTCTTTTTGTTATCTCTCTAGTTCCCTTTTGTTATATTTAACACAACTTTCATCTCTTTCTTACTTTTTCAATTCCCATAAACAACCCTTCCTTTTACATTTTAATTCAAGCAATCTCAAAAATTGTTTTTACACATCCAACAAGAGGGTTTTGTTCTCTACATATTCATGCACTTGATGAACACTATGGAGAATTTCGGTGAGTGACCTCTACCTGAGGTAACACTCGAGCAACAACTCGAGCTCCTATGGCATGAATTTCGAGGCGCTCAGAATGAGATCCGACAAGGTGATGAAGTAGTCCAGAAGATGAAAACTGATGAAGATAACCTTACAAGGGTGGTCAAAGCTATTGTCTCTGCCCAATCGGATGGCACACATTCCAAGATTGGTGCTAAAAATTACTAGCTTCTACAATTTGATGGCCGTAAGGATGGCCCTTTAGTTCTTTCATGGTTGTCACAATTTGATGATTTTTATACTAATGAAACATACGATGAAAGTAAAAAATTCTTTGCCACTAACTATTTAGTCAGAAAAGCTCAACTCTAGTGGAATGTCCAGTGCCACATTGCAGATTGTCAAACAATGTGGAAAGCTTTCAAAGGTAAAGTGAAGGACTCTTTTCTTTCTCCTCAATATCATCTACATGTTCGATGTGTGTGGACAACCTTTATATGGAAGGAGGGTGACACGGTCACTACCTACACGGAGTTGTTCTGGCAAAATTTATTATTGGTTAGAATGCTTGAAGATGTACCGAAGGATAGCTTGCAACCAAAATACAACGATGGTTTCGAGGTGGGAATCCAAGCTAAGCTTCACACCCTACAACCTACAACCCTCAACAAGGCTATCTCTTTTGCCTATGATGTAGAGAAGGAATTCCAGTCCATACTCAAGTCGATCCGTCTACAACAACCATGTCAATGACCATTTTTTGTTGAACCCACCTTTCCTATGAAGCATAATTTTAAAGCCCCATCTTACTCTAGTTTTAATCGTCCTCCACAATCCAATTACTCAAATCCACATGTTGCCTCATGTCTCAAACCTACCAAACCACCTATCCTCGAAACTTCAGCATTGGATGCCCAAATAGAAGTGACCACGTATCACCTGCTGGGATTGTGGTAAACCTGGACATACAAAAATAAAGTGCAATCATGACCTCTTCACATGAAACTAGTGGCAGCTCAATTGCATAACATGGAGGCCCATAATGAAGAAATTCTCCTATTTGGACAGAGGAAGCATTGGAGAAGGACTTAAGAACCTTGGGTAACGATATCTCAATTCATTCTTTACTTTGTATGCACGGTAGTATCAATAAAAAGTTGGTTAATATTTTACATGAGGATGGTAGTTCACATGATTTCATTTCACATTTATTAGTACAAGAACTTAAATTAAAAACATTTCCTTCCTTGTTTAAAGTGAAAGGTGCATTTTAAGGTAGTCACTATAATGTAACACGAGAAGTGCAAGATGTTATGATTAGCATAGGCCCATATGTAGAGCATGAACATTTTAATTGCACCTTTGCAATCTTATGATGTTATACTTGGTATGCCTTTTTTTCATCATTATTATGAATTTATGGTAATGCCCTTTGGACTTACTAATGTCCCTACTACATTTGCACGAATGATGAACTTGATTACCAAGCTTTTGTTCTTGTATCCTTCGACGATATACTTGTTTACAATAAGAATGATAGTGAGCATGAGAAGCATCTTAAAATAGTTTTTCATTTGCTACGAGAGAACACATTTTATGCTAATCCTGAAAAGAGTTACTTGTTTCAACGTAAGCTAGAATATCTAGGACATATTATTTCAAGTGAAGGCATGCATGTGGATCCAAAAAAGATTAAAGTGATAGTAGAATGACCTACACCACATTCAGTCAATGATCTTCATTCTTTTCTTGGGTTGGCTAGTTTCTACAGGAAGCTTGTTCAAAATTCTTCTTATTTAGCATTGGCTCTTACCTTGTTATTCAAAAGAAAATAAAATTTGCATGGGGATTTACCCAATAACAATACTATCAAAAACTCAAACATCCACTTTAACCTGCACCTATTTTATACTTACCTGATTTTTCACAACCCTTTCATGTTGTTACTAATGCTAGTGCTTCAGGAATAGGTGCTCTTTTAATGCAAAATGATTATCCTATTGCATTTGAGAGTAGGAGGCTTGAGCTCTTGAAAATGAAATATAGTACATTTGAAAAAGAATTTTTAGTGATTGTTCATGCGTTGCGAAATTGGAAACACGATCTTATGGGCTCTAAGGTCTTTATCAAAACCGATCAATAGGCTATTAAGCATTTATTAAATCAGCTCCTAATCTCTAATCGACATCTTAAATGGACTTCATTAATTAAAAATTTCCAACCCATGATCCAATATCAACCTGGTAAAGCTAATGTTGTAGTTGATGCTCTTAGAAGTTTTCCTTCACATTATGTTGTTTTTTAAGCATCTTATTTGTATTTTTCACGTGCATGGCATGACTTCAACAATGGTGCATCTTTATCTAATGAACATTGTACATTTCATCATGGTTTACTAGATTTTCAACATAGATTGTATATTACCCAATCTTTTAAAGATTTTGTTAGCAAAGAAATACATGAACCATCTTACATGGGTCATAGAGGCATACAGAGCACCATTTTTCCTCGCAAAAATTTCTTCTTTTGGCCACACATGGAAAAAGGTATTGCACATTATGTTTCTCAATGCATTGTATGTCAGTGTGTAAAACCTCATCATGGTAAACCATTTGGATTATAAATGCCATTCCCCATTCCAAACAAACCATGAGAACAAAACTCTATGGATTTTAACATAGGTCTTGCTATCACTTCATCACATAATGATATGATTTGGACAATAGTTGATAGGTTTAGTAAATGTTCATATTTTATTCCTTGTAGAAAAAATTTATCTACACCTCAGGCTACAAAATTATTCATTAAATGCATTTTCCCAAATCATGGATTTCCTAAAATAATGTTATCTCATCGTGATGTTAGATTTTGTAATCATTTTTGGGTTGCCTTATTTCAACATTTTGGTTCTAAAATAGATTTTAGCTATGCATTTCATCTCGAAAGTAATGGAAAAAGTGAGGCTACAAACAGTACTATTCTTGATTTATTGCATTATTATTCATTAGATAATCCTAGTAACTGGGATGAAAAGTTGTCATTGCTTCAATTTTCTTACAATAACACCACACACACCACTAGAGGTCATGCATCTTTTGAAATTGTTTAATGCAAAAGGATTGCCACTCCCATGTCACTCACCCAAACCAACATTCCGATGGCTGATTCTATTGCTCAAGATCACATTTCTATACTTCACGATGTACGCGAGCACATTAGGAAAAGTAAAGAGCGATACACACATAATATCAATACAAAATGATTAGCCAAGGAATTCAGGGAAAATGATCTTGTATGGTTGGATATCATTAAAAGAAATCTCAAAAATATTTTGTAGCATCCTAAAATTAAACTTGCGACACACTATTATGGACCGTTTTGCATTATACAAAAAGTTAATGATAAATTCATTTAGATTAGATATACCATCTCATTGGAATATACATAACTCTTTTCATATTAGTTTACATAAACCATTCAAAGGAAACTTACCACTCACTCCACTTCTTGATGACCCTCCTTTAATTGAAGAACAATCTGAAATCTTAGTTCCAAGGAAAATAATTGATCATGATGTCACTACTACACGCATAGGTACTCAATATCATCGATATTTAGTTAAGTACAAAAATGACTCTATTGAAGAATGTCAATGGATACATAAAACATAATTAACACCCCATTATGACCACTTAATTTCTGCATATCATACACAAACACATTATTGAAATTCCTCCATGAACATTTCTATGCATGTGTTTTCACATGGAACATGCTTATTTTTGTTTAGTGATGGAACATGTGATTGGCCATCCATGTTTATTTTTATTTTATCAAATGAGATCATTTGCTTTTTCAACTAAGGGGCATGTTATGAATTATGGAATGTTTTGAACAAGGCATTGTTGGAGTGTTAATTTATTAATGTATTAATGTGTTTCGGTGTTTTTGATATAGCAGCTAAAGGTTTGTGAAGGCGTGAAAGGCATGAAAGGGCAGACATCAATAATATGATTTTTAATTTATATAGTTTGTAAATAAACCCACATAGAGGGTACTATTTTTAGAAATATTTAGTAAAGTAGTGGTTAGAATAAGGGTTGTTGTAGACCGCAATATCTAATATTAAAAGCAAAAGCTTTCTGCAAAAGTTACCAACTTTTACTTTCATGCATGCTTTTTGAAGCCGCTCTCATGAAACCACTATTTTGACAAGAATTCCTATAAATACATGTACTCTGTGAACTGTCGAAATAGAGTGCGTGGGGGGAGATTGCATCCAATACTACATTTTGTCTCGTCTCCTGGCATGTCTATTTTTTTGTGTGTTTTTTGCATCCCTAACCTCTATGTGTGTTGAGCAAGATCTTGATAACATGCTTTATCCAAGGCTTACGACTAAGGCAATGACCAGGCACAGACCTTGCCATACCTTGTCATCACAGTCACTGAATTCACCATTGGCATGGTTGGCTATGCATGAGGGATGACATCAATGATTAACCAAGATGAAGGTTCCCAATACTTCTCAAGATGTCACCCATCCTAGTATTGTTCTCCATGGAGCTTTGTTAACTGATAATCTCTTGCCACTAAGCTACACTCTTTTCATGTCAAATGAGGGGGAAAGACTAAGGTTTACCTTGAACACATTTTGGTCCCTCAAAGCTTCATTCTTTTCTTTCGAATCATAATTTTAAGTATTTTTTGGGTGTTCTTAGAGCCATCTTGGAGTAATTTCTGGAGATGTATGCTAATCTTTTATAAGTGCTCGATAAGCCTAGATGGAATCTTTTGGTTAAGTGTTAATATGCAATGGAGTTAGTGATTCACTATGCAAGTTTACATGTCAATAATCATAGTTTCATGAGTTTTTTTTTACAATGGTCATATGCTCATTTTGCAAAGGAGTCTCTAGCCCGATGTTTTTTATATTTTTGTTTTTCAACTAGATAGTGGTCGATTTTACTCCTTGACACACTTATTGGTAATAGGTATGAGCAGATACATTCTCTCACAATCCTTTTAGTTAGTCATTGTATTTCATTAATCCACTTTTTCGAGGAGACACTCTAGAGTTTTCCCTAAAATCTAACAATTGGTCATGCTTTTTTATCCATAATGGTTTTTAGAATATTCTAGCTTCATTATCATTCTATTTAGTTATTTATCATCATGGCATTAGAAATATCAAGCACATCTGATGGATCTATGTCTAGTGCTAATGTTCTCAGGAGGGGCTATCTACTAGGACAAAGACCATTTTGAGATATGAAATTTTGATGGCATAATATTTGCTTTTTGGAAGAATAAAATTGAAGACGTGCTCATTCAAAGGAGACATCGAAAACCATTAAATGGAATCTCAAAGAAGCATGTTGATATGGATGATGATGATTGGGATGAGTTGGATGAAATGGCTAGGTCTTCCATTCAATTTAACCTAGTACATAAAGTTTACTTCACACTGTTGGACTATGAAAGTGCATGGGAGCTTTGGAAGAAGATATGCATTACATTATAAAGAAAAAACGGCATCAAATAAAGTGTATTTGATGAGAAAGTTATATGACCTTTGCATGAAGAACAAAGATAGTATTGCTTCTCATCTAAATGTATTTGAGGCTATATTCTCTTATTTGGAAGCCCAAAAAATGAAGATGGATTACAAAATGAAAGTGATATTGTTTTTATGGACCTTGCCATTTTTTGGTGCAAGAGAATCCAATCCCACATACTTGGATGGTTAGCATATACCTCATGGAGTCATATATGATCAATCCCTTGTAAAATCTATTATCTTTTACCTTTATAAAAGATTCTTACTTCCACATAGAGTTCAGAAGCATCAAATATCAAATTACTTGGACGATGATTGATGAGAGAATATATCCTATAGTTTAGGACTCACTTTTAGGTGAACCTTTGAATTTGAATTCAAGGATTGGCTCAAAAGTCAACTATAAAAGTAGCCCAAAAGACACACATGGATATGCCTCGACTTTGGAGAGCAATAGAGAGGGACCCTATGTGATTTGGGAGCTCAATCCATAGCTCAATCACTAACCTCACATTGTGCAAAATATTATTGCCAATGTCATTGTATTTCTATGTGATCTAATGCATACATTTTGATTATATATCTAGTTCACTTCTCTGCTATGACTACATTAGTACAATGATTTTCTTAGAGCTTGTTCTCAGTGTATGATTGATCATTTGTCATGATTTAAAGCATCATAGATTCAGTATACTGTCTAGTTTATAGTTACAAAATCTCATTATCATTGGTTCTCTCAATCATGAGATATCATCATATCTTTACTCTCTGGTATGTACTCTAATGCATCCAAAAAATGTCAAGGAAGTCCTATGATTTGCTAAACATCATATTGAGCATTAGTACATCTCTTTTTATTGAAATCACTCATGATTGGTAGCTCTCTAAGTTAGTTAAACACCATCAAAAGTAATTAGGCTAATTGTTACCATGCTCATAGCACTAAGCACCACTTCATCTCTAAAGATTATCCACCATCTCCTCCTACAATGGTATCAGAGCAACAACAAGCAAGATGGGGGATGGATTTCCATCATTCATTGAAAAATTAGATAGAAGCAACTATCCAGCATGGTCACTAAGGATGCAAGCCTACCTCCAAGGAAGAAATCTATATGGATACATCTCTGGAGATGAAGAGATGCCAACATTCAAGAGCAAACATCAACCAACAAGGGAAGAACAAGAAAGGTTGACCACATGGTGTGCAAAGGACGCTCTTGCCAGGTCTTATCTACTTAACTCAATATCTGATTTCTTATTGCCTCACATTAGGAATTGTAAGACCTCCCAAGAGACTTGAGAAGTACTCTCCTCATATTTCTCATCAAATACAAGAGGTAGGAAGAACTAGTTATGGATGGAGTTTACAACTCTAAAAAAGCAACCGAAACAAAGTGTAGCTAATTATGTGACCAAGATGAAGGATGTGGCTAACTAGCTTGCAAGCATTGGAGAGGAGATAGAAGAAGAACACATAGTAAGGTAGATCATAAATGGCATCAAAGTTGATGATAAGTGGGAATCCTTCACCATAGGAATGGACCTTTGTATGGATATGCAAATACCTGACCTCAAAACCTTGATCTTCACCCATGAGACAAAGCTCAAAAAGAATGGTGACAACTCTAGAGGTAACCAATCTTTTGCCCTTTATACAGATAGAAATAAAAGTAACAATAAAGGTTAAAAAAAAGAATGAAGAAGAGGCTAGTACCTTTCAAGTGAACTTCACAGGTAGAGGAAGAGGTACTAGAGGAAGGGGCAGAGGAGGAAAGCAAGGCAAGGGGAGATCCTACAGCACTCCACCTTGCAACATTTGTGGGCTAACCAACCACACCGCAAAAGAATGCTTCAAGAACACAAGGAATCAAGGGGGAAGAGCCTTCCATAGAGGGATCTATGGACAATTCAGAGCCAGGTTCAACAATGGAGGAATCATTACAACCACAACTACAACCAAGGCTGCAACAACAATAATTATCAAGGAGGTTTCAAAGGAAGAAGAGATTATAACAACTACATAGAAGACCAGGAGGATTCTCTACTCATCATGAACATGACATCCAAGCCAGGTAAAGATGATGAGCATCTTTTCTATATTGATTTTGGTTGTTCCACAAATTGATAGTGGAAGCAGCAAGGTCAATGTTGAATGAGAAGAAACTACCCAATTACCTATGGGCAAAGGCTATTTCCACAGCCACATACTTGGTTAACAGGCTAACATCCAAATCCTTGGATGGAATGACACCATATGAAGCATGCAATGGTAGGAGACCCTCACTGGACCATTGTAAAATCTTTGGGTGCATTGCTTATGCACATATACCCTTAGAGATTAGAGGAAAGCTTGATCCAAAATCTAAAAAGTGTATATCCATTGGCGATGACCAAAACTAGAAGGGTTATAGGTTCTACAATCCCACTAATAAAGGGTTTATAGTTAGTAGGGATGTAGTGTCTGATGAAAATAATTTATGGTTTGAAGATGATTCCAGGAAGATCAAATTACCTTATGATTTGGAAAAGTGATTTTCCAAATCTCACTCAAGAAGATCAACAAGCACGAGAAGATGTCAATTTAGAGGATAAAGAGTAGATTGAATTCAAGGCTTGGAAGTCAAGGGGTTGTTGATATATTTAGGTAGTGATGTGTGTGAACACACTAGGATTGCCGGGGCACTTTTTCCCTCTTTAGGAGGTTTTTTTCCCCCGGCTTGTATATACGCCTATTGCCCTAACGGGCTACTTATCTTTGTACATTCTCTAGTAATACATTCAGTATTGTGTGTTTGTGCTCAAAGCTTCTTCTTCTTCCTTGTGGTGTTCGCGTGCTTCTGCAGACGTCTAACTCCAACAATTGGTATCAAAGCAGGTCATCGCTTCATCTAGGGCACCGTCGACATTCCTCCGTTTGCAGTCTCAGAATCGCACGAATTTTGGTGAGCATACTCAGCGTGTTTTTGAGCTCGTTTCGGCCTCCGAACGCACTATCGCAGCACTTGTGCAGGCTATTTCGTCTTTTTGTGCCAAAGGTATATACTAGTTTCTGTTCGCCAGTTTAAGCGTCTCGAAGTCTGCTACAGGTCTAGCAGAACTCGTCTGGACAGCTCTGTTCAACTTTTTGAGATACAATCAATTTTCTGCATCAAGGTATTTTAGTCACCGGCCATGGCTGATAGCAGTGATGTATTCCGTATGTTGGTTGTTGAGGATAAGTTGAATGGTACCAACTACCCATTATGGGCTTATATGATGCGACATGTTTTGGTTGCAAAAGGATTATGGAACATTGTGCAGGGTGTTGAAAGACGTCCTGTTATACCTATAACAAGAGGTACTGCAAATACAAGTGCTGGAGCTGATGAAGATGGTGTCGAAGATGATTTCCACAGATTCCTGTTTGTGCTACTCTTTCTGTTGCACCTACTATAGAGCAAATTTGTTGGGATGGCAAAGATGCCCAGGCACATGGATTGATAGCTTTGTCTATCAAACGTGCCATTATTCCTCAAATTCGCTCTTGCAGAATAGCTAGGGGTGCTTGGGATACACTTACCACATTGTACCAAGCTAGGAATGAGGCTCGTGTTGCTTACCTCCGAAAACAGTTGGAGAGTGAGCACATGAATGAAGGTGATTCTATGGACAGTTTCCTAATGAAGATCAAAGATTTGAAGGAACATTTGATTTCTATTGATGAGGTTATACGAGATAGCTCACTTGTGCAGACCGTTCTGAATGGTCTTCCTGATTCATATCAGAGTTTTTCTTCTACTCTTTGGTTGATGATGAAAGGCAATCCGAATGCCTTATCATTTGAGGAGTTAGTCTCTGTTCTGTTGCAGGAAGATCAGTCCAGGTAGAACAGGTCCGTTATGCATGTTGCAGATCAAGATTTCCTGGCTAGTCAGAAGGGCAAAGGAAAATGGAGCTCTTCTACTAGTAAGCAGAAATCTGCAAATGTTGCACATTCGAAGAACTAGGATAAAGATGAAAAGAAATCAGAAAATCAGAAATTGTTTTGCAAGTACTGTAAAGGGAATGATCATATCATAAAGAACTGTCCAAAACTGGCTGCAAAAGGGGCAAAGAAAAAGGACGCTGGAATGGTTGTTGCAGAAGCCTCTACACCAAAAACAGAGTCTGCTAATCTTGTGCAAGAAGAAGAATGGGCGTTTACTACTGTTTGCAGTTTTGACCCATCTTCTCATGAGCAGTGCATGTCTGCAGTGGACTCAGATGTTTGGTACTTTGACAGTGGGGCGACCAAACATATTACCTCGCAGTGCAGTTTCTTCTCTTCACTCGAGCCTGCCCCTACAGGGAATACTGTCACATGCGCGTGGGTTTGACAATATATTGAAGGAGAAAAATTGAGCAAGGATCCCTTTTTCCATTTTATGTAAATGAATTCTTGGAGCAAGGAAAAAGAATAGGTAAGATAAATTTCTCAATAAAAAATAAGTGGAGCTTGTGTGTAACTATGAATCACACATAAAGACATGTTGAGAGCTTAGGAATTTAAATGAAGTAATTTGACATCATTGAGTATGTCAAGTGCATAAACCACATGAATTCAAGCCTAAGGCACTTTCAAGACGATAGACCATATAGATAATGCAGATCTCTTTTTCTCTCTATAATATAGATGAAGAATGTTGGCCCCTCTTCAACAATCCCATATATGATTCAACCATTTTTACAAGGCAAAAGGAAAGAAATTTGCATTGCACAGACATTGTGATTGTTGCAAAGAGAGTTTTATCTCCCACCTCTCTATCTTGTGGTTACGAGGCACTTGATCATGTGAAGTTCAGAGATTGATCTGTCTCTATGACCACAGGAAAATTCAAATTCAAGTTCATTGCTTGAGTTCTAGGAAAATCTCTCTCGAGAAAAAATTCTTCTAAGAGAATTTTTGCCAAGTTCATCAGTTGTAGAGGTGTTAATCAAATAGATGCTTTTGAAACATTTCTCTCATGCAACAATCCTTTGATCGGCTTGGATGCTCTATTTCTCTTTTTCTCTCTTTATCTCTTGTTGAAGATTAGATGAGCACATTGTTGGCCATCAAGATTTCTTTGTAGTTGCTACTACATATGATAACTCGACATACTTGGAGAGCCATGGAGCACCTCATCATGTGATATCATATCAACAATATCGCTAGTAAGATGAGTACTCCTCTATTGCAAATGTTAACATGAGTGAATTCAAGAAAGTAGTGTCTCTTCTTATGCAGATCAGGGCATGAACAATTCTGCAAAAGCCCACAATCTACTTCTATCTCTAATGGTGCTGGATGGTCACATTTGATAAATCTAGGAAATAGTTTGAGGCATGTGATCTAGAAGTAGGAGCAACAAATAGAGTCAAAAAGAATTTCAAAAATGAGGTAAGGTGAGCAACTTTGATTACTGAGATGCTCTGATCAAATTGATAATGTGTAGTTCCTCATTTTACTAAGAAGGAATTTGAGGATAGAAGATCCATGGGTGTAGTCAATGTAATGCTAGCTTTCATTATAAACCTCCTCATCCTTGCACTCTTTGGTGATGTGTAACATACAATGAGAGTGTAAACTTATTCTCCATGAAAGGATTCTGTAAGTTGATTATAAGAAATATGAGTATACACAAGATGAGTTGGGAAGTGTGTCAGCTATAGTGAATAAGTTATCAAATAGTGCTCATAAGAACTTTAATGGTCAAACTACATGACAAACCACATCACTGAATGCCAATAGTCACCAAAATAAAATTAAGTGTTAGTAAAAACTTCAAAGGCTTGAGGTCTACTACCAACACCACAAAATGATTGCAAAGATGGATTAAACTAGCAAGCATGGTCACAAAGAGGTTGGAAGGATGGGAGAATGATGAGAAGATGGGTTGGTGGGAGGTCAAATAGATTAAATACAAGGTTTAGATGGTGGTCAAATGGGAAAAATGAGGCCCAAAAAAGCATAAAAATGATGGATAAAAGCTTCCCCCAACGAGTGGAAAGAAACCTCACCAAGCTCTCGCACCATGACCACCAAGACATCCAAACATACCACCAAAAGCACCAAAATCTCTACACATAATTCTTTCATACCATGTAGAGAATACACACATGGAAGCTAAATTAAAAGAAGAGGGTACTCACAAGATAAAAGAGTATGAGAGACTCGAATTTAGTAGAAAAGAAATGGGAAAAGTCAGATGGATTATAAATGAGCTTGCCAAAAGCATGAGGTAGGATCTACAAGCTTCTAACCAAGTACAAAGTGGGGGTGAGGCCCTCCATATATAGAGTAGGAGGAGGCTCCCCAAACTACATCACATGTGTGATCTCCCCCTATGAGAGAATGAATACAATGGTAGAAGAAAATCACAAGGAACCCAAATACAATGAGATATAATTTTAGATGATATGAAATGGAGTATCTCTTTGATATAAAATGGAGATGCACTCATAAGGGTACAAATAGAAATGATGTAGATGAGCTAATGTCATCAACAACATACATGCATTTTTTCATGCTTTTCAAATTGATGGAAGGGTCTTAATTTTGGTGTTATAGAATAGATGTGTGCTTATGCAAGGATGTATATTCTTGTTTGTGTGTGTGTATGCATGTATGTAGGTATGCATCCATGTATTTATGTATGTATGTATGTATGTATGTATGTATGCATTTATGTGTGTCTTTTGTCTATGTGTATGTACGTATGCATACATGCATGTAGGTTTGTTTATATGTATGAAGCATGCATCTATTTTTGTATCTATATACGTATTTATGTATGTATTTATGGATGTATGCATGTATGTATGTATCTATGTATGTATGTACATATGTATGTATGTATGTATGTATGTATGTATGTATGTATGTATGTATGTATGTATGTATGTATATACACCTATATATATGCATGTAAACAGACACACACACACAAGAAGCAATACATTGCTATTGTTCACTCAAGAAGCAATACCTTATATGGATTAAATGGCAATGAGGAGTAGCCCATATATTTTGATGGGGTATTCAAATAGAACATTGCATAATCATAGTCTTCACTATAAAACTTATGTACAATAGAGAATGATTCTAGAGCCAATTTTGGAAGGTAATGACTTATTGAATGTATATCAACTTTTGCTTTTCCTTTTTTCTCTAAAGCTTTCACTGTGCATTCCCTCTCCTTAGAAAATGGTCTTCATTTGATATAGATATCTACAAAAAAAAGCAAAAATTGTAAGAATCTATATATGATGGGGAAAAGGAATCCTGAAGCAAAAGGAAATTGCATAAGAAAATGAAAAAAACTCAAATTGAGATACAATTTAGGGACACAGCCAATTCAAGCAATTAGACTCATTGGAAGATATTGGATGGGCCTAATTGCTTCAATTGTTCATCGCTCAAAATCATGAAAAAGCAAAGATAATTGGCCTATTTCATTTGCAAATACATATGAACGATAAGGGACAAGCAATATGTATATGCAAAAAATGAAAAAATACAATTTCTAACATGAATCTAGGACATGACCAACTATAGCAATTAGGCTCATTACAAAATGTTGGATGGGCCTAATCACTTGAATAGTTTGTGTGTGAAAATCAGTACAAATAGGCTCATCAAGACCTCTAGGTATTAGAATCATGTAAGCAGTTAGTCAATCTTGGGGTTTTTGCACGTTCCAAATGCAATGATTGTATTAGTTTTTCCCAAATTCTGAACCAATAATAAGATAGAAAACTTGACATGGAGTCTCAGGCTCATGATGACTTCCTTTGTGTCTAGGACATCAAGGACCTTGCATAGAGAGAGAGAAAAAAGGCACGATTAATTCAAGCGATTAGGCCCATCTAAGGTCTTCTGATTTGCCTCATCGCTTGAACTGGTCGTATGTCAAAGTCATAATAAATAGAGGTTATTTTGTCCATCTCTTTGGTCAATATCTATTGATGATGAGGAATAAGGGAATAACATAAGAAGAAAACAAAGAACTCAACTATATGAATGAATCTAAGACAATTCAAGAAATTAACTCATCAAGAAATCTTCGATTGGCCTAATCGCTTGAATTGGTCGTGTCTCAAAGATGAGTCCTATATGAAAGGGAAATTATTTCAAACATACCTTTACCTCATACTCATCCTAAATCAATTCTTCAACATCAATTCTTATTGTTCTTTTGTCCTCAACAACTTTGTTTCGTTCAATTTTCCCATATACAAGCGTAGTTTCATTCCATTACTTGAGATTTTTTGTTTTCTCCCTATGCAAGGTCCTTGTCCTAGACACAAAGGAAGTTATCTTTAACCTTAGATTCCATGTGAAATTTTGTATCGAATTACTTATTGAGAATATGGAGAAACTAATACAAACATTGCTTCCGAAATGTGCAAAAACCCTAAGATCAATTGTCTATTTGCATGATTCTAATACCTAGAGGTCTTGATGAGACTATTTGTACTAATTTTCACACATGACCAATTCAAGCAATATACATGGGAAAAATGAAAAAATGCAATTTGAATCTAGTACATGACCAATTCAAGTGACTAGGCTCTTGAAGGAATGTTGGATGGGCTAATCGCTTGAATCAATTGTGTGTGAAAGAAGGGGTTGAACACCTTCATTGCGTCTGGTGTGAGCCACCGGAATGTAATATGTAATTCTGAAAGGACGCACGCACACCGAAAGGTTGTAGCATAATCGTTGTACTGTTTTTGACTAATGAAAAGGGCGTACGTGAAACAAAAGGTAGTCGATGCCGGACTATGGTCTGGGCGAATGCCTGAAGTGGAGCGGGAACGCGTATTCTTCATATTATGAGTACTCTCTTATTTGTCTCTCTGTTAATTAAGTTCGGTGATTAATTAAGTCGTTGATGAAGTATTAAGTAATGGACATTGCAGTAAAGTGACGAGTTGCACCTTATTGCATATTGCGGCGAATAAGTTCTAATGTGCAGAATCGTGAAGTAGTTGAAAGGGTTAACCCTGAACATTAAGTAGTGTAGCAGTAATTGAAAGTGAGTGAGCATATTTGGGAAAATACAAACAAGAACTCTGTTTATGGACCCCTAACCATCCGAAGAACCCAGATTCGATAATTAGTTTAAACAATAAGTTAACACTGGCACCGTCTGTGGGAAATGGAGTAGCCAGTTGAAGAAAAGGTTAAGGAGTGAAGAAGAATCCTTTGATATATGTCGGTAACACATTCCGGTGAGTCTTATCCCAAATATCGGAGTGATCCACATCCCTGGGCAATTCCGAATTTGTTAGGAACACCCCCTGGTGGTAGAAGTGAAGAACAATCAAGTTCAGTTGCAAAAAGTTCAATTCAACAAGCGAGTGGCAATTCGGGTGGCAGTTCGGTGCTGTGCAGAAGCAGTTCGGTAGAGTGGGGTGGTAATCCGGTGCATTTTGGTGACAGTCCGGTACATTCTGAAGATAGTATGTTAGTTTCTAGTGGTATTTGGGTGCTATCCGGTGACAATTCAACATTGTTCGGAGACAATTTGGTGATTTTCGGTGACAGTTCGGTATTGTCTGGTGACAATTCGGTGCTCTCCGGTGACAATTCGGTGATTTTCGGTGATAGCGCGGTGTTGTTTGGTAGGAATTTACTGCACTCACCGTTTTTAGGTGCAAGTTTAGCCACTTTCGACACTAGGGTTGAGAAAGGGCAGTTAGATTTTGAGTTAAGTAATCGGTTCAGAGATATTTTTGGGCTGAAAAATTGCAAAGTGACCATACGGGTCAGGAACATCAGGAAATTGATCCCCAAAATTTAGGCAACATGAGTAGTTCACATCCACAACAACAATAGCAACAACAACAGCAACAACAACAACAACAACAACAACAACAAATTGTTCCACCACATCCGGTGCCAGCCGAAGTTACCAACACAAAATTTGAAGGTTTTCCGGGAGATGATCCCGACGCGCATGTGCGGACATTTGAAATTAATTATGCAGTTTTGAATGACCGAGCAGACCCTGCTTATAAAGCCATCATGTTCCAGTCAACTTTGGTTAATGAAGCTGCTCGCTAGTTAACCGAGTATGACTTGAATCATTTCCAGAATAACAGGCAAAAGCCACATCATAATCTACAAGATTATGCCACTCTATTCCGGACTCATTTACGGTACTTACCACCAACGCATGCCAACTTACGAGACGACATCATTACTGAGTGGTTTATAGACGGATTAAACCCCTAATTGAAACAGATCATGATCATACAATGTGTGGGTGGCATGATCTTGGATGCCGTAATTGCAATGGCTTTACAGTTAGAAAATAAAGTGGGTGGATTCACTGAAGATCTAGAGTGGTTGAAGGCGTCCAAGCACAGGATCCTCTGAAGAAAATTTACTGTACTAAATGTAAAAACACAGGACACAGTAGCTCAGCATGCGCTCTGAATCAGATGTATTGTGCCATTTGTCACACAACAAACCATACTACGGAGACCTGTCCTTATAATGCAAAGGTCCAGAGTAGAGCGGTTGTTAATGGTATCATCCAGGAACAAGGGCAATCGGCCAGTCACTATGTACCACCACAAATGAGGAATACTCCTTACCAAGGATACAAGAATTATAGAGGAGTACGGTCAACTAACTTTGGACAAACTCGGTGGAATGTGGGTCCATCAAGTGAAGATGCATCTCCTCCACCACCTAAATGTCATTTTTGCGGTGAAATAGGGCATATCCGTAGGTACTGTAAAGATGCAACTGAGTATGATAAAAGGAAAAAGGAACGACAACACCTGATGGCGAACATGGTGTACATTTCAGCAGTAGATACTCAAACAACAGCGGTACAAACACACTCGAGAAAGCAATTACAACCAGTTGTGGAGATTTTTGAACCTGGAATTCGTGAACAACAGAAGGTGTTTGCTAAAGCAAGCAAGTGGGCAACCCAGGAACAAACTATTTTTCCTGACCCAGTTCCGGTGATGCAGCAAAGCATACCGCAGGCAGTACCAGAAGGCAGAAATCTGACCCAAATAGTACCGGCATCCCCATAGGACACCATACCGAAAACAACAAAAATTGATCCAGTATGGGATGTCCTATCCAAGGCATCTATTACACTACCATTGGGACAACTATTGGCTTTGGTTTCTGGCATGCGTCAACATTTCCAGCAACAGGTCAGTCCAGGACCTTCATGTGCTCCTTTGACATCCACAATTCAGCCTGAACTTGATTCGACGGTGGAACATATGGTGCCCTTGATTACGATCTGGTCTAAGAATCATAAAATCACTCAAGTATTAATTGATGGTGGTTCTGGTGTAAACATTGCAACAACAACACTTTGTCAACGGATGGGATGGACACAAATTGAACCTGTCCAATTGTTTGTGCGAATGGCTGATCAAATCCCAAGTTCATCCGGTTGGATTAGTACACGATATTCCTATTACTCTTAAGGGAGCTGTATTTAAAATGACCTTTGTTGTTTTGGAATTACCCGAATCTAGCCTTGACTAAAACTTGCTCTTTGGACGACCATGGTTAAAGCAAGCTAGGGTAGTTCAGGATTGGTCAGCACATGAATTGATTTTTAAGAATAACCACCGTAAATATGTCATTCCACTAGATGATATGAAGCCTTGGGACTTGCATGCACGACCATATGTAGCCCAACTTGTACACATGCTAGATGGTCTTTCAGATGATGAAGAGGAAGCTTTTCTTAAATCCAACAAGGATCTGATGGCACTCGGAACTGTGGACTTACAAACGGTTGCAGATAACTAGAGTCCGGCAGTCTGTATGGTAGTACCCCTGACCGGTGAACCTGAATCAAGCGTAGCACAGACCTTGGATACGATGCTCCAACAATTGCTTCAGTCAGGGGACAACTTGGCCATGCTCCGACAGTTCTATGTACCAGAAGACCAATTGGTTACCTGCAACTTAGGTGATGAACCTAATCCACGACCAGTGAAGATCAAGGCGGGACTATCAGAGACTTTCCAAGATAACTTGCTGCAGTTGCTACACAAATTCTCTAACGTGTTTGCATGGGATTACCGGGATATGAAGGGGTTGGACCCGCGTATCTATCAACATAGGGTTATGCTGAAACCAGATGCTCGGCCTATTAAACAACCCAACTATCGAATGAATCCTCACTATGTGGCCTAGGTAAAAGCAGAATTGGATCGATTGTTGAAGGTTGGGTTTATTGTCCCGATTGAGCATGCGGAGTGGATTTCCCTATTGTCATAGTCCCTAAGAAGAATAAGCAATTACGGATATGTGTGGACTACCGGAAGTTAAATGCAGTAACAATACCTAATCCATTCCCTCTGCCGTTTTTGGACACAATGCTAGATGATGTGGCAGGTCGCGAGATGTACTCCTTTTTGGATGGATATAGCAGTTATAATCAAGTATGAATGGTGGAGCAGGACATTCCAAAGATAGCATTTATAACCAATTGGGGCGTCTATGTGTGTACAGTGATGTGGTTTGGTCTGTGAAATGCTCCAAGTACGTTTCAGCGTTGTATGCAGGAAATTTTCTCTCCTTATCTGACCACATTCATGAGAGTTTACTTGGATGACTTCTCCTTAACTGGTGATACTTTGGAGCATTTGTATCATTTACGGTGCTGTTTTTCAAAGTTTCGAGAATACCATTTGTGCTTAAACCCACATAAATCGGTGTTCTCGGTATCTTGCGACAAGTTGTTCAAACACATTATCTCAAAACAGGGGATTCAAGTTGATCCAGATAAGGTGAAGGCCATACTGGAGGCACCTACTCCTAAGACACCCAAAGAAGTGATGCGCTTCTTGGGACAAATATGGTGGCATGGACAACATTTGGGGTGGCTTGCTCATCTGGCCACGCCACTCAATCGACTCATAACTAGTACAACTCGCCAGTTTGAATGGAATGAAGCCTCTCAGTTGTCTTTCAATCGATTGAAATCGCTGGTAATGTGGGCACCTATTTTACAAGCACCAAATTGGGAACTTCCATTTCACGTCTTTGTGGATGCATTCGACATTGCCTTTGGTAGCGTGTTGATACAGCAAACGGAGAAGTGGTTCCATCCAGTGTATTACGCGAGTCGAAGATTAGCTCCGGTAGAGCGCAATTATTCAGTCACCGAACGTGAATGGCTCGGATTAGTGTATTCGGTGAAGAAATTCCAACATTATTTGCTGGGACGGCGCTTCACCTTCCACGTCGATCATGCAGCCTTGGTATACCTTGTTCGCCATGCTGGGTATTGTTGCTCCAAGAGTTTGATTATGTAGTAGTACATCGACCAGGGTCAGCACACATGCTTGCTAACTTTCTCTCTTGGTTGCATTCCGGTGAACTTCCGGAAGGAGTTGATAATACCACACCTGTGATCTATGCCACTGAGACCGTACATGATGATCAGCAAGAAGTGCCAGTACCCTCCTCCTACTATGACACTTTGCTTCTGTTCTTGACTAGTGGATGTCCTCCTGGTACGACCTATCCTTATGCTCGAAGAAAACTGGCCATGTATAGTCGACGATTCCGGCTAATTGTAGGGCAGTTATATTATATGGATCACTCGGGCGTGCTACTAAGATGTGTTCCACCACACGAAATTGTTTCAGTAATAACAATGGCTCATTCTGCCCCGGCCGGAGGTCTTTTGCGGTTGACCTGACCCACCGGAAGATCCTACAGAGTGGCTTATGGTGGCCTAGGATGTACCGTGATGTGACCAAGTATGTGCGGCAGTGTGATGCGTGTCAGTGTTCCGATCAACCTTAACAGCGACATTTCTTTCCACTCCAACCAGTTTTGCCTCTCAAACCCTTTCAAAAATGGGGCTTGGATTTTAGTGGACCAATTATACCTCCTCTGACACTTACTAGTAACAGATATATCCTTACATGCATGGATTATGCGACTAGGTGGGCCGAAGCTTGGGCTCTACGGTCAGCCACAGCGATTGCGGTCGCTAAATGTTTGATGGAAGATATTTTTCCACGCTATGGTTTACCTTTGGAGATTGTGACTGATCAAGGTACGCAATTTGCAAACACATTAATGCAAGTGCTTACTAAAACCTTCAAGATTGTGCATAAGTTCAGTTCCCCCTACTATCCACGAGCGAATGGACTCGCTTAGAGCGCCAACAAATCTCTATTGAACATCTTAAAGAAACTAGTATTAGATTGCCCGGAGAGATGGGAACAATTCCTACCTACCGTATTATGGGCTTACCATACAACATTTAAGGTGACGACCGGAACAATGCCCTTCAAGGTGCTTATGGTTTAGAGGTGATTGCTCCTATGGAAATGGTGGTTCCTAGTCTGCGAGTGGCATTAGAGTAGAAATTACTACCGGAAGAATCTTTCCCTTTCCGATTGGAGGCTTTACTGTCTCTGGATGAACATCACCTCGAGAGTTTTCTGGTGTTGCAGGAAGTTCACCTCAGACAAGCCAAAACTCATGATCGTTTCCTTAAAACCCTTGTGTTTACCATCAACCAATTAGTGCTCTTTTATAATGCTAAATCTAATCGATCCATCGAAAAGTTTAAATTGTGCTGGTTCGGTCCATACTGCATTGCCGAACAAGTGGGACCAGCAACTTTTCGGTTATACACCCCAAATGGTACCCTCCTTCCTAAAGCGATTAATGGATGCAAGCTTCGTCCCTATTATCCACCGCCTTCATCCTCATGATGCATGATAGGTATTTTTACTCCTTTTTTTTTCCACTATTCTCCCTCGATGTTTGTGTCCTCTCTGCGTAAAACCGATTGACCGATTGATTGTAATATTTGTGTTTTCCTACCTAACCATGATTAGTAGCTGCCTTATGTGTATCCGTTTATGTTAATGCGTGCATGTCGCCTTTATGTGTGTAATATTCCCGCCCTACATGATGATTCTGTTTCTTTCTACATGATTACTCCAGTGTTCTTACTTAATCTTGTTCTTTACGCTGATTTTCGCTATTGCGTCAATGTGTGCTTGTGTATTCTGTGTTATTGCGCTCTTGTGTGTTGTCGCCTGCATCATGGAAGCTCTGGCAAACATCGTCACCTTCTGTGCTAGTTTTGCTCCGGAAGTGAGCGAGTTCCTATGTGCGTGAGGTCTCTTGGCCTTCACTAAATTGCCCAGGCATTCAGTGGAGTGTCATCCATTTTTCGTGCAGATAATCTCTGCCATTGCGGCTACGCCTGCTACAGAACAGTGCTAGCCGCTTGCATGCTTGAGCCCCCACATCATTATCACCCTTAATACCTTCACTGAGGGATTTCATCTCCCCCATGAGGGTTTGGTCAATGGACCTCTCCTCCCCATGGTGACAATGAAGGAACTCTTCCCTAGGCACTCGTCTAATGAGTTTTCCATTTTGTGTCGTCCCGAACCGGAGCGCACAGCCCTTTAGTTCTTGGTCTCTGCCTTGAACCTGCAAAAACACACATACAACATCTCTCGTCCATTTTACTCCATGATAGATACTGCAGCCCGAGAAGCAGTTAACCTCGCTTCTTTCTTTTTTCGGCACATTCACCGTGAATGCCAAGCCGTTTCCAAACAACTAGCCAAGAATGAGATCCCTAGGACTCGATTACCGCACCTACTCACTTTTCTCCTTTTGGTAATTCAAGCAGAGCAACCACCTCCATTGAACACGATTCTTTTCCATGAAGAGTTTGTGCAAATGATGGAGTTTGACAATGATGCCGATCTTCTTCAATTCTTCCCAGAGAAACGCCAAAGGTTAGCCCGTCGCATAGCAAAGTTCTATTGGCTTCCACCATCCAAGTGTAGGACATTGCTTCGTCGGCACAGAATCCTTCTCCTCCGTCATCTCCTCTAGAAAAAACCCTTCCCGATAACGTCATTGAAGTGGTACAACTTGCCCATAAAGTTGTGCGCCCGAGCCCAATCCATAGGAGACCATGATTGATACGACCACCAAAACGGCGCAACCTACTAATCAAACTCAACTTGAGGAACAGACCGCACAACCAGATGATTCAACCATCGTGGTAACCACTCTTTCCCTTCTCTCTTCCTCTCAACCACAGCCTTTACCCTTATCTCCCTCCAAAGTGCCATTGCCACCAAGCCCTCCTACTTCCCTAGCCCAGTCAGCCACTCATCCTCTTCCCTCCTCACCGGATTATTCCCCTCAATCCTCCTCTACCACCGTTTCAGTTAATCCCTCGTAGCCCATCTCCACCTCTATCATCCCTGACTCCTTAGCCCAATTAGCCCAGATTGGCAACTATCTCCTACAGCTCTCCACCCATCTTCCCCATCACCTCAGCAAGGCCCAACAATCCCTTCGGTAGCAGTATCAAGCCAAAGTGGATCTGCTTGAAGCAGATATCACGCCGCTTCAAAAAGAAGTGCTCACCGCGAAAGTTGAAGCCAGTTCATTAGAAGAATGGTTTCGTCTTTTGCAAGCTGAATTACAAGAGAAAGACGCTCTTCTTGCCGCCTGTGATGAAGAGATTACTCAACTGAAACAGACAGTGATTGATAAGGAAGATGCTAGGACATCTTTAGGAATTCTTCTGGAGAATACACGTGCAGATCTTGCTCTGGTAGAGCAGAAAGGACAGGAAATGGCAAATCTGGCATTGCAAATGACAACGGAATTAAAAACCGTATCTGAAGATTTATTCCAGAAGAGTCGCGCTTTGGATGAAGAGATTGGCCAGAATCTTCAATTGAAAGAAGATATTGAATCAATTCAAAAAGAAAGGCAAGATTTTTACAAAACAATGCAGTTTCAATCTCAGGAACTTGAGCGCTGAGAAAAGAAGCTAGGAGTTCAGGCTGACAGATTATCAAGGATTGATGTAGAAGTTGCAAAAATGAAGCTGTGCAAAGATGGTGCTTCAGCAAATAATTTTTATTTACAAGAAGCCTTTTTGCAGACTCAGGCTGAGTCCGTCATTAGTCAGGTCATAGCTGCCAGTTGCGTCCGAACTGATGCCCATCTCATAGAGCCTCAAATTTTGAAGGATATGTTAGATTCCTTGAAGCAGAAGATTTCCTGAACCTTTAAGTTAGCCCGCTCCATGTATATACAGGGCATTATAGATGACTCTTAAACCTTGTAATTATCCCTTTGGTTTCGAGTCCACCGTGCATGCCACTATGAGCCGCATAATGTAATATGTAATTCTGAAAGGATGCACGCACACCGAAAGGTTGTAGCGTAATCATTGTACCATTTTTTACTAATGAAAAGGGCGTACGTGAAAAAGAAGGTAGTCGATGCCCGACTGTGGTCTGGGCGAATGCCTGAAGTGGAGCGGGAAAGCATATTCTTCATATTTTGAGTACTCTGTTATCTGTCTCTCTGTTAATTAAGTTCAGTGATTAATTAAGTCATTGATGAAGTATTAAGTAATCGACATTGCGGTAAAGTGACGAGTTGCACCTTATCGCATATTGTGACGAATAAGTTCTAATGTGCAGAATCGTGAAGTAGTTGAAAGATTTAACCCTGAACATTAGGTGGTGTAGTAGTAATTGGAAGTGAGTGAGCAGATTTGGGAAAATACAAACAGGGCCTCTGTTTACAAACCCCTAACCATCCCAAGAACCCAGATTCAATAATTAGTTTAAACAATAAGTTAACACTAGAAACTGATTAAGTTCTAAACCCTCTTGAACCATGAAATGTTGTAGTTCTGAGATGGAGAGATTGAGAATTGCATTTTTCTCCTCCATTTTTAGATCTTTCAGGGCTATACATCTAGATGCAAGGGACGACTGATGCAAGTGAACAGATGTACTCAAAGATGGTCAAACATGTGCTATCACTTGAATGAGTCACGTATAAAATTTAGGCATAGGAGTGCTCAGTATGGGTACACAAAGTTGTTGAAGGTAGAAAATGAGCAAAAGCTAAGGGACTAGATAATTATGAGGGAAACGAGACATTGGAGAATCCATGTGAACCAACAAGCACATGCTATGTGGCAAGACCTCGAGAATCCCAATTATCAAATGACATGGATGAATAAAATTCTGACACATGGCAATTTGGACTATGAGATCCCCAATGGTCAAATGACATGGATGAATGAAAATGTTCCATGTGGTTTCTTGCTCTCTTGCTGTAGTAGAAATGGCTAGAAGGTAACTATTTAATCCATTAGACACCTATCATTAGAAAGCTTTCTTGCCACGATCGATTTCGACTGAAACTAACAATTAAATCTCACAATGCATGGTGTATAATATGGCTAGAAGATAGCTTTATAGTCTAGCAAAAATCCACCAATTATAAAGCATATTTCTAATTTTGAAGCTAAACGACTCTTTCTTTGAATGTACATAATCCTACAACGGTGTGTCAGAGTAATACTTGTCTATAGAGAAGCATCCATGAATTTTGTGTCAGTTGTTGATGAATAGATGTGCTTCTTTTGATTTTTGATGCACAACTCCTTGAACTCTATGACGTCATTGGTTGCTCTTGTGGGAAACAATCTCCTCATAGGTGAATTTTCTCGTGCTTAACTACTGAAAAAAATGTTGCACAGGGTGATGGATTTATTCCCTTGTCACGAGCAAACTAATCTCTTATGTACACTTTGGATCTCTCTCATTCTCTCTCTCTCTCTCTCTCTCTCTCTCTCTCTCTCTCTCTCTCTCTCTTTGTGACATAGAGGGATGCAGACTCGATGTGAGAGTGATGGATCTCTCCCTCTTGGAACTTTGATTGTTACCCTCCTTAGCACCTCCCCTGTGGACTACATGCTTGTGGATTGTACTCGATGAACATGGGTCCTGTAACCTTCTTCCGTTCTACACACATGCTTCTAGGAGCAGATTCTTGGATTGTCTCATTAGTATAGAAGGAAAAAAGTACAAATGCACATTGCTCCCAGTGGATGGAAACTATCCGATGTTGGTGAAAGGGGGCATTGGTTTGAGGTCATATAGTGAAAGATAATAAAAAAAAATTGCCCTTACATGTGTATAGGCATGAATTCATGCCTTTTGTGATCAAGATCCATACCTCTCTGCTGATTGTGCACCTAGGATGCTCTCTTTGTGTCACAGAGAGCTACCAGGTGCACTTATGTAGAGTGTTTCTTTCCCTCTCTAGTCTCTCTATTCATGTGCATTAAACAATGCTTATAAGCACTTCAAACATTGAGATGTTTATCATTAATGCCATAAAGATCCAAAATGTTACAAAGTCGCCACACACAAGTTACAATAATGAACACGAAACTGATCATATATCACCAAAATTTGTCAACATCAAAGGTGGGAGGGAGCGAAAATGGGGAAATAGCTGTTGATATATTTAGTTAGTGATGTGTGTGAACACACTAGGACCACCGGGGCACTTTTTTCCCTCTTTAGGAGGTCTTTTTCCCCCGGCTTGTATATACGCCTATTGCCCCAATGGGCTACTTATCTTTGTACATTCTCTAGTAATACATTCAGTATTGTGTGTTTGTGCTCCAAGCTTCTTCTTCTTCCTTGTGCTGTTTGTGTGCTTCCGCAGACGTCTATCTCCAACAATTGGTATCAGAGCAGGTCGTCGCTTCATCTAGGGCGCCGTCCACACTCCTCCGTTTGCAGTCTCAGATTCGCACAAAATTTGGTGAGCATACTCAGGGTGTTTCAGAGATCAAAACAGCTTTGCTATGTGGTGTCGAAATCGCGGTCTCAGCTCGTTTTGGCCTCCGAACGCACTATAGCAGCGCTTGTGCAGGCTATTTCATCTTTTTGTGCCAAAGGTATATACCAGTTTTTGTTTGCCAGTTTAAGCGTCTCAAAGTCTGCTACAAGTCTAGCGAAACTCGTCTGGGCAGTTCTGTTCAACTTTTTGAGATATAATCAATTTTCTGCATCAAGGTATTTTAGTCACCGGTCATGGCTGAAAGCAGTGATGTATTCCGTATGTTGGCTGTTGAGGATAAGTTGGATGGTACCAACTACCCATTATGGGCTTATATGATGCAACATGTATTGGTTGCAAAAGGATTGTGGAACATTATGCAGGGTGTTGAAAGACGTCCTATTACACCTCTAACTACAGGTACTGCAAATACAGGTGCTGGAGCTGATGAAGATGGTGTCAAAGATGATATTTCGCAGATTCTTGTTCATGTTGTTGTTTCTACTGCACCTATTGCAGAGCAGATTCGTTGGGATGGCAGAGATGCCCAGGCACATGCATTGATAGCTTTGTCTATCAAACGTGCTATTATTCCTCACATTCGCTCTTGCAGAACAGCTAAGGATGCTTGGGATACACTTATCACATTGTACCAAGCTAGGAATGAGGCTTGTGTTGCTTACCTCCGAAAACAGTTGGAGAGTGAGCACATGAATGAAGGTGATTCTATGGACAGTTTCCTAACGAAGATCAAAGACTTGAAGGAACAATTGATTTCTTCTAATGAGGTTATACCAGATAGCTCACTTGTGCAGACCATTCTAAATGGTCTCCCTAATTCATATCAGAGTTTTGCTTCTACTCTTCGGTTGATGATGAAAGGCAATCCAAATTCCTTATCATTTGAGGAGTTAGTCTCTGTTCTGTTGTAGGAAGATCAGTCCAGGCAAAACAGGTCCATTATGCGAGTTGCAGATCAAGCTTTCCTAGCTAGCCAAAAGGGCAAAGGAAAATGGAGCTCTTCAACTAGTAAGTAGAAATCTGCTAATTCTGCATATTCGAAGAAGGAAGATAAAGATGAGAAGAAATCAGAAAAGCAGAAATTGTTTTGTAAGTACTATAAAGGGAATGATCATATCATAAAGAACTGTCCAAAACTGGCTGCTAAAGAGGCAAATAAGAAAGAGGCTGGAATGGTTGTTGCAGAGGCCTCTACACCAAAAACAGAGTCTGCAAATCTTGTGCAAGAAGAAGAATGGGCGTTTACTACTGTGTGCAGTTTTGACCCATCTTCTCATGAGCAGTGCATGTCTGCAGTAGACTCATATGTTTGGTATTTTGACAGTGGGGCGACCAAGCATATTACCTCGCAGCGTAGTTTCTTCTCTTCACTCGAGCCTGCCCCTACAGGGAATACTGTTACATGCACCAACAACTCCTCTTATCCTGTTATGGGAGTTGGTAAGATCATTTTGACTACTGCTGATGGTAGTTCTTTCACTTTGTCAGATGCTTTATTTGTGCCAAGGATCAAAAAGAACCTGTTATCAATTTCTGCATTAGCCAAGATTGGCTTGGTTGTGAAATTTGTTGATGACAGGTGTACAGTTCATGATCTATCAAATGGTGATGTGATTATTGCTTCTGGCATTTTATGTCGTGGGCTATATAAGCTCATAGACTATGAAAGATCTGTAAATGATTTGGCATGTGTAGTAAATGATTCTCAAGCTATGTTAGATGCAAAGCTTTGGCATGCACGCTTTGGTCATCTGAATTTTGTGAGTTTGCTACGCCTGCAGAAATCTGAAATGGTGTCCTCGTTGGCCAAAATTGAGGCACCTGGAAAACATGTTTGCGAAGGCTGTATTTTGGGCAAAATGCAACGTTCATCCTTTCCAAAAGATGGTTCAGTTTTGGCTACTCAGAAATTGCAGCTTGTACATAGTGATGTATGTGGTCCTATGCAGACACCTTCTTTTGGAAATTATCTTTACTTCGTGACTTTCATTGATGATTTTTCCAGGCATGCATGGGTATATCCATTGAAGGCAAAGTCTGAAGTGTTCATCTGCTTCAAACAGTTTTTGGTTTTGGCTGAAAATCTGTCAGCATGTAAAATGGGCACCCTCCGTTCTGATCGAGGGGGGGAATATATGTCTTCAGATTTTAATGCATTTCTGGCTGAACGTGGGATAAAACACCAGTGTACAGTGCCGTATACACCTCAATAGAATGGAGTTGCTGAACGGAAGAACAGGTCTCTCATGGAGATGGTGAGATGTATGGTCAAGAGTAAGGCTTTACCTCATAGTTTCTGGCTTGAGGCTATCATGTGTGCAGCATTTGTACTGAACAGGTGTCTCTAAGGAATTGAACTCACAACCTCTTGGTTAGGAATGTGATGGGCTAACCACTTGCCCAAAAAGCCATGGTTGAGGATTTCTTCCTAATCCTCTCTCTTAGGGTGGCTCAACCATCTCCTACCTATCACTTTGTTACATTCTTCCCCCCTTGGTCAATCATTGTCCTCAATGATCTGCTCTTGTATCCCTCTAGCCTCGGTGATCAGCCCCTTGAACTCCCTAGGTGCCCTTGAATTGATGTCCCTCAACCTCGCATAGTTTCTTGAACCTTGTTCGCAACCTTGGTCTCTTGAACCCTTGCTCTCAACCTTGGTGTCTTGAACCTTCTTGTTCGCAACCTTGGTGTCTCGAGCCCTTGTTCTCAACCTCAGTCTTGAACCTTGTTCTCATCCATGCTTGGTATCTTGAACACTCAATCAAGTGCCACCCAAGGTTTTCCAAGGAATTCACACTTCCAAGCTAGCTCATTAAAAAGTTCGTTCCGAGAGCTTTCCAACGGTATATTACATGCCTCAATCCGACCTACAGATTTAGAGATACACTTGATTCTTTGTTGGGTCCATCCTTGAAACCGATGCGCGTGCCTTCCACAATTCCTACCTTTTCACATGGAGGATGCCCAAGCGCCTTTTTTAGAGGCCATTGGATCATTCCACCTTGCCCAAGCTTACTTCCTAGGCTCTGATACCAATGTAAGGAATTGAACTCACAACCTCTTGGTTAGGAATGTGATGGGCTAACCACTTGCCCCAAAAGCCATGGTTGAGGATTACTTCCTAATCCTCTCTCTTAGGGTGTGGTTCAACCATCTCCTACCTATCACTTTGTTACAGTGTCCCACCAAAGCACTACAGTCTATCACTCCATATGAGGCTTGGCATGATCGCAAGCCATCTGTTGCTCATCTACGTGTTTTTGGTTGTTTGTCATATGCATTAGTGCCTGAACATCGCAGAAAATTGGATGATAAGGCAGTAAAATGTATTTTGTTGGGTATAGTTCTAAAAGTAATAGCTATCGTCTGTATCATCCACAGACTAAACGCATTCTAGTTAGCCGTGATGTTGTTTTTGTGGAACATGCTATTCAGCCATTGCTTTCATGTACTAAGGAGACATTTGTTAGCTCCAAAGACATGTATGATACTTTGATGCCTCTTTTTATAGGTGGACAGTCTAGTGTTGGTCCTAATGAAGCATCTTCTCTACCTTTGCAGGCTTCATGTGATGATGTAGATCATTCCATTTCTGATGCAGATTTACAGGATGCACTTATTGACGAGAGAGCTGATACTGAACAGGCAAGAACTATGCCAAAATGGTTGGTGCAGACCTTGCGTGACAGCAAATTAGATGCACCTTTGTCATATCGTACACGATCAGGCTCTCATAGTGCCTCTTTTGCATCAGTTTGCTATGCTATGGCTGCATCTAGTCTCTGTGATGAGAATGAGCCTGTTTCATTTGATGAAGCACAAAATTCAGAATGGTACTTGGTCTTTATGTGACTTGCCTCCTAGCAAGAAGGCCATTGGCACTAAGTGGGTTTACAAGTTGAAGTGTAAACCTGATGGTACACTTGACAGGTATAAGGCTAGGCTTGTTGCAAAGGGTTATGTGCAGGAAAGAGGCATTGATTTTGATGAGACCTTTGCACCTACATGCCGTATGACTACTGTTCGGAGCATTTGTGCACTTGTAGCCCATCATGGTTGGAATGTACATCAGTTGGACATTAAAATAGCATTTCTGAATGGTGACTTGCATGAAGAAGTGTATGTTTTTCAGCCCCGTGGCTTTGTGCACAAAGGACATGAAAACGAGGTGTGCAGGTTAAAGAAGGCATTATATGGTTTAAAGCAAAAACCACGTGCTTGGTATGAGAAGATACATGCCTATCTGATTGTACATGGTTTTGAGAACAGTCCAAATGAAAGCACCTTATATGTTAAGCCTGCTAATGATGTGCTTCTGATGATTGTTGTCTATGTTGACGACATGCTGCTCATTGGTCCTATTGAGAAGCATATTTCTGATTTTAAGGCTGATTTGCATGCCTCATTTGAGATGTCTGATTTGGGGCATTTCCATCACTATTTGGGCATTCAGTTTATGCAAGTTGATGGTGGAGTGGCTTTGTGTCAAACGAAATATATTGACACATTATTGCAGCGTTTTGGCCTTGAAGACTGTAAGCCTATTGCCACTCCTATGGAGATAGGTTTACGATTGAGTCTTCATGATGCTGGAGATGCATTTGATGATGTTCTCTATCAGCAAGCTGTTGGATGCTTGATTTACTTATGCATTACTTGGCCAGATATTCAGTTTGCTGTCTCACAGATGAGCAGATTTATGCATTGCCCAGGAGTCAAGCATTGGCAGGCGGTTAAGCGCATCTTTCGCTACTTGAGTGGTACTCGGCTACTTGGGTTGTTTTATCCTAAGGGGGGATCACTACCGCCAGATTTGCATGCTTTTTTTGACTCTGATTGGACTGGTTGCTATGACACTCGTGTGTCCACTAGTGGCTTTTGCTTCATGCTTGGTAGCTCATGTATATCTTGGTTGAGCAAGAAGCAGCCTACTGTGGCCACTTCTAGTTGTGAGGCTGAGTATAGGGCAGCTTTCACAGCTACTGTTGAGTGTGTGTGGCTCAGACGACTTATGGCTGATTTGGGTGTTGGTCAGTCTTCTGCCACCACCATCTTCACTGACAGTCAGAGCGCATTGGCAGTTGCGAGGAACCCTATGTTCCATGCTCGCACTAAGAACATTGAGGTGCATTATCATTATGTCAGGGAGAGGTTCTCTGCTGGGGAGATCATCTTGGCATATGTGCCCACGTAGGAGAACATTGCACACCTTTTCACGAAGGCTCTGCCTAGGGACAAGTTTGAAGCTTTCCGCAAAGCTTTGGGCTTAATTTCTTTTGTGGAGTGATTTCCACATAGCTTGGCACTTCCTTATACATGAGTGCCAGCTCCTTGTTCACCGCATCACTCCTAGGGGGCATTTGTTGATATATTTAGGTAGTGACGTGTGTGAACACACTAGGACCACCGGGGCACTTTTTTCCCTCTTTAGGAGGTTTTTTCCCCCCCGATTGTATATACGCCTATTGGCCTAATGGTCTACTTATCTTTGTACATTCTCTAGTAATACATTCAGTATTGTGTGTTTGTGCTCCAAGCTTCTTCTTCTTCCTTGTGCTATTTGTGTGCTTCCGCAGACGTCTATCTCGAACAATAGCGATGGGATACTAGATGAAAAATAGGATGGGAGGGTGGGCAAACGGGCAAAATGAAGCCCTAAAGAGCAAGCCTTATGGAAAAATCCTCTCTCAATGAGGAGGAAGAAAAATGACCACACTCAAGTGACACCACCACCAAAATCACCACCAAGACCTCGACCTAGTGCTCTGATACCATGTATAGAAGACACACGTGAAAGAAAAATGGAAAAAAAAGTGTACTTGCAAAATAAAGAGTGTGAGAGACTCAAAGTGAGTAGGCCAAGAAATGGGTAAACTCACATGGATTAGAAATGAGCTTGCCAAAAGCATGGAGTAGGCTTCTCAAGCTTCTAACCAAGTAAAAATGGGGGGAGAGGTCCTCCTTATGTAGATTTGGGAGGGGCTCTCCAAAGTACATCGCATGTGGCATAATTCCCCTCAAAGGAGAATGAATACAATGGTAGAAGAAATTAATGGCAAGATACCCAAATACAAAGGATATAACATAAAATGTAAATGGGATAGAAATAGAGTTACTTCAAGATACAAAAGGGACATGCACTCTCATATTCTAAACACATTTAACATTGGCTAGGACAAGCTCATTAGTGGGAAAAATGAACCTTGCATGGGCCATTTAGATTAAGGAGTGATTAGGAATGGACCAGCTAGAAGAGGGTGGTGGTTAGAGTCTACTCTCTTAATCACATAGGGTAGGCATAAGCTTCCCTTATTAGTGCAGTGTGGTAAAACATGGGAAAATTAGGTGGGAATCATGGGTTTCCTCTTGAGAATGGCTTCGAAATTCTCAAAAAATGCTCTACAACCATTGAATTTCCTCATAGATCCAAGGGCTAACATGAAATTGCAAAAAATCAAGCAACTTTGATCTTGGACTTGACAACAAGTGGTTGAGACTTTAACAATGATGAAGAAATGCATCGTCTCTGTAGACCATTAGATCAACCTTCAATCTTACAGATCTCCTTGAATTTTGATGAAGAACTGTGCGTACAATTATAGACATTGGATCCAATCAAGATCATATGGCTCTTGTTGCCTCATTTTATTGCAAAGGAACCTTTACATCGTCCATTAGATCCAAGGCTTCATCCGATGGCTCGTTCTGATCTATGATAAATTCTCACCCCTTAAGCTTTTTAATCCCTAAAAGTTAGGGATCCTTTAAAGACCCATGTAGGGCTCAGTTTTTCCCCTAATGTACTTTGTTCAAAAGTACTCTTCTTCATCTGATTAGGTTTTAACATCGTTTCATGTATTCCTTGTCATTGAAACTTGAGGGCTGGTTTTCAATCCCAATACATACACATTTACGTAAATACATAGTCACATACATATACACAAACAAACATATGTACATATGTACCTACATACAACAAACCAGCTATCTCCTATGTTGTTGGAGCAGTAAGCAAGTTCTCTAATAAGCCTTTTCAAACTCATTGGAAGGCAAATATGTGCATATTTTGGAATGCAAAAGGAACAATTGATTATGGTAATCTATACGAAGAAGGGACATCTCTAGTTGGGTACTGTGATTGAGATTGGGAAGGAGATATTGATATGATTGAGATTGAGAAGGAGATATTGATACTAGAAATCAATTTTGGATGGGTATCTCTCAAATCAATAAGAAGCAACCGACTACAACTTTACCTTCTACCAAAATTGACTATAAAGCCTTCTGTCTTGCAACAAGTGAAGCAATATGGTTTAGAAGGATCATATGGCCCATTGGAATACAAGGACAAGAGGTTATAGGGCTTAAGTGTGACAACCAAAGTTTCATGGGCATTGCTAGAAATCTTGTTTTCCATGCATGAACCAATCACATAGAAAGTCAATATCACTATGTGTATGAGTTGAATAAGATATTGTCCAATTGAAGAAAATGGAGCATACATCTTCAGCAAGGCTCTTGGGAGAGAGCAACTTCATCGACACTTTTCAAAGCTTGGGATTGGACCAAGGAGGTAGTTATCCGTAAGGTGGACATCGAGAGGGCCTATTACTTGTACACAATATTCCACCTGCAAGTGGCCATAAATGATCTATCGTTCTCTAAGTTATAAGATCCCCATTATGGGAAGAAGCTATTGTAAGTGCATAGAACTTTGTGGAACCCTAACTTCCAAGTTAGATGAGATCTATGTGTGAACAATGAAGGTAACAGAGTATCGTTGTGAGCCTATCCATTAGGTTAGGTGGTGCAAACCTTTCGCATCATTGGGTTTCCATTGAAAGTGAAAATAAAATCCTTATGGCATTATGGAGTTTCCCCATATAATCTTAATGGGGAAGGGTAGAGGGAGGCTTGTCCCCTTCTTCCATGTCCATGAGGCCTACCTCTGCAACTCATGGTGCTCAGACGGCAAGAATTTTAATGATGGAGATATTGCCAGATTATATATTTTGTTGACTCTTTTGTCTCTCCCCACTATGTTTATCTATTTTGACACCCATTGTAAAAGCTACATAAGCACAACCCAAGTGTAACTCTACATAGCATTGTACACTACTAAGCCTTTTATCTTGATTCTGTCTAGATTACCATCTAAGGTCCATATTGGGAGTGCATGGGTGGACAACACCATATGTGTAGTTACATTGCTCTTGAGCTTGCCCTCTTACAGTCTACATCTCTCTTTGTTTGGATTCCACTTTGTTACTATTTCTTATACTTATAGCACCTTGTTTGAAAATATATTACATATAAGGGCTAAAAGATAACAAAAATCAAGCTTGCAGTAGAAAATACAATGCATATCCTACTGATCCTTCTCACAAGTATACCATACGGGGAGCGTTGATGCAAGCATGCAATTTTCATGTAAAAAATATAAGGATTTAGCACTTTTCAAGAGAACCAAGTTTTCATACTGAATTATATAAAAACCTTTCACTCCCTCCCTCGAATTCCAAGTCATCTCCCACTCTACTTCTTCATGAATCGTCTTTTCTTGCTCTCACACCCAAAGTCTCTTACTTTATTTAGTACTTATAACGATGCCTATTTCACTTTGTTTAGCACTTTGTTTTCATGACTTTTTTTGTGAGAAGACTTGAAAAGGGGAATATTGATATGAGTAAAAAGTTCCAGCAATAAGTCACCCCGAATGCCACTTTTCTCCCTCAATCTCTCTTTTAAGCTGTCCTTTCCATTCCTGCTTGATAAAAGAGAGATCAGGATCAAAGATGAAAGTCTGTCACATCTCGTTGGTCCACTAAGTTTCCCCCTTGGTTTGTTACACCTCTAACACGCCACCTAAGGTTGCCGCCAACGGTAAAAATGTCTAAAATTTCAAAGAAATCTTGAGCTTTGTGGGAGAATGTTTTGATTCGTGAATCGTGATCTAAATTGACCATGGTTTCTTTTCAACGTTTTGTTCTCTCTGCATGTCTGTATATGTACACACACAGACACACGCACACACACATATTTCGGAGCTCAATGTATGTGTTCCGTTGAGGAAAGGTGTATCGTCCCTACCAAAACGTGTATCGTCTCGAGTATCTCGTTAGTCTGAAAACGAAAGAGAAAAAAGGAGGGATTCGTGCGATACGCTTTGGGGATCCTCATGATGGTGACTTCCCTTGGAGGCAACGAAAGGCCATGGTTTCGCCATGGTTTGCAGAAGAAAGCGCTTGCATTGCGGGGCCTCAGAGCTTGTTACCTGTACATGTCCGACGATGTAAAACTTGTTGCATTGAAGCTTCCACAGCTTGCAGCTGAGGATATTGTTGAAGGGCTTTGTAAACTTTGCAGAATCCGATTTCGTAAGATTAATATTGAAGATTCATTTAAGTGAACTTATCAATGTATTCTAATTATTTATTACCATTTCCATTCATTGTCCATGTATCTTCATGCTATTCTTCTCCATAGAAACGAAAGAAAGATTGATATGATCTTCATGTGATTGAGAGTCTCTGATGCAGGTTATTCAGTTTTTTATAGGAGAGTGATATCCAGTCCCATCGTAACGTTATGCCTATCATCATCGTCATGACCATGCTCATCTTCATGCCGCGCGTTGTGAACATCCGATATTCATCTCGATGATGCGGACGGCATATCTTTTCATGTGTATGCTAGGGTGAATGGCTGCCTTTACAAAACGTTTGTTTCCTGTACGAAGAACTAGGAAACATTTTTTTTTTAAATAAAGGAACTTCGGCATTAGCCTAATCTCCCGAACTTTAATTATAATAAAGAGAAAAAGTTACAAGTGAATGGGACTAGTGCCCATGGGACCCCCCAAATCCCACAATGCAGGGGAGGAGTATGGCAAGCTACAGGGCATTACAAATGAGACGGATAAAATTATCATCACCCTCATGTGGGACCCATTTGGGTTTCAACTTGTTGTTTTTGAGGAGATAAATACCATGATGTCTAAACGGTGGTGATCTCTTGACTCGGGAGATTCTTTTACCAAGGAGAAACAAAGATTTCTCGATCGACCATTCCTTAGGGGTTTGGCCAAAATTGACAGCACAGCGCTCCCTCCAAATCTTCCAGAGAGCCTCACCTATGATGGCATTCCACAGCCTCGATGAGCAGCCGATCGCCTCATCCAACATCACTTGTTGCCAGTTGATTTGACGCGTGAGTCTCAAAACTCGGGTCACGTGATGCCAGATAACGTGGGACTTGGGGCAGTCGAAGAACAGGTGAGCTAAATCTTCGATGCAACGCTTGCACCATGGCACCAGATTTGTTAGCCCTTGCATTGGTCCAGATACCTTTATGCAAGAACTAGGAAACATTGAAACTGCCCAGCTTTGCTCCTTTTACCTTTCACAGAGAGAGAGAGAGAGAGAGAGAGAGAGAGAAGAGAGAGAGAAGGGAGAGAGAGGGAGGGGTTAACTTCTCTGCGTGCAAATATGGCCATTGACCACAACTGGTTTTTCTGTGTGGCTTTGCCCGGCCTGCAAGTGAAATTCCTACAGGTGAGGTGCTTCGAGGCACCTCGACATCAGATTCACATGCTTGAAGGTGAACTGGTATTGATTTAAAAGAATTGAAAATCACTGTTCCAGACATAAAGACAAAATCCAGATATTTCCTCCAAATCAGTCGAGAGCCCTACAAAATAATATACCGGCATCTATGCGAAGTCATATGAACCGCAAATACATCTCTACTCCGTTTACGCAAATCTTCCCTACTTCAAATCTGGGTCAAAGAATTGATCGCCATTAATTTGCTGCGAAATCCATTTCCTGTGAGTTTGACAGATTCCACATCAGAAATTAATAGCTTTATTAAACTAATACTGGAGCTCACAGATTTACATACAGATAAATGATGGTGACTTCACTTGGAGGCAATAAATGGCCATTATTTGAAGGAGAAAGGGCTTGCGTTGGGAGTCCCCAAAGTTTGTTATCTGTACATGTCCTATGATGTAAAGTACATCTTGCACTAGAGTGCAGTGTAGGGGGACCAAGTACGTTCAGCTTCTCTACCGATAACAAAAAGAGAAAGTCAAAAGTCAAAGTTATGTCCTCTATTTGCTTAGGATATGGGGAATGTAAATATGATATGATTGCAAGTATCTGATCAAGGGTCCTGAGGTCAAGTTCTTTGGTAAAATCAGAGTTTTAAATAATAATATATTGCTTGGAAAAAACGTGACACCGAAGAAGACTTGCAGTAGCATCATTAATCACCTCAATATTAATTAGTTTTATCACAATTTGTCCCCTGTAAGAGCACAATATATCGGACCCTTCCAAAAGGACAAAGGTGCTCAAGGATTTTTTTTTTTTATATATAAAGGAAGTTCGGCCTTAGCCTAATCTCCCGGACTTTAATTATATTAAAGAGAAAAAGTTACAAGTGAATGGGACTAGTGCCCATGGGACCCCCCAAATCCCACAACGCAGGGGAGGAGTACGGCAAGCTACAGGGCATTACAAATGAGGCGGATAACATTACCATCACCCTCATGTGGGACCCATTTGGGTTTCAACTTGTTGTTTTCGAGGAGATATTCAGATACTAGTCAAACTATGTAGTGAGTATAAACTAGAGTTATAGCAGCGAGGATAAGGTTGTGGGCATAACCTGGGTTGGGATCACTTCATGAAGAATTGTGAGCATCTGGATATAAGACTTCATCTTGAATTAGCATTGCTTTATGATTCCTCTTGCATCCTCAGCTTCCTTATTTGAAGTAGGGGGTATCGATTGTATTGTATCTTTGCAATGTAGTATGGTATTGCTGATTGCATCTCCAAAAGGACTCCTCAAATTAAGAAAATTCACATTCATACTGAATCCTTCAATGTAAAAATATTCTACCTTTGTAAGGTAGTATGGTTTATATCCTGATTGAATCTACAGAGAGACTCTTATATGTAGAGCTATTCACATTTATACTGAATCCTGTAAAAGGAATAACGAGATAGAATCATTGTTTTCAAAGATTTGCATCACATTTGATATACATCGTATCATCAGCATCACATTTTTCCCTCAAAGAGTCTTCTTTGGAGTATATTTTTACATTTTTTAGCATAAGGCACGAAGTTGCATTGTTTAGATATTTTGGAAGACAGATCATTAGGCTTTGGCATAAATACCATTGTGGATTCTCTTCATGGATTTTAGGTCAATGCATGCACATTTAGTTTATTGCATTTCATCTAGGTTTTGTTGCATTTTTATTTTACTCCTTGCATTGAAGCCTCCAGTACCTTGCAGACGATGATATTGTTGAAGGGCTTTGTAATCTCTGCTGGATACGATTTCATTTGATTAATATTGAAGCTTTCACTGAGTTGAATTTATTAATGGTTTACCATTGCCATTTATCCGTACAGGCCATATCCATGTATACATTTAGTAAAATGCAACGGTTGTCTTAATGCAAGTCTTCTCCATGGAGAGAGAGCTATGAGAACCTGTGAAATCCAGAAGCAGACACAACGACGCCACGACGATGAAGTGCTAACGGCGACACTCGCTTCAACGTCAATCTAGAAATCTGGAGTCTCTGACGCCGTCGTCCTCCGAGGAGCACATAGATAGCAGCGGCAACATCACGATTCTGATCTGCACTGAGTCATTCTGTTGAACCTTGGCCTTTTGGTGCATCGCGATAGACGGCTGACCTTGTCGCCATAGACGGTGGACCTCCGGGCTTGGGGGCGATAGACAACCGTGGGGTGCGTGATTGTCGCGATAGACAGCAGTGGGTTCAATCGACGGAGAGCCCCTCGGGGATTGTATGTGATAGATAGCCATGGCGAGTCGCGATAGACACTCTCTCTCTCCTCTACTCGTCGACGATCGTGTGGCGTGAGATTCAATTTGGTGCTCCTCAGGAGTCAGGCCGTTACTCTTTAAAAAGTGATTTAAAAAGTGTTTCTTAAAAAAATGGAATGGTCTTTTAAACTGCTTGCCGCCTGGTTTATCCCTGTTGCAATTTTGAGCATTATCGCGTCATCGCGTTCGGCCAGCCGTTGTTTTGGTTTAAAGAAGGTTTTTAAGGCTGTAAAAAAAGTTTCCTTTCCTCGATAAAGCAATTGAAAGAAAAAAAACAAAATTAAGAACTTCAAAGCATGAGAACAGGTAAAACTGAGAAGGTTTCTTAGGAAAGAAAACTAGCAGGTCTGAGAAAAAAAGAAAGAAAGCATAGGTAAAAAGAAGGTTTTTAAGGGTTAAAAATTAAAAGGAGTTTTCTTTCCTCAGCATCATCTCTTTTTTTCTTCGCGCCAGGTTTGGGGGGGAAACTCTTGGTTGTTGGGAGGTTTCATTTCCTTTGTGTCGAGGGGAGATTTTCATTAACCCTTTGCTTGCTCTTGGTTTTCAAATCTTTTGATCAGGTGAGGGCTTTTGGTTCCCACTTTCATGTTTTCCTTCTTTGCCTCTTTGGTCTTAAGCAATGTGGCTCCTCCCCACTCCCAATGCTCCCTCGAGGTGGACTCCGTCCCCTCGGATGCCGCACCTCTGACGGTCTCTCTGTGCAAGGAGTATGTGGCGACAAAGCAAGAAGAACTGATGAAACTTGTCTCATCGGTCGAGTATTTGGCCCTAGGCCCCCCCTAGAAAATGTGAGAGCTTGGCTGCACAAGGAACGGCTCACACGTGGTATAATTGTGTGCAAATGTCAATTCCTGCCGGCAAATCACCTACTGCTAGTGTTTAAAAATGAAGAGATGGCCTTCCAGGCTCTGCAAGCTAGCTCCTGGCTTGTGGGCCGATCAACTTTATGTCTTTTTAAGTGGACCCCAGACTTTATTCGGAACTAGTCAAAGCCTCTTCGTTACCCCCTATGGGTGGAGCTTCCAAATCTGCCATATTTCTTGTATGGGTTTCACGAGAAATCGTTTCACTGATCGATCGCCCGATGGCCTCAAGAGATGATGTTGGGGGATTAATCTACGAGGGTGTGCAATACTCCTTCAACGCACGATGGCACCCTCAAATTTGTGTTGAAACGGACTTGAACTAGGTCCTCCCCTCGAAGATCTCTGTAAACTATGGCGATGGTAAGTTTTGGGTACAGGAGATTACCTACAAGAATTTGCGCAATGCGTGCTTCCATTATGGGCACCAAGGTCATAGGATCAAAGATTGCCCCCTGAAGAAAAATACCAATAAAAACAAGCTTAAACCAGATGGGGCCCTGGATCCTTTCCCTCAAGTTGGCACTCGGGGGCATCCCCCTCCGATGGAGGAAGAAGAGGGCACGCATGTTGCAGAGACGGATTCAGAAGGGTTCACCGAAGTAAGACGTAGGAGGAAAGTCAGCCCTCGAAGATCATTAGCAAGGAACGTTATGACCATTGTTCCTTCGAATAACATGTAGTGCAACCTAGAAAAGGACATTAATGAGGTCGACCTCCCAGGGGATAACCTTTACGAAGAAGACCCGACTAACAATCTCTGAAGTATCTTGGATGCAGCCAAAAGTTCACGAAGATCGTTTCCACTCTACTCAGAAACGCTTCAAAGAGAATAAATATGAACGGTAGGCTCTCTGAACCCATACGTTTAAAAAGATCTATTAGACAAGGCTGCCTACTGGCTCCACTACTCTTTGCCATCGCCTCGGATGGCCTCAGTCACCTATTTAAGCATCACTTGGATGCTGGAAATCTCAAGGGTCTCTCCCTACCTCTTGGTCACGTCGAAATGATTACTAGACTCTTTGCCGATGAGATGAATGCCTTTGTTCTTAACGATAGCAAATGCATTGAGGTGTTTTGGTGTTGCCTCCACACCTTTTGTATGGCGTCAGGTTCAAAATCAACCATGCTAAAAATGCTATCAGAGCAATCCATGGGCCTCCACCCCAACTCTTGATTGATCAGGGGTGTCAAGTTATCCCTAGTGGTCAAGTCTTCTATCTCCTCGGTATTCCGATGGGCTTCAACATCTCGATGGACCAACGGTGGAACTCGATGCTATCCAAACTAGATTGCAAACTAAATCATTGGAAAGGTATGCAAGCTAACTTGGCAGGGCGTGCAATGGTTGTCAACACATTTATGCTTTTTACGATTATTTACTATATCTCGTGTTGGAGACCTAAGGAGAAAAAATTGGCCAAAGTGGAAAGGATCTGTAGAAACTTCCTATGGATTAGGGACCCCAATAGGAGGGGTATTCCCAAAATCAAATGGGAAACTTGTATTAGCTCGAAAGACTCGGGGGGCTTGGGTATTTTGGATATCGTTGGGTTAGTTGACAAGTTGGCGGCAAAGTGGTTTATCAAGGCTTGGTGCAATAGAGACTCCTCCTGGGATAAATTGATCTTCAGAAATTTGAAAGACCTTACCTTAGTTGGTTCCCCCCGGTTGGAAGAACATTGGGATCCTCACGCTTTTGTTCTCCTACCACCTGGTGTCCCCTAAAGGCTCTAGGCTCGTGTGTTCCTTATGGAAGAGTTGGAACAAAGCCAAACAATTCATTAGAGTCATTGATGAGTGGAAGTGGGCTGCTGGGATAAGGCAAAATGACTCTATCTGGTTCCCGATCAGTGGCATAAGGGAGGTGGAGTCTTGGAACCTCCAAACAGCTAAACATCTATGGAACAAGGGGTTCAAACAATGGAAACAATTGTGGAAACAAGATACAGGCTAGTGGATCAGGTTTGAAGACTTAGACCCGAGACATAGAATTTTCCTCGAAGAATGGACTCTTCTTCAAAACATGTGTTTAGCGTGGGACCACTCAACTAACCGCCTTCTCTACGGATAGGATCTTCCTTGCCTAGAGGGCCTCAAATGGAGCAATGGTAAGAAACTATCCAAAATCCCCAACCTCAAAGAAACCTTAGATGGTCATCACACTCTTCACAAGGTGTGGTGCCTTTCTTGGACCAAACTTAGATGGGAACTTAAGTTCATGTCTATTTGGAACCCCCTTATTGAGATCAAGAAGTCCGTTCTCATGTGGCAAATCTTGCATAAGGGTATCTGGTACAACGCAAGGGCCAACAAAATTTGTGGTGTGCCTCCATGGTGCAAGCGGTGCCATCGATGCATCGAAGACCTTGTTCACCTCTTCTTCGATTGCTCCAAGTCCCGTGTTATTTGGCATCACGTGACATGGATTTTGCATCTCTCGAACCAAATCAATTGGCAACAGGCGCTATTGGGTGAGGCAGTTGGCTGCTCATCAAGGCTGTGGAATGCCATCAGAGGCAAGACTCTTTCGAAGATTTGGAGGGAGCGATGTGTTGTCAACTTTGGCCAAACCCCAAAGGAATGGTCGATTGAGAAATCCTTGTTTCTTCTAGGTTAAAGAATCTCCCAAGATAAGAGATCTCCACCATTTAGGCACCACTGTATTTATCTCCTCGTAGATAACAAGCTGAAACCCAAATGGGTCCCACATGAGGGAGATGATAGTTTTGTACGCCTCATTTGTAATGCCCTCTAGCTTATCAAACTCGTCCCTTGCTTTGTGGGATTTGGGGGGTCCCATGGGCACTAGTGCCAGTCAGGTGTAATTTTTCTTCTTTATTTTATTAAACTCCAAGAGAATAGGCCAAGGCCGAACTTCCTTTTATAAAAAAAAAGTCTTCTCCATGGAACCCGAAGAAAAATCTGTCAAGGTCTTCATGTGTGTGAGGGTTACTAATGCAGCTTCTTTTGTATTAAGTATTTGGTGTGCGCATATCTTTTCACGGAACGTGAAAATGCATATTATTTATTTGCTAGAGACTAGTGATATCCGGTCCCATCGTAACATTCTGGCTCTCCAACCCCATGCGCCTATCATCATCGTCATGATCATGCTTGTTTTGATGTCACTAGTTGCGCATATCCCATTGAGCATATCCCACATTGACCTCGACGATGCAAAGATCATATGCTTTCGTATGTTTGAGGGGATGCATCATGCATTTACAAGACGTTTGTCTCCTGAGTCCTCACCTATAATACGAAGGGCAATGACAAAATAGAGAAAGCCCAGCTTTGTTCCTTATATCTTTGGGGGTTAACTTGTTTGCGTGGAGATGAGCGCTAACTGCATTGACCCTTTTAATGTGCAAATATAAGCACTAGTGGTTTTTCTGTGTACTTTTGCCTGTCGTGCAAGTGAAATTTTTGTGTAACATGTGTATGTGTTTTTGGGTGTGCGAGTGTGTGTGTTAGAGAGGTTAGCTTTTTTGCGTGGAGATGAGCGCCAACTGCGTCGACCCCTTTGATGTGCAATCAGCACCACTAGTGCTTTTTCTGTGTACTCTTGCCTGCGTGCAAAGTGAAATTCCTACAGCTCACGTGCTTCGAGGCACGTTGACATTACGCTGGATTTACACAGCCCGGCGGCACAATCGTGCTCTCTAGATGTCAACATTTTATTTGATGGAACGAAATAGTACTAGTTCAATGTCCACCATTCATCCACGTCATCATTCCGATGGCCTCAAGAGAAGATGTTGGGAGGTTAATCTACGATGGAGCTCAATATTCTTTCAACGCACGATGGCACCCACAAATCTATGTTGAAATGGACTTGAACCAGGTCCTCCCCTCGAAGATCTCCATTAACTATGGAGATGGTAAGATTTGGGTACAAGAGGTTACTTACAATAATTTGCCCAATGCGTGCTTCTGTTGCGGGCACCAAGGTCATAAGATCAAAGATTGCTCCTTGAAGAAAAATACCAATAAAAACAAGCTTAAACCAGATGGGGCCCCGGATCCTTTCCCTCAAGTTGGCACTCGGGGTCATCGCCCTCCGATGGAGGAAGAAGAGGGCACTCATGTTGCAGAGACGGATTTAGAAGGATTCACCGAAGTAAGACTTAGGAAGAAAGTTAGCCCTCGAAGATCAGTAGCAAGGAATGTTATGACCATTGCTCCTTTGAATAACATGTATTGTAACCTAGAAAAGGAGATTAATAAGGTCGACCTCCCAGGGGATAACCATTATGAAGAAGACCCTGCTGAAAATACCCTTGGGTGCTCTACCAACAAAGAAGACAACCAGGAAGGTTACACCACGAGTAAAGAGGAAAGCTTCACTACTAGCAATGAAGACAACCTTGACAGTGAAAGCTCCTTCCTTGGTCCTACTCTTCCGTTTTGCATGCCAAGCTTACCACAACAAAAGTCAAAGCATAAAGGAAAACAACTGTCAGGCATGCCTTGGAAGAGCCCCCTCAAGAGTAGGATCCTAAGTCAATAGGCTGGGAGGAAAAAAGAAGATCACAAGAAAAAAAAAGATCGGGTCCCTCCTCTTAAAGAGGGCAACCATCAATAATAAAAATCACATCGTTAAACGTTAGGGGTTTGTATGACCCCTCAAGAGCGGTGATTCTTGGTCAGTGGTTCAAAGACAAGTGCGTCAACCCCGACTTTATCTGCTAACAAGAGATTAAAATGGACGCTAGGGATCTCCAAAAACAGCTTAAATGCATTTCTCCGAACCACCTTTGGTTCCCCACTTCGCACCCTAGGGCGGGGGGCGTTGCGATTGCTATTAGTCACTCTTGGTCTGACAGATTGACCTCGACTTGTGAAGATCAAAATCATCGATGGATTGCTGCCGCTATCGGGTTCCCTAATCAGTTCACTGTGGTCTCAATTTATGCCCTTAATGGAGAGGCGGATAGAATCAATACGTGGACTTCCCTCGACTCCCTCTCACACAATGTTTTGATTTGTGGGGACTTTAACATGGTTGAGTTTTCTCAGGACCGATGGAATAACAAGGGGAAAATTATTGATGGTCGGGAGAAAGAGATATGGGATAAAATCAAGCTCCATCTCGACCTGGTCGAGGCGAAAAACATGAAGGGGTTCTCTTGGTCTAATCTCCAATTGGGAAACTCTATGAGGAAAGCAAGACTTGATAGATATTACATCGACCAAAACACCATCCTCTAGTGGGGTATTCCTTCGATTTCCCAGCACATGGACCTGACTATCTCGGATCACTACCCGATTACTCTTTCTTTCAAACAGATGCCCATGCTCCAGAAAGCTCCTTGGTTTCACACTTGTTAGATGTCGTTTTCCCTCCCCTCTATCCACCAAGAAATTTCTGTAGTGTGGGCGGAGGCCTTTGCCTATTGTAATGAACCGGCTAAGTGCTAGAGAAGCACGCTGGAAAGGTCTTGACAAATTCTGATCAGGACTCATAAGGCTATTAGAGATATCTGGAAAAAAAGAAGAGAAATAGTGTATCGGAGGCTCTCATGGCTTGAAGAAGAAGTGAACAAAGGTAACTTGAAATGCCAACAAGGGCTTCTGAAAATGAGGGGAAGACTAAGACTCGAGGAAGAGGTTCAAAGGAAAAGTCTACAAATATTCTTCAAAGATTGGTGGGTGGGGAAGGCTAACAAACCATCAAAAGAGATGTGTAACATCCTTAAAAGGAAACAAGCTAGGGAAGCCATCCCCTCATTAGGGAAAAAAATGAACCCTACATGGGCCTTTTGGATTAAGGAGTGATTAGTGATGGACCAATGAGAGGAGGGTGGTGGGCATAGTCCATAGCCTATAAATCACTATGTTGAAGGTGGATGAGGGGACAGGATTCCCCTATGTTCAAGTTTTGCCTCTAGAGAGAGAAAGGAATCTCGTAACTTACCTGTGCCCAAAAATTCAAAATTTCTAGAAAGTTATAAAACTCATCATAACATCATTTAATGGTCCCCCAACCACTTTTTAGGATCAAAAGTGCTATTTTTGGGTTCTAAATCAAAATCCGTGCATGAACTAAACTAAAAAAAGTGACTTTTTAAAAAATAACTCAAAATGCAACTTTCTCCCTCCAAAACCTCACATTTTCATACCCAGGTCCCAAAAAGTCATCTCTTTCCACTACTTTCTCTCCCTAGCACACCATTGAAGCTTTTGCGTCTCCATTTCTTTCTCTGTGCATCATCTTCTTTGAATTCCTACTGTCACTTCCATAGCCTGAACTCAATGGAGAAACCTAAATCTCATAGACATTCAAAAGATGAGGTTATCACGATAAAATGTCACAATATCAAGGCTACAGAAGGAATTTGGTTAGGAAAGGAGTTTTGCAAAGGTGCATCGGTGTACATGCAACCCTCTGGTGTTGGTCCTCACCACGTAAGAGATTCTGGAAACTTGGATCTTCATTGGAAAGGGACGTTATTAGGCTTCAAAAAGCTCAAAAATGGTGAAATTGTTGCCATTGTACAACATGTTTTCAAAATGTCAAGCATGAAATTGGAAAACTCAAACAAAATGAGATATTCTATCAATTGTAAGTATTACTCATTGACTTTTGTCCAAATTTCATAATATACCTAGCTAAGTTGTGTTGTTTTTTGTTGTAGACATATTTCCTTCTACCTTAGTGGAAGAACAACCACTTCATAGTCTTACAGGTACTTTCCAAGCATTGCATGCAGATGTTGGGTCAATAGTCTTTCCACAATCCTGTCCTACTCAGCTATTATGTGAGAGAGTTTTCTTTTACACACATACATATGTTGTACCCTCTTCGTCACATGATTTTGGCATGTTAGAGATGATTAAGGTAGATTCTCTTTTAAAGCTCGAGTGGCTGCAACCTGATGTATGGACATTAACATCTTTGAAGCATAAGATGGTGATGGACATACACAACTCTTTGAAATTTACAAGAGTTTCAAGATCTATAGGATTACATTGGTGTGTTCCTGTTCATTGTTTTGAACATTTATTTCAGATATTCACAATTCTAGAGACTTCAACAATGTTCATGTTAAAGGATATCACGTATGAGCAGGTAGAGGGTTTACTAGGTGAAAATTGGGGACTTGTAGAAGGATGCACCAAAGGGGATAGATACCTTTGTAAAATTGGTGCAACAGGCATAGGATTTTGATACTTGAAACATCATACTTCATTGTACATTAGATTCTATTATGATCGTTGGATGTGATAAAAAATTAAAGTCCTTCCTGAATGGAGTGTGGATGGAACTCAACTTTCATTGTCATAGATCAAGAACTATTTGAGTGCTAGAGTGTACACACAACCTGCAATAATGTATTTAACATGCAAGACATGTAGCATGTAAAATTTTTTGATCTCAATACGATGTACAATTTGCCAAATCTTTGATTTTTCCAATGGCAATTTATTATAATTTTAAAGTTCTAAGAATTTATTTTTTCTATTGTGTAGATGTGGTGTATCTTATTCTGGTTAATGATTCTGTTCAATCTTTTTTATGAGCCACAGTTTTTTTTGAGAGTTCTGTGCATGATTTTTTTATTTGAAGGTATCAGTTTTAGTTTTAAAATGGGTCCCACTCACTTTAAAATTTTGAAACTACTATAAAAGCAACACTTATTCTCTCATTTCTCACTTTTGCAACCAAGAAGAGCTAGAATCACTCGTAGAGCATGCACACAAGCTAGCATCACATGCAATGGCTGCTGCATCCTCCAGTACCGTAAAACCCAAACGTCCACGTGAACTCTTCAATGAGTTCTTGGAATGAACTGAGTTCAAAGGTTAAAACCACTTGTATGACCTATTGTCTAGAGTCCCTCATCTAGACAAAACAATTCAATTGAACTCTGATGTGCTCGAGGAAATCATAGAGTTCCTTGAGTACTACATCTTGCGCTACTCTATAGAAATACCACCTGATGAGGGTAAATGGGTCCCATGTGACCTTCTACTCTACATACACAAAGGCGATGAAGCCTTCATGAAGCGCCTTAAGCGCTTCATGGAAATTGCTGAAACTGCAAGGCACTTATTAGATGACTCTGTGCCATTAGTAAAAAAACTTAACAAAAAGAAGAGGATGGGTACAAAGTACCTTTCCTACATTGCAACAACATATTTTATCATTAATGAGGAGCCCAAACCTACACCTGTTGAGATCCCCAACCTTGTCACTAGGGGTTTTGTTAAGGAGAAGAATGAGCCTCAACCAGAGGCCATAAATTTTGCCAAAGAAAGCATTACAATCCACCAAGAATTTCTTGGTGGTGTTGAGGACAAACTACATGAGCAATCAAGCATGGAGGAGGCCCCCCCTTCAAATCTCAACCCCTCTGAGCCCACATTACCAGAGGTGGAACTTGAATATCTCTCCAACATCGTTGTGGATGGAGATGAATTTATTTTACTTCATGACATTGAGAAGGCATTCGGTCTATGTCTAGATGAATGCTTGAGTATTTTCTCCACAATTTCAGATGTTCCACTTGACAACACATCTGACATACTTGAAAAGAAGGCAATCTCACTTGGGGATTCTGTGGCAGACACCATAGCAATGGTGTGCTCTGATATTTTAAAAGATGACAACAATTATACTACGGAGGAGGAGTTCAGTGCAGCACGGGAGAGGATAGTGGAGCAAAAAATTCCTACATCCCCCGTAGCAGAGCAGAGTGGCATGGCCCACTCTAGCATTGATCTTGATGCCCCTGGAAGAGGGGAGGAAGAAGACAAGCTTGAATTTTCACTTTTTCTTAACAAGAAGCAATTGAGCTCGACAAGTTCGCAACAAGATCTGGTGGGGATCGAGCTTCTTGCGAGAGTGGTTCATCCTTCGCAAACTACATCGAAAAGTTTCCAAAGGATGATTTTGTTATCATACACAAAGACTACAGTCTGGATGGGCACTTCATGACTTGGAGCTTGAAGGCCCTTAGCAAAATTTTGTGTTTATGTACAATTACCCAAGGCACTAATTGTGTCATTTTGGTTAGGAAATCCTTAGTTGTAACTAAATTAGGACTTAATTTTAGAGGAAAAGTATTAGGGCAAATAGGTATCACCATGCGTCTAGGAACGCAAGACCCCCATGTAATATCAAGATTTGTATTGACTTACCATCTGCCTCAATCTCTCCAAAGGAGAAAGAAAGTTGTAGAGAAATTGAAGGCTACTGAGAAATTATGTAAATGTTTTGATAATACAAACTCTTTTTTTTCCTTATTTGTCTAGTCCTATGTATGAATGTGCTAATAAATTGAACTTATCTTCTCTCCACAAATTGTATCTAATTTGAAGTCTTTTTATTGTCCTTTTGGTCTATTTGTATACTTAAATGCATAAAAAAGGCCAAAAAAGCCCCAGCTAGAGAAACGCGAGAAACAACCTGCAAAAATTTTGCAGGGCTGTTTCCCGTGTTTCTTTGGCTAGGGCTTTTTTGGCCTTTTCTGGTGTTTTTAGGGGCTACAAAGCATAGGAAATTATGTAATTCTTCATTTTCACTTGGTTTTGGTAGAATCAAGACCAAATATTACTTGTAGGGTATAACCTCTGCATTTAATAGACCAAAGATCTCATCCATACCTTTTATGCATACCAATGATTACCTGTAGGGTATAACGTCTGATTTAATACACCATTACATCTCTGCCATACATTTTATGCTTAAACAAGCCCAAAATATGCAAAAACAAAAACCCAGCCATAGAAAGTGCATGCATGTTCAACGGAATCCATATATAACTGACTGAAAGAAAATTTAGTTGCATACAATTATGCTGGGAGTCAAAGAGAGAGAGAGAGAGTGAGAGAGAGAAAAAAGAAAGACAAAGAATATAGGTTAAAACAAAATTTTCTATTATCCATTGTATTACATCGCAAAGTAGGCCTATCAAATGGTACAATATACACATCATGGGTTATTTCCTCTAATTCTTCTTGCTAGCTGAATGTCCATCGGTTGTATGGTTACTCTCTTGGCATGGATAGCACAGAGGTTAGAGTCCTCAAGCATGGAGATTAGGTAGGCCTCAGCTGCCTCTTGAACTGCTTCAAGTGCTATCCCTTGTATTCGTAGACCTGCACAGTAACTTTGTAGTTCCTCTTTTACTACCCTTGCAAAAGCTCTTCATGGTATGAGTATCTCTACAAAAGCCCTGCAGTGCCTCCTTCGTCTTTGTGGAGCTCTTGTGTTGGGAGGTATGTTTGGCTGGCGTTGAGGTCGACATCGTGGTTGATAGATTTTTTTTCTCTGATGTACATGATGTGAGAGCCCAACTTCATCTTGCACATTTTGTTGTTGATGTGGTTGTTGACTTTGCTCTCTTTTCTCCTCTATTGGTATTTTCCCTTCTCCTTGTGGAAGTGTCTTACCTCCATGTGTCACCCTATGGCTCATTGGAATTTGCATATCATTCCATGGTGGTTGATTGTTGCTTTCTTCATTCGGGGATGACTCCTCTTCGCTCTCTAGTACACCCCTTCTGATCACAACTTCTGTTGAGTCTTGCCTTGATGGGTGTCCTTGTTGGTGGCTCATCATCTGAAATGGACTCTGATCGTCTTGGAGTGAAATACTCCTGACTATTGGACACTTCATTTTCTCGTGCTTGACTGCTCCCATGTGGTGTGCCATCGTGTGACATAGGCACAGATGTGCTCTGGGAACCACTTTATGGTCTTTGGGGGGGCTGCAACCATGGTGGGCGTTGTGTCCCTAGATGAGGGATAGGAAAGAAGACGCGATCTTTCCTTGCAGTTTGCTTGGTGTGTGCCATTCTCTTGAGTTGCAAAAAGTGTGAAATGAAGTGAGTTCTCTCTATTTATAGAGTTTTTTAAAAAGCAGTTTGTTCACACCAGAATGGACAAAACCTGTTTAAAACCATATAGAATATTATATATTAAATAATAACACATTGAAACCAAGATTACAATAATCATAGGTTTTACCACATAATGGGAATTCACTTTACTTCCAAGCTGAGCCTTGTCGTTGTCTCCTAGCACGCCATTGAGCATGATGAAGAGGACATAATGATGACTTCCATTTTTCACTGGCAATGTTGTGTTGCATCGTTCTTGCAAGTTTTGCCAATTTTGAATCCCTAAGTCATTCCACAAAAAACTTTCTTGAGAATGTAGTGCAGTAAAACCAATTAAACATCTCCTCCATGTAGTTTGATTGCATTGGACCACCACCATGTCGGGTGTTTTTGAGGTAGACACCCCTCGCTTTGTAGTGTGACTTTTCCACTCCTTGGGTATTGAAAATCTCTAATGACCCATATCGATGCATGAAATAAGCTCCATGTGCAAACAAAATATGCTAAAAATTGTTAAGTACATTGGAAAAAGATAAGTGCAATGAACACTTGTAGAAGAAGATTACACTTACAATGTAGTGTGTTATATTGCTCTCTCTCCAAGCTTGAATGAAACAATTGGTGAACTCCACTAATGTTTCTTGAAACATTTGACGTTGAATAGCACTAGACCTAGTCAGACCCATTAAGCCTACCAACTTATCAAAGCTCGACCAAACTTTCTTTCTCTTATTACAAAGATCAACTTGAGAGTCATTGTCTATTGTGATCATGCATAGGTATTTCCACAGCTCTTAATGTTCATTATTTTGAGTGCTAGTATCTCTTCTAAAAAAATGTCTTGCTTAATTCTCTGTCATTGACACTTGTTGCAAGCTATCTTGAGATTCTCCAACTTTCTTAACAACTAGGGTTACATTTCCACCATGACAACCAATTGAATTAAGAAGTTCCTCCAATTTCTTTATAGCTTGAATAGATTTATCAACTGGCTTCATGGCAAATGCGTATTCTATATGGAGCTTTAATAGTCTATCAAAAATTCACATGAAGGCATGCAAGGTGCAAAAGTGGACATTGACTAAAGGGAATGGAATAATGGGATTCCAATCCTTATCTGACATGTCACGATTAGGTGTACGTAACATCAATTAAAGGTATATCCCATTCACCAGATGGAGTTGCATCTGTGTCATCAACTAAATCATCTATGTTGTTTTGTTTTCTCCTTGTTCGTTTATAACCTCGTGTGCAATATGGACAAGGATAGAGAGTAGATGCACCTTGTTTGCACCCTAACATGCATTTGATAGTCTTTAAGTCTCCACCTAAGTGCCACTCTACTTCAAAATCACCAAGGCTTTCTACAGTGATTTTGGCACCATGAATTTGAGAAGTTATCACCTTTGTGATCCATGGGGTCCTACTGAAAATCCATGTAAGAACATCATTGGATTCTTTAGGTACTTCAATAGCACCTAACCACCATATATCTTTCTCGGATTGGACACTATATGTAAAGTGATGGGTAGATTCTTCACTATCATCAATAATAGCATGGGCCATAGCTTCATTCATGAGTGTCACACTAAGTCTCTCCATACAGCATCCCTTTATGATTTGACATTCGTCTTGCTTCAATACAAACTTGAGTTTGGAACCACAATGTACATCAAATAACAAACATTATATTATTACTAATACTATGAATATCATTATCAAAACAATGGATATACCTTGAATTGCGGATTTGTAAAATTTAACCATTTCCTTTTGAAGCCTCTCCAAATTGACAAATATGTTGTTGTACTCTATGTAGATGAATCCTTTTCTAGATGTGTTTTTCAACTCTTTCTTTGATGTAGATGAATGATAAATGGATGCAGGCATAACATCTTCTATATGCAAGTAATTGCCAAGAATATTGGCTACATCCTCATTGGTTATCTTCTTCTTCAGAGATACCTTGTAAGGGCATGGAAAAATGCTCTAGAAAATGCCTTTGTTTTGCAGAGCCTGTTTCAAAAGATGCAATGTATGCTCTAGTACTAACACCTGCTTCATCACATACCATCTGTACCTCACTAGGACGACTAATATCTTCTAAGTTGCCTACAAAATATTTAATCACTTGGGTTTTGATGTGATTTCCTATTGTTGAATCCAAAATCATAAGCACATGCTTGTTGCTAAGACAAGAATTCAGAAACTTCAATTGATCCTCCATTGTTGAGGAAGCACTCGCATCTTCAACAAATGACCTGCACAATAAGAAACTCAATCTAAAAGTATTTTAACATAAATAAACAAGGGAAACACATACCTAAGTGCGTAAACACGTCGCTACCATGCTCCACCACCAAGTTGAAAGAGCTTGAAAGGATGATAATGGTCATTTACTATATCTCATCCCAAGTGGAGTCTCTTTTAGTTGTGTAAGATTGGCTTTTAACTTTGTAATTGTGCTCTCCTTTTCTTCCACACCTTGTTGGAGTCTATTATTGTGCTCATCCAAATATTTGATGGCAATTTCTAGTGTGTATAACACTCTCTAAACTGTGTATCTTGAAATGAGTGTGATGACATTATTGCATCCAATAATTTGCTATAGATGTAGAATGGTTAGACAATCGCTTGCAATCTCTCCAGCTGCACGTTGTTCATTTATAGAATCTATGTCATTTCTACCTCTAGTTGTTGGTGCAAATTGTGTAGGAACACGAACATGTACACTCTTTGTGTGGGCAGCATGCGCTGGTGCTGGTGTCATGTTCGTAATACATGTGAGCACCATGATGTTCCAAAACTCCAGCACCGAATGGGAAGAAGCACAGAGATGGCTGGAATGGCTAGTGCAGTAGCTGTGTGCAAGAAAAAAAGTGTGCTTTGGTATGTGGATAGGTCAAAATGACTTTTTTCAGTGTGTTAGAGGGAAAATGAGATTTTTTTCAAGAATTCATGTTTTGGGGCAACCAAAGTTACGTGTTTGATGATGTGGCACTTAACTTTTGGAGGGATTTTGAAAAGTATGTTTTTTTTAAAGTATTTTTTATAAAAACAAGACTAAAAAAATTAAGTTCTGACATATACATAAAAATATGGGCCATTTTGAATAAAGAATAGATGAAAAAGAGACTTTTTCAGAAAAGTCATTTTTTTATTCACAAAGATGGACGGATTTGATGAGGTGGAAAGTGGTTTCTCTCTCTCTCTATGTGTAGAAGAGAGAGAAGATCCTAGCTCAGCCTAAAAAAAAGCCTACTTCAGCCTACCAAAAAGTGCTCTATTAAATGCACTTTGTCCCCTTAACAAAGTACAAGATTAAGCTTAATCCCTAAAAATTAGGAATCCCTACAAGCCCCATGCAGGGTTCAAATTTTTTTCCTAATGTTCTTGGTCAACAACAATGGGATCGAATGTAGCACGGAAGTTGAGAATAGATCTATCATCATTGAGCACTTTACCCATCTTCTCGGGGTCTCGACTCCCCTTTCCCCGTTCAACCGTGACTGCATGGAAACCATCTCAAGGGTTGCTCAACCTAGAATCCCACAGAACATGAATTCTCTATTGGATGCTAACATTTTTGAGAACAAAATTATCGAGGTTATTGATGCTCTTCCCAATGGAAAAAGTCTGGGTCTTGATGGCCTCACCAATGAGTTTTTCAAGTCCTTCAAGCACATGGTGGCCACCCCGCTGTGTGTGGTGTGGCAAGAGGCTCTCTCCTTTGGTGCCCTCCCTGAGTGTCTCAGTAGTGGTGTTATCAAGTTAATTCACAAAAGGGGAGATAAGAACAAAATTGAAAATTGGCAGCCGATTACCATGCTCCAAACTTGATACAAGATGATTGCCAAAGTTATCGCCAACATAATCTCTTGTCATTTAAAATCATGGCTTTGTGAGGACTAGAAAGCTTTTAACAAAGGTAGATCTATACTTGAATGAAGACACAAAAATTTAAGAAGCATGGACCAGTCTTTCAACTAGTTACAAGTGGTGTTAGCCCTCACATGGTTAGAAAGCTCTTTTATGTTAAAGAAGGCAATGTTGAATGAGTTTATTAAAACAAAAAATCAAAAGAAGGGATAGAAAAACTTTTGAACACACGACATATATTCTTTCCAAAAATTATTAGTAGCAACAAAGAGGAATAATAAAAAAAAAACATTAATCTCTTACTCCTCATTTTTTACAATTTTCTAGGGTTTTAATGATCGATCCAAAGGTCTGAATAATCTTCTTTAGCTTTGGTTTACTATGAGCTTCCGAGTTACTCTCCTCAAAGTCATAGGAGCATCCTCATTCAATTTGGGATCCTAAGACACTTCATCTAACTTATTCGAACCAAATTGATCAAGTTTCATTTTGAACATGGAAACATTCTCCACAACATTCATTGAACAATTAGATAGGAAATTTATAACTAGATTGCTTTTTATGGACATAAGTCCAACCGTTCTCAAGGGACCCACTTGAAAGAGCATGTTCATTGTTGGCAGGGAGAACATGATTCATTTACAATTTAAACATGAAATTAGGGTTAGAATTCTCTTAGCCACATTGGAGGTTTCACCTTGAGTACTCTCAACCTCGAGTACTCTCTATCAAAAGGATCAAAAATATTTCCTAGGGCATCAAAAGGATTACAAAGCTTACTAACCTTTTTGTTTTTCTATACAAGATTGCACCTTACAAGCATGAGAGACATTATGGCCAAGGTGTGGTATACTAATTTCTCACACTTGAGCTTTTGTTAGCATTCTGTTTAAGCAAAGGAAAATCCTTAATGGAATAGGTTTATTTATAACATTTGAAGTAGGCATTTGGCATAATCCTATTAGTAAGATTTTAAACATGCAAACTTTTTTGATCAAAATTCTTAATGAAGATAGAGGTTTTTATGGTTTGGATACATCCACCTCAACCATAATTTGTTCATCCCATTTAGGGTTGACTCCCCCTCTATATTTCTACCCTAGAACCCTTTCAATGATAGAACCTAAGGCATCAACCCAAAGATAAAATTCCACCTCCAAATCAAGGAAATCAACCCAAACATGGATTTTAGCTGATGTAGGACCTTTACGGTTCAAACCCCATGTACCAATTAAAGAACATAGTATTTTGAATGAGACACTATCATTCAATAATAACTTGTAATGCACTATTAGAGTCATCAAAGAAGAATAAAAAATGGGTATTAGGCAAGTAATTAATGTGCATGAAACCCCCCTAGATTCCTAGTTAACCCTAGTCCTACTCTTAAGGTTATCCTAAGGCAGTCTCAGACTGTGGCAAAGCCCAATAAATGGACCTTTTGTAGGGTTAATTATTGTTAGATTCTAATGAGTTTCTATGTATGACAAGGGTGGATTCTTCTATACTCATCATTAGATTCAAGACAAATGTCATGATCTGATGCAAGCGCATTGATTTTAGTTTTTTGTTTGTCCACAACATGAAGCTCGAGAAGAGAGCTATTGCTTGATTTGTTCGTGGAAGAGAAAAGAGAGTTGATAGAGTTCCTAACAGTCCTTGTAGACTCCACATAGGATTTCTTTGGGGATTCAACAAGAGATCTTGAGTGATACCCATCAATGATAATCTCTAACCTAGACAAAGATTTGTTCCTTAATCCATCATAGAGAGCCTCATGCAAGGCCATGCTTGCCCCTTGGGGGAAGGATCAACCCAAATGAGGAAGAACCAATCACTCCCAAAGAGGAAGAGTAGGAGGTAGGACATGCAAGTTTGTAGAGATATCACGGGTGTAGAGATCATGGAGACAAAGAACCACATGGAAAACCCTAACTTCTTCTCCTCTTTGACCCCACTTTGAAGTAGGGAATGTTTGCATAAACTGAGTAGAGATGTATTTGTGGTTATAAATTATAACACTTTTCCTAGATGTCAATATATCATTCTAGAAGGTTCTTAACTGATTTGGAGGAAATATCTTGATTTTTTGTTGAGAAAACAAGAAATATTAATTGATGATGGTATATGTAAAAGTACAAAGGGTAGAAGCCCACTAGAACGGAACAAAATACGAAAGGGTTCAACAACCACAGCTCGAGTAGGTTACATGAGATTCATAAAGACAAGGGGAGTACACTTCAATGCAAAGCATCTACCAAGATCAGCACACCAAAGTAGAGTAACATCAGATACACGAAAATATCATATCAAATCTAGTGCAAGCATACAATTTCAGCAGGGATTCTCTCCATTGACTGGAAGGGATGTCTTAGAGCAACTTAGATATCTAAAAGTATTCATCAAAAGCATTCTTGATAGAGGTTAGACACTTCACAACAATGTCTTTGAATCCATGGATAAAAGAATAGTAAAAGCTTTTTTTCCTCTTCTTGGACATAGTATCATTCCTACTCTTCCAGATAAACCTTAAAATGTGAGATCTCCATAAGTTTTGGAGAGCAAGATCCATTCTATTGCAAGGGCCAAGCAGAAACTCTTTATAGCTCAAGGATATGTTGAGCTTGAGGCAAAGAGGCTGTACCACATTCCAAAAGACCTTTGCATGTTTGCAGTTGTAGAAGAGGTGGGGTGAATCCTCTAGAATGCCACACAATACACAAGAACCATCATTAATATCAACTTTCTTGATCTTGGGGCGACACGAGACACCATTAAGGATTATAATCCGCAGGAGAAAGGACTGTTTGATGTTGATGGGGAAAGCCCATAAACAAAGCAATCTATGGTGCCATTTATTAGCAGTCCTTTCAATTGCCATATGCAATTCAGCTTGTGTAGAATCCTATGGATAGATTTTTGGTACATTTGGAAAGCCTTGATGCTTTACCAAATATCAAAGGTTTATCTCAGATGATTCCTTGATCACTTATAAAGTACATGCGAACCCTTCTTGTAAAAGCATTGGAGTTTAGCTCTTGAGATAAAAGTAAAAGATGTTGATTGAAGGAATATCATGTCATTACAAGTTGCAAGTCCCTAGTGGTTGGAATCAAATCAATCACCATCCTAAAAGTAGGAATACTTTTAGGTGGCAAAATTCAAAATTCAAATTCACTGTATGACTAGAAAAACACATGACCTTTAGGTGCAGGTAGATGCAAAGAAGGAGGAGTCATTGAGCTTCAAGATTGTGGCTTTACTAAGCCCCCATATTTATGATTAATCCTTCATCATCTCCCTTGTATCATACTTTCATAATCATATACATCTGATTCATTTAGAGCAAGTCATTCTCTATGTACTATTGTCTGTTGCAAAATCATCATTCTAATGATATTGATTAATCAAGGTCTCTACGCGTACTCGTCATTTTGATATGATTCACCTTGGGATAGGTAGCTTGATCAGTCTACTTGCTACTTATGAATTTTCTAATCATTTAATTCATTATATTGTGAGATATGTTCTCTGCAAGAAACCTATGTCTCCTCACTACCATCTTCCTAAAAAGTCCGGATTACACCCCCAAATCCTTAATATCATTTATTTTCATATACTCATCCTAAATTAGTGAAATGACTTCTAATAGTGAATTAAGGTCTTCATTTAGCTATGTCTAAAATCTCTTCAATCAATTATTATCAATGAGTGAGCATTGAGTATTTTCCTAAAGAAGAACCTTGTCCATAAATAGCAAGTTTTTTGGAGTCCTTCAAATCTAAAAGTTATCTATTTTGCTATAACAATTTGAAAATGATGTCCGGAGGTACATAGTAAGTCCAAATACATATTTGGGAAGCTAAAAGTGTCTACTAAGATACTCTGAAGCTACATTGGCAGGCGTAGAGTAGGATTTTTGCAACACCACCTCATCTTTGGAGTGTATCCAACCATCTCCTCACAATGGTACCAGAGCAATCATCAACTCAACATAGGAGATGGATTTCCATAATCTATTAACAATTTGGATCAAGGTAATTAATATGCTTGGTCAGTTAGAATGGAGGCATATCTTCAAGGTAGAAATCTCTATGGTTACATATCTAGAGATGAGATGATGCCAATACTCAAAAGCAAAGGTCAACCTACTCAAGAAGAACAAGACAGCTTAACAACATGGCCAGGTCTTATATTCTCAAACCACTTTCTGATTTCTTACTTCCACATATTAGGAGTTGAAAGACATCACAAGAGACAGGGAATGCTCTTGCAACATTCTTCTCTTTAAGCATTAGAGCCAAGAAGAACCAAATCTCGATGGAATTCACCACACTCAAGAAGATTCTCAAGCAAAGTGTGAATGATTTTGTCACCAAAATGAAGGATCTAGCTAATAAACTTGGAAGCATTGGAGAAGTCATTGAAGAGGAGTAGATTGTGAGACAAGTGATCAATCGAATCAAGGTAGATGATAAATGGGAAGCCTTCACCACAAAAATGGACCTATACATGGATATGCAGATGCCTTAATTCAACACTCTCATCGGGCGAATATTCACTCATGAAGCCAAGCTAGTGAAGAATAATGACAACTCAAAAGGTAACCAATCCTCTGCCATGTATGCTGATAAGAATAAGAGTAAGGATAGCAAAGGCAAAGGCAAAAGATCTGATGATGAAGCTAGTACCTCTCAAGAAAAATTTTTCAGGAAGAGGTAGAGGTACAAGATGAAGAGGTAGAGGAGGTATGGGGAAATTCCAAAGCTCTTCTCCATGTGCCATATGTGGTTTGACTAACCATATAACTAAGAATTGTTTCAAAAATCCAAGAAACCAAGAGGAAGAGGCTTCAATAGAGGAAGCTATGTAAGAGGAAGATCAAATAACTTCAATGGCTACAACCATAACTTCAACAACACAAATAACCAAGGAGGATATAGAGGAATAAGAGATTACAACAATTACACTAAAGATCAAACATAAGAGGACTCACTTCTATTGATGAACATGTCCATGAAGCGACATAAAGCAGTTGAGCATGTGTTCTATATAGATTCTGGTTGTTCTAATCATGTAACAAGGAATGTGGTTCTATTATTAGTCTTGGAAGATCCAAGGAATAGACATGAAGTTCAAGCAGGAGATGACACTAGGCACTCAATTGAAAAGATTGGAAATGTGAAAACTCCATATGGAAATATGAATCTACTGAGTAAGGTATTATATGTACCTACCATAACTAAAAACCTTATAAGTGTTGGACAAATTGTAGAGAAAGGATTGAACATAAGATTCACAAGGAATGGATCATTTGTTGAAGATCCTCAAGAAGGATTCAAGAAAATTGCAAAGGGGGAAAATCCAAGTAGATTACATATATATATATGTGTGTGTGTGTGTGTATGTTTATGAATATGTGTGTGCATGTCTTAGGTCTGCATTTCTATGAAGTTGCCAATCATATGCTGTTTAGGTTTCCTATGTACAAACGCACAAAACAACCTTGACTTCTGAATACGTTGATTGCATTGGAGAGAAGCTCAAAGTGCAGGCAGACTCTTCGAAGCAGCTCATATAGTTTTTTTTTTTTTTTGAATAAAGGAAGTTTGGCCTTAGCCTAGTCTCCCGGACTTTAATTAAAATAAAGAAAAAAAAGTTACAAGTGGATGGGACTAGTGCCCATGGGACCCCCCAAATCCCACAATGCAGAGGAAGAATATGCCAGCCTAGAGGGCATTACAAATGAGGTGGATAAATTCATCATCATCCTCATGTGGAACCCATTTGGGTTTCAACTTGTTGTTTTCGAGGAGATATAGTTGCGCTCGCACAGCATGGGGGCACATCTCCATAGCCAACTGCTTTCATCGTCAAAGGATAGCTTTTCCTTGGAAATGATTACTATGAGGTTCCCAAGAAGTCCAAAACACATATGCGATGCAGCTCCATAGGACTTTCTAGGGCTACCCGAGATGTTTGAGTTCTTTGAAGTCCACTGTGTTGGCAAATTCTTTTTAGTACATTAGAAATTATCAATAGGATTACTAGGATCTGGAACTTTTCTACAGATTTGAGATATGCATAGGGGAGTTCAAAAGAAGATACTGTTGGGATGTAAACATGTTGGTTAAATACAATGTTATCATCGGGAAGTATGAAGCTATCACTAGATTTACTTCAAAAACCAAAGGATGCATGAAGAGTTTTAAATTTAAAAAATGGAATCTATTAATTAAGAAAATGCATACAATTAAGTAAAGTTTTTCTAGTACTAGCTCGAGTTAACAAAGAAAGATTTTTTTTAGTATTAGCTCAAGTAAGATTTTTCTAGTATTAGCTCCAGTTAACCAAGAAAGCAACAAAGGAAAGAGTTTAGTACAATATCGAAGAACAAGTGTAATAGAAATATAATTCTCTTTATTAATTTCCATGTTCCGTAGGTGGTTTGCTAAAGCTTTGATCTTTTGAGGAGATGTCTAGAGTTCGACCCCGTGATGAATATGTAATGGCTTTGGCGAGTTTAAATTAGTTGTATCCGAGTCTAACTTTTCTTTGTGGGATACAAAAAGTCTTGTAGTTGTAGGTACTATGCATATTCACCTGTACAATTGAGAGGGAGTAAGCATCTGTAAAACCTCCTTAAGAAAAACTATTTATTAATTACAAAGTACAAAAATGATGGTGCTTTTGCTTGTCCACTCTCAAAATGGAACTTCTATTGTGATTAACAAAGATTAACTTCTATTGTGATTAACAAAGATTAACTTCTATTGTGATTAACAAACTGTATATGGAAGTATTCAGACATTGAGAAATTGTATATGGTGACTAAAAGGCTGTGTATGGAAATGTTCAATGATTAAAAGCTTGTATATGATGATTAAAAAACTTTAAATGGTGATTGAAAAACTGGTTATGGAAGTATATGTTGACTCAGCTTGATGCGTATGCTTGAGTGCAGTGAGGCATTCAAGACGGGAAGGCCTCCAAGAAGCTAATTGTAAAAGTATTCATGATACCAAACTACCAAGGACAACGCATTGCAGGTGCTCTATTTTCAGGAGTTGGAATAGGAGGGTATAATAAAGGATTTCGGAGGATAAAACTCATATTCATGGACTATAGAGCATGCATTCGTATGCGTTCTACATAGATTATCTAATTGATGACATGAATGAGGATTCTGTCCTCCTCAAAACCCCACATTGGTCATTTTCGCATCCTTCATTTTTGCAGTGAGATGAAACCTCACCATATATCTTCCTTTGGAAGGGGCTTCAGAGAAGATTTAGAGTCTTTTGAAGTGCCATCTTTAAAGTTGCACTCCAAGGACTGGACATGCATTATTGACGAGATTGAATTGGAGCCCATAACCTCAATCTCCTCTCTCTCTCTCTCTCATGGCTCTTGCCTCATTAGTCATGAACAACGTGGATCAAGTCATCACCACAAATGGTAATGAGGAATCTTTCCCACTCTTTAGTGTGAAGCCCCTTGTTATGCCTCTAATAAAGGATGAGGATGCAAAGATCGAAGAGGAGTCAAAGGAGATTTGTTTGATTGGTTCGTTGTTCTCTGCTCATCCCATGGTCAAAACCATAAGACTCCAGCTCTAAATATAATGGTTCTGGAGGAGCGTAATTGTGATGAAATGTCACTTCCTTCTAGCAAACCACATCCTACTGGTGTTCGAAAGTAAAGAATTGATTTTTTAAGCTCCCACTACTAGCACTTGGAGAATACGAAGAACAACAATGTCCCTCTTTAGGTGGCTTTAGTATGAAAATCAAAACCTACCAAGTTTCCTCTGTGGGTGGAAATTCCCAACCTTTCCTTTTATCTTTACTAATTTGTCCAAGGGATTGTGTCACTTGGGATGCAAATGGTAATAAAAGCTAAAGTCACGTACCCCATATGTGATGAGGGATCCCATTGTTTTAATGCACAATGGCAACCTCAATTATGTGTGGAGTCAAACCTCAACTCAGATCTTTCCTCGTCCATCAACATGAATGCTAGTCAAGGAACTACCCTAGAACAAGAAATCATATACAAGGATCTATTTAACACCTACTTTAATTGTGGGGTTCAAGGCCACATGATTAAAGAGTGCCCCCTAAAGGAACAAAAAATCTGAAGAAAAATGAGATGGAGATGAGGGACACTTGGATAGTGGTTAGTGCCCACCTTGACACTCCCATAATACAAATTGAAAATAAACTTGAAAATCCCACTTTGTAGCCGAAAGTGAGCCAAGATGACTTCACAAATCTCAAAAGAAAGAAGAGAAAAATCCTTAGAAAACATTAAAAGGGAAAATCTTCTCACACTCAAGAGAATCCAATTCTATTGTGTGTGAGAAAACATTAAAAGGGAAAATCTTCTCACACACAAGAGAAAGAGATAAATATATTTGATTACTTAGGGAAACTCAATTAGGCAGAGGACACTCATTTCTTTGATGAGAAAAAATCCTTGGAAGAGTACTTCAATAGTAAAAAGGAAAATCTAGATAGTGTGAGCTCCATCCTAGGATCCACTATTCTCAATTCCTATGCTAAGAAGATTTGGGATATAAAAGGGAAGGTCATACTTGATCTTCTCCTTCCTTGGAAGTGCCTCCTAAAATGGAAACTAGCCCCAAGTAGTGGAGAGACACAAAAACAGAAGTTGGAAGGGAGGGCTAAGAAGAAGAAAGATAAAAAACCGAATTGGAAAAACACATTACATTCATTAATAATTTTCCTCTCTTTCAATGTCCACAGGTTTTCACACCCCCACTTGACCGTTGAACAGGGAAATTGTTGAAGGAAAACTATTTTAATGCAACTTCATTTGTCTTTAAGAAGTCAAAATTGATAGGGAGGACTTGATGAAGAGACGCAATACTATTTTTGCTCATCAGAGATGGACCTCCACTACTCAACCTCAAGGCAACAATGATGCTATTCTAGTTTACAAATAAAACTAGGCTTCCCCCTTTATTGGATCTTCTATTGATTTTGATCACACGTGGGTGGCAATCATGCTTGCAACCTGCCCCCCCTTATTTATGGTTTTGGTGCATGCACTGATCTTGACCCATGAAAGAACCAAAAATTAAGACTCTCTTGGTTCTCTCTTGTCTAATTTGATCCTCTTGGGTGATTTCAACATGGTCGAGAAAATTGTTGAATGATGGAAGAAGATTGATCAGCCTATTGTTGGAATGGAGAAAAAAAGCTGGGCTTGCTTCAAGCTACTTCAAGGTTTGATGAAATTCAAAGATTATCAAGAATTTCGCTAGTCTAACTTGCAAGGTGGAGCCCACCTCCATAAAGCCAAACTTGATAGATGCTATGCATAAACAATATTATTGATCTCCTCGTTATTTTTCTCTTTGAAAAGATATCATTATTACATATTATTTCTTAATTATTACTTTCTTTGGGTTCTCTACCTAGGGAGGAAACCCTTGTGGCTCCATACTAATCGATGGGTGTTCTTGCTTCCATCAGTTTGTCAAGATATTGAATATGCTTGAAATCAAGTTTTGCATGGTCATGCATTTCCTACTAAGTACTAGATAAGGTCACTTCAGGCTTCTCAATGCATCATGAGCAATGCCAAAATTGAGATCTAGAGAATCAGAAAAAAAATTACACTTCACAAGAGGCTTACACACCCATAAAAGAGAAAGTTGACAAAAGTTAAGCGCACCTTCAAAAACGCTTACTCAAAATTAGAATAAAACCCATAGTTGAAGAGGAAATTCAAAGAAGGAAGATGTTTATATTCTTCAAACAATGGTAGGCAAGAAAAATGGACAATCCAAGATTCTTTTCAATAATCAACAATAGGACTGGTGTAGTTTGAGCGATTGAGGAGGAAAATCATGGCCACATTGTTGAGACACTTCTTGAAGTTGGCCAATATCTCAAGAGTTAGATCCAAAGTTGATTCTAAAAGGCATTTCTCAAACGTTTGATGGTTCTTTTTCCATCAACGAGATCAAAGAAGCTCTGGATGTCTAACCCTCGTGGAAGAGCCCTAGATTGGATGGTCTCACGAATGAGTTCTTCAAAGCTTTTAAACGTTATCTTGCTAATATCTCTAAGGTAAAGTACTCTACTTTGGTAACATCAAAACTTCAATAAAAATTATATTGGTTTGCAAAACGTAATTTTTGATATGTTTATGTCAGTTTGGGATCAACGTACTTCAATGATTGCATAAATTTATTTCAGTACATATCAGATCAAAATGTGTACGCTACAGGAGACTTGCAGTAGCATCGTTAGTCACCTCAAGATTAATGTAATTAATATTTAGTTTCAATGATTCAGATACCAGTGAAAGCATGTATTTAGTGTCAATGATTGAAGATTAATGTAATTAGTATTTAGTGCCAATAATTCAGATACCAGTGAAAGGATGTAGTATGATTTTCCTGATTCGATCTCCGAAACGACTTTTAAATGTAAAAATATTCATATTTATAGTGAATCCTTGAATGCAAAAATTATACTAACCTTGGTGATCCTGATTGAATCTTCAGAAAGACTCTTCTATGTAGAGATACTCACATTTATATTGAATCACTTAAAACGAATAACGGGATACAATCATAGTTTTCAAAGGTTTGCATCACATTTGATATACATCAGATCACACGAAGTTGCATTATCTACATACTTTGCAAGAAAGATCATTAGGCTTTGGCAAAATTTCCATCGTGGAATCTCTTCATGGATTCTAGGTCAGTGTATGCACCTTCATTTTATTGCATTGCATCTAGGTTTCCTTGCATTCTTTTCAAAAAACTTCAAGCTTCCACACCTTGCAGATGAGGCAGATGAAGATATGGTTGAAGGGTTTGGTAAATTCTGCTTGAAACGTTTTTATAAAAACTATAATTGAAAATTCTGCTAAGTTGAACTTATTATTGTTTTCAAACTATTATGACCATTGCCGCTTATTCATACATGCCATATCCATGTATACATTTGGGAAGATGCAACGGTTGTCTTAGTGCAATTCTTCTCCATCGAAATAAAAGTAAAAATCTGCTAAAACCTTCATGTGAGCATGACTTTCTATGCGGCTCCTTTGCTCTTCAATATTGGCGTGCGCATATCCTCTCACAGAACGTTGGCGCAATCTCAAGGGTCTTTCCCTACCTCTAAATCACGGCCAAATGATTACGAGACTTTTTGCTGATGACATGAATGCCTTTGTGCATAACGATATAAACACCATTGAGGTGTTTTGGTGGTGCCTCGACATCTTTTGTGTGGCCTCAGGTTCAAAAATCAACCATGCTAAAACTGCTTTAAGAGCAATCAGCGGACCTACTCCACAATTGTTGGTGGATCAGGGGTGTCAAGTTATCCCTAGTGGTCAAGTCTTCCGTCTCCTTGGCATTCCGATGGGATTCGACATCTCAATGGACCAACGCTGGAACTGGGTGCTATCCAAGCTGGATAGCAAGCTGAATCATTGGAAAGGCGCTAGTTGTGAATATCCGACATTCATCTAGACGATGCAGCGGCATATCCTTTTCATATGTTTGATGGGGTGCATGGCTCCCTTTGCAATACGTTTGTTTTCCTCACGTAGAATACGAAGAGCAAGGAAAAATATAGAAAATGGCCAGCTTTGCTGCTTTTATCACAGAGAGAGGTGGGGGTTGTAAACTTTTCTGCGTGGAATCCTGGTTCGCTGGCTTGGTGGTTGGGCCTCTCGCCTCTTGAGGCGGGGGCGAGGGTTCAACCCCTAGCAGCAACATGTAGGGACATTTGAACCCTGGAAATTGTTGTATGTGGCTGTTGGCCACCGTTTGACCATACTCGTGGTAGTTGTGACCGCAGTTTAACCCAGTCTTGTAAACCCCTGTTCTTGTGGGATAAGGGGGGTCCCATGGGTACTATGCCCTTCCTTGTACAGTTGTAATTTCAAAGTTAAAGTCCGGGGAGTAGGCCTCGGCTGAACTTCCATTTAAAAAAAAAAAAAAAAAAAAAACTTTTCTGCCTGGAGATCAGCGCCGACGGCATCGACCCTTTCAATGCGCAAATGTGGCCACTAGTGGTTTTGTGTGTGTTTTTAGCTTTTTGTCCGGAGTGCAAGTGAAATTCGTACCGCTGAACTGCTTGGAGGCACGTCGACGACTTGATAGTAAATCGACGTGCTTGAAGATGGATTGATATTGATTTAAAATCATTGTTCCAAGTTAACGACAAAATCAAGATATTTTGGAATGGTGGTTTGCAGAAGCTAGGGTTTATCGTACGTTGAGTTTACTCTTTGCTTCATGCAAGGCTTCTCGCTCCCGCACCTCTTATCCCCATCTTCTATTGTTCGTTGCTACATGTCCTTTGCTGATCGATTGTCTCGTTCCTACTCCTAGAGAAGGGGGGGGGGGATGAAGACTCAGTTTCGTGCCTCTGCTAATGAATCACCCACTTGGAACACTCATCAGTCAGGGGGAGATGAAGCAGGTCAGTGTTCAAAATCCGTGGTTGAAGTTGGTATACCGGACCTATCTACTGGGAGGCACTTGGGGGAAATCTAAGGTGACACAAACATCTCTACTTCACTCAAGATCATCCCATGTCAGGTATATTGTCTATTCACAAGGGATCCCCCACTAGAAATTTTGTTGAAGCTCTCACATTGCATAACAAGGACCCTTTCGAGTTGTCTGCGGCCTCAAGTAAACATGGTGCCTCTATCTCTATTAAAGGTAAAGGGCCTCTCACTGATGACTTAAATCCCCACAAGATAGAGATTGACCTCGATGCTAATGATTCTGAGGACTCCACATTGGTCATTGATCGTAACTCCTTGGACATGTGGTAGTCATAGTTATCTAATAGGGTTGTTATTGCCCTTTGTCATGGGCCTAGGCCCCCTCAAGAAGCTTTAAAACATTGGATTATGTTATAACTTATGGAATATGTTGAACAATGCATTGTTGGAGTGTTAAATTATTAATGAATTAATGTTTTTTTGATGTTTTTGATATAGCAGCTGAAGGTTCGTGAGGAGTGTGCAAGGCGTGAAGGGCCGATATCAATAATCTGAATAATTATTATTTAGCTTGTAAATAAACCCGCGTAGAAGGTTCTATTGTTAGAAATAGTTAGAAAAGTAATGGTTAAAATAAGGGTCGTTGTAGACCGCAGTTTTTGTTATTGAAAACAATGGCTTTCTGTAAAAATTACCAATTTTTAGTTTCACGCTTGCTTTTCGAAGCCGCTCTCATGTAACCACTCTTTTCGATGTAATAAAAAATTCCTATAAATACATGCACTCTGTGGGCTGTCGAAACAGAGTGCATGGGGGAAGATTGCACCCAATACTGCGTTCTGTCTCGTCTCTTGCTGTCTCTATTCTTCTGTGCGTTTTTTGCATTTGTAACCTCTATTTGCACGTGAGCAAGCTCCTGACAATAGTGGTATCAGAGCTCTGCACGGGTCAATACGGAGGGTTTTGTTCTCTGTTCGCAATTCCAATTCCGTCTTCGTTTTCATCTTCGTTTTCGTTTTCGGTTCCGGTTCCGGTTCCTGTTCAGTTCCAGAACCAAAACCTACATTTACACCTATGTTTACACCTACGTTTACTCCTTCGGCTTACTCCAAGGTGTCGACTAAAGCATCGACTAAGGCAAAGAACTTAGGCAATACATTGGCAACATTGGCACCCAAGTCTCCCTTGGCGACCGTTGGCTACGCGCAAGGCCATTTTAATTTTGAGTGGCAATAGAGAGGTTAAGATTCCCTAAGGTAGGAGGATTTGAACCCACAACCTCCTACTTACAAGGGAAGTACTTTTACCACTACACTCTTTCTTGGAGTTGTCACTCAAGTTCTCTCCTCTTAAATTTAACAGAACTTGCAGGTTTTCTTACTTTTCAAGGTGGCACGGTGCGATGCGACGCGGCGCATCTCAGGGTACATCCTGTCAGGGTACACTTCTCAGGGTACACCAGGGTACATCCAGACAGGGTACATCCTGTCAGGGTACATCAAGGTACATCTAGATAGGGTACTTTTTTGCTAGGGTACATTCCCTGAGGGTACATCCCGAGAACAAAGCACTAGATTGAGGATCCAAGATAACTTGTTTGGGTGAAAATTAGGTTCAAGAAACTAAGGTTGAGAGCAAGAAAAGTTTGTAGCAAGAAGGTTTTGTTCTTTTCATACTCGTGGAACCTAGACTATGTCAAGCATCACATGGTTAATCTTAATAACTGAACACCTCCATGAACATTTCCATGCATGTGTTTTTACATGGAACATGCTTATTTTTTTTTTGTTGAGTGATGTAACATGTGATTGGCTATCCATATTTATTATTTTATCAACTGAGGTCAGTTGCTTTTTCAACTGAGGGGCATGTTATAACTTATGGAATATGTTGAACAATGCATTGCTGGAGTGTTAAATTATTAATGTATTAATGTGTTTTTGATGTTTTTGATATAACAGCTGAAGTTTCCTGAGGAGCATGCAAGGCGTGAAGGGCGGATATCAGTAATCCGAATAATTATTGTTTAGCTTGTAAATAAACCTGCGTAGAAGGTTCTATTGTTAGAAACAGTTAGAAAAGTAATGGTTAAAGCAATGGCTTTCTGTAAAAGTTACCAACTTTTAGTTTCACGCTTGCTTTTCGAACCCGCTCTCATGTAACCACACTTTTTGATGTAATAAAAAATTCCTATAAATACATGCACTCTGTGGACTGTCAAAACAGAGTGCATGGGGGGGAGATTGCACCCAATACTGCGTTTTGTCTCGTCTCTTGCTGTCTCTATTCTTCTGTGTGTTTTCTACATATGTAACCTCTGTTTGCACGTGAGCAAGATCCTGACAACAGATTATGGCTAATTGGGAGAGTCGTGGACTCTATGTGAAACATATTGCCAAATGGGTACTTTTGGTTCTTTTTTTATGAATCTAATAGTGCTCTCAAAGTCATTATAGAGGGGAAATGGATTACTAGATCTACTCGGGTCTCCTTCTTCAGATGGTTCTCAGGATTCAATCCTCGGGGACCTAAACCCACGAAGGTACCTGTGTGGGTTGAGTTCCCCAATCTCCTAGTGGAAGTTTACCCTTGGATAGATAGCCTATGCTCCCTGATTGGTAAGGCTCTAGGGAAAAGAGCTAGGGGAGGTATAAACCCCATGTGGGATCCTTAGGTTATGGTTGAATTTGATATTTCTAGAACTATTAAAACTTATTTGAAAATTAAAGACTCTGATGGTAGGTGTTTACATGAGAAAAAGGTGTTGTACAAAAATCTACCCAATGCTTGCTTGAGTTGTTATGCGCAAGGGTAGTGGATAAAAGATTGTCTTCTCCTAAAAGAAAACTCTATAGCTCTAATAGGTAAAGTCTCTGAAGAACCCCCTACACCCAAGGTGAACCAAGGATAGATAGTCAAGAAAAATCGGTAACAACCACAAAAAAGAAAGCTACTAGATTAATACATTTGATGTTCTCCTTGACGATGATTTTAATCCTTTTCGAGAAGCTAATGATTTCTCAGGTGATATAGAATCCCCAAACACTTAAGTGAATCAGTCACCCATCATTGGGGATGTTTCTTCTTAGATGGAAGTTGATAAATACTATGATGTTGTAGGCATTGAGGAGCCCAGTCCTAAATCTGAATCAAGATGGACCACAGTGGTGAAAAAAAAAATATCGGTTCACTGGGCTCTAAATAATGAGTCAGGCTCAAAAACTATGGCAACCTCTAACTCTATGTGTTCATCTGATTGAAGGTTCTCTGAGGAACTAAATAATCATGATTTTAAAGAGATTGAGAGGCTACAACAAACTAGTTATGAAATTGAGGAGCCTTAGACAACATAGAAAGAGAATGATGATCCTATCGATTAGAGTTTCTCCAAACCTAAAAGGAAAGATGGTATTTCTAAACGCGGGAGAAAAGATAATGTATCTATCTTCCTTTCTGCCACCCCATTTTGTTGAGGTGTATACTTGCAAGTGAATTGCCTTTTGATGCCATGGTCATGTAGAAAATCTGAAAATTCATTTGAAAAATACTCTCCCCCTCCATCCGATCTGAGAGTCTCTATATATTTCCATGTTTCCTTCTCCACTAGGTTTTTGAACCTCTTGAAGTGGTAAAGCACCTCTCACTTTGGCTTCATGCTATACATCCAAAAAAACCTTGAATGATCATCTATAAATGTGACAAAATATCTATTACCTCTAATGGATGGCTCCCTTGTAGGTCCCCATACATCTGTGTGTATGAGATTCAACACTTCATTGCTCACATATCTATGTGTATGAGATTCAACACTTCATTGCTCACATGTGCTCCCTTCTTGAATGGTAATCTGCTTTGTTTTCCTAATTGACAAGCATGGCACAAATGTTGCATATTTTGGGATGTAAGATCAGGTAGACCAATCACCAAGCCTTTCCTTTGCATGTCCTTCATCCTTTGTAAGTTTATGTGCCCAATTCTTTTATGCCATAAGTCGATTTCTGCAATCTGTTTATTTCCAATTCACATGTAGATAGTGTGAGGGGTTTATCGCTTTACCTCCATGGTGAAGAGTCTTCCTTGCTTCTTTTCTTTTGCTATGAGCTTGTAATCCTGCATGGGGTCCAACAAAACATCCTTGCCCGTCTATGTGTGTGTATGTGTCTATGTGCGTATGTGTATGCATGTATGTATGCATATGTGTGTGTATGTGTGTGTATGCATTATGTATGCATATGTGTGTGTATGCATTATGTACGTGTATGTACGCATGTGCATTATGTATGCATATGTGTGTGTATGCATATATGTGTGTGTGCATGTATGTGTGTGTGTATGCATGTATATGTGTGTGTATGCATCATTATGTGTGTATGTGTGTATATGTGTGTGTATGTGTGTGTGTCTATGTGTATGTGGTTGTGTCTATGTGTGTATATGTGTGTGTGGGTATGCATATGTATGTGTGTGTATGTGTGTGTGTGTGCATGCATACCTGGCTTCAATGAGTGCGCTCTTGCTCTCTCTCGCTCTATCTCTCTCTCTCTCTTGCTCTCTCTCTCTCTCTCTCTCTCTCTCTCTCTCTCTCTCTCGCTTGTGCGTCCGAATCCCGACACAAATGTGAGCGTCGCTTGTGTGATGCTCTGGAACACAGGACGTCACTTATGCGATGCTAAAACATCGCAGCCAGTTTGTCGATATTGCAAATAGCATCGCTAATTAGCGACGCTATTTGCGATGCATAGTTTTAACATCGCACAATTGACGCTAGCATCGCTTATGCGACGACCGCTCGTAAAATAAAAACAAAAAGAGGACCGTTGCTTATGCGACGGTAGCATCACATAAGCAACAGATCCTATTTTTTTTCAATTCGGTGGCGTTGCTACACCCCCTATTTCTTGTAGTGTATGATTTTAAAATAGTGCTTTTCAAAGAAGCTAAATCCTATATAAGGATGGACTTGGCTCATATTATATTATCATCTCATACTCGAGCTTGAGCACTAGCTCAATGCAAGGAGATCAAGGAGGTCTTCTACATGAGGAAGAGTTCCTACACTCTTGGAGGAGGTATACTCTACATCTAGAGACATCTGGAGGAGTTCATGCCAGTCAACATACTTTGAGTAGCAAGTCTACATCTATCCACACTTCTTCATTCACCATCTTCTCATATAGGTGTTAGGTCGCTGGAATTGGATTGTATTTTTCATATATCACACGCACCGAAAAGGCAAAGTGAATAGATGTAACTTTTACCCATTAACGAAAAGGCATTATAGTGATTCTTCGGCAAGGAGAGACGGGGTTTTGCCAGACTATCTATCGATGCGATTGTGCCGAGCAGATCATGTGCAAATTTACAGAATTCCGGAGTACTGTCTTCTGTTCGTTGAATTGTAGTATTAAGTATTAACACAGTAATATTACATTCACATTAATAAGTCTGTGCGACTGTGTGATTGTTAACTCACGTGATAAGTTTACTATGTAAAGATAACCGTAATCGGAAAAATAGTAGCTGTGTAGCGGAAGTTGTTGCCTTGAAAGTATAGTTACTGCTTAGTTGAATATTTAATTTGGGAAAATTAAATAAAGGGCCTCTGCACTGTCAGACCCCTAACCATCCCCAAGAACCCCAAACGAGATCAAAAGTGGCTTGGCAGAAGTGCTTTTAACACTGGAGCCGTCTGTGGGAAGATGGAAGATTGAGAATAATCTGTAAGGGAAGAGCAGTACGCAAGGCGAGCAGTGGAGAATAGTAACCGCTAGTTGAAGAAGTGATATATGCCGGTTACTCGTTTCGGCGAATCCTATCCAAAGTATAGGAGAGATCAACATCCCTGGGTAGTTCCCAATGTATTAGGGACACCCCCAGGTGGTAGAAGTGCAGGCCAATTAAGTCCAGTTGCAGAAGGATCGGAGCCAGTCAGTAGTGATTCCGGTGCTAGTTTGATGACACATGATGAGATTTCAATGAATTCCGGTGTGAATCCGATACTTTTTGGAGAAGGTACAATGACGTCTGGCTGTACAGAGACACAGTGCAGAGTTAGTCCGACATTATCTGGTCAGAATTTGACCATTTTCGGTGATAAAGTTGTGTTACCAAGTGAGACTATTTTCGGTGAAAGGGTAACCTAGTTCGGTGAAAGTTCCACAAGTTTTCATGGAAGTTCGGTACCATTTGGTGGGAATTTGAAATTTTTCGGTGATAGTGCGGTGCGGCTTGGTGGACTCTTATTACGTTCACCACTTTTCGGGGCAAGCCTACCTAATTCGATACCAAAGCTGAGGAAATGCTACTTGATTTGGAGTTAAGTAAGAGATTCAATGACATTTTTGAACCGGAAGGTGAGCAAGCTGATAATATAGATTCTGAAGGACAAGAGAAATCCCCTCAACATACAGATAACAACAATACTACCCACAATAGCACCATGAGTGGTTCATAGTCACAACAGCAAACACCCCCACAGCCGCAACCTTAATTTCAGCAACAGCAGCAACAACAGCCACAACCAATCATTCCACCTCGACCGGTTCCGACTGGGGTGACATATACAAAATTCGGTGGATTTTTGGGGGATGACCCCGACACACATGTTTGCACATTTGAGATCATTTATGCAGTGTTGAATCATCCACTGGATCCGGCATACAAAGCCATTGTATTTCATGCCACATTGGTTAATGAAGCAGCAAGGTGGTTGACTGAATATGATATTAATCATTTCGGTAACTATGATGATGTGAGAGATGCGTTCTTACAGAGGTTTTTTTTTGAAGAAGAACCCTGCAGAAATCTTTGACTATTTGTAGAACAATCGACAGAAACCACACCAGAGTGTCTAGGAGTATGCGACACTGTTTAGAACTCACTTAAGGCAGCTGCCTCCGGCACATGCCAATCTTCCAGATGATGTCATAACACAATGGTTCATTAACGGACTGAATCCACAGTTAAGACAAATCATGATCATTCGCTGTGTGGGCAGAACGACATTGGATGTTGTAATTGCGATGGCCTTACAGTTGGAGCACAAAGCATTAGAACCCAAGCAAAGTATACACATAACGGACCAACCAATATGTGGAATTCAACTAAGGTTTTACCACTTCTGTACACCCAATAAAGTCTACACATGTGTGGACACCAATCACGATATGCACATACAAATATACATACCAAATCAAAATAATGCCGAACCTTAAACTTCTAGCTTAATTTTCGATAGCACGAAATAGTTCCTACAAAGCAACATGATTCACATACAACTAAAATCCAAAGAAAATATAATATCTATAATATATTTCTCAATATTTTTTTTTTTAGTTTTCATATGTATAAAAACACATAGTCACATGCACACATCCATAAATACTCCAAATCAAACTCAAAAGTATTTTTTAGAATATTCCGCACCATGAAATAAATAGGAACAAAATACAAAAAAAAACCTATGTTTAGTCAAAATACAAAAAAAAAACCCTAAGTTTAGTACAAAATACAAAAAAACCCTAAGTTTAGTCATTTTTGAAAGTAATCGTGTATTCTCTTTATTGAGAAATTTTTTTATTTAGAGTTGTCAAGGTGTCGTATGGACATATCTACCTAAAGGGAACTTGTTCTATGCTCTATCTATTAGTTGCTCTCCATTTTTGTGTGTATAGGCGTTGTTCTTCTTTTTTTTACTCCATTCCTTTATAAAGATTCTTTATCATGCACACAATTGGGTTTGTAGGTCCTCAAGATCTTTTGGTCTCATTGCCAAGGAACCTAATTAGGATCGAGTTCTTATATGGATTTTTGATGTGTTTTAGAAGGTCATAGGTATTCTTGTAAGAGTTGTTTTTGGGTTCTTGATTAATTTCTCAAGTGTTTGTTAGATTTTTTGAGTTTTGAGACCACTATCTACCCCATACAATCCTTAAAACAATACATTTCTATTAACTAAAATAGGTTGTATAGGATAGAACTAATGACTTTCATCTATATGTCATTGCATTGCATTGTAGATGTGTTCATTTATATATATCATAAAGAAAAAGAAAAACAAAGGAAATATAATTTGAATATGTAATAGAAAGAGGCAATAGTAAAGGTATGAGGCGAGAGAGAAAGTGGCAAGATAGTTGCTTGGAGCCGCTACTGTGCACCAAAAGTGGAGCTATAGGAGAGCACAAGGGGTAAGCCAAGATGAGTTAAGGTTTGGTACAACTGAAAAATATCATCAAAATGGTAGCACTCAAAAACATCATAAGAAAAATCGAGGTTTGGAACCACTGAAAAATATCATAAAAACAGTACTGAAGTTAGGATAATTGGAAAATACTTTTGGAGGATTTCACTTCTCAAAATATACAAAGACATTGAAGTCTTATTACTAACGGGATCGAGGTCTTTTATTCATATTTAAGGGACATGGAGGTTGAGCCCATAAGTGTTGGTGGTGAAGGAAGCTAATATTAAGGAAAAGAGTCTCAAGAATAAGGTTTAAAAAGAGTTTGTGATCCAATTATTTCTTGACCCAAGTTGGCAAGCATATCATTCTTGAATCTACAACTGAAGAAGTAGACAAGCGGAACATGGAAGCTGGTAAGTGAACATACGATTGCAATGAAAACAAACTAAGAAAGGAAACAAGTGAACAATAAACTCAAAAAACTCAAGAGATAAGATAGAATTCCTAGTTCATTTTGAGCAATATCTCGAGTGAAAGTTATGGAGAGAAATTGGTGACAAAGATTTAGATCAAAAAGTGAAAAATATTCAAGAAACATGAGAGATAATAAGGTGTATAAGTCTTGAAGATTGTATTTCCAAAACAAAACAAGAAATTCCTCTCAAATAATCTTACATTATAAAATGCAAGAATGATGTCCCTAAGATGGGAATTGTAGGGAAATCAATAGTTGAAAAGACATCTTGGGAAGCACATGTTTACACATTTAAGTGAGTGTTCAAAGGTTTGACACCATGACACACTATGAGTTCATCTTTTATAGGTTTCCCTTTGAAGAACTTGAAAGAGCCTAAGCAAGAAAGAAAAAGTTATAAATTGTGGGATGATTCCTCTATGGTATACAAAGATTCTTGGTAATTGGTAGAGGGTCTCTCATTGTTTAGATGTTGTATAATTTGGCTATGTCATAAAATTAGTCACCCAAACTTATTCTATTGACCATTCTTTTCCTTGTTCTTGCTCCTGCCACATTGCTGATTCTTTCCTTGATAAGAGTCATGAACATTATATGCATCTCCACTTTGAGTGCCAACCATAGATTTTCTACAGATCTCCTCACTCAAGAGTGCTCCACATATGTCATCATAGATGAGTTTGCCACCAGGTGCACTATTGCTAATAGCTGTGCAAAACATATCCCATGATGATGGCAGTGTGCATAATAGCAATACTACTTTCATTTCATTATCCATATCCATTTTTTGAACCTATAGCTGGGAGAATATAGCATCAAACTTATTTAGATGAGCAGCAACACTATTTGTGTCCTTCATATGAAAGTCATATAATTTTCTCATCAGATACACTTTATTTGATGCTGTCTCTTTTTCATATGTATCGTATAACTTCTTCCAAAGCTCCTCTGCACTTTCACAGTCTAATACTCTAAAGTAAACATTATATGCCAGGTGCAAGCGAATGGTAGACATGGCCATTTCATCTAACTCATCCCAATCATCTTCATCCATGTCGGTAGGCTTCTTTGAAATCCCATTTACTGGCTTCCAATTCCTCTTTCGAATCAGCACATCTTTAATCTGATTCTTCCATAGAGCAAAGTTTGTGCCATCAAATTTTTGGATCTCAAAATGGTCTTTGCCTTGCAAGTTATAGCTCCTTCTCGGAACATTGGCACTAGACCCTAATCCACTAGATGTGCCTGAGACCTCTGATGCCATGATGGTAGAGAACTGAATAGAATGATAATGGAGCTAGAAGAGTCAAAACACCAACAAATAAGTGTATCAAGGAGTAAATCGACCATTGTATAGTTGACTAAACCAAAAATCTAGAAAAATTTTACCAAACTGCCCTCTACAAAATAAGCATATGGCCAATGTCAAAATATCATAAAACTACAAGTATTGACATGTTTTCCTGCATAGTGAATCACTAACTCCACTGCATATAATTAGTTACCCATTAGAAGCCAACTAGGCTTATGGAGCACCTATGAACAACTATCATACATCTCCTATGGAGAGGTTGGGTAGGTCTTCCACCTGTATCACCGAAGAGACCCCAACATCTAGGTGTCTCCAAGTTAAAACCTCACCATGACCCTCTTTTTCAAATGTAAAAGGATTTATGCAAAAAAATGTAACCGTTATATCAATGACCACATGGATGTATATAAGCGATATCCACGGAAGCGTAGATGGTGTGTATGTGCTCAATATATGTAGTAAAACGACACTAAAAAGCTGAATGCACAGCTTTTTAGTCAACAACAACACTTGCACGTGTCTGTCAACTCTTATGTTTTTGACTCAAAAACCTACATAAATTTGCATCGACTGCTCCCACCAAAAATGAAAACCTTTCGAGAAACTTGTAGTTTTATGAGTGTGGATGAAAACACAGCCCCAAAGGTTAATATTTATTGTGGGACAAGTACAAAGAACACTCTTCTTGATGTTCTTGGACCTATGTGAAGAGAATTATGTGTGAAAGTACTCCAAAATTGCTCCAAAAGGCACCCCAAAAATGCTTCAAAAATAGGCTTTGAAAGCAAAGAATGAAGCTTTCAGGAACTAAAACATGTTTAAGATAATGTCAAAATTAGTCTTTCCCCATCTTCAGACAACACAAGAGTGTAGCTTAGTGGCAAGAGATTGCCGCTGTTAATTGAGCTCCAGGGGGAGCAATACTGAGATGGGTGACCTCCCAAGAACTATGGGGAACCTCTATCTTCCTTGATCTTTGAGGTCATCCCTTGCGCGTAGCCAATGGCACCAATGGTGACTTCGGTGACTCGGATGACAAGGTATGCCAAGGTCTATGCCTTAGTTGTGTCCTTAGTCGAAAGCTAGGAAAAAGCTAGGGGAGGGGTGCTAACTTTGCTCGCACAAAAAGAACAAAGCTTTTGCCTCCAAATGCTCTAACACCAGTGAAGTATTTTGATGGCGATGTGGTCTACTCTTCTTCTCGAGAGCTACATGACGATATCCTTGGAGTAGAAAAACCGAGCTACTAAGGCCACACACAGTACTTCGCACAGAGGCTGCAGAATACGCACAAAAACACAGTACACAAGGAGCACGGAGATAGACTTCTTAGGTCTTACAAATGTGGTCGAACTTATAGTCTGTGACTGATCAGGCCACTATATGTTTTATTAAAGAACATATACAAAGAAGTGTCTGATGGCCATTTTTCCTTTCACATGGACACTAACGATAACAATTTTCTTCCCAAGAATTAGAAGTAATGCAATTGGGAGTCTTGAGATCGAATCTAGCAGAAGGAAAAGTAAAACATCTTTAAGATATAGATGTTTATTAAAAAATGATATCTAGCAAATAACTTCTTGGAATGGTGAAGTCTAGAAAAAGTCGGATGCCTAACCTTAGAGATGGTTATTTTCCATATACTTGGAGCAAAACATTAGCTTTCTTGACACTCTCGTACGGATGCACTAATTTAGGTTGAAAACTCAAATTAAAAAAGAAAATTAGTACGGTAATGCAAATGATTCCCAGATGAAACAATTGCTTAGGTTATTTGATTCCTTGGAGCAAAACATTAGCTTAGGTTATTTGCCATGTACTTGGAACAAAACATTAGCTTTCTTGACACTCTGGTACGGATGCACTAATTCAGGTTGAAAACTTGAATTAAAAAAGAAAACTAGTATGGTAATGCAAATGATTCCCAGATGAAACAATTGCTTAGGTTATTTGATTCCTTAAAAGGAATCTTAAGTACTTGAAGAATAAAATTCTCCCTAGTAGTGAGAATGGACTTCTTCAAGATAGTTTGATAGCAAATAGCTCCCAAGAAGTCCCAAACCATGAGTAGTGGTACTTAAGCCCAAAGATGGATATAACATAAAGGTGTATCAAAGATACTTAGCTTTGGAATCTGAGAGGCATCAACATATGGTTGGACTTGAGTTCAGGGAAAGATCTTTAAAAATCACATTCGTAAGCGAAGATACTTTTGTTCGTTTAAAAGATCTTAACAATAAAGGCTAGTCAAGGTCAGCTAAATTTGATCAATCTTGGCCATGATTGTCCAAGAACTTGCGATTGGAACTACTATGAAGATTGCCTAGATATTGGCAATCAAACTAGTAAAGTTGTTCCAAGTCTGAGTAGAATAAAAGTTCCAAGTAGTAGTCTATAACCTTGATCATGGTAATTAAATCTATAGAACGTAAAAAGCATGAGTGAATGCTTAGACTTAAGCAAAAAAGAGATTCCTATAAAGTCCTGATCGGGATAGATACTTAAAGCATCGATAAGAAACGAATCTAAAGACAAGAACTAAAAAGGTCTTGTCACTACAAATTGATCAAGAATAAACCAACTGGACTTGAATATGTGAAAATTCAAGTACTTGGAATTCTAATTGGTTTTCATTTGAAAACCCTATCAAAGAAGAATGGATATTCTATCAAGAGGTTATCAAGTTTTCAAAGCAAAGCACGAGATCATGAAATGATCATGCGAAGGAATCAAAACCTCTAATATCAAGTTAAACGTAATGCCTCCAACTTCAAAATTGTTTTTGAAGTGAGAAGGTACTCTATAAGGATATGTTTAGGCTGTAGGATAAATATCACTCGCACATCAATGTGAACATAAAATAGGGTGGTATGGGACACCACATTTTATACTCAGATTGATGTAGGAAAGTTGGTATGCGACATTGTATCGTGGATGATAATTATCTTTTAGTCCTAGAATGAATCTTGAACTTAGATTTGATTCTCAAGGGAATTAAAACTTCATATGAGGAGTATCAATTCAAGGAGAATAAAAGTATGATCTCAAGATACTTCAAGATCGAGTAAGTTAGAAGACAGGAAGTAAGTAAATTCCAAGATCTTCTTTTTCAAGTAGGAAACATATTTATTCCTATTTTATGTAACACGTCAAGATAAAGTGTTATTGATTTAGAAATATTTGATAAATTTGTGAAGAAGTCGGACTTTGATGATCCTTTCAACTATGGAGCATATTGACTAAGTCAAGCACAAAGTTCCTAGTGTAACTTGATAAGTTCAATCCTTTTACTCAACGCAATGCACAAGGATTGCATTCTTGGCAAGCAGTCATAAAGATTGAATACAACAATGAACCTAGTCTCAAGCGAAGCACCATGTGAGTAAGAAAAACTCATCAATAGAACCTCATATTAATGGGTTGACATAGTGATGTTGGATACCATAGAACAAATCCTAATGCTTCATGTTTGGGATAACCAAATTTCAAATTTTCCAAATCAAATTCATGTGAATCAAGAGTTCTCAAATTCTTGTAAGGGATAAAAATCCTACCCTTAGTTATTTAATCTATGCAATAGTTATGCTCAGAAATGGACAAGTAGTTGGAATCCATCCATCCATTTCATATGTTTGTGCCTAGATCACACATCGAGAAACAATATAGTGGCTAGGGATGTTTTTAAATCCACCCTTATTATTCATTCACTACTTTGTAGTTTGACCAGTTCATCAAATTACAAAGAAAGATGGTGCTTTGAATCATTTGCGTAAGGATCCCACCATAGAGATGAAACAAGTTCTTCTAGATTTTTAGAACATGAGGTTCAAGGTTGCATAGCTTTATAGCTTTATTTTCTAGGATGGAAATCTTTCCCATATGGACTTTATTCTTCAATCACTGAAAGACCTTGGATGCAGCCAAAAGTTCACAAAGATGGTTTCCACTCTACTCGGAAACGTTTCAACAAGAATAAATATCAACGGTAAACTCTTTGAGCCCATACGTATAAAAAGATCTATCTGCAAGGCCGCCTAGTGGCTCCACTACTCTTCGCTATCACCTTGGATGGCCTCAGTCACCTATTAAAGCATCAAATGGACGCTCGCAATCTCAAGGGTCTTTCTCTATCTCTAGATCACGTCCAAATTATTGCGAGACTCTTTTCCAATGACATGAATGCCTTTGTAATTAATGATATGAACAACATTGAGGTGTTCTGGAGTCACCTTGACACCTTTTGTGTGGTCGACACCAAGATATAGAGTTACTATCGAGGAATGGACTCTTCTTCAAGGGAGGTGTTTATCTTGGGACCACTCAACCCGCCTTCTCTATGGATAGGATCCTCCTTGCCTGGAGGGCCTCAAATGGAGCAATGATAAGAAACTTCAAAGAGAACTTAGATGGTCATCACACTCTTAACAAGGTGTGGTGCCTTTTCTGGACCAAACTTTGACGGGAACTAAAGTTCATGTCTATTTGGCACCCCCTTATTGAGATAAAAAAGTCCATTCTCATATGGTAGATTTTGCATAAGGGTATCTGGTCCAATGCAAGGGCTAACAAAATTTCTGGTGTGCCTCCATGGTGCAAGCATTGCCATCGATGCATCGAAGATTTAGTTCACCTTTTCTCCCATTGCCCCAAGTCCCTGTTATCTGGCATCACTTGATGCGGGTTTTGAGAATCACAAACCAAATCAATTGGCAACAGGCGCTATTGGGTGAGGCGGTTGGCTACTCTTCAGGGCTGTGGGGTGCCATAAGAGGTGAGAATCTTTGGAAGATTTGGAGGGAGCGATAAGCTATCAATTTTGGCCAAACCCCAAAGGAATGGTCGATTGAGAAATCCTTGTTTCTTCTAGGTAAAACGATCTCTCGAGATAAGAGACATGGTCTAGGCACCACTGTATTTGACTCCTCGAAGATAACAAGGTGAAACCCAAATGAGTCTCGCATGAGGGAGATGATAGATTTGTCCACATCATGTGTAATGCCTCTAGCTTACTGTACTTGTCCCTTGCATTGTGGGATTTGGGGGGTCCCATGGGCACTAGTCCCATTCACTTGTAACTTTTCTTCTTTATTGTAATTAAAGTTCAAGAGAATAGGTCAACGCCGAACTTCCTTTATAAAAAAAAATATGTGCGGCTAGGGTTTTCCATGTGGGTCTTCCTTTCCATGATCTCTAGAGGTGATATCTCTACAAACTTGCCCGTCCTTGCCTCCGACTCTTCTTCTTTGGGAGTGATTGTTCTTCGTCATTTGGGTTGAGCCTTCCCCCAAGCGGCAACCGTCGCCTTGCATGAGGCTCTCAATGATGGACTAAGGAACAAATCCTTGTCTAGGTCAGAGTTTACCATTAGTGGGCATCACTCAAGCTCTATTGCTGAATCCCAAAAGAAATCCTGTGTGGAGGCTGCAAGGACTGTTAGTAACTCTATCAACCCTCTTTTCTCATTCACGAACAAATCGTGCAACAGCTCTACTCTCGAGTCTCATACTCTACACAAAGGAAGAACTAAAAAAGATGGGCTTGCATCAGATCATGACATTTGTCTTGAATCTAACGATGAGGATGGAAGAATCGACCCTTGTCGTAGATAGAAAATCTTTGGAAACTTGGAATAATTACCTCTTCAAAAGGGCCGCTATTGGGCTTTGCCAATGTCTGAGACTCCCTCAAGATAATCTTAAGATTTGGATTAGGGTTAGCTGGGAATCAGGGGGGTTTTCATGAAACACATTAACTACTTGCCTAATACTTATTCTTTATTCTTCTTCCATGACTCCAATAGTGCATTGCAAGTTATTATTGAAGGATGGTGTCTCATTCAAAATACTTTGGTTTCATTCTTTAAATGGTACATGGGTTTTAACCCTAAAGGTCCTACGTCAACAAAAATCTGTGTTTGGGTTGATTTCACTGATTTGGAGGTTGAATTTTATATGTGCGTTGATGCCTTAGGTTCTATCATTGGAAAGGTTCTAGGGTAGAAATCTAGAGGGGGATTCAACTCTATATGGGATGCCCAACTCATCATGGACGAGATGGATGTGTCCAAATTACCCATAAAAACCTCTATCTTCATTATGAATTTTGATGAGAAAAGTTTGGATGTTGAAAATCTTACTAATAGGAATATGACAAATGCTTGCTTTAATTGTTATAAATAAGCCTATTCCATTAAGGATTGTACTTTTCTTAAACAAAATGCTGATAAATTCAATTGTGAGAACTTATTATACCACCCCCCCCTTTGCAATAACGCCTCTCATGCTCGTAAGGTGCAATCTTCTATACCAAAACAAAAAGGTTAGTAAGCTCTGTAATCCTTTTGATGACGTACTTAAAAATATTTTTAATCCTTTTGATAGTGAGAGTACTCAAGGTGAAGCCTCCAACATGGCTAAGGGAATTCTAACCCTAATTTTATGCTTAAGATGTAGATGAATCGTGTTCTCCCTTCCAACAATGAACATGCTCTTCGAAATGGGTACCTTGAGGAAGGTTGGACTTATGTCGGTAAAAAACAATCTGGTTATAAATTTCCTATTAGTAATCGTCTCATGAATGGTGTGGAGAATGTTTCCGTGTTCAAAATGAAACTTGATCAATTTGGTTCGAATAAGATAGATGAAATGTCTCAAGATCCCAAATTCAACGCGGATGTTGCTATGACTAGTTTGAGGAGAGTAACTCGGAAGCTAAAAGTGAACCAAAGCGAAAAGAAATTGTTAGGACCTCTAGCTCGATCATTAAACACCAAGAAAATTGTAAAAAATAAAGAGTAGAAGATTAATATTTATTTGGTTTATTCCTTTTCTTGCTAGTAATAATTGTTGGAAAGAATGTATGTCGTGTGTTTAGAATTTTGTCTATCCATTCTTTTCATTTTTGTTTTAACAAACTCCTTCAACATTGTTGTCTTCAACATAAAAGGGCTTACTAGCCGTGTAAGGGCTTACACCACTTCTAACTGGTAAAAAGATTGCTCCATGCTTCTTGAATTTTTGTGTCTTTAGGAGCTCAAAGTTGATGGTTCAAAGTTTACTATTAATCTAAGAACTTTGACCAATAAGCATGTTTGGCATTCTACTAACAAGGAGTATGGTCGTCATGGTGCTGCTTTGGGTATCACTCATAATATTTCTCATCTTGTTGATAAGGTCATTATTATCCCTTCTAACCAATGGGTGGTTGCTTGCTTAAAGAGCCCTATTCGCCTTTTTGTTGTTAGTTTTTATGCCTCTAAGTGTTGTTCCATTAGAACCAAATTTTGGAAGGAACTTGCTATCTTGGATGGTAATATCTTTGTCCTTTGTGATTTGAACATGGTCACCAAACCTTAGGGCAAATCTGTTAACAATGGGAAGGTGGTGGATATGAAGGTTGTGCATGGCATTCTTTCATCTCGAAGTTCTAGTTGACATTTCTTAGAGGTGTGGTATTTTGTTGAACAGATGCAAAAAAGGTGGTGCCTTCCATGCTACCACAATTGATCGTTATTAAATAAAGATCTCTAGGTTCCAAGATTTTCGGAATGTTGAATGTGAGCTAGATAAATGTCTCTTAATTTTTGACCATCCCCTTGGGCCAGTATTGGAAAAAGGCAGCCCTTCCTTTAGGGTTGGTTGGCCTCATTTTGATGCCACCTTATTGCAAATTCCCTTCATACAACTTTATAAAGGCTTTTAGGTTTTATTCTTCTCCTTCCATTGCTTGGGGCAAGGCACTTCATGATGACTCTCTTCACAAAGTATAAGAAATTGACCAAGGTCATCAATGCTAAGAGGAGAATAACATTATTCTAGAGATGGGAAGCCTGGCTAGGTCACATAATGGTTGAGGATCTATGCTATATAATAAATGAGCTCTAGGATATATAAAAATATGAAGAGTACCTTTCTGCCAAAAGCTACCTATTTCTTTAAGACAATATTAGGTTGGCAAGGTCAAGAAACCCGATAAGAACATGTTTGATTTCATGAAGAAAAAAAGAGCTAAAGATTTATTCTTCGTCTCAACAATAATGGATGAGGTATCATGAGGAGAACTTGAAGGAGGCTATTAGCTTCTTTACCTATGTATTCTCTAGCTCCCCCAAGTGTGCAAAGGACACCTAGAGAGATAGAGCTAATATTACCCTTGAGAGGAAATAAATGATTCCTAAAGGCTTGGCTTCCCTCCTAGACCTGCCCCTCACTGTCCATGATGTTAAATAATCCATTAGTAGATTGAAACTCTATACCTCTCACAAGTTTGAAGGGATTCAAAATGAATTTTTCATTGCATTAAAAGAATTTTTTACTCCTTATATTCTTTTGATCTAGAATGAAGATGCTTTCCCTATTGCTATTAATACTTGAGTTATCATACTGACTCATAAAAAATGTCCCAAAGATGATCTCAACAATTGGAGACCTATCTCTTGCTTGCACTCCATAAAATTTTATCCTCCTCTCTTGTGAGCACACTCAACCCCATAATGAAGCAATTCATTATTATGACCAGAAAGGATTTCTTTTCCTCAAGATGCCTTTTGATAAATCTTATGATAGGATTGAATGAGATTTTATCCTCCACTATCTTCACAACTTTGTCCTTCATATAAGGTTCATTTAGTATAAGAGTGTGCTTTTTGGAAATGCCTTCTCTAGGGTTGCTATGAATGTTCATATCTCTAAGCCTTCTAGAATGCATAGATCCATAAGTCAAAGGTGTCCGCTTGCCCCCCCTCCCCTTATTTTTCATTGCTAGTGATGATTTAGGTTGGCTCATCAAGGATGGTATGTTAAAAGGAGATATCAAAGGCATTTCATCCCTGAGGCTCATTTTACCTTTGTCTTCAAATGTTTGTTGATGACACAAACATGCTTACTAATGTTAATGAGCTTTCTTTTCCAACTTTTTGAATTGCTTGAACTTTTTTGTTTAGCTAGTGGGTCCAAAGTCAATCATAATAAAACATCATTGAAAGCCTCTAACAAACAAATCCATTCTTGTGTCTCTCATTTTGGATGTGAAATTATTAAAGATCGTTAAATTTTCAAAATCCTAAGCATATCCATGGGTTTCATGTTTCTCTTGATCAAAGATGGAAATGGGTTGTAAATAATTTCATGGGAAAACCCCATAGGTATTATGCTTTGCAAAGCTCACTTGGCCAAAGGTCTTTTGTTCCTAATCATTATATTTTCCCCCTACTTATTGTATTTTTCTTCTTCTTGGTTGCCTAAAAAAACAGAATTTACTTTATGTGAAAGATCTTCCCGATAGGTTCTCATGGGGAGGTAGTTCTACTAGCAATAAGATCCCTAAAATCTTCTAGGAAACATACAATTTTCCTAAACATGAAGGGGGTCTTGGGTTAATGTCTCCTATTAAAATGGATACTAACTTATATGCCAAGTCGATTTTTAGATCCGTTAGGTCCAAAGATTGTCAGGCCATTCTCATTAAGGGGAAAATTGTAAGAGAATCAAGAGTATGACCTCCACCATGTGCTAGAGAGATGACTGTCCAAATAATTAGCCCATCATACTCCTAACCAAGAGGCTATGAGTTCAAATATCCCATACTTCATTACAAAAATCCACTTTTTTCCTTGTATGACTACAAATCATGGCAAAATCACTTCCTTTGGGATATCATTTCTGTTAAAAGTCAAGCTTCAAGCTAAAAATTCGTGGGGAATCTTTTATGGACATGTGGAGCAATCAAAAGAAGCCAAAAGCCACGAGATTCCATCAAGAAAAGTCACTCAACCACTCCCCAAGTCATCTCAACTAATTCCTCCAAGTTAGGAGGCTGATTTGGAAAGGTAGTTCCTAGATTTTAGGGGCACACCTCTCACTATAAAAGGAGCATGTATCCCGACTTCTTTTGGGCCATCTTCTTGGAGTTTTAGCTCATGTAAAGTGAGCACTAAGTGCTGGAGTTGTGATAAGCAAGCCCCTTGCTTAAGCAACCCCCTTGCTTGCTTGTTTGTTTTCTTTTAGTAGGCATATCTATGTGTGTGCGCAGGCAGTGTTGCAACTCTCTACCCCTGAGTTGTTAGCATTGGTTCTCCCTCATATGGTATCCATTTGATGTAATTCTTGTCTCATTGGATAGCTATAAGAGTCTATTTTATGCTTACCAATTCTCTGGAGCATTCTCTGAGTAAGCTGGGAGCAACATTCATTTTAGTGAAGTTGTGTGATTGATATCTCTCTCTTTGTGTAGGCTCTGTTGGAAATATTTTGCTCTCTGTTGTAAGGGCTGGTTCTCCTTCTCTATGTATCCATTTGCTATGATTTTGGTGTCATTGGGTAGCTATTAGAGTCCTCTAAAGTTGACTTAAGTTTGAGACTCATTCTCGGTATAATCTCTGAGAAAAGTTTGCTGGAGTGAAGTGAGGTCTCTGCTTGACTAGCAGTTGTGAGCATTCAACTAGCTCATGTTGTAGACATTGTTTCTCTTTGTGTAAGCATCCATTTCAAGTGAAATTTGTTTTGTTGGAAAGCCCTTGGTGTCTACTACAGGTCTACAAAAGCTCACTGGAGTTCTCTGCATAAGCTCTGAGTAAGAGCATTTTTGGTGTGCAGAGGTCAAAGAAGGATACCTGTGGAGGTCATTCGCGCTTCATCGTTGCTTAGGGGTTGAGATACTTCCCCCATCAGTGGTATCAGAGCATTTGGGCATCTTGGAGGTATCACATACAAGCAAGAAGACCTCTTGGAGTTGGTGGTTGAAGAGTTGCATCAACAAAAGCTTCTTGGAGGTAGCTCACATCAAGGGGGAGCTATTCTACTCAAATTTGCAAGAGCACAAGGTGTCCATCTAAGGAAAGCTTTGGATTGAGGTAACCTCAGAGCCTCATTTTCATTTTACACACATTGGAGCATTAGCCAAGGGCTAGGTCAAGTATCAAAGACTAGATATGGGAGACTTCAACACTCAAATTGAAAAGCTAGACAAAGGTAACTATCAACCATGGAGATTTAGGGTCTCCAACTATCTTATGGGCAAGGGCCTTTGGGGGTTGATTAGTGGAAGTGAACCAAGACCTAGGTTGGATGAGAATCCAACCAATGACCAGAGAAGGGCCTTTAGGGAATGGAATGAAAGAGACAAGAGGGTTATCTTTATTCTTTCCCAACACATTAGCAATAGCATGATCGGCCATATCCAAGACCTGGATTCAAGCATGAAGGTATGGGAGACACTTGAAAGGCTTTATTCAACAAGCACCAAAGCAAGGAAGATCCAACTCAAGAATGAGCTTAACAACCTTAGGAAGAGCTCAGGGAGTAGCATAAATGACTACATACTTAAGGTCAAGGAGTTATCAGATGCATTGGGATCCATTGGAAGCCACGTAGACGATGACGATCTTGTGGCTTATACTCTCAATGGTTTGAGAGATGATGAGAAGTGGAAACCCTTTACCACTTCAGTTTATGTAAGGGATAATCTTCCCGATTTTGAGCAATTGGTTGCTCTCATGGTCACCGAAGAAATGAACATAGGTGGAAGTTCAACTAAAAGCAAAGATGCACAAGTTTTCTATGCAGGTAATCAAAGGGGCAAAGGAAGACAAGGACAAGGAAGGGGCAAAGGAAGGTTTGGAGGAAGGCAAGGCCACTCAAGAAATCAAGGACATGACCAAGGCACCTCATCACAAAGAGGGAGAGGAAGATCAAGAGGAAGAGGAGGACGACATCAACAAAACAGGAATCAAGATGGCGAAGGATGTTACATATGTGGCAAGTTTGGCCACTATGCTAGAGATTGCTACCAAGGAGGAAACCAAAGGAACTATAATCAAGGTTCTTCATACAAAGGCCAAGGTAATTATGCTTCTACAAGTTCAGAAAATGACAATCTCTTGATGATGCACATGAATGGGAATTCAAGCAAAGTAGATAACACTTGGTATATTGATAGTGGATGTAGCAACCATATGAGTTGCAATGCTTCTTGGTTTACTAATCTACATGTTCCCAAAGGTAAAGGACATGTAGAAACAGGTGATGATACAGCCCATGAGATCTCCCATGTTGGAGATGTAGCTTTGGATGACAAGGAGGAAGGAAGATGTCTCAAGGATGTCTTGCATGTACCTACCATCACAAAGAACTTGGTGTCCGTTGGGCAAATGGTTGAAAGAGGCTATCAAGTAAGGTTCAACAAAGGTGGATGCTTTGTGGAGAACCCTAAGCAAGGTTACAAGGTCATAGCAAGAGGAAAGAAGCAAGGGAGACTCTTCACTTTGGAGGTAAATTCTCATTCTACTCAACATGTCTACTTCACATATGGAAACAAGAGGATTTCGGAGTTGGACTTGTGGCACAAGAGGATAGGTCACATCAACATACAAAGAATGAAGGAAATGCAATTCAAGAGGCTGGTTGAAGGTCTTCCCAACTTCCAAGGACAAGGTATGAAGCATTTATGTGAATCTTGTCAACTAGGGAAGCAAGCGAGACTTCCATTCAAGAAGAGTGGCTACATAAGCCAACATCCATTGGAGTTGATACATACAGATGTGTGGGGGCCAACGAAAGAGCAATCCATTGGAGGTAACAAGTACTTTGTCACTTTTATAGATGATTGCACAAGGATGGTTTGGGTTTATTTCATCAAAAACAAATCAGATGTGTTTACATGTTTCAAAGCATTCAAGGCAATGGTAGAGAAGGAAACAGGTACATATATCAAGAAGCTAAGGTCCGATGGAGGGGGAGAATATTTCTCAAATGAGTTTTCTGATTTTTTAATGGATCAAGGCATCAAGAGGCAAGTAACATGCAGGTACACACCCCAACAAAATGGAGTAGCAGAGAGAAAGAATAGATACATTGCCGAGATCGCTAGAGCAATGCTTAATGAGATGAATGTACCTAACATGTTTTGGAGTGATGCAGCAAATACCGCCGTGTATCTAATGAATAGGGCTCCTACCTCAGGGATCCATGGCTTGACACCATATCAAGCCTATTATGGTAAGAAACCTGATCTTTCCCACTTGAAGATATTTGGATGTACTTGTTATGTACATGTGCCAAGTGAATTGAGGCACAAGCTACAACCAAAGGCAGAAAAGTGTGTGTTTCTAGGATATTCAAATGATCATAAAGGTTACAGGTGCTTCAACCCAAATACAAAGGACTTGAGGATATCAAGGGATGTAGCATTTGATGAGCTACTCCCTTGGTATAAGAAGTATGATTGTATGCAGGACTATGAAGAAGAAAAGCATGGACATGATGAAGAACAAATCGACCTAGAGCTAAGCGGCCCAAGGTGTTCCATCAATGAAGATAGTTCAAGCATGAACTCACCATGGAGGGGGAGACCTTCATCAAGCTATGAAGCACAATCAATCAACAAAGGCAAAGCAACATTGGTGGAGTTGGATGAAGAAGGTAATGAAGTTGAAGATGATGAAGGACACATGATGGAGAAAGAAGCCACGTCAAAGAAAGAGATCAAGTTCCCAAGGCAAAGGAGGTTTATTCCTCCAAAAGGTGAAGAAAGGAAGTCTTCTAGAGTTAAGTATCCAACTCAAAGGTTTACTTATGATTCATACATGGCAACACATTATGCATATATGAACAAAGTAGTAGAAGATCATGAGCCCGATTGCTATGAAGATGCAAGCAGGTACACCGAATGGAAAGAGGCAATGCAAGAAGAGATCAACGCACTTGAGGAAAATCAAACATGGACTCTAGTGCCCAAGAAGGAGAACATGAAGGTAATAGGTAATAAGTGGGTGTATAAAGTAAAGAGGAATTCAGATGGATCTATTTCTAGGTTCAAAGCAAGATTGGTGGCTAAGGGTTTTGCACAAACCTATGGAGTGGACTTTGAAGAGACATTCAGCCCCGTGGCAAAGATGAGCACCATTAGGACACTCATTGCAATGGCTGCTAGCAAAGGATGGAAGCTCTTCCAATTGGATATCAAGAATGCCTTTCTCAATGGAGACTTGGAAGAAGAGGTATACATGGAGCAACCACTAGGTTTTGTTCATAAAGAGTTTCCACATCATGTTTGTAGGTTGAAGAAGGCACTTTATGGCCTAAAGCAAGCTCCAAGGGCTTGGAACCAAAGATTGGTGGACTATTTGATCAAATGTGGTTACAATCAATGCAAGGCGGATCCATCTCTCTTCATCAAACAAAGAGGAGAACTTGTGGTCTACATGTGTGTGTATGTAGATGATCTTATCATTACAGGTAATGATACAAAGGGCATTGAGGAGATCAAGGCAAAGCTTGGAAAGGCGTTTAGGATCTCTGATCTTGGAGATCTTAGGTATTTTCTTGGCATTGAAGTTGTATACAAAGAAGAAGGTATTATGCTCATACAAAGGAAGTATATTCTAGACCTACTTGAGAGGTTTGGGATGCTACATTGCAAGCCTATTTCAAATCCCATGGAAGTTAATGTAAAGCTAAGCTCCATTGATGGAGAGCCATTAGAGGATGTAACTTTGTATCGATCTATTGTAGGCTCTTTCAATTATGCCACAATAACCAGGCCTGACATAGCATATGGAGTTGGAGTGTTATCACAATTTATGCATAGTCCAAGGACTACACACTTGCAAGCTGCAAGAAGAATGTTGCGATATCTCAAAGCCACTATAAATGAAGGATTGTTCTACTCATTTGATGATGATATGCAGGTCAAAGCTTATTCCGATGCCGATTGGGCCGGTTCGAAGGAAGATAGAAGGAGTACAAGTGGTTACCTAGTCATGCTAGGTAGCAAGATCATCTCATGGATTTCAAAGAAGCAACCCACGGTGGCATTATCTTCCACCGAGGCTGAGTATAGAGCTTTGGCTCAAGTCACATGTGAGCTAATGTGGATTAAGAAGTTATTTATGGAGCTTAATTTGCAGGTTGACACATATCCAATTTTTTGTGACAACATGAGTAGCATTCATCTAGCATCGAACCCTGTCTATCATGCTAGAACCAAGCATATTGAAGTGCACTATCACTTCATAAGGGAAAAGGTCATATCCAAGGAAGTTTCAGTACATCATATTGGTACTAAGGACCAAGTTGCCGACATGTTTACAAAGGCTTTGGATGGGATGAAGATTTCAAAATTCAAGCAATGCATCAACATGAAGGAGCTTGGATGAGGATGAAGAATTGAAGCTTGAGGGGGAGTGTTAAAAGTCAAGCTTCAAGCTAAAAATTCGTGGGGAATCTTTTATGGACATGTGGAGCAATCAAAAGAAGCCAAAAGCCACGAGATTCCATCAAGAAAAGTCACTCAACCACTCCCCAAGTCATCTCAACTAATTCCTCCAAGTTAGGAGGCTGATTTGGAAAGGTAGTTCCTAGATTTTAGGGGCACACCTCTCACTATAAAAGGAGCATGTATCCCGACTTCTTTTGGGCCATCTTCTTGGAGTTTTAGCTCATGTAAAGTGAGCACTAAGTGCTGGAGTTGTGATAAGCAAGCCCCTTGCTTAAGCAACCCCCTTGCTTGCTTGTTTGTTTTCTTTTAGTAGGCATATCTATGTGTGTGCGCAGGCAGTGTTGCAACTCTCTACCCCTGAGTTGTTAGCATTGGTTCTCCCTCATATGGTATCCATTTGATGTAATTCTTGTCTCATTGGATAGCTATAAGAGTCTATTTTATGCTTACCAATTCTCTGGAGCATTCTCTGAGTAAGCTGGGAGCAACATTCATTTTAGTGAAGTTGTGTGATTGATATCTCTCTCTTTGTGTAGGCTCTGTTGGAAATATTTTGCTCTCTGTTGTAAGGGCTGGTTCTCCTTCTCTATGTATCCATTTGCTATGATTTTGGTGTCATTGGGTAGCTATTAGAGTCCTCTAAAGTTGACTTAAGTTTGAGACTCATTCTCGGTATAATCTCTGAGAAAAGTTTGCTGGAGTGAAGTGAGGTCTCTGCTTGACTAGCAGTTGTGAGCATTCAACTAGCTCATGTTGTAGACATTGTTTCTCTTTGTGTAAGCATCCATTTCAAGTGAAATTTGTTTTGTTGGAAAGCCCTTGGTGTCTACTACAGGTCTACAAAAGCTCACTGGAGTTCTCTGCATAAGCTCTGAGTAAGAGCATTTTTGGTGTGCAGAGGTCAAAGAAGGATACCTGTGGAGGTCATTCGCGCTTCATCGTTGCTTAGGGGTTGAGATACTTCCCCCATCAATTTCTTCCCCGTAGGATCTTTAGGCTTGTTGGAAGTCCTCTGATGAGCTGAATGTGGAATTCCTAGATGGAAGGTAAAAACTCTTATATTCTTCATTCTAACTTTACATCTAACAGCTCTTTCTTTTTATGGGAATCTATCAAGACAATCCCAATCTCCATCTAGAACAATTGTAATCTATCCAGTTGAGAGCACAAATGTTTCAAACAAGGGTTCGTCTCATGGGATGAGTTGATGCAATTTAAAGAGGTAATATCTAATACCATCATGCATAATATCACTAACATATATATCGCTTCTAAAAAAAGTTTGCTCCACATTATAAGGCTTTTCCCACAACTAAACTTAGTTTTTGTACCACTCACAAAATTTGGATTTGGGTGTTGGTGCATATGAAAGATACAAAGGTTCAAAACCTATAAGTGATCTTTCTTAAAGATTTTTACCAAGCTCAATGCCAGATGGAAGCTGACATGGAATGCTAATCAATGGAGATACAAGTTTATCTATTTATGTTCCTTTCCTACTAGCATTAGGGGTTCACATTTCAGTCGTAAATTCTACACAATGGTTTGTGGACAGATAGCAAGGCCAAACTTATTAATTTGAATGAAAGTTTGTGCACCTTTTGTGATAGGGTCGAGGAGTTAGCCCATGTCTCTACCAATTTTGTTCATGCTAGAAGATATTGGGGATACTTTTGCTTGTCTCCAAGGATGCCAAAGTTCACATTCTGGACTATACCAAATGGATGCCCAAAATGCTTTTCTAAATGGAAGGATATTTGAAGAGGTAAAAAAGGATCAACCTTTTGGTTTTGAAGACTCATCATGCCCAGAGCATGTATGCATGTTAAGGGAGTCATTATATGGTCTAAAGAAAGCCGCAAGGGCTTTGAATCATAGGCTTGTCACTTATTTTTAGGATAGAGGATTTATTGTGAGCAAATCAGATATTCCCTCTTCATCAAGAGGGATTAATATGAAGTCATATAACTTTGTGCATATGTTAATGATATATAGTTACACGTTATGATGCTAATGGTGTAAGTGCAAGCTTCATATAAATGAAGATTTCAAAATTAGTGATTTAGGTCTACTCACATACTGAAGCAGTGTATAGGGTATGTATCGTAGTGAGAGAATGTTTATCAAAGACATGATGGGGGATGATTCTAGCATCCCAATGCAACAATTGAAGATGGCTTCCCTGCACTAGACCCACAAGTAGTGATATATCTCACTGTTCTCATCTTTTGTCTACGCTTGTACAAAGACATAAAACAAAACTTTCTAGACTTAAACTAGACCTTTAGAGCTATCCAAATAACTTTTTTATCTTGAAAAATGCATTTTCTAGTTTGGAAAAGAATTCTCTACAAGAGATGCTATTTGTTTGCATCACTCTTTGCCTATGTGCAGGGATATAGCTTCACAAACTCAAAAGTTTCTCACAACTCACTCAATAAAAGAACTTGAAACTTTAACGCACTTTGGGGCACTATATAAGAGGTCAAATGAAGCATAACATCAATAAAAAGGATTAATATGAGAGATAAAACAATTCTTTGCAATCTAGTACAAGCATATTTGTGAAAGCCTAAATCTACCTCTAGATAGAGAGGAGCAAAATCATGGGAAAATGAGATAAGCAAGCAACTGACTCCTTGTTAGACTTTCAAAACTCACTAAACTAAGTGGAAAACTTGTGGAAGGAATAAGCACAAGAAACAAAGGTAGAATGGCACTTATATAGAACTCTCGCATTTCCTACAATCTAGCTGAAAAACAAGAAGGTCCAGCATCTTGTAACTGATGAGCCATGTAACTATCATATGTCAATCCTTGCACTGAATTTTGTATCCTCCAACATCTTCTTGGTCCTTGGTCATTTCTCCTTGTATCATGTGCTTGCACCTTTCTTACTCCTGGAGTCTTCATAAAGTGCAATCCAAGTTCCTCATCTAAACTCTTTTATGAGCCACTTAAATCCCCATCAACATCTTCAAAACTTGCACATGTTTTATGACCAGTAGAAAGCTTTTCTTTACCTTTCTTGGATGTATTTGATGAATTTGTTGGACTGAAATTTCCAGCCCATGGATTTGAGTTGGAACTATTGCTTGGTGATGCATCCGGTCCAAGCTTGAGATTGTGCACTTGATTTTTTAGCATTTTCTTTGTCATTTGGTTCAAGATTCAATCTTGCTTTGGCATCTGCATAGAAGCTTGACATTTCATCAAATACCACATCGGTGCTCACCTTCACCTGTTATGTGAGTGGGTTGTAACATATATATCCCTTTTGCTCAAGGGAGTATCCAATGAAGACACACTTTTTTGCTTTTGGATCAAGCTTCGTCCTCAATTCATCTGGAACATGTACATATGCAATACATCCAAAAACTTTTAGATGTGATAAGTTTGTCTTTTTACATGTAAACTTCTCTTCAAGTGTAACTTGATGTACAATAGTAGTCGGAGTTCTAATCACGACGTATATGGTAGTATGAATGGCTTCTACCCAATAACAATGAGGCATATTCTTCTCAGCCATCAAGGCTCTTGCTATTTCTACAATATGTCTATTTTTGCATTCAGCAACACCATTTTGTTGTGGTGTGTACCTGCATGAAAACTGACATCGAATTCCATGAGTTTTTTAGAAAATTGCTGAACTCATTTTACGTGTATTCACCTCCTCCATTAGATCTTAATGTCTGAATATACTTGCCTGTTTGCTTTTCCACCATAGCTTTAAAAATCTAGAAGTGATTAAACACCTCTCTCTTCTCTTTCATGAAATATACCCACACTTTTCGTGTATGGTCATCAATGAAAGTAACATAAAACTTGCAAACGCCCATAGATGTGGTCTTTACAGGACCCCACACATCTGTATGTACTATTTCTATTATGTTCTCACTAACATGCTTGTCATGTGGAAATGATGCTCTTGACTCTTTCCCAAATTGACATGTTGCACATACCTTTTGCATGTCTACAACCTTGAAATTTGGTAGTACATGGACAATCTCCTTTGTTGCATCAATTTAAGCCTTTAGAAGTTTGTGCCAGATCTCTATATCAACAATGATTCGTGCACATTTTGCAAACATGGATGCATTCATTTCAAGAATTTTCACATTTAAGGTGAACATCCTACCCACTTTGTTTCCTTTGGCAATCAATCTTCCATCCCATTTGTATTCTTCTATATCTAACCCATCAACATTGAACCTGACTTGTAATCCCTGGTCAACCATTTGTCCAACAGAAACCAGCTTCTTTGTTATATTTGGAACATGGAGCACACTAGCAAGATGTTTTACCTTCCCGTCCTCCATAGAAAATCCTATGTTTCTCGTATTCTCAATAGGGTGAGATGTGTCATCACCTATTTCAACATATCCAAGAACTGGCAATTTCTGCAAAGTACTAAACCATTCCGCATGATTGGTCATGTGATTTGAAGCACCTGAATCAACATACCAGACATTATCATTCGATTTTGAACCACTAGGAGGCATCATATTCATCATGTGATGTTGAACCATGAACAGTTTCTTAGAATCATCTGCACTTGTGGATGCATAGTTGTTTTGCTGCCTTTTGTTGTTTTGATTCTTCAACCTACAATCACGTTCAAAGTGTCCAGGCTTACCACAATTCCAGCATCCTTTATTGTCATTATTTGAATAATCTCTTTGGAAATTTTTGCAATCTCTTTGGCTCCCCTTGCCTCGAAACTGTCCTCTGCCTTTTGCATGATGTTGTTGTTGACCTTGGTCTTGGTTACTGTTTCCTCTTCCACTTCCAAAACCTCTACCTCTTCCTCTGTCAGAGTAGAATACCTGCTCAGAATGGCTTTCCTTGGGAGTTTGAATCCTCACCAAGATTCTTTTCTTCAATAATCTGCATGGATACCAAATCAGGAAAATTCAGAATATTTTCTCTGGTCTGTAGAGAAGTTCAGAACTGCTTATATGCAGCTCCTAAACCATGAAGGCACACTTCCACCTTATCATCATCATCTACATGCAAGTCAATAGATGCAAGTGACTTATATATGCTTTTGATTTTTCAGGGTGTAGTCACTTATGGACATGCCCTTCTTCTCCGATGTACACAACTTGTTCTTGAGTTTTAATTATTGTGCCTTTGTATTGGTCTCATACAATGTGAACAAATTGTTCCAAGCCTCTTTCAGAGTCTTGACATCCTGTATGTGCCCAATCATGCTATCTTTTATGCTAACAGATAGCGGCCAATACATTATCTTTAGTGCTCCTTGATTCCATTTGTCATATGCTCTTATTTGGTATGTAGTCTGATTCCTCTCTGGTAACTGTGAAGCATTTTCATTCTCTCCTTGGATGTACTTCCAATAGCATCTTCCCATCAAGAAATTCATCATTCTGGATCTCCAAGCATGGAATTTGTTCTTGTCCAGCTTATCGCTCATAAGTAGACTCATTCCATCTGCGTTTGCCATTTCTGCAGCAATTCACAACATTGCAAAACACTACAAGCAACACTTTTGCTTGAACACTATTGCACTATGATGTGACAATTTGATCGCAAAAAAACACAGTTTTCGTGTATCAAAAGTGCATGCAATGGCTTGAAGTTATGGATTTCGAATATACGAGTGTTTCCGAACAGGATCCAGGTTATAGTTTTGCAAATTGACCTGTTTTTCTGTGGGCCCCACCTTGTAGGCTCGAAATGCAGGTCAAGATGATGGCTGCGAAGCATAGATCTAACAAAAAGGAGTGACCCTAAAGGGATACCACTCAAAAATATTTTGAGGTCTTCTACCTTCATGCCAATTTTTGTAGCAATCTGAGGTCATTTGTGAATCGCACTTTCCCCACGCCTTCTCACGTACTCTTCACCGTCGGCCTTCTCCACAAGCTCTCTACAACCACTTTGGCTCTGATACCATGTCACAAGGAAGGAGATAAGGAAGAGAGTTCAAACACACACTCTTACTATCAAAGAGAAGCACACACTCAGACTGACGCAAGGAAGAATGATCTTCTTCTTCTTTTTCTATTACATAAAAATGAATGTACAAGAATGGCCTAATAACAAGAACACAACTACTGCAATATACAAAGACCAATCCCTAGAGAAAAATTGAATTTCTACGAATGAGTGAGCTGGCAAGAAACAAATGTGCCATCACTCTTGGTAGATAAATCTAATAAAGCCCAATGAAGTGTCCTTGACATATATTGGTGTGACCACTATACATGTCAGAGAAATGAAAAATGATATTTGTCATCCTGGATCATCACATGTTGAGCTTGATATCTCAAGATATGGCACATCACCCAAAGTTTTAACCAAGCCATCAAACCAATGTGACTTTGTGCATACTTTTTCTATTGGGTTAAAGAATCACTTATCTTTCAAGGTTTTCCCTGGCTCATAAGAGGTCTATCTTCCACTATAATGTCTCCCTTTTCAATGGGAGTCTCATTGTTCCTGAGCATTTCCATAATGCTTTTCTTTGAATACTCTGAGATGATCTACTAAGATAAGAATATTAATATTGTAGCAGACACTAAGGCACCCATTTTCAAATGACTAGTGAATTATAAGTAGAAGGATTTGATTTTTATTGAGAATGAAATTTATACAATCTTCTAGAGATAGGATTCTGTCTAGGTTTTACAAAATGGGATGTTTAGGTAGTTATGGGGTGGAGACGTTGAGCCTTTAAACACGTTTTAGGCACCCAAATGTTCAAAGCATTAGGTCATGCTTTGAGCCTTTACTTAGGAACCCCAACTTGATGTATCTTTAATGTATCAAATTCGCGATACTTGAAATTTGGATCCTTGATCTTAGTGGAGCGGCATGCTAGGTTATTGGTTGCTTGGATAGATGGTGACTTGCCTTTCTTTAGCCAAATTTTCTTCATCTTTTGCTGGCCTTAGGTCTTCTTTTATTGTTGAAACCTCTATTGATTTTCGCTCTTTTGCGTTTCTTTCCATTGCTGCATTTCTTAACAAATTGAGCCTCATTGATTGGGCATGTTTGTTGCTTTGGAAAAGAAGGGGGCTTCGTAGGTTGGATGACTTGTCAATTAGATGCTAAATCATTATAAACAATTGACTTATGTGTAGATGCAATATGTGGTAGCTCACTAGAACGTGGGTTATGAGAAATAGAGCCCTAAAGTTCTAATGTGAGGCACTTCTTATTAATTTAAACCAGGATCAGTCGCTTCTTAAGGTTTAACTCTAGAAATTGGTTTTATATATATCTTGTATTGATCCACTACTAAAGGATTTTGTAAGATCTTCATCATGGAAAACCAAGAGTTGGGTATCCACGTGTATGTCATGAAGGAGGAGGGGAACTTTTGCTTCACCTATGAAAGGGTTTCTATTAGATTCACTTGTATGCTCGACTTCTAAGAATAGGAATATCTAATGGTGCTAGTGGTAGTTCTTGAATCAATCAAAGCTATTATTGTCTTAGCTGAGGCATCGACTCCTAGCCCAAATGAAGTGAAGGGTCATATATATATAATGGTAGGATCTATGTGCGCAAATTTGACACATTGCCATGTGGTAGTGTGGGGCGTAGGAATAGGGGAGCAATCATTGACATCCTAACTTGATCTTTCTAATTCTCTCTATAGCCTCTACTTGTGCTTCCTCCCTAATTATCTATTCTTGTTCTTTTTTCTTACTTTAATTACTCAATCTTGTGAGCATCTCTTATTCTAAGGGTTCTTAATACAATTTAACACTTCAAACTTCAATGTAGCTCGATATTATGTCACCTTTTTGTTGAAAATCAAGTCTCAATCATGCAACAAGGCTCAACCACGAGTTTTGCAAGTGGACCAATAAAATAGGAGGCCCCAAATTCATGGAATAATGTTAGAAGCTCCACCAAACTCAATCAAATTCAAATCTCATCAAATCAGCCACCAAAAAGTGCACCTAAACTCATTGGTGGGTGGTTAGCTAGATTGTAGGAAAAGTAAAAGTCTATATAAGCATCATCCTACCTTTTTTTCTTGAGTTGTATGCATTCCATGAGTTTTCCACTTAGTTTAGTGGTCATAAACTCCACCAAGCAGCCCCCTTGCTTTCTTACCTCATTTTCTCATGATTTTGCTCCGCTCTATCTAGAGGTATAGTTAGGCTTTTCCAAATCTGATTGTACCAGATTGCAGAGCATTGTTTGCTCTCTCATTGTACTTATTTTTGTTCATTTAAACCTTCATTTGGTCTCTCATATTGAGTCTTGAACTTTGCCAAAGTTTCAAGTTATTTGGCTAAGTGAGTTGTGAGAAATTGCCAACTTTGTGAAGGTATATCTCTACACATAGGCAGAGAGTGTTACAAACAGGTAGCTTGTTTTGTAGAGGGTGGTTCTCCCAGGTGGAATATCCATTTTGGATGATTTAAAACTTTTTGGGTAGCTCTTATAGTCTACTATAAGTCTGCAAAATTTCATTTTAAGTCTCTGTACTGGTGTAGAGAAACTTTTAGAATAGTGAGCATATATCACTACTTGAGGACCTAGTAGAGGGCAACCATCTTCCATTTTTTCATTGGGGTGTTAGAATCATCCTCCATCAGTGGTATCATAGCCATTTTGGAGGCATGGAGACATCAGTGGCATCATATGGAAGACTTGAAGGGATCAAGGCAACTCGTGGAAGCACAAGGAGGACTCATCAAAGCAAGAAGAAATCAAAAGTGGGCTACGTCGATCAAGATCTCAACTGGTCGAAGGTTAGCAAGGGAGAAGCTATCAAAAGGTAATATCCACAGGTTCCCAAGCATACAAACACTTGAGAAGAAGCTAGAGGAGCATCTTAGAGCTTATTATGGCTGAGTATAATGCACAAATAGAGAAGTTAGAGAAAGGCAATTATCAACCATGGAAATTTAGAGTTAGCAACTACCTTATGGGGAAAGGATTGTGGGGATTGGTGAGCGTCCTGGAGCCAATGCCTCATGTACATGATCCTTCACTTCAAGGCCATGTCAAGGCACTTAATGAATGGATAGAAAGGGATAGGAGAGTCATATTCATTCTATCTCAACACATAAGCAATAGCATGATAGGGCATATACAAGACTTGGACACATCCAAGAAGGTTTGGGAGACCTTGGAGAGATTGTACTCTTCATCAACCAAGGCAAGGAAGATTCAACTCAAGAATGAGCTCAATAATCTTAGGAAATCACCAAGTACTAACATAAATGAGTACATTTTGAAGGTTAAGGAACTTGCTGATGCTTTAGGCTCAATTGGGAGCCCAATCGAAGATGATGATCTTGTTGCACACACTCTCAATGGCTTGAGAGAGGATGAAAGGTGGAAAGAATTCACCACATCAGTTTATGTGAGGGATTCCCTACCAAAATTTGATCAATTAGTCACATTGATGGTGACCGAGGAGATGAACCAAGGAGGTTCACAATCAAAGGGCAGCCAAGCCCAAGTTTTCTATGTAGGTAGAGGCAAAGGCAAAAGAGGTGGACAAAACTCCCAAGAGAGAGGGAGAGGAAGGTCAAGCTCAAACTCAAGCAACCAAGAAGGCTCCAACCAAAGCTATGGATCAAGAGGAATAGGAAGGAGTAGAGGAAGAGGAGGAAGATCACGTGGAAGAGAAGCATCCAATGGAGACTGCTACAATTGTGGAAAACCGGGCCATTATGAGAGAGATTGTTGGTCCAAAGGAGGAGGCAATCAAGGATACAAAAGGAACCAAGGTAATTATGCTAGTAATTCAACAAATTCATAAAATGAGAACTTGCTTATGATGTATGGTTCAAGTGAAAGAGTTAATTCAGATTTTACATGGTACATTGATAGTGGTTGTAGCAACCATATGAGTTGCAATAAAGATGTTTTCTTTAATTTACATTCACCCATCACTCAAGGACATGTAGAGACAGGGGATGACACTGAGCACAAGATTACACATGTGGGAGATGTTGCATTGAATGGATCTCAAAGCTCCAAGGTGTTGAAGGATGTGTTGCATGTGCCAACCATCACAAAGAACTTGGTTTCGGGAGGTCAAATGGTTGAAAAAGGTTATGAGGTGACATACACACACATAAATCCATACACACTCATAGACACACACACATACACGTAGACACACACACATACACACACATATACACACAGAAACATACACACATAGACACATACACACATAATGATGCATATACACACATACACATGCATGCACACATACACACACATACACGCACACACATAAACACATACACACATACACACATACACACACATATGAGCATACACACACACATAGAGAGACATACACACACATACACATACATGCATACATTACGCATATGCATATGCATACATACATACTTACATGCATACACACACATATGCATACATAATGCACATGCATACATACACATACATAATGCATACACACACATGTGCATAATAATGCATACATAATGCATACACACACATACACACACATATGCATACATACATGCATACACATACACACATAGACACACACACACACATATACACATACACACTCATAGACACACACACATACAGGTAGACACACACACATACACACACATATACACACACACACATAGACACATAGACACATACACACATAATGATGCATACACACACATACACATGCATACACACATACACACACATACACACACACATACACACATACACACATACACACACATATATGCATACACACACATAGAGAGACATACACACACATACACATACATGCATACATATGCATACATACATACTTACATGCATACACACACATATGCATACATAATGCACATGCATACATACACATACTTAATGCATACACACATATGCATACATAATGCATACACACACATACGAACACATGCATACACAATGCACGTGCATATGCATACATACGTGCATACACATACACACATAGACACATACACACACATAGACACATACACACACATAAACACATACACACTCATATAGACATACACACTTACACACACACATCCATACACATTTACACACACACATACACATGCACACCGACACATATATATATATAGATACACACGTATATACACACATAGACACACACACATACACACACAAACACATACACATACACACAAATATATACACACACACATATAGACATACACACACTTACAAACACACACACACACATCCACACACATTTAGACACACACATAACCATGGATATAGACACATATATAAAGATACACACACATACACACACACACACACATATATGCTTATACTTACATAATGCACATATGCATACATACATACACACACATACACACACACATACACACATACACACACATATATGCATACACACACATAGCGAGACATACACACACATACGCATACATACATACATACATATGCATACATAATGCATGAACATATGCATACATACATACTTACATGCATACACTACAAGAAAAAGGGGGGCGTAGCGACACCCCCGAATTGGAAAAAAAACGGGAACCGTCGCTTATGCGTCGAGGTCGTCGCATAAGCGACGGTAGGAATTTCGAATTTTTTTCCCCCCACCTTTGTCACATAAGCGACGCTAGCATCCCTTATGTGACGCTAATTAAAGAGCGTCACTAATTTCATCGCTGCCTAGCGACGGTGTGAGCGACATTGGCAAACTGCAGAGCGTCGCATATGTGACGCTCTGGAATGTAAAAAAAAAAAAAATTGATTTCTCCCGGCACATTTGTGCTGGGACTTGGACGCGAGCAAGAAGAGACCGAGAGAGAGAGAGAGAGAGAGAGAGAGAGAGAGAGAGAGAGAGAGAGAGAGAGAGAGAGAGAGAGAGAGAGAGAGAGAGAGAGAGAGAGAGAGAGAGAGAGAGAGAGAGAGAGAGCGAGAGAGAGAGGGCCGCACAAACTAATAGCGAGCACGTATGCACACACACACACCTACACACACATACATATGTACACACACATATACACACATAGACACACACACATACACATAGACACACACACACATACACACAAATACACACACATATACACACATACACAAATAAGGTTGCATACACACATGCACACACATATACACATACATATACACACACATACACACATACACAGACACATACACACACACATACACACACACATACACACACATACACACACACATACGCACACACATACACACACATATATGCATACACACACATAGAGAGAGAGACATGCACACACATACACATACATGCATACATAATGCATATGCATATGCGTACATCCATACATACTTACATGCATACACACACATATGCATACATAATGCATATGCATATGCGTACATACATACATACTTACATGCATACACACACATATGCATGCATAATTTACATGCATACATACACATACATAATGCATATGCATACATACACATACATAATGCATACACACACATATGCATACATAATGCATACACACACATACACACATATACATACATACACACATAGACACATAGACACATACACACATACAGACACATAGACACATACACACACATAAACACATACACACTCATAGACACACACAGATACACATAGACACGCACACACATACACACGCATATACACACACATACACACATAGACACATACACACATAATGATGCATTCACACACATACACATGCATACACACATAGACACACATATACACACACACATAGACACACATATACACACACATATACACATATACATACACACTCATAGACACACATACACATGCATACACACATAGACACACATATACACTTACACATCCAAACATACACACTCATAGACACACATTCATACACACACACATCCAAACATACAGACTCATAGACACACACACATACACACAGACGCGCACACACATACACACACATATACACACACACATACACACATAGACACATAGAAACATAATGATGCATTCACACACATACACATGCATACACACATAGACACACATATACACACACATACACACATACACACATACACACACATATATGCATACACACACACACATAGAGAGACATACACACACATACACATACATGCATACATATGCATACATAATGCATATGCATACATACACATACATAATGCATACACACACATATGCATACATACACATACATAATGCATACACACACATATGCATACACACACATATGCATACATAATGCATACACACACATACACAAACCTATGCATACATACATGCATACACATACACACATAGACACATACACACACATACACACTCATAGACGCGTAGCGACACATACACATAGACACACACACATACACACACATATACACAAACACATAGACACATACACACATAATGATGCATAGACACACATACACATGCATACACATACATATGCTCATAGGTACACACACATACACATAGACACACACACACACATACACACACATACACACACACACATGCACACATAGACACATACACACATACACATGCATACACACACATACACATGCATACACGCATATAGACACATATACACACACATACACACATACACACACATATATGCATACACACACATAGAGAGACATACACACATAAACACATACATGCATACATAATGCATATGCATATGCATACAATGTACATACATACTTACATGCATACATAATGCACATGCATAGATACATACACACACACAGACACATACACACATAGACACATACACACATAGACACATACACACAAATAGACACATACATACTCATAGATACACATGTTGGAACATCAAGATTACACTATGCTTGAGGTGGATTTGATCTACATCAAAGGCTATCGCGTCGAAAGAATATCCGTTGGAGAGTTCTTTTTCATATGCTCATTTATTGTATTTTTTTGAGAGATTTTTGATGGCTCATTTACCATTGTAAACGCCTTGAGCTTGACACATGTAAAGGTAGAAATATAGAAAAATCCCACGAATTTTTGGTGGTTGAAGTTGCATTCAATCAAGCAATCAATCACCTAAAAGTAGATCAATCAAGATCTTCACTTTTCCTAGATTGTAGGAAAGTGAATTGATTCCCTCCAACAACCATTCCCACCTTCATTTGAATTCAAATTCAACTTGTAAAAGTCGTGGAACACTCCTAGAGTCTATATAAAGACTTGAAATCACTTGTACATTACATGGAAGCAATATACATACACTTATGACCATCATTGTCTTGCTCCTTCAATTTTCTGCATCATCTTCTTCGCCAACAGTAATCTTGCAGAGGCTGCTGCTCTCTCTCCAGAGCTCCAAAGTGAGTGCAAGAAGACGCATTGGAAAGGTATAAGTGTCTAGTTTATGACTGTAAGGTTTCAAAGCATTTGGTTCAGAAGATTGGGAGAAATCTCAGTTTTTCTACCTCAGGGTCAATCTCTGCGTATTCCTGAAAAATAGGAAGTATCACCGGTTAATGTCGCATTCATTCCTATAGCATATTTTGCTTATTCCTTATACTTTTGTGCATTCCATACACTCAACCCTATGTGTATCACTCCCATAAAACAATTTTTTCTAATTGTAATCACGCTGGTCGCTATGGGCATTTGAAGTTCATTGTCTCTTCCATAGATAGTAAGTTTTTTGAGCTAGTCGACCCACGAACCTATCTGTTTTGTATCGACTCATTCTCCTTGATGCTCCAAAGTACATAGTGTGTTTCTTTGCACTTATAGCATGCCTATAAGGTCTTTTTGAGTCTCCATAAGCTCAAGGGCTAGTCTTGTGCCGGTTGGCTTGACCAAACTTTGTCGCCTCGAAACGCACTTTTCTACCTTCGACAAGCTTTTCCAAGTTCTTTCAGTGGTATCAGAGCTAGATCATGATGGGTGACGGCTTTCCCTCAATGATCGAGAAGCTTGATCGACACAACTACGCGGCTTGGCAAATCAGAATGGAGGCCTACTTGCAAGGTAGAAATCTTTATGGAATTGTAGCAGGTTGATGAAGTTATGCCTATTCCAAGATCCAAAGGAGGACCTACACAAGAGGAGACAGATAAGCTCACACTTTGGTGCGCAAGGGATGCTCAAGCAAGGTCGTACATACTAAACTCTATCTTTGACTTTCTATTACCACATATTAGAGGATGCAAGACATCTCAAGAGACTTGGGATGCCCTGGAGACTTTCTTTTCTGCTAGTACCAAAGCAAGAAAGAATCATCTTTGGAACGAGTTCAACAAAATGAAGAAGACACCTAAACAAACCATCATAGAGTTTGTTACCAAGGTCAAGGAGGTTGCGGATCAGTTAGCATCCATTGAGAGCTAATTGAAGAAGAGGTCATCATGAGGCAAATTCTCAACGGCATTCGAAGTGATAAGCAATGGAAATCCTTCACGACGGCTTATGATCTCATCATGGATGTGCAGACTCCAGACTTCAACATCTTTCTTCATGGTAATTCAACGAGTGCTCTATATGCAGATAAGAAGGATAAGAAGCAGAAAGGCAAGAAGAAGGAAGAAGATGAAGAAGAGACTTCCCAAGCCAACTTCGCAAGCAAGAGCAAGTCGAAAGGGAAGAAGAAAGGACCAAAGCAAGACAAAGCCAAAGGTCAGAATGTTCAACCTTGTGCGATATGCGATAAGACCAACCACACCACTCAGAATTGCTGGTTCAATGGGAAGACCCAGAAAGGAAGTGGAAGAGGCTATAATAGAAGGGACTACAACAATTATTCAGAAGATCAACCACATGAAGACTCATTGCTTTTTATGAATCTCAGCCACAAAGAAGGTAAAGAAGATGATCATTTGTTCTACATAGATTCAGGATGTTCGAATCATGTTGCAGGCAACATTGCTCTTCTATCTGATTTGGAAAGTCCAAAGCATAGACATGAAGTGCAAACAGGGGATGACACAAAGCACAATGTGGAGAAGATTGGTAATGTCAAAGCTTCCAATGGCACGACAAACATTCTAAGTAAGGTTCTCTATGTACCCACTATCACTAAAAACCTAATAAGTGTAGGCCAAATAGTTGGAAAAGGCTTGCAAGTTAGGTTCACCCAACATGGATCTTTTGAGGAAGATCCATGTCAAGGCTTCAAGAAGATAGCCCGAGGTGAGAAGCATGGTAGGCTGTTTACTTTTGAAGTAGGAGAAACCAGGAACATAGGTCTATTCAACTTTGGGTCTCAAACCCTAAGTGAGCTTGAAGTGTGGCATAAGAGACTTGCTCATGTGAATGAAAGAACCTTGAAGGATATATGCAGGGATCAAAGTGTTCTAGGACTGCCGAACATATCAAAGCAACACATGATCAACAGGTGTGATGCATGTCAGATTGGGAAGGCACAAAGACAACCATTCAACCACAAAGGCTACATCCATAACAACTTGTTGGACTTAGTACATACAGATGTATGGGGACCAAGTCAAGAACCTTCATTGGCAAGATCAAGGTATTATGTCTCATTTATTGACGACCATAGTAGATGGATTGTTCTATACTTTATCAAGAGTAAGAATGAAGTATTTGATTGCTTCAAAAAGTATCTTGCACATGTGGAGAATCATACAGGTAGATCACTAAAGAAGCTTAGATTTGATGGAGGGGGAGAATACTTCTCCAAAGAGTTTGATGAGTTCTTACAGAACAAAGGTATCAAAAGGGAAGTGACTACCAGGTATTCTCCTCAACTAAATGGAATTGCAGAGAGGAAAAACAAGACATTGGTTGGATCAGCCCGAACAATGCTTGAAGAGAAGAAGTTGCCACATTATCTATGGGCAGAAGCTATTTCAACTGCAGTGTACCTTGTCAATCGACTACCATCCAAATCACTTCAAGGTATGACTCCTTATGAAGCATGGCATGGAAGAAAAGCTAGTCTTGGGCATTGCAAGGTTTTTGGTTGTTTAGCTTATGTTCATATACCATCACAAATAAGAGGTAAGCTAGATGAAAGGGCAACAAAGGCAGTGTTTATTGGATATGATTCAACTCAGATGGGTTACAGGTTCTTCAATCCTTCAACCAAGCAATTCACTACAAGTAGAGATGTTGTGTTTGAAGAACACAGGTCTTGGTATGATGAAGACAAACAAAAGGTAACACTACCATATGATCTTGATTCTGACTCTCATCAATTAGGAAGCAAGCATGATACACAGGTCCAGGATCCAAGAAGTGACGCAAACAATGACCAAGATGAAAGAGAAAGGGATTTCAAGCTATGGAAGTCAAGAGGCAAAGCAAAGATGCAAGAGGTTGGAGAATGCTCCAAACAAGCACCTAGAAGATCAGTAAGAGAGAAGAAACAGCCAGAAAGGTATGGATATGATTCCACATTTGTTAGGAAGCATTCAATATACTTGGCAAAAGACTCTATTTCAGAGGAACCCTCAACCTACGAAGAGGCAAAAGGAAACCCTAATTGGGAAAAGGCCATGAACGAAGAGATAGATGCATTGAAGGAGATGGACACTTGGGATTTGGTTCCAATGTCACCGAGTCAAAAGGTAATTGGTTGCAGATGGGTATATAAAGTTAAAAGAAATTCAGATGGATCAGTTTGCAGGTACAAGGCATGATTAGTTGCCAAAGAATGCTCACAAACTCATGGTATAGACTATGAGGAAACATTCTCACCAGTTGCAAAGATGACTACAATCAGGACATTGATAAGTGTAGCTGCTGCAAGGAATTGGAAACTCCTCCAACTTGATGTGAAAAATGCATTCTTAAATGGTTGGATAAGTGAAGAGGTATACATGTCACAACCATCAGGTTTTGAAAACCCTAATCATCCATCTTATGTTTGCAGACTTAAGAAAGCATTGTATGGATTGAAACAAGCTCCAAGAGCTTGGAATTACAGGTTGGTTACATATCTTCAAGATCAAGGGTTCAAAGCTAGCAGCTCAGATCCTTCTCTATTCATCAAAAGGGATCACAATGAGGTTATCTATCTATGTGTATATGTAGATGATATTATTGTGACAGGTGATGATCTAAATGGCATTCAAAGGAGCAAGAGACACATGCAAGAGGAGTTCAAAATCAGTGGCCTAGGTGAGCTCACATATTTCCTAGGTATGTTGGTGATATACACAGATGAAGGAATGTATTTGACTCAAAGAAGATACATTCAGGATCTTCTTCTCAAGTTCAAAATGGAGAACACTAAACCTACAGGTACACCTTTGGAGATGAATCATAAACTTAGTGTTTATGAAGGTGAGAAAATTGAAGACATTAAAGAGTATCAAAGCTTGGTAGGTAGCTTGATATATGGTACTCATACAAGGGCAAACATCTCATATACTGTGGGAGTGCTTAGTCAGTTCATGCACTCACCGAGAAGACCACACATGGATGCGGCTAAGAGAGTGCTTAAGTATGTCAAAGGTACAATCAACGAAGGTATATTCTATCCTTACTCTTCAGATTTGGATATCAAAATCTACTCAGATGCAGATTGGGCAGGAGCTAAGGATGATAGAAAAAGTACATCTGGTTACTTAGCATTTGCGGGTTGGAAGCTAGTGTCATGGAGTTCCAAGAAGCAACCAACAGTTGCTTTATCCTCAACTGAAGCAGAGTACAGAGGCTTGACCATAGCAACTCAAGAGGCAATATGGTTGAAAGCATTGTATACAGATTTGGGACTAGTGAGTTCCAAACCTCACATATTTGGAGATAATGTAAGTTCCATGCATCTAACGGCAAATCCTATTTTTCATGCGAGAACCAAACACATAGAAGTCCATTACCACTTCATTAGGGAGAAGCTCATGGCAAAGGAGATGGATTTTTCTTTTGTTCCAACTGAAAAGCAAGTAGCAGATATGATGACGAAGGCACTTGATGGAATAAAGCTTTGTAGATTCAAGGCTATGGCAGGTATTTAACCTATCAGAGAATGAAGAATCAAGCATACTTTAGCTTGAGGGGGAGCTGTTGGAACATCAAGCTTACACTATGCTTGAGGTGGATTTGATCTACATCAAAGGCTATCGCGTCGAAAGAATATCCGTCAGAGAGTTCTTTTTCATATGCTCATTTATTGTATTTTTTTGAGAGATTTTTGATGGCTCATTTAGCATTGTAAAAGCATTGAGCTTGACACATGTAAAGGTAGAAATATAGAGCCAAAATCCCACGAATTTGTGGTGGTTGAAGTTGCATTCAATCAAGCAATCAATCACCTAAAAGTAGATCAATCAAGATCTTCACTTTTCCTAGATTGTAGAAAAGTGAATTGATTCCCTCCAACAACCATTCCCACCTTCAATTGAATTCAAATTCAACTTGTAAAAGTCGTGGAACACTCCTAGAGTCTATATAAAGACTTGAAATCACTTGTACATTACATGGAAGCAATATACATACACTTGTGACCATCATTGTCTTGCTCCTTCAATTTTCTGCATCATCTTCTTCGCCAACAGTAATCTTGCAGAGGCTGCTGCTCTCTCTCCAGACCTTCAAATTGAGTGCAAAAAGACTCATTGGAAAGGTAAAAGTGTATAGTTTATGCCTGTAAATTTGCAAAGCATTTGGTTCAGGAGATTGGAAGAAATCGTAATTTTTCTGCCTCGGGGTCAATCTCTGCGTATTCCTGAGAAATAGGAAGTATCACCGGTGAATGTCGCATTCATTCCTATAGCATATTTTGCTTATTCCTTATACTTTTGTGCATTCCATACACTCAACCCTATGTGTATCACTCCCATAAAACAATTTTTTCTAATTGTAATCAGGCTGGTCGCTATGGGCATTTGAAGTTCATTGTCTCTTCCATAGATAGTAAGTTTTTTGAGCTAGTCGACCCGCGAATCTATCTGTTTTGTATCGACTCATTCTCCTTGATGCTCCAAAGTACATAGTGTGTTTATTTGCACTTATAGCATGCCTATAAGGTCTATTTGAGTCTCCATAAGCTCAAGGGCTGGTCTTGTGCCGGTTGGCTTGACCAAACTTCGTCGCCTCGAAACGCACTTTTCTACCTTCGACAAGCTTTTCCAAGTTCTTTCAACACACACATACACATAGACACAAACATACACACACATATACACAGATACACATAATGATGCATACACACACATACACATGCATACACACATACAGACACATGTACACACACATTCACACACATGTACACACACATTCACACACATACACATACATGCATACATATTGCATATGCATATGCATACATACATACTTACATGCATACATAATGCACATGCTTACATACACATACATAATGCATACTCACACATAGAGAGACATACACACACATACACATACATGCATACATATTGCATATGCATATGCATACATACATACTTACATGCATACATAATGCACATGCTTACATACACATACATAATGCATACACACACATACACACATATGCATACATAATGCATATGCATATGTATACATACATACTTATATGCATACATAATGTACATGCTTACATACACATACATAATGCATACACACACACATACACACATAGACACATACACACATAATGATGCATACACACCCATACATATGCATACACACACATATGCATACATACATGCATACACATACACACACATAGATACATACATACACATAAACACATACACACTCATAGACACACACATACACATAGACACACACACATACACACATAGACACTTACGCAATGATGCATACCCACATACACATGCATACATAGACACACATAATGATGCATACACACACATACATATGCATACACACACATATGCATACATACATGCATACACATACACACACATAGATACATACATACACATAAACACATACACACTCATAGACACACACACATACACATAGACACACACACACACATATACACACACATACGCACATAGACACATACACACGTAATGATGCATACACACATACACATGCATACATAGACACACATAATGATGCATACACACACATACATATGCATACACACACATATGCATACATACATGCATACACATACACACATAGACACATACACAAACATAGATACATACATACACATAAACACATACACACTCATAGACACACACACATACACATAGATACACACACACATATACACACACATACACACATAGACACATACACACATAATGATGCATACACACATACACATGCATACATAGACACACATAATGATGCATACACACACATACATATGCATACACACACATATGCATACATACATGCATACACATACACACATAGACACATACACACACATAGATACATACATATACATAAACAAATACACACTCATAAACACACACATATACACATAGACAACACACACATATACATACACACATAGACACATACACACATAGACACATACACACATAATGATGCATAAACACACATACACATGCATACACACACATATGCATACATACATGCATACACATACACACATAGACACATACACACACATAGATACATACATACACATAAACACATACACACTCATAGACACACACACATACACATAGACACACACACACATATACACACACACAAACACACATACTAGACACTTACACGCATAATGATGCATACACACACATACACATGCATGCACACATACAAACACATATACAGACACACATATACACATATTACACACATATATGCATACATACACACATATATGCATACACACACATAGAGACACATACTCACACATACACATACATGCATATATATACATACATAATGCATATGCATATGCATACATACATACATACATGCATACATGCATACATACACACACACATATACACATACATACACACACACATATACACACACATACACACATAGACACATATACACATAATGATGCATACACACACATACACATGCATACACACATACACACATATACACGCACATACATACACACACATGCATACATACACATACTTAATGCATACACACTTACATATGTACACGTATATATATTGATTTCTAACCATTTTGTTTTATATGTTAGGTATTATGGATCCCAGTAGAGAGAGAAAGGCGAAACTCACTCTCATAAAAACTCTTATGAGAGCAAGAGTTCCGTCTGATACTCTAGGGGCCATTATGCGTGATTACGCAGAGATGTCTAATGAGGAGCTGGATTATACGATCCAGATGCTTACCCAATGATCAGACGAGGGCTCTTCTACGGCTCCACATGCAGGAAGAGAGCTAGCTGCTCATAGGTATGTTTTGTTTTCATAAACTTTTTAAGAGAAGAATGTGGGCACTATGCGACTCTTACCTGCGCTTTATCCACTTACCGTGGAAGTAAGTAAAAGTTTTACATATAATTGAAATATATATCTTATGTTTTATTTACATTATGTTTTTTATTTTTGTAGTGAGCATGATGAGAGGGATAAAAAATACGTACTTAGTTCACTTGAGACAGAGTTTGGGACAAGATGGTCGCTTAAGTGGTGTTTAAAAGAGATGCGGACACTTATGGCTCATTGGCGCGACAATGCACGGTATGGACTGCTTTTATGTATATATATGTGGATATGAGTATGTGTGTTTATGCATGTATGTATTTATATGAGAGAGAGAGAGAGTGAGACTAGAGGAATAAATACACGCATACACACACATATACATCATCCATGCACATTTACACACATATACATATACATGCACATTTATACATACACACACATACATGCATATTTTTACACACACATACACATGCAATGTTACACACATATAATGAATACACATAGACACATGCACATACTCACATACACGTACACATACTCACATACACATACACATGCATAGTTATATGTACACACACATAGACTCAAATATTCATATTTACATGCATATATACATATACACATGCATATATACACACAAAACACATGCATATGCACATATAGATACACATACATACACAACACATGCATACACATAAATAAATAAATAAATAAATAAATAAATAAATAAATAAATAAATCCTATTTCGAAAATCCTAAATTGAAAACACTAATTTCGATATTAGGGTTTTGAAATCCCTAATTTAAAAACTCTAATTCAACCTTTTAGCCATATGTTTGAAGTATGTGTACACCTCCGACGTCCTACTAGAGAGATGTCTCTCCTCCCAACCTTATGCCTCTATATATAGCTACTTGAATCAACGAGGATCATAATATATGTAAAGATATATACCCATCATGTAGATAGGATACATAAATATAAAATGGAGTTGATATATTATGCATCACACATACATGCCTAAATGCACACTTAAATTTATATATACATACTAACATATTTACATGTACACATTTACACATAGACAGATATACATATATACATGTACACATCACATATACATGCCTACATGCACACATAAACATATATATACATGCATACATATTTACATGTACATATTTACACAAAGACACATATACATATATGCATGTACACAATTATAAACACTTGCATACATTACATGAATACGTGAATATTTTACATGAATGCATATGCATATATACACATATGCATATTTAACACATGTATACATATATCAAACACATGCAAACACATACATATACATTAAATACATATATATGCATACTAACATATGTATACATATAATACACATGAATACACACACATATGCATACATACATGATAGAAATTTGCTCCTCGAAGATAAAGCTATATATGAAATAATTAGGCATAACCCCAAGCTTCATGTTCTAACTTAGAAGAACATGATTTCATCTCTCTAATAGGATTCATCGTTATTCAAGTTAATAAAAAAAACCTATTATCTGATATCCATTCAGAAGGTTCAAGTTATTGATCGATAACTAGAGTAGAATTTACTATCTAATCTGCTCATATGTTTTCATTATTGCCATGATTTTGGTAAGACATCAATACAGTCTCATCTTCATTATCCTTATTGATTTCATTTATTTCTTCTATTGTTAAATCTATGTTCTCATGAATCATATCATCTATTGATGGATTAATATCTATTTCTGGTAATTCCTCTTCCTCATCAGTAGAATCAGCATGTAGAGAATTATCCTCTTCATAAAAAACATTAGTATCATTATCACGTATAATGATTTTAATTTCTATTTCAGATGTCGATGTATCAGTATCTGATGCTGAATCATCAAGAGGACTTTCTTTGATCTCTCTAACAATAAACTGTTCAAACAATGGCCTACCTCTAGGTTGCACATGAATGACTTGCCACCAAGGATGAGCATCTGGGTTTTTATAAAAAAATGCTTGTTCAATATGCCTAGGAAGAATATATGGTTCTTTAGTAGATCGCATTACCTTGGAAGAATCAATTGCCCAAAACCCAGATAATTCCTTTCTCAATGTAGAATTACTACCTTTATACTCTGCTCGAAACCAGTCAACCTTCAAAATGACCTATCAAAATATATAACAACAAAAACCCATTATTAGGTGCTTAAAAAAATAACTAACTCTTAAAAAAATATATAAACTTTTTTCCACCTGTTTGAATGTACGAAATGAAATATCGTAGATACCAACAATAGTTCCTACGTAACCAAGTTCGCTATCTATAAGGTTCGTGTCTTTTGAGCTAGCATGTGATAGTTGCTTGAAAGAAGCAACAATACTAGAATCCTCTGTTTTACGTAAAGAATCAATGGCTTTGATTCTAATATGCTATCCAAAAGCCCACATATTAGTGACCATTCGAGCCTGCAAAATATTTTCAATTAGTAAATAGAAACTAACATACATATATGAAAAAAATAAAATATTATTTTAATAAAATTAGCTTACGTTCACAACCTATCATTAACTCTCTTTGCTCATCTGCGATTTCTTCATTATTTCACGTTGGCGCGTTGCAAATGACTATATAGCCGATCCGTGAAAGAAGGTATATCTGTAATCTCATTATTATCGAGATTACGTCTAGATCTTTTGTTTTTTCCCCTTTTACTTCGGAGATTAATTTGAAGTTCCTCGTACTAGCTAAGGAATGCTTGCATGCATTCGCTATTATATGCTACAAAAGTAGAAACATCATTTTTTTTGTTGAAATGTAAATAAGAATGGAACCCCCTTACTTGATAATACCTCATTTGTTATTTTTGAAGAAGACTCGTTGGTCCATGCACGTGGAGCTTCTTCATGAACTCTTTCAAGGTACTCACTAATGTAATACATGCACTCTTCAAGCATCCAACCCTTTGCCATGGATCCTTCTAGTTTTGCTCTTTGTCGCACATAACATTTTAGTATTCCCATAAATCGCTCGACCCAAAACATCCATCGAGTGTTGACAACACCTGCAATCTCTATCTCATCTACAAGATGGACTAATAAATGAACCCGAATATTGAAAAATGAAGTAGGAAGTTCTTTTTCCATCAAACATAGTAGCTCTTTGCATTCACGTTTTTTTTGTGGGATCGAATTTTATCGATCTCTTTGGATGTAATCCACCTATACATATCATAAAAACAATTATAAAGAAGTTAATTAAAAAATAAAAGATATATTCATATATATTAAATATAAAAGTATCATTATTACCTTATAAGTGATCCAAGACGATCCATCACATCTTGTACTCCTTTCGTTGTACATCCATCGATAACCAAAGGTAAAATATGTTTCAAAAAGTTATGCTAGTCATGGGTCTTTAACCCAGATAAGCTCTTATCATCCATAGTAAAAATGTTTTGAAACGATGCTCCATATCCTGTAGGAGTCTTAATCAATTGAATTCTATTGTTGATAGTCTGTATCTCTTTTGTTGTAAGTACCCAAGGAGCACATGCATAAGTTGTTTCTTGTCGATGTCTATCAAAAACTGGCCATAACTTTGGTTTGGATTTTTGATCTTTCAAATCATTCCTTGATGCTGTGGTATCTTTTAGTCCAAGAAGATGCTACCATAGTGAATAACCAATATTTTGGAATATATGCATAGGATCAAGAAGATGACATACTTTTAACTCTTTCCAATACTCCAAAGAATACCATATTGATATGTTCTCTACGAGTGCCAATTTTCCTTTACCTCTATTCACATACTTATTATCTGAATCATCACTGAAGATTTCTACTTCTAGATCATTCAGAGGTCCATCTGTCCATTTTTTATACCAATCCATAGGCGTCATAGGTTTTGGATACTGGCCTGTTTCAAGCTTTCCATTAAAATGTATCGCTTCTCTTTTAGATCTTAATGGATGATCATCAGGCAAGAATCGTCGATGTCGAAGATAAATATTTTTATTGAGATTCTTACTATAGATTGATCTCAACCAATCACCACAATATGGACAAGCTTTATAACCCTTAGTAGATATTCCTGCATCATGGAAAATGATAAAAATAAATTAAATCATATTTATTTACATGCATATTGAATGAAAAAATTACATCAATACCTGAACAAACGCCATATCCAGGAAAATCATGAATAGTCCAAGCCACAATACCACGAACCTTAATATGTCTTTCATTGATGCTTTTCGATACATCAACGGCATTAATACCTCTCCATAGCTCTTGAAGATTGTCAATGAGAGGAGCAAGATATACATTCATGTCTTTAACTTGTCTTTTGCCTGGGATTAAAAGTGAAAGCATTAAATGTTCCTTTTTAATGCTAAGATATGGCGGAAGCTTGTAGTTTATGACTACCACTGGCCATGTTGACCATTTACTGGATTTCATGGAGAATGGATTAACCTCATCTAATGCAACTCCTAACTTTAGATTATGTGGATTTTGTGCAAATTCAGGCCATGTAGAATCAATATGCTGAAAAGCAACACTATCATGAGGAATTCTGGTTATTCCATCTGTACTTTTGTGATCATGTCCCCAAGTCAAAAGCTTTGATAATTCGGGGCTTTGAAACATATTTCTAATCCGTGGAGCCAATGGAAAATGTCTCAATACCTTTTTTGGCATTTTACCTTCTTCACCCTTATATCGAGGAGATTGACATTTGGGACATGTCAAAGAGTCTGCATATTCACCTCTATATAAAATACAATCGTTAGGACATGCATGTATACATTGATAATCTATACCAAAATTGTTGATTATCTTCTTCATTTCATCATGTGAGGTAGGAAGAATATTCTGACTTGGTAAAAACTTTTCAGATAATAACCTGTAAGTTTATCAAAAAAAGATTTATTAAAAAAGGTAAATAAATAAATATACATATATACATGCAGGTTTTTATTCTTACTTTAGATAAGTTAAGAACAAGAACTTGAATTGAATGGACACTTTTTGTCCGCGCATCTTTTAAAACTATTAATGCATCTTTCAAAATATTTACACAAAATTTGATTGTTTTGGATGGCAGGATACGATTGTTTTTTTTGGAGGATATGAAGTATGTACCTTCATTGAATGGTTTGTCGATTCACACTTTCAAACTGAACATATGTGTGAATTGACAAATCATTCATATCCTCCAAAACACACAATCGTATCCTGCCATCCAAACAATCGTATCCTGCCATCCAAACAATCATATCCTGCCATCCAAACAATTGTATCCATTCAATTCAAGTTCTTCTTCTTACCTTATCTAAAGTAAGAATAAAAACGTGCATGTATATATATATATATATATATATATATATATATATATATATATATATATATATATATATATATATTTATTTATTTATGCATATATATATATATATATATATATATATATATATATATATATATATATATATATATATATATATATATATAGAAAATTGAAAATTATACCTTAATTCAAAACAGATACATTACTCCATCCAAAATGATTTTGAAGGTTGAGAATAAGTAAGCTCGCACTTAGTCGTGTCAAACGACTTCCTTCATATACATGCTTTAGACATTTCTCTCGAAGATATTTCTCATTTTTAGAAATATCAATGCTCTCACTGTCATTTTGATACCCATCCTCAATAAAATCTGCCATACCATCATCTTCATCATTGTCACACAAATCTTGTACTTTATCGTCTTTTGAGTATAGATCTTTCAACTTTGCATATTGCACAGGATTAGTTTTGCGTAGCCTCCTCATGGAAGCTTCTGATAATCATGGTCTTACTGGTAATTGTGAATCCTGTAGACGAATATCATCAACATCATATGTTGGAATCTACACATGTAAATAAAACTCATTAGTATTCCATAAATGAATAAAAAGTAAACTTCAAATATAAAATTAAGTATATAACTTATTAAATATGGATAGAAAATTTTTATTCTCTCTAGCTATTGGAGGTCTACGCCATCCATAATTCACTAATAGTTCATCACCAGCATGTAATGTAGTAATAGCATTGACAACTATGTATCTTGATACATCTCTACTCATGTATGGTGATTCATGACTATTTTCACGCTCCTCAAATGTGCAATTAGTCCTTGAACTATTATGTAACCCTCGACTACTATTTATTAAACCTGCTATATTTCCATGTGTGTAAGGTCTTCCATCAATATATAATCTTTCATTTTCTGCATGTAAAATCCTTCTACTAGTAAGGGATGCTGCGTTCAAGCATATTCCATAAGTACTCATGCCTCATGCTTTGAACATAACATGAAAGTCGATGCCAATCTCCCCATCCATATATAGGACCACTAAATGACATAAGAGTGACTTCAGAGTTCGGAGGCACATACAAATCCTCTACAATAAAGAGACCACGACCAGCATTAGTAATAGTGGATGGAGCAATCATATAGCGATTACCCCAAAAGTTGAAAACCTCTCCATCTAAAGGAAGTGGTCCTCTATTCCATCCTCCATATCTTCTTCTATCATATGTTTGTACTAAAGAACGATCACGATCTGGCAATGGATAATCTCTAGCCGTTTCATTCTCTAAACCAGGAGGTAGAGGATTTCTAGAAACCTCTGCTTGTAATTGATGAACAACAAGTCCATGACGTGTACGAGGTATATTAACATTATGAGAAAAATCATCATCATCATCATCATCGAGCAAGTATTCTTGTATATCAACAATAATTTGATTTCATATATGGTTTTTAAGTAAAATAATGACATTAATATATATAGAAAATACATACCCAAGCATTATCACATTGACTAGGTGATGGTGCACGCTCAAAAGTACCATACTCTGCCTCATGTTCAATACATTCGAATCATGGTCTTTGATACGTGCCATAACAAGAGTTACACCAACATATAATATGCTCTTCATAGTAAATTTCAATCATAATTCCTATCGGAGGACACATGTGAAGTCGTTGCATGGGTAGGAGGTGGTGGAGTACCTTCTGATTGATCAGAATCTGCACATAATAAGAAACATAAAAAAAAAATATAAGTTATGTATCCATCAAATATATTTAAAATTAAATATTTCATATACTTACAGTATAAAGTCATTGCACGAAGAGGAGACGATGGTGGAGTTCCACCTGATTGATCAGAATCTACAAACAATGGTATTTGATATTAATAATTTGATTATCTACATAAACAAAAAATTCACATATACATATTTACACATACACACAAATTCAAATAAACACATTTACACATACACAAATATTCACATATACACAACTACATATTATTGTGGGATAAATGCATGTATTTTGTATGAATGAGTGTATATGCATGCATGTGTGTGTACATATATATGTGGATATGTATAACTGTGTTTATGTTATATGTATGTATATGTGTATATGTATACATATATGCATGCGTATATGTTTGCATGTATATGTGTATGTGTATGTGTGTGTATATATGTGTATGTATTCTGAATTTTTTTCTTGTTTGAGATTAAATTAACAGGAGATATTGTATGGTCAAAAAAAATAAGAGGCGAGGTAACATACCACCTGAGTCGTAGCAGATTTTTCGTAGACAGCTACGTCTTCAAGAGTCATTTCCTCAGCAGAAGGTACACAAATTAATAGTTTATATTTATAATTTTTATATATTTTAGTAATTTGTTACATTTAATTTATGTATTTTTTTTCTTGAATAAACAAGCTTCTGCAAAGAAGAGAGTGGAGTCGGGCCACACATCGCACCTAGGCCAAATGGGCCATAATGGTTTTGTAGCTACGTTTGTAAGTATATGTGTTATTGTGAGTATATTTTTTATTTTAGTTAAAATGCAAGCAACTGATGTTTTTTATTTGTTTCATTGCAGCGGAAGGATTATGGCCAATATCCTACGAAACAGGAGATCGAGCATGCTACACATTTTTGATATCGGCGTTTGAGCGAGTATATACAAGCTCATCCTAAGAGTATATGTATGTGTGTGTATATGTATGTATGTGCATGTGTATGTGTGTGTATATGTATGTATGTGCATGTGCATGTATAAGTGTATATGTGTGTATGAGTATGTGCATGTTCTTGTGTATGTGTGTGTATATGTATATGCATGTATATGTATGTGAGTGTATATGTATATGCATGTATATGTATATGTGTGTATATGTATATGTATATGTATATGTGTATATGTATATGCATGTGTACATATATGCATGTGTATGTGTATGAAACATGCATGTGTATGTGGATGTGCATATACATGTATTTGCATATATGTTAATGTGTGTATGTATATATATATATATATATATATATATATAATAATGCATGCATGGACGTCTTTTTATGTGGTTGTAGGAATGTTTGTGCATATGCATGTGTATACGTGTGTATGTCTAAGTGTATGTGCACATGTATCTATGTGTATATATGTGTGTGTATGTGCATCTTCATCATGTATAAGTGTAAGTGCATATCAATAATTGTGAGTATGCTATGTGATGAAAATAACACAATTCAAATGATCTACAAAGAATAGAAATTGTACTTAGAATTGTTAGCCATACTTTTTGCTTGGTTAGCTTCTTGAATAACCTGCAATAAAGAGAGAAAGAAAAGAGAGAGAGAGAGAGAGAGAGAGAGAGAGAGAGAGAGAGAGAGAGAGAGATCTAGAGAGAGAGAGAGATCTAGAGAGAGAGAGATCTAGAGAGAGAGAGAAAATTCAAAGAGAGAAAGACGTAGAAAGAGAGAAACAAAGACAGAGGGAGACAATAAGAGAGAGCTTAGGCAAAACAACAATTCTGCATATACTTGCTTCAGCTCGTAAGCGCAACGCAATTGCGAACGTTGGAGAGCTCTTCGATCGGATGCGTGAAAATGCCGATCGCAGAGCCTCCAACGTTTTTATTTTTGTCCATCAACAGATCGTCGTGTAAGCGATGCTATTCGTCATCGTATAAGCAACAATTTTTAGCGTCGCTTATGCGACGGCGTGTAACGTCACCTATGCGACGCAAGAAAGCGTCGCTTATGCAACGTTTTTAAATTGCGTCGTTTTAGCGACGTTGTATGGGAACGCCGCAATCCCGTCGCGTCACGAGTCGCAAATACCATCGTTTAATCGACGGTCCGCACGCGATGCTAATTACGACACAAGTTGCAATTTTATAGCGACGAAATTCTGTCGCCTTAACCGTCGCTATACGCCCGTATTCCTTGTAGTGATACACACACACATATGCGTACATATGAGTACATAATGCACATGCATACACATACACACACATAGACACATACACACACATACACACACATATGCATACATAATGCACATGCATACACATACACACACATAGACACATACATACACATAGACACATACACACACATATATACATAGATTTACACACACATACACATGCATACACACACATAGACACACACAGAACACATACACACACACATACACACATAATGCATATGCATACATACATAATTACATGCATACACACACATACACACACATGCATACATATGCATACATACATACACACACATACATACACATGCATACATATGCAAATGCATACATACATGCTTACATGCATACACACACATACACAGAGATACATATACACAATAGACACACACACACACACACATAGAGAGAGAGACACACACACATACACATGCATGTAAAGAGACATACATACACATACACATACATGCATACATATGCATACATAATGCATATGCATATGCATACATACATACTTACATGCATACACAACACATACACAGATAGACACATACAGACTTACACACACACACATACACACATCCACACACACTTACACACACACATACACATGCATATAGACCTATATATATATATATATATATATATATATATATATATATATATATATATATAAGTGTCTGTGTAAGTGTGTATGTGTGTGTATATGTGTGTGTCTATGTGTGTGTATATATATATATATACATATGTACACACATATACACACACATACACACTTACACAGACACATACACACATCCACACACATTTACACACATACATACAAATGCATAGACACATATATATAGATACACACATATATACACATAGGCACACACAGACACATACACACATAGACACACACACATACACACACATGGACACATACACACATATATAGGCATAGACAGACACATAGAGACATACACACATATATATGCATACACACACATAGAGACACATACACACACACAAATACAAATGCATGCATACATAATGCATATGCATATGCATACATACATACTTACATGCATACACACACATACACACACATGCATACATTTGCATACATTTGCATACATAATCCACATGCATATGCATACATACATGTTTACATGCATACACACACTCACATATACACCATACACATATACACACATACATATGTACATGTGTATATATTGATTTCTAACCCATTTTGTTTTATTATGTTAGGTATTATGGATCCTAGTAGAGAGAGAAAGGCAAAACTCACTCTCATAAAAAGTCTTATGAGAGCAAGAGTTCCATCTGATACTCTAGGGATCATCATGCATGAGTACTAAGAGATGCCTGATGATGAGCTAGATTATATGATCCAGATGCTTACCCAACTATTAGAGGAGGGCTCTTCTACGGCTCCACATGCAGGAAGACAACTATCTCCTCATAGGTATGTTTTTTTTTTCATAAACATTTTTAATGATATTATAACACATGCTTTTATTTATTTTTATCTATCTATTTTCAGGACACCTATACCACCTCAAGATCATGAAAGTAGAGCAGAGTTGCCGATGAGGACATGCATAGGCACCTTAGGGCTAGAGTGTGATATAGAGCCAGAGGGGAACATTGTGTACATAGGGAATGGATTGGAGTTCAAGAGAAGAATGTGGGCATTATGCGACTCTTACCTGTGCCTTCTTACCGTCGAAGTAAGTATAAATTTTACATATAAATTGAAATAAATATCTTATGTTTTATTTACATGAGTTTTTTAAATTTTTGTAGTGAGCATGATGAGAGGGATAAAAAATACATACTTAGTTCACTTGAGACAGAGTTTGGGATAGGATGGTCGCATAAGTTGTGTCTAAACGAGATGCGGACACTTATGGCTCACCGTCATGATAATGCATGGTATGCATTGCTTTTATGTATATATACGTGGATATAAGTATGTGTGTTAATGTATGTATAAATGTATATGAGAGAGAGAGAAAAGAGTGAGACTATAGGTACAAATACATGCATGCACACACATATACATCATACATGCACATTTACACACATTTACACATACATGCACTTTTATACATACACACACATACATGCACATTTTTACACACATATACGCATGCATGCAATTACACACATATAATGAATACACATATACACATACACATACTCACATACACATACACATACACATGCATAATCATATGTACACACACATAGACTCATATAATCATATTTACATGCATATATACATATACACATGCATATACACACACACACATAGCACATGCATATGCACATATAGATACACATACATACACATGCATATGCACATATAGAAACACATACATACACACATGCATGCACACTGATATATATATATATATATATACATACATATATATATATACACACACACATACATATATATATATATATATATATATATATATATATATATATATATATATATATATATATATATATATATATATATATATATATATATATATATATATATATATATACATACATACATACATACATAGATACTTAGATATCTATATATAAATAAATAAATAAATCCTATTTCAAAAATCCTACTTTGAAAACACTAAATTTGATATTAGGGTTTTAAAACCCCTAATTTAAAAACTCTAATTCAGCCTTTTAGCCATATGATTGAAGTATATGTACACATTGCATCTATTCCTTTGATGTCCTACTAGAGAGATGTCTCTCCTCCCAAACTTATGCCTCTATATATAGCTACTCGAATCAATGAGGATCATAAAATATATAAAGATATATACACATCCTGTAGATACACATACATAAATATAAAATGGAGTAGATACATTATGCATCACACATACATGCCTAAATGCACACACACACACATATACACACACATATATATATATATATATATATATATATATATATATATATATATATATATATATATATATATATATATATATATATATATATATATATATATATATATATATATATATATATATATATATATATATATATATATGCATACATGTACGCATTTACACATAGACACATATACATCTATACATGTACACATCACATATACATGCCTACATGCACAAATGTATACTTATACATGCATACACAATTATAAACACTTGCATATATTACATGAATACATGAATTCTTTACATAAATGCATATGCATATATACACATATGCATACTAACGCATGCATACATATATCACACACATGCACACACATACATATACATGAAATACATATATATGCATACTAACCTATGTATACATATAATACACATGAATACACACACATATGCATACATACATGATAAAGAATTGCTCCTCAAAGATAAAGCTATATATAAAATAATTAGGCATACCCCCGAGCTTCATGTTCTAACTTAAAAGAACATGATTTCATCTCTCTAGTAGGATTCATCATTATTCAAGTTGAATAAAAAATCTATTATCTGATATCCATTCAGAAGCTTCAAGTTATTGACTCATAAATGGAGTAGAATTTACTATCTAATATGCTCATATGTTTTCATTATTGCCATCATTTTGGTAAGACATCAATATAGTCTCATCTTCATTATCCTTATTGATTTCATTTATTTTTTCTATTGTTAAATCTATGTTCTCATGAGTCACATCATCTATTGATGGGTTAATATCGATTTCTGGTGATTCCCCTTCCTCATCAATAGAATTAGCATGTAGAGTATTATCCTCTTCATCAAAAAGATTAGTAATTATCACGTATAATGATTCTAATTTCTCTTTCAGATGTTGATGTATCAGTATCTGATGCTAAATAATCAAGAGGACTTTCTTCGATCTCTCTAACAATAAACTGTTCAAACAATGACCTACCTCTAGGTTGAACATGAATGACTTGCCACCAAGGGTGAGCATCTGGGTTTTTATAAAAAAATGCTTGTTCAATATGCCTAGGAAGAATATATGGTTCTTTAGTAGATCCCATTACCTTGGAAGAATCAATTTCCCAAAACCAAGATAATTACTTTCTTAATGTGGAATTACTACCTTTATACTCGGCTCGAAACCAATCAACCTTCAAAATGACCTATCAAAATATATAAAAACAAAAACCCATTATTAGGTGCTTAAAAAAATAACTAACTCTATCATACAAAATATAAAATTTTTTCTACCTGTTTGAATGTACGAAATGAAATTTCGTAGATACCAACAATAGTTCTTGCATTTGCCATCTATAAGGTTCGTGTCTTTTGACCTAGCACCTGATAGTTGCTTGAAAGAAGCAACAATACTAGAATCCTCTGTCTTTAGTAAAGAATCAATGGCTTTGATTCTAATATGCTATCCAAAAGCCCACATATTGGTGAACATTCGAGCCTACAAAAGAAATTGAATTAGTAAATATAAACTAATATACATATATGAAAAAAATAAAATATTATGAAAATAAAATTACCTTTTGTTCACAACCTATCATTAACTCTCTCTGCTCATGTGAGATTTCTTCATTATTTGGGTTGGCGTATTGCAAACGACTATATAGCCAATCCGTGAAAGAAGATATATTTGTAATCTCATTATTATCGAGATTACGTCTATATCTTTTGTTTCTTCGCCTTTTACTTCAGAGATTTTGAAGTTCTTGTTCGTACTCAGTAAGGAATGCTTGCATGCATTCGCTATTATATGCTACAAAAGTAGAAACATCATTTTTTTCTTGAAATGTAAATAAAAATGGAACTCCCTTACCTGATAATACCTCATCTGTTATTCTGTTCCATGCACGTGGAGCTTCTTCATGAACTCTTTCAAGGTAGTCACTAACATAATACATGCACTCTTCACGCATCCAACCGTTTGCCATGGATTCTTCTGGTTTTGCTCTTTGTTGCACATAACCTTTTAATATTCCCATAAATCGCTCAAACCAAAACATCCATCGAGTGTTGACAACACCTGCAATCTCTATTTCATCTACAAGATGGACTAATATATTAACCTTAATATCAAAAAATGAAGTAGGAAGTTCTTTCTCCATCAAACATAGTAGCTCTTTGCATTCACGTTTTTTTTTGTGGGATCGAGTTTTTGTCAATCTCTTTTGATGTAATCCACCTATACATATCATAAAAAAAATTATAAAGAGGTTAATTAAAAAATAAAAGATATCCAATATTTATACATATTAAATATAAAAGTATCATAATTACCTCATGAGCGATCCAAGAAGATAGATCATATCTCGTACTCCTTTTGTTGTACATCCATCGATAACCAAAGGTAAAATATGTTTCAAAAAGTTATGCCAGTCATGGGTCTCTAACCCAGATAAGCTCTTATCATCCATAGTAAACATGTTTTGAAAAGATGCTCCATATCATGTAGGAGTCTTAATGAATTGAATTCTATTGTTGATAGTATGTATCTCTTTTGTTGTAAGTACCCAACGAATAGGTGCATAAGTCGTTTCCTATCGATGTCTATCAAAACTCGCCAAAACTTTGGTTTTGATTTTTGATCTTTCAAATCATTCCTTGATGCTATGGTTTCTTTTAGTCCAAGAAGATGCTTTCATAGTGAATAACCAATACTCTGGAATATATGCATAGGATCAAGAAGATGACATACTTTTAACTCTTTCCAATACTCCAAAGAATACCATATTTATATGATCTCTATGAGTGCCAATTTTCCTTTGCCTCTCTTCACATACTCAATCTTCATCATCACTAAAGATTTCTGATTTTGGATCTATCAAAGGTTCATCTGTCCATTTTTTATACCAATCCATAGGCATCATAGGTTTTGGACACTAACCTATTTCAAGCTTTCCATTAAAATGTATCGCTTCCCTTTTAGGTCTTAATGGATGATCATCAGGCAAGAATCATCGATGTCAAAGATAAATATTTTTGTTGAGATTCTTACTATAGATTGATCTCAACCAATCACCACAATATGGACAAGCTTTATAACCCTTAGTAGATATTCCTGCATCATGAAAATGATAAAAATATAATTAGATTAAATCATATTTATTTATATGCATATTGAATAAAAAAAATTACATCAATACCTGAACAAACATCATATCCTAGAAAATCGTGAATAGTCCAAGCCACAATACCACGAACCGTAATATGTCTTTCATTGATGCTTTTCAATAAATCAATGACATTAATACCTCTCCATACCTCTTGGAGATTGTCAATGAGAGGAACAAGATATATATTCATATCTTTAACTTGTCTTTTCCTTGGGGTTAAAAGTGAAAGCATTAAATGTTCCTTTTTAATGCTAAGATATCGTGGAAGATTATAGTTTATGACTACCACTGGCCATGTTGACCATTTACTAGATTTCATGGAGAATGGAGTAACCCCATCTAATGCAACTCCTAACTTTAGATTCTGGGGATTTTGTGCAAATTCAGGCCATGTAGAATCAAATTGCTCAAAAGCAACACTATCATGAGGAATTTTGATTATTCCATCAGTACTTTTATGATCATGTCCCCATGTCAAAAGCTTTGATAATTCGGGGCTTTGAAACATATGTCTAATCCCTAGAGGCAATGGAAAATGTCTCAACACCCTTTTTGGGATTTTACCTTCTTCGCCCTTATATTGAGGAGATTGACATTTGGGACATGTCAAAGAGCCTGCATATTCACCTCTATATAAAATACAATTGTTAGGACATGCATGTATACATCGATAATCTATACCAAGATTGTTGATTATCTTCTTCATTTCATCATGTGAGGTAGGAAGAATATTCTGACTTGGGAGTTAGCAGCACAGGTATTAATTCAACTAAAATAGGAGAAACATATGTGTCAAGAAGATTATAAAGGTTGGGTGGATAATTCTAAAGGCTACATGGATTAAAAATCTTCATTCAATATAGTATGTATAATTTGATCTTACTCTCATAACATGTGTATGTGTGTTTATGTTTTTAATAATGTATATTGTGGTTTGCATATTTTCATATCTAGACCATTGAATCGTCTCATAGTTTCCGATTTTATAGTCAATATATTACGTGTCTTGCTAAGCTGTTTACAAATATTAGGTATCAGTTACCTATGAAGGTATTAAGTCATATGTAAAATTCAAGGATCAAATTTATCGCGAATATTTTGAAACATGCACGCTCAAAAGTACCATACTCTGTCTCATGTTCAATAGATTATAATCGTGGTCTTTGATACGTACCATAACAAGAGTTACACCAACATATAATATGCTCTTGATGGTAAAATTCATCATAATTCCTATCGGAGGACACATGTGAAGTCATTGCATGGGTAGGAAGTGGTGGAGTACCCTCTGATTGATCAAAATCTGATTATAATAAGAAACAAAAAAATATATAATTTATGCAGCCATCAAATATATTTAAAATTAAATGTTTGATATACATACAGTATATATTCATTGCATGATGAGGAGATGGTGGTGGAGCTCCATCAGATTGATCAGAATCTACAAATAATGCTATTTGATATTAATAATCTGATTATTTACATACATAAACATTCACATATACATATATACACATACACACATATTCACATTTACACATTTACACATACACGCATATTCACATATACACAAATACACATCATCGTGGGATAAATGCATGTATTTTGTATGAATGAGTGTATATGCATGCATGCATGTGTGTACGTATATATGTGGATATGTATATGTGTGTTTATGTTATATTTATGTATATGTGTATATGTATGCATATATGTATGTGTATATGTTTGCATGTATATCTGTATGTGGGTATATGTATGTGTATGTGTGTGTATATATATGTTCTGATTCAGATTTTTTTTCTTGTTTCAGATTAAATTAACAGGAGATATTGTATGGTGGAGAAAAATAAGAGGCGACCTAACATACCACTTGAGACATGGTAGTTTTTTCATAGATAGCTACGTTTTCAGGAGTCATTTCCTCAGCAGAAGGTATACAAATTAATAGTTTATATTTATAATTTTCATATATTTTAGTATTTTTTTACATTTATTTTTTCTTAAATAAACACGCTACTACAAAGAAGAGAGTTGAGTCGAGCTACACATCGCACCTAGGCCAAATGGCCCATCATGGTTTTGTAGCTACATTTGTAAGTATATGTGTTATTGTGAGTATATTTTTTATTTTAGTTAAAATGCAATAAGCTTATCTTTTTTATTTGTTTCAATGAAGCGAAAGGATTATGGCTAATATCCTACAAAACATGAGATCGAGTATGCTACACTTTTTTGATATCAGTGTTGGACGAAGTATATGCGAGATCATCCAGATGCCTTTGTGAGTATTATAAAATTTTATATAATTATTTTATTTTTACGAATGGTTTAATTCTTTTACTTATTTATGTTTGTTATATGTAATACAAGAGTATTATGGAGATGAAGATATGGATTAGGTGGAGAGACAGACACAGGAGGGACGATCTCGATCATCACAGGGTGATCATGATGATGAGGATGAGGATGAGCAGGATGATCATGATGCTGCTCATGATGATGATGATCATGATGATTAAGATTTTTTATTATGACATTGGATTATATGTATTTACATTGATATATATATATATATATATATATATATATATGTGTGTGTGTGTGTGTGTATATATATATATATATATATATATATATATATATATATATATATATATATATATATATATATATATATATATATATATATATATATATATATATATATATATATATATATGTATATATATATATATATATGTATGTATATATATATATATACATATATATATATATATACATACATATATATATATATATATACATATATATATATATATATATATATATATATATATATATATATATATATATATATATATATATTTTCATTTCACCTATGTCTTGAATTGTGTGTATGGTATTAAGTAATGAAAAGTTTTGTTCTATTGATTTTATTATTGTTTATATTAAGCATGTGTTTTAGTACTTTAAATATATAATTCATTCATATGTGTGTACATAAGTGTATATGTATGTGTGTGTATATGTATGTATATGCATGTGTATGTGTGCGTATATGTACGTATGTGCATGTGCATGTGTAAGTGTATATGTGTGTATAGGAGTATGTGCATGTGCATGTGTATGTGCGTGTATATGTATGTGCATGTATATGTGTAACTCTATGTGTATATGTGTGTATGTGCATGTATATGTGTATATGTATGTATGTGCATCTGTGTGTGCATGTGTATATGTGTCTGTACGTATGTGCATTTATATGTGTATATATGTGTATGTGTGTGTATATATACATATGTGCATATGTATGTGTATGTGTATAAACATATACAAATGTATGTATATGCATGTGTATATGTATGAAACATGCAAGTGTGTGTGGATGCATTTCCATTTGCATCCATGTGCATGCATGTGGATGTGCATATACATGTGTTTAAGTATATGTTAATGTGTGTATGTGTGTGTGTGTGTATATATATATATATATATATATATGCAATAATGCATGCATGTAAGTCTTTTTATGTGGTTGTAGAAATGTTTGTGCATATGCATGTGTATGTGTGTGTATGTGTAAGTGTATGTGCACATGTATTCGTGTGTATATATGTGTGTGTATATGCATGTGTATATGTGTATATGTGTGAATGTGCATCTTTATCATGTATAAGTGTATATGTGTATATGAATAAGTGTGAGTATGCTATCTTATGAAAATAACACAATTCAAATGATATACAAAGAATAGAACTTGTACTTACAATAGGTAGCCATACTATTTTGCTTGGTTAGCTTCTTGAATAACTTGCAATAAAGAGAGAGAGAGAGAGAGAATTCAAAGAGATAAAGACGTAGAAAGAGAGAAACAGAGATAGAGAGAGACAATAAGATAGAGCTTAGGCAAAACAACAATTCTGCATATACTTGTTTGAGCTCTTAAGCACAGTGCAATTGGGAACGTTGGAGATCTCTTCGATTAGACGCATGAAAATGCTGATCGAAGAGCCTCCAACATTTTAATTTTTTTCCATCAACAGACCATCATGTAAGTGATGGTAAGGCATCGTAAAAACCACTAGAATTCGCATCACATAATCGACATTTTTTAGCGTCGCTTATGCGACGCAAAAAGCATCGCTTATGCGAAGCTTTTTTAAACCATCGCATTAGCGATGCTCTATGGGAGCGTCGCACACACCGTCGTGCCATAGGTCGAAAAAAATGTCGTTTGGCTCGCCGTTTGATCAACGGTCCATGCTCGACGCTCCTTGCAATGCATTTTGCAATTTTATAGCGACGAAATTGTGTCGCCTTAACCATCACTATGTGCCCGTACTCCTTGTAGTGATAAATGCATGTGATCACCATCACAAGTAAAATCAAAATCACTCGCTAAATTTAGCTATCAGAATCGGCACCATTATTTTTTCTTTTTGAATAAAAATCTCTGCCAATTTTTTGTTTTGCATTGCCTCCGATGGGATTCAGCCCTCATGGGTAGCTTGAGAAGTAATTGGTTTCACCACACTGTCCAAGCTATCGACTTATGAAGGGTACAAAAAATATACATAATATTTTGTAATGTGTTGAGATTTTTGGATAATTTTGGCATTGCCTCGAACAATCATCAATGTCATAATGGTACAAGGTTTAATAACCTGAAAAACTTCTAATATCTGTAAAAATGTCTTAACTTATTTCCACTAAATCTAAGCTGACTATGCATGAACTTGGATACTTGAGAAATTACAAATTGAATGTCCGAATGTGTATTACATAGATATATCAAGCAACCAACTACTTGACTATATAATGTAGCATCAAATGGTTCTAAATCTCCTTCCAACTATAATGACACATTGACATGCATAGTTTTCTTCATAGGCTTGGAATCTTTCATCTCAAACCTTTCCAATAATTTCTCAATGTATTTATGATGGTTTATATAGATACATGCATCTCTATACTTGAACTCAATCACATGATAATAATGCAAAATACCTAGGTCATTTATATCAACTATATGATTAACTTTTGCTTTAAAATACTTAAGATCTGAATCCTTGGGATGTGTCATGATCATATCATCAACATATATGATAATAATAATAATCAAAACAACCTTCTCAACTTTAATATAAACAGTAGGAGTTGCATTTGAGTTTTCAAAACCAATAGATAGAAGATAGACATGTATCTTCTCATACCAAGATCTTTTGTTGATATATTTAGGTAGTGATATGTGTGAACACACTAGGACTGTCGGGGCACTTTTTTCCCTCTTTAGGAGGTTTTTTCCCCATCTTGTATATATGCCTATTGCCCTAATGGGCTACTTATCTTTGTACATTCTCTAGTAATACATTCAGTATTGTGTGGTGTGCTCTAAGCTTCTTCTCCTTCCTTGTGCTATTCACGTGGTTTCACAGATGTCTATCTCCAACAATTGGTATCAGAGCAGGTCGTCCCTTCATCTAGGGCACCCTCGACACTCCTCCGTTTGCAGTCTCAAAATCGCACGAATTTTGGTGAGCATACTCAGCGTGTTTTCAGATCAAAACAGCTTTGCTATGTGGTGCCCAAATCACGATCTGAGCTCATTTCGGCCTTCAAATGCACTATCGTAACACTTGTGTGGGCTATTTCATCTTTTTCAAAGATATATACCAGTTTGTGTTCACCATTATACGCGTCTCGAAGTCTGCTATAGGTCTAGCAGAATTTGTTAGGGCACTTCTGTTCAACTTTTTGAGATACAGTTGATTTTTTGCATCAAGGTATTTTAGTCACCGGCCATGGCTAAAAGCAGTGATGTATACCGTATGTTGGCTATTGAGGATAAGTTGGATGGTACCTGTAATAAAGTAAGTCTATGATCCAAGGGTCTGGCCGGTTCAGACAGATCTGAAATCGGACACCGTTTGGTCATCCGTGTGTATGACCAAAGATCTCGAGTTTTAGACTTACTAGGAGGTCTTGTGCTCTTGTGAACAAGTGAACCACTTAGCTTAGTGGTTAAGTCTCAAGGATGTGAAGGACGAGGTCTTGGGTTCAATCCCCATGAGGTACATGGGAAGAGTATTTTGCCCAAAGAACTCTAGAACCTTCTAGAAGCATCCACTGGATACTTGGCGCACATGTAGTTACATGGCTGACACTTGGATGATTAGCATCCACCTGCCCAAGAAGGCAGTCCCCTGGAGAGAGCTATATATAGAGGCATTTGGTTGGGAGGAGAGTCATCTCTCAAGCATGTGGTGGTCGTAATCTTCGTTCTATTGCATTGGTATCAGAGCCAAGCTCTCATGGTGACCTTGGGGGACATCATCACCTTCATAAGTTCTTATCGAATTTTTGTATATCCTTTCTTATACATGCGTCTCTTCTACTTTCTTGGTTCGCGTGCACGCATATCCATGGTGGCGACAGCCTTGGCTAAGGAGTTTAGCAAAAGATATCTTCATTTTCTACTGCGAGCCAGGGTGATCGAACCCCCGTCCCCCCGATTGGAGCACGCTGCTCTATCTAGAAGAGCATCACCGTCCACGTGAAGTATCTCCGCAGCAAATTCTATTGATGGGAGTTTGCGTTGAAGAAGATTCAAAAAGGTGTGTTCCCTGGTGCAGGGATCGGGTTTCGAACCCCTGCCCCCCCAACTGAAGGACGCCCGCCTATCCATACTGCCGACGGCGGTTCACGCTCCATATGCCTGCAGAGAATCATTTTCTCTTGTAATTGAGCGCTGCAGCAGATCGTAAGAAAGAACAAATAAAAAGCCACTCTTCTCTGCTTCCGCCCGCGAGATTCGAACCCAGGCGGCCAGATTGAGAGGAAGTCGACGTGACCAAGGCGCCAAGGAGTTTTCCTTGTCATCGAAGACAATATTCTAATGCAGTAATCTGCTCAGAAGTAGTAGCCAAGTTTTTTTTTCTTCATCCAAAGAGCCAAGTCCTCTTATCCATCCAAGGAGCCAAATCAGTTGTTGCAGGCCGAACCCGAGGAGAATTCCTGTTTGAAACAAAGCAATAACCAAGGAGATTCAAGGATTGAGCAAAACTTGAAGGAAGAGGAGCTGTGGAGTGAAGATCCGGAGGCCTTTTGGTGATCGAAGTCAAACTAACTTTGAATTCAGACCAAAGTCTTGAGAGAAAAGCTCTTCCAAAGGATCAAGGGAAGGACGTAGCTCTATGTGGAGCTAAGTATTTTCCAGTTTCTGCTTGATCTTAATGCTTGATTTATCTTGTTTTCATTATTCTACACTTAATCCTAGATGCATATTGAAATAGCTAAGATTTCAATCGATTAAGTCTAGATTAGGATAATGAAAACAATCAAATTCTCATTCCAAGCATTAGTTTGCATTAAGGAAAGACTTGATTTCAAAAAGATCCTTGTGCATCAAAGAATGTATTTTGGTAGTTTAAATACATATTTCCTTTCCATTGAGTAAGTTTTCTATTGCACTTCAAGGGTATGTTTTTATATCATAGTGCATTAGGACAAAGGAAAGGATATACATGCATCAGGATTGCATGATATACATTCTTAGTACAAGAAAAAATCGTGCATCAAGCTCATGCATGATTGTTGTATTATTTTTTTTGGGCATGCAAAGAACATGCATGCATACGCATGTGAGCATATGCTTTTGCATGTGGATACATGCATTTGCATGATAGAATGGAATGCTGTTTGCAAGTAGATATGAGAATGTACTCTCTTAGTATTTAGCTTACTTTATAAAGCTCGCAGTTTGACCTTAGGGAAGACCAAGGACTAGTTAGTTGCAAAGACATACTAGTTCTAGTATTGCAACTCAAGTAATTAGTCGATTTCTTCCCAAGTCGATACTCTTCTATCAAAGACAAATACTTAATGACAATTAAGTATGATAGATGTCTTGCTAGGTATAAGTAAGCACTAAGAGAAAGTTAAGTAATAAATTTCCTTGATGACCAAGAAAATTTAATTACTTGCAAACTCTTTTGTGATGTATCATGACTCTAAGTCCTGGATGTACTTAGAAAGTCATGCGGATAAAGCTTTAGTTGATTAGTTATATATTTTATGTAACTTCTCAAGCATCCCAAGGTTGGATGAGAACATCAACTATATTTCCAAGTTCCTTGAGTACTCTTCTACTTAGCAGATTTCGAAAGTTTAAAGAAGTTTCTTTGTGGTTTCAAGATTTGTATCTCATGATGAAACCTCGGTAAGCGACTTTTTGGAATTGAGATATGAAATAGTCAAGCCTTCTATTTCATGTGAGATCATTCTCCTACCATGTTTAAGATGAATTTAGTTTTGGGAAGGAAGATGTTCCAAGTAGAGGATCTTAATTGATTCATGAACTCTTCCCAAAATACACATAAATTCATATTATATGATAGGTCCAAGGAATGAGGAAGGCAAAACCTCTTTAGGATATAAATGTTTTGCCAAGATATAAAGGTACCAATCTTTTATAAATTTTCATTTGATTTCATCCTAAGGGGTGATGGAAATCAAAGGTTAAACCTCAACATCAATTGATCCTTGATATCAATAAAAGGATGTTAGGTTCTATAGTTGCATCTCTGGTAAATGATGCAACTAGCTAAGCAATCTTTAGGAAATAATATAAGTTCCTAAAGACTTGAAGCAAGTGTGAACTTTTTATTTAGGAGTAGAAAGTTCCAAGAAATGGATCTTGAATACATGAACTTCTCCTAAACAAGTTATAAAGTTCAAAGTGTTAATAGTTGCATTACTATTGGATCAATCATCAATAGATGCTTGGACTTTAAACATAATTTTGATTGGTGAGATATGTTTAAAGGACTCTAGTAACATCTGAAGATTGACCAATAATAATGAGTTTTGTATCAAACTCAAGAATAGAAGTCGATATCACATAAATGAAAAGTTAACTTAAACTTTCATACTGGCAAATGTGATATTTCGTCTCTAGTTTGATACTCAGGAAATAAATACAATTGAATCAGTAAATTTTTTGGATATTATTTGAAAGAAGTTCTTTCAAATGTTCTTTTTACAAACGATTCCAAGATGAATCATTATACTGGAAAGCAAAAAATTCCAAGATGAATCATTTGCTTCAAATTATAGCCTAGTATTACTTGATAGGAATCAAAAAGTTCTTGAAAGAAAAATCTCCCCAGACGTGAGACTAGCATCTTTCAAGAAAAGTTATAGAGTAAGTAGTTCCCAGTAAATCCCTAACCACCAGTTTTGGTATTTAAGTCCAAATAAGTGATATAACCTAAAGGTATATCAAAGATTCTTAGCTTTGGAATCTGAGAGGCATAAGTGTATGCTTGGACTTGTGTAAAGGGAAAGATCTCTAAAATCCTGCAGGTAAGCAAAGAAGCTTTAAGATAGTTTTAAGAGATCTTAAAGATAAAGACTAAGTCTTTTTATCGCAAGATCAACCAGACTTGATCACTCTTGGCCATGATTGTCCAAGTAATATGCGATTAGAACTACTTTGTAGATTGCCCAAGTATTGGCAATAAAATTCCTTTTGGGAATTATTCACTCAAGTTCCATTTATTGAATGGAAAAAATTGTGAAAAAAGTAAACTGTTCCAAGTCTGAACAGAGTAAAGAAATTCCAAGAATGTAGTCTGCAACCGTGAAGACGGTACTTAAGTCTGTGGAAGGTAAAACATAAGTGTTTGCCTATCCTTAAAGGGATTTTGGTACAAATCCAGAAAGCATGAGCGGATGCTTAAGACTTAAGCAGTAAAGAGATTCCTAAATAAAGTCCCCGGGGTAGGTACCTAAAGCAACAGTAAAGAAAGGAATCTAAAGACAAGAAGTCAAAAGCTCTTGTCGCTACAAAATTGGTCAAGGGTAAACCAATTGAACTTGAATTTGAGAAATTCAAGTACTTGGAATTTTGATTGGTTTTCATTTGAAAGCCCCAGTAAAGAAGAATTGATATTCTGTCATGAGGTTTTCAAGTTTCCAAGGCAAAGCACATGATTATGAGGTGATCATGCGAAGGAATCAAAACCTAGGAAAATCTAGTTAGAGGTAATGCCTGAAACTTCCAATTCTTGTAAAAGAATTGAAGAAATAAGGTACTCTATCAAGAGATGTTTAGACTTTAGGATAAGAATCACCCACACATTAATGTGAATATAAAATAGGGTGTTATGGGACACCAGATTTTATACTCAGATTGATGTAGGAAAGATGGAATGGGACATCGGACCGTGGGATGATGATTATCTTTTAGTCCTAGTTTGGATTTTGAAGTTAGGTTTCATCCTCAAGGGAATTAAGACTTCAAGGAAAAGTTTAATTCGTAAAGATGAAAGTAGTATCTTACGATACTTCAAGGTAACTTCAAGATTAAGGAAACTGAAGATATGAAGTAAGTAACTTCCAAGATCTTCATAGAACACTTCAAGTTTAAGTGTTATTGATCAGAAATATTTGATAAATTTCTGCGGAGAAGTTGGACTTTTACTTTGAGTTGATCTTTTCAACTAAAGATTCAATTGACTAAGTCAAGTATCAAGTTCCTAGTGTAACTTGATAAATTCACTCTTTTAGACTCAAAGAAATGCACAAGAATTGCATTCATGGAGTCAAAAAGATTGAATGTGACCTGAACTTAGTCTCAAGTGAAGCATTATTTGAATACAAAACTCATCAGCATAACCTCAGTGGGTCGACACACTGATGTTGGTTACCACACTAGTATCTTGTGGTTGGATGATGTTTTTTATTTGCTTTGAATCTTTTTGAGAAGCTAGCTTATTTCTCTTAAAGATAAAATCAATGCTTCAATGTCTTATTGAAATAGATCGTTGAGAAGTTAAAGTCCTGAGTCAGCTAGACTTTGACTCATAGCAAGTTTACGTATGTTCAAAGTTTGAATTGGTTGTACAAAGTCTTAGTTATTTCTTTTTTGCTTTCCAAATCTTTTGGAATTGGCTCAGACATGGTTCCTTTTGCAAAAGACCAGGGTTAGCCGGTTAGAATTAGATAACTAACTTGAACATCCTAGATAGATGTTATGTACAAGAACCTTTTCAATCTTCAAAAGATGATAAGTCTAAGTAGACTTATTCATTTGATTTTGCTTCAAGTTATAGCATAAAAGATTTCCTAGAGTCCAGTATACTCTAGAATAAAGAAGTTAGGAATTGCTCATTAGATTGACAATTCCCAAGAACTTTTAGTTAAAAGTCTTTGAGAAAAGTGTCCTAAGTTGGACAATTTTCATTTTGAATTTGAATTGGTGAAGTTAGTATGGTTGATTCCACCGGAATGGTAAACTTTCTCCTACAGTTTACATAGGATTTTTTCAACTCATTGGGACAGAGTAGTCCTCTAGTCGGGTAAAAAATCAAGTAACTGTTGGATCAAAGTAAACCATTGAATAAGCATCTAAAGTTAGATGTATGGGACAATCACACTTCAAGTTCTCCAAAACAAATTCAAGTGAATCAAGAATTCTCAAAGTCTTGCGAGGGATAAGAATCCCACCTTCATTACTAAGCCCATGCACCAGTTATGCCTAGAAATGGACTAGTAAATTGAATCCACCTAGTTCACATGTTTGTGCCTAGATCGCACATCGAGAAACTGTGAATTAGCCAGGGATATGTGTTTAAATCCACCTTTATTATTCATTCACTATTTTGTACTTTGACTAGTTTATCAAAGTGCAAAGCGAGATAGTGTTTAGAAACATTTGGGCAAGGATGCCACCACAGAGATGAGACATGTTCTTCCAGTTCTAGAACATGACCATGTTCTTCCAGTTTTAGAACATGAGGCTCGGGGGTTGCCTACAGTATGTATATAGCTCTATTTTCGAGGACGAAAATATTTTCCAAGGGGGGAAGAATGTAATAAAGTAAGTCTATGATCCAAGGGTCTGGCCGGTTCAGACAGATCTGAAATCGGACACCGTTTGGTCATCCGTGTGTATGACCAAAGATCTCGAGTTTTAGACTTACTAGGAGGTCTTGTGCTCTTGTGAACAAGTGAACCACTTAGCTTAGTGGTTAAGTCTCAAGGATGTGAAGGACGAGGTCTTGGGTTCAATCCCCATGAGGTACATGGGAAGAGTATTTTGCCCAAAGAACTCTAGAACCTTCTAGAAGCATCCACTGGACACTTGGCGCACATGTAGTTACATGGCTGACACTTGGATGATTAGCATCCACCTGCCCAAGAAGGCAGTCCCCTGGAGAGAGCTATATATAGAGGCATTTGGTTGGGAGGAGAGTCATCTCTCAAGCATGTGGTGGTCGTAATCTTCGTTCTATTGCAGTACCAAGTACCCGTTATGGGCTTATATGATGTGACATGTATTGGTTGCAAAAGGACTGTGGAACATTGTGCAGGGTGTTGAAGAACGTCCTATCACACCTACAACTATTACAACTGCAGGTATTGAAGCTGATGTAGAAGGTGTCAAAGATGATGATATTTTGCACATTCCTGTTCGTGTTGTGGTTTTTGCTACATCTACTATAGAGCAGATTCGTTGGCATGGCAGAGATGCTTAGGCACATGCATTGATAGCTTTGTCTGTCAAACATGCCATTATTCCTCACAGTTGCTCATGCAAAATGGCTAAGGATGCTTCGAATACACTTACCACATTGTACCAAGCTAGGAATGAGGCTCATGTTGCTTACCTCCGAAAACAGTTGGAGAGTGAGCACATTAATGAAGGTGATTCTATGGACAATTTTCTAACAAAGATCAAAGACTTGAAGGAACAGTTGATTTGTGTTGATCAGGTTATACCAGATAGCTCACTTGTGTAGACCATTCTGAATGGTCTTCCTAATTCATATCAGAGTTTTGCTTCTACTCTTCAGTTAATGATGAAAGGCAATCCAAATGCCTACTGATTTGAGGAGTTCGTCAAGGTTCTATTGTAGGAAGATCAGTCCAGGCAAAACAGGTCCATTATGCATGTTTCCTCATGTAGATAGCCTCCTTGATCTCCTTGCACTGAGCTAGTGCTCTAGCTTAAGCATGAGAAGATAATAAATTATGAGCCAATGCCCTCCTTATATAGGATTTAACTTCTTTGAAGAGCACTATTCTAAAAGCATAAAGGTATGCGATTGCCATCGTAAGATTATATATATATATATATATATATATATATATATATATATATATATATATATATATATATATATATCGCTATATTAAGCTATCGAAATCGGCACTGCTATTTTTCTTTCAAAAAAAAATCCACCAAGATTTTGGTCTCCACTTTCGGTGATCAAGATTGAACCCTCTTGGGTAGTTTGATAGGTAGTCGATTTAACCACACTGCCAAAGGAATTGACTTATGAATGGTACAAAAAAATATACATAATATGTTGTACTTTGTTGAGATTTTCGGACAATTTTGACATTGTCTCCAACAATCCTTTGGGGTTTTCTTAGCATGGAATCACACAAGAAACATGTTCTTAGCGTTTCATCATCTAGACAATCCACTATGCCCTATTTCATAAACCATGTCAAGAACGTACCTTAAAGTATAACTACAAAATAAACATTCTTCAGATCATCTGAGTACGAATGCTTAAAGCCACTTATTAACCAAATTCTTGTTTCAAACTAGAGGACATGGCTATCTGCATCCCATATGTGGATACTCCTAAAATTTGATGCTCTCACTAAGGGATTCTATGGTGTCTATGGTGGTGGTGGTGGCAACAATTGTTGAGCCATTACTTCTCCCTATCCCTATATTGGAAATTCTAAGGGATTGAATGTAGTTTGATTTGTATCTTGTATTATCACAAGTGAAAATCATAAGCATCTACTTGGTTTGAGGGTTGTGTCCACCAATTAGACACTAAAAACTTGCTTAATTACCCTTTCTAGGATGCCTTGGGTCTCGTCTTCCTCCTTTCTCTAGGTAGTGTCTTTGTGCCCATGCATCTCCTATGTATCTTCTCTTGGTTTTCAATTCCAATGGATATGAATCCTATAGTAATCCCTTCCTTCACTAACTATCTCTTCAAGGCATGCCTAGCTAAAACTTCTTCCAACCCTCATCATTGAAGTTAAATGTTTTAAGTGAACAAGCGTGGAAGTCGTGCATCTTCTTGATTGAAAATACATTGTTCGTAAACCATTGGTTCAAAAATACAGAAGGATTGACATAGTTCTTGCTAGAGTAAAGGAGAAACCTCCTCAAGTGCTCTTACCCATTGTATTTGAATGAGAATTCTTCCTCAGTAAGTGTAGGATACACGTAAAAATCAACATCATAGATATATTTTACCAGAAAAATAGAGGATCTTTTTTTGTTGCTCGTTGATTGTACATTTAGTCACAAACTACAAATGAGATTTTGACTACGAATATGATTTCAACCAGCTACAACAAGCCCACTTTGATTAAATATACAATTTTCTCATTGATTTTCAACACATAATTCCAAAAATATGGCATCCCAACATCGTAGAATAGCAAGCTCTCCACAAACGAATGCGAAAATATAAAAACTATTGCATTAAAATTAGAAAAATAATTATGATCTTTTGCATTAATGCACATGGAACGTTTTCATGAAAGCTTCTATACATTCAAACAATTTTGTGCCTTAAACAAGTACAAATATCTTCATTTCTTCAAGTAAGAAGTCTAGACTAAAACACACGATATTCTTCATACAAAAATATTTTAATTGAGTTTAGACATACACAAAATTTTCTTGGAACGATCACTAACCCTTCTAAATCTGAAAACCTTTCACCTGATACAAAATATATTAATCACATCTAGACCAAAATCTTGTGGAGATATCTGTCATAAATTATAATATGATTAAGGATCACCGACCTTGCCTACTAGGTAGTCTTTTTTTATAAAAGGAAGTTCGGCCATGGCCTAATCTCCCGGACTTTAATTAAAATAATGAAGAAGAGTTACAGGTGAGTGGGACTAGTGCCCATGGGACCCCCCAAATCCCACAAAGCAGGGGGCGAGTTCGGTAAGCTAGAGGGCGTTACAAATGAGGCGTACAAAACTATCATCTCCTTCATGGGGGACCCATTTGGGTTTTAGCTTGTTATCTACGAGGAGATAAATACAGTGGTGTCTAAATGGAGGAGATCTCTTGTCACGGGAGATTCTTTTACCGAGAAGAAATAAGGATTTCTCAATCGATCATTCCTTTGGGGTTTGGCCAAAGTTGACAGCACATCTCTCCCTCCAAATTTTCCAAAGAGTCTCGCCTTTGATGGCATTTCACAGCCTGGAAGAGCAGCCAACCGCCTCACCCAACAGCGCCTGTTGCCAATTGAGTTGGTTCGAGAGATGCAGAATCCGTGTCACATGATACCAGATAACATGGGACTTGGGGCAATCGAAGAAGAGGTGAACAATGTCTTCGATGCATCGGTGGCACCGCTTGCACCATGGAGGCACACCACAGATTTTGTTGGCCCTTGCGTTGTACCAGATCCCTTTATGCAAGATTTGCCACATGAGAACGGATTTCTTGATCTCAATAAGGGGGTGCCAAATCGACATGAACTTAAGTTCCCATCAAAGTTTGGACCAAGAGAGACACCACACCTTGTTAAGAGTGTGATGAACATCTATGTTATCTTTGAAGTTGGGAATTTTGGATAGTTTCTTACCATTGTTCCATTTGAGGCCCTCTAGGCAAGGAAGATCATGTCCGCCGAGAAGGCGGGTAGTTGAGTGGTCCCATGCTGAACACCTGCTTTGAAGAAGATTCCATTCTTCGAGAGAAATTCTATGTCTTGGGTCTAAATCTTCAAACCTAACCCACTCGCCGGTCTCTTGTTTCCAGGGTTGTTTCCACTGTTTGTACCCCTTGTTCCAAAGAGGCTTAGCCGTTTGGAGGTTCCAAGACTCCACCTCCCTTAAGCCATTGATCGGGAACCAGATAGAGTTATTTTGTCTTATCCCCGCAGCCCACTTCCACTCATCACTGATTCTGATGAATTGTTTGGCTTTGTTCCAACTCTTCCATAATGAACACACGAGGCTAGAGCCTTTAGGGGACACCGGGTGGGGGGAGAACAACAGCGTGAGGATCCCAATGTCCTTCCAGCCGGGAAGACCAACTAAGGTAAGGTCTTTCGAATTTCTGAAGATCAATTTAGCCCAGGAGGACTCTCTATTGCACCAAGCCTTGATAAACCACTTTGCCGCCAGCTTGTCAGCTAACCCAGTGATATCCAAGATACCCAAGCCTCCCGAGTCGTTTGAGCTAATGCAAGTTTCCCATTTGATTTTGGGAATCCCCCTCCTATTGGGGTCCCCCGTCCATAGGAAGTTTCTGCAGATCCTTTCCACTTTGGCCAATTCTTTCTCCTTAGGTCTCCAACACGAGATATAGTAAATAATCGTAGAAAGCATAAATGTGTTGACAACCATTGCATGCCTTGCCAAGTTAGCTTGCATACCTTTCCAATGATTTAGTTTGCTATCGAGTTTGGATAGAATCCAGTTCCACCGTTGGTCCATCGAGATGTTGAAGCCCATCGGAATGCCGAGGAGATGGAAGACTTGGCCGCTAGGGATAACTTGGCACCCTTGATCAATCAACAGTTGGGGCGGAGGCCCATGGATTGCTCTGAAAGCAGTTTTAGCATGGTTGATTTTTGAACCCGACGCCTTACAAAAGGTGTCGAGGCAGTTCCAAAACACCTCAATGCAGTTTCTATCGTTATGAACAAAGGCAGTCATGTCATCGACAAAGAGTCTAGCAATCATCTGGTCGTGACCAAGGGGCAGGGAGAGACCTTTGAGATTTCCAGCATCCAAGTGATGCTTAAATAGGCGAGTGAGGCCATCCGAGGCGATAGCGAAGAGTAATGGAGCCAGTGGGCAACCTTGCCTGATAGATCTTTTTAAACGTATGGGTTCAGAGAGCTTACCGTTGATGTTTATTCTCGTTGAGGCATTTCCGAGTAGAGTGGAAACCATCTTCGTGAACTTTCGGCTGCATCCAAGATCTTTCAGAGATTGAAGAATAAAGTTCCATTCCAATTTGTCATATGCTTTGTCGAAGTCGATCTTAATGAATATCAGCTCTTGAGTAGACTGCTCCGCAAAAGCAAGGCCTTCCCAAATATCGACGATTGCTTCAAGTATAGATCTACCTTTGATAAAGCCTTTCTGGTCCTCACAAAGCCATGACTTTAAATGACACGAGATTTTGTTGGCGATTACTTTGGCGATTATCTTGTACCCAGTTTGGAGCATGGTAATCGGCCGCCAGTTTTCAATTTTGTTCTTGTCTCCCCTATTGTGAATTAATCTGATGACACCATTATTAAGACACTCAGGGAGGGCACCGAAGGAGAGAGCCTCTTGCCACACAAGACACAGCGGGGTGGCCACCACGTGCTTAAAGGACTTGAAGAACTCATTGGTGAGTCCATTCGGGCCCAGACTCTTTCCATTGGGGAGAGAATCAAAAACTCCGATAATTTCGTTGTCTGAAATGTTAGCATCCAACAAAGAGGTCATGTTCGGAGGGATTCTAGATTGAGCCACCCTTGAGATGGCTGCCATGCAATCACGTCTGTGCGGGGAAAGAGGAGTCGAGACCCCGAGAAGATGGGTGAAGTGCTCGACGATGATAGATCTATTTTCAACTTCTGTGCTGCATTCGATCCCATTGTTGTCGACCAAGAAGGGAATGGCTTCCCTAGCTTGTTTTCTTTTAAGGATGTTACACATCTCTTTCGAAGGTTCGTCAGCCTTCCCCGCCCACCAATCTTTGAAATTGTAGATTTTTCCTTTGAACCTCTTCCTTGAGTCTTAGTCTTCCCCTAATTTTTAGAAGCCCTTGTTGGCATTGCAAGTTACCTTTGTTCACTTCTTCTTCAAGACGTGAGAGCCTCCGATACACCTTTTCTCTCCTTTTAATCCGAATATCTCTTATGGCCTTATGTGTCCTGATCAGAATTTTTCTAGTCCTTTCCACCGCACTTCTCCAGCATTTAGCCGGTTCATTACAGTGGGCAAAAGCCTCCGCCCAAACTGTGGAAATTTCTTGGTGCACAGAGGGGAGGGAAAATGACGTCTGGCAAGCTTGAAACCAAGGAGCTTTTTGGAGCATGGGAATTGGTTTGAAGGAAAGAGTAATGGGGTAGTGGTCCGAGATAGTCAGGTCCATGTGTTGGGAAATCGAAGGAATACCCGTAGTTATCTGCAGACATGTTGCAAGAAATAAATGAATCTTCCCTTCAAAATTAAAAGAAAGACGTGTAGTTCAGGGGTGGTAATGAACATGATTATGAAGGCATGCAATGCAAATTCAAAACCTCAATCCTTTTTGTATACAGCCAATTTTTTCCATTACAAGACAAAGCCATGGTGGACGATATTCAGTATATGTGAGGTCATGCCAAGCATACGTAGTCCAAAAAAGGCATCAAACAAAAATATGTATGAATGCTAAGTGTTAAAATTCATACAGCAATCAATAAGAAGTTACCACGTGGAAGAGTGGTCATAGATTTCCCTAATTATCTTTAGCTTTGCATAATTCAACCAACACTTTTGTGAGACTTCTTAGCATTTCTTTTTGACAGTGTCCTCTATTTATAGAAGCCATAACAACATGATATATAGCACACAATACTACTACACTCCTTGGATCCTCTAGAGGCACACTTATGTACACTCGAATTAATATCAATTCATACAGATTACATGTGCGAGGTTTCAAGCTTGATTAGCTGTCATCTACAACTCTTGAACATTGTAGAGTGCCAGGATCCACTGTGATCGTTATGTTCATCATCTAGAACTCTTGAGCATTGCAGAGTTATTATCATCGCAGGATGTTCTCCGATAGTAATTATCTCAGTAAGTTTATTCTCTTGTAGTTAAGAGTCATATGCACATATGACTTCGGTCTTTTGTATATAAATATTTGATTATAAATTACAAACCAATGATCTTGGTAAGTGCGCAGCCTGATATCTGTAATAATTGAGAATATATGTTCTTAATGTGCTCTGTAAATAACCGATTTCCTAATATCCTGGTAACGTGTAGTCGATTATTGCGTCACCATAACTTGCTTAATCAGGCATTTATATCCCAACAACATTCTGTATATTTTATTATACTATTAGAGACGAGGGTTCTTGTTAGTTGCGCAATTGTTATTATTGCTATAAACGAGATGTGACACACACAACATTTCTTCCTTTCTACAATGAATTGAAAACACACACCCAGCCTTGTAAGATAGAGGCACCCATGTGTGAGGAACTCATAGATACATGTTGAACTAAGACTTGAACTCAGGACTTCCTCCTAGAGATTCAAAGCATCAAACCACACATACAACATTTTTTTTTCAAGCAGAGCTACTAGGAATCGTTTTGTAGTAGTCTTTAAGTATAATATTACTTTAATATCTGTTGGTACTTGTTTTCAGAGAGTAACTTAATCTGTTGGTGATGTACACGTAAATAAACACTTTATTCAGAGCAAGTGGCATACTATGAATTTGAGCCGGAATACATTATCACATGACCTTTTATAATCTGAGTAATTTATGTTATACGATCAATTCTATTGCCATGATGGTAGCACGAATACTTGAAACTATAACTTCTGTTTTCTGGAACTGTGTCAACTTTTGATCTCCAGTATCGCTTTGTAAAAGCTATAAATTACGGATGCAGAACTTTGTCAAGCCCACAGGAAATGGTTTTTTGCAGATAATCGTTAGTGGCATTCTTTGAGCCCTTTTTTTTGAAGGGAGAAGAAAAAGTAGTATACTAAATGAAAATCTGCATGTTAACTTGTGATCTCCAAGTGCTCTTACCACTAGCATACAGAGCATTCAACTCTGATCTATTTTGTTTTACATAACTCGTTCTGTTCTTTGCTATACCTGATCAGAGCTGACTATGAACCAAGTTTTCGACTTTTTCTTGATCCCAAGAAGGACAAAGTGACGCATTATTCACTTCTCATCCAAGGAAAAAGGAAGGTAGATCAAGTCATCTAGGAGCATCCTAAAGTGATCAAGATATGAGAGTGAAGTTGTGGAGTCCATCCACTATTGGAGGTTTTTCCACGTCATATTTTTAGCACCCTTTGCTAGAATCGAGTCTACATTGAAGCAAAAATAAACTGGGAAGTACTCTTGTGAAATTGTGCATTGTTCTTGTGGTTTTATCATGCACCACTCGTGTTAGAAACTCTAAAGAAAGATAAAAATGGAATGTGTGTAAAGGAGGGTACTTCAAGTCAAGTCGTGCTTATGAGTAGTATAAGTGTATTTATGAACATTTTGTTTCATCAGTATCTTCATTCATGTTTATCTCCCCTATAGCATTAGGAGCATTGCATGAATCTGTAAGAATAATTTCAATTCTAAGTCATGTGCCTGATGCATGGAATGTACAATCAATGATTTTATCCTTAAACAATGAGGGTACCATGTGGCAATGGGAAACCAACAACACTTCAAATGGGATGAACAAATTCATAGATAGGTTGTTGAAAGTAGATGAGGGCCTTGGAAATTTGGTTAATATCTAGGTTGAGGTCATAGAGCTTTGTCAATCTGTTGATGGGGTTATGAATTACCTTCAGGCTATTTTGGACTTATTCCAAAAATCCAAAGAAATACGAACCATTACCCTTGGTAACCATACTAATGCAATAGCGATCTCGCCTACGTCTATTTTGTTGGAAAAGGATAAAGATCCATCCATTGCCCAAATGAACTTGCTTCCCTTAATGGGTAGTTTGAGTCATCTCAGTTTGATGACTCATATTGTCAAGGGAGCACTAGATTTTGCTCTCTGACTACAGTAGACATGATTTTCGAAATACACTTAGGATTACAAGAACACCCACGTAGGGAAAATGATACAAGAATATGTGACTGATACAAGATGTCCCACAACCCGGGACCAATAGGTATGGAAAACTGGACAAGAGATGATACAAGAGATCCCACAACCAAGGATCGTAACTATGAGACAAGATATCTGGATTACGAGAACTCCCTTTGGGAGATGAACTGGATACACAAAAGAACTCGACATGATCTCGTACTACGAGATTACAAGGGGACAAGATAGGATGTCCAAGAACTAAACTAGAACAAGGAACAAGACAAGAACTAGAACTGGAACTTGAAGAGTACTTACTTGGCGGTCACGACTCCTTGAGCTCCCAAGAATAGTATTGGCAAGACTCATTATGAATGTGGCCAACCCCTCCTTATATAGGTTTTCCAAGGGCGGTTCTAGGGCGGTTACAAATTGATGATGTCATTGATGATGTCATTGATGATGTCATCAATTCGTAGCATGGATTGTGGATGTCAGAATCAAGCAAGAAGACAGTCGATCTTAGGGTTTTGGCACGTTCCCGACACAATGGAAGCATTAGTTTCCCCAAATTGTGAACCAATCATGAGATATAGGATGGATTCTTTGCAAGTTATGACGGTTTGCCCAAACCATACTAGAAATAGAAAGAGCTTAAGAAGAAATCCCATGGACTCGATCAGTCATGTTTGTGATGATCCACTGGCTCTAAGAGAATATGGAGAGTATTATGATCAAAATTTCTGCTAGACTCCACTATTGAGCGAGACAATAGTGGACGTTGTTTTGATGTCTCGCCTATCAATGAATATAAATTTGAAAATTATCTAGTTTGTACTCCTACAACTAGTTGCATTATATTACTAAAGAAAACCTTACAAAAACATTTAAAAAACAAACTGAAAAATATTTCAGACAAACCGGATTATTTCAAGTGACGAGAAAATTGAGAGTATAATTGAATTATCAAAAAGTTCTACTTTATTAGAAGAGCTAGAAAGTGTTTCTTATGAAAGTTTAGAATCAAATCTGATAATTCTTAACTCTATTCAAGAGTATGAGATTATTAGTGAATTCATCTTAGAACATGAAGTTAGCATAGAAACCAAATACAAAACTATAGAAAAGAAAATAAATTACATATAAATTACGTGAAATTGATGGTTCTATGCTAAAGAATTTGATTGGAGGGAAAAGAATCAAGCTCTTTAGGAGAAGAGAAAGTAGTAAATTTGAATTGGACGAAGATTTCTTGGAGGACAACGAAGAAGAAGAATGAAAATGATCTGGTGAAAAAGTTCTAAACTTTACTTATTTTCTAGTTGTTAATATGATTTTTGATTGATGCATTATCATAATTAGATATGTACATTCTTCAGATAGGTTAAGAAACCTCTTAAAATTATGAAAAGTAGAATTTACGTTGAAGTAGGGATGTACTTGAAGAGAAGATAGGGATTAGAGACCTATGGCTGTCATATGAATAGTTGAAGGAACCCTTAACTTGCAACTCCTAGTAGAAGTAGGCTTGTTTTATATAGGTAAGCTTCCTTAAATCTGACCCATTTAGCTAAAGAGATCCTCGTTCCTGCTTTAGCTTACCTCTAGATCCTTTGCTCTGATTAGGGGTTAAGCCTTTCCCCTTCATCAAAAAAGTTACAAAGAAAAATTGAAAGCAGTACATTAATGGTTGTTGTATATGAAAAGAGGAAAAAAATGACACAAAGAAAAATTATGATGGAAAAAGAGATGAAAGAAAAAATCAAATAAATCAGTTGTGGTCTCGAAATCACTTTTGAATTGAAAAGCGGGCTATATAAGGCGGATGTATGCTAGAGGGGAGTTAGTTTTTTGTATCTGAATGGCAAGTGGCTAGGAGATGAGGATAGAAGGCCTATATAACATATGCTTTACTTATGAACAGAGTTAATAGAAGAGTTAGTACGAACACTATTTGAATGACTTCTATAGTTTCCTTCTAAAACATGTTTCCAATTCATGCATTGAACAAAAAGGTTTAAATTCAAGTTTACATAATTTTATAAGTTTTCTTTGCTATTTGAAGATGTACTAATGATAGAAGCATTTTTTATATATAAAGACTATTTGAATTTGAGTCATGAATAAGTTTCAAAAGAATTTGATATTGCCTTCTATGATCTGCAGGTTTGGCCCATCGAGGACGATGTGCAGGATTGGTCGGGGCGAATGTCGGAAAGTTTTCAACCTTTTCGTTGATGACTAGAGAAAATGAAAACAAATTTATTGGTGAACTCAAACCTTTTATATCACTGTTAATCAGTTGTGTGGATTGGAATTAACTACTTTGGAAGTGTTTACAGGTATGAATGACGAAGAACATATGTTCATATTAGCGTTTCCCCTAATTTCACATTTAATGAGTGTTTTATATTTATACATGCAAGAAACATGGGTATATAACCCTAGGATTTTATAAGTTCACATGATTTTATGTTAGTTGGGTTATACAAAAGGGTCTCAAAAGGATTCTAATGGGTTATTGTTAGGGTTTATTTAAGTGTTAATGGGCTCATGAGAGGGTTCAAAAGGGTTTTAAGGGGTTTTAGTGTGCAAGATGAGTGGGAATGAAGATTAGCCTTAGTTTAAAGGGTTGAAACAATTAATATTTAATGAAATTAATCTATAATTTAACATTGGTTAACTTATAAAATCAAAATATGGTTTAATTAGTTACCTTAATAGTGTGTGTGCATTTAAATATTAAGGTTCTAATATATTAATTTCTTAACCTAAGCCTAATTTAAATGCATTCTTAAATTAAGAAAATTAGGATAATTAAAAATGAAAATGAAGTGGATAATTAATGAGTGGTGTATGTGAGTGGTATTTAAAGAGTGGTGTGAGTTAAGTGTGTAACTAAAGTGGTTAAAGTAAACAATTAAAGATGTGGTAGCTATTTGTGCAAGATAAAAGAATGGATTAGATAATTTATGCATTTAAAGTGCAAAAAGTATGTGATTAAAAGAATGGAACAAGTGAGTTATGTGAGAAAAGTTAATTTAAAGTATGGTGGATAAAAGTGGGTTAAAGAATGGATGAGAAATAAATTAGGAAACCAAAAGAGTGGTATGGAGAGGATGTGTGTGTGTATATATATGTGTATGTGCAATGAGTTTCCCCTAATGTTTTCTTTCAGGTAGATTTTCTCTTTCTCTTTTTGCTTGATTTCCTTCATCAAAACACGTTATGGAAAGAGACGGAGATAGACAGGTCCTTCTTTCCCCATCTCTGGGTAGCAGGCTAATCGCGCAGAGAGTCTATAGGAGAGAGAGAGAGAGGAAGAGAGAGTGTCTATCCTCCTCCATCCAGGTGTTGCAGATCGAAGAAGTGCGCAACGCTCTAAGAGAGACCAAGATCGTAGAGACGTTAGAGAGAGATGAAGAGAGAGATCAACATTTGAATAGATTCTATTAGGGGCACGATCTCCAAAGAGAGAGACATGGTGTGTGCGCAGATAGAGAGAGGGAGATTCTGCCGCCTGCTGCACTTCTATGTGCACGTCAGCATATCGCCAGGAGAGAGAAGAACTAAGAGTGGTGAGAGCCGACGGCGTCTGATCTATTGTTGACGTGTGGAGTCGTGGCAGAGTGAAGAGAGAGGAGGTACCACCTCTTGGACTTCTGACAGTAGCTATGCACGATCGTAGATGGCAGATACTTATATTATGCATACAGAAATGTGATAGAGGGAGTCGGTTTGGAGCACGCGCAGATAGAGAGAGAGAAGAAGAGATCTACTAGGGCTGTAAGGGAAAGGGTCTTCTTGGGCATGATAAACTTGAAAGGTGCAAGACATGTTCCTATGGGTGTACCTAGAATTATGAGACCCTTTCTTATATCATGGTCTAGTTGTAGGGTCTCTTTTACAACTGGACTTCCTCATTTCCATGCTCTACAAGGGTGGCTGCAACTCTGGAGTTTGTTCTCTTGTTTGGACAATTAATTGCAATATGTCCAGGGTTTCCACAGTAGAGACATAACTTAATAAATCTCGTTCTCCGTTTCTCTTCTAGTGTTAGAGGTTGAAACCTAGTTACATCTATTTGCATAGGTTCAGGCATGGACTCATCTTTAGTAGTGCGTTGGAAAGGTTTCCACTGGCGAGGTCTTCCTTCTACTTGTTTTTCTTGTTTCCTTTCAAAAAGTCGGTTATCACATTGAATAGCTTGCATGATATATTCATTCAATGTTTTAACCCCAGGCAAGATCACATATCAAGTGCCTAAATTCAGATGCATAGGTAGAGGCATGGTGGTTACCTTGACGTAACTTCCGAAGTTTTGTTTCTGCTACTCGATTTGTATCTGCATCTCCAAATGTGGCGGAGAGTTCTCCAAGAGACCCCTCATAGTCCTGAAGTACTGCCATGTTCTTCTCCAAGGTTGGGGCAAATCATGATAATGCTTGGTCAAAGAGCAAGGTTCCAATAAACCCGACCTTGGAGGCCTCATCAGGGTATCTATCAGGTTGCATATGGATGTACAATTTAAGTTGTTGGAGAAATCCACGAAACTTTGTGCGATCCCCATTGAACTTTTCTGGCATGCAAATCTTGGGTTCCTTCATAAATGATGTACTAGGCCGTTGATTCACTTAAATACTCCCTTGATTTTCTTGAAGACTCCCGATTCATTCTTGTACTTCTTGGAGGAGTGCACCTACATGCACTGGATGTCCCATCTCGACTTGTGTCTGTCGATGACTTAGGTCTTTGACTTGTTGTTGGAGACTCTGACGTGATGCTACGATCTGTTCAAAAGGATTCTCCATGATGCATGGTCTTGGATAGAAGATAGTCTTGCCAAAATGTCAGGGGAGCACTAGATTGTGCTCTCTGACTACTGTAGAAAAGATTTCCCAAATACACTTATGATTACAAGAACACCCACATAGGGAAAATGATACAAGAATATGTGACTGATACAAGATGTCACACAACCTGAGACCAATAGGTATGGAAAACTGGACTAGAGATGATACAAGAGATCCCACAACCCGAGATCATAAGTATGAGACAAGATATCTGGATTACAAGAACTCCCTTCTGGGAGATGAACTGGATACACAAAAGAAGTTGACAGGATCTCGTACTACGAGATTACAAGGGGACAAGATAGGATGTCCAAGAACTAGACTAGAACAAGGAACAAGACAAGAACTAGAACTGGAACTTGAAGAGTACTTACTTGGCCGTCACGACTCCTTGAGCTCCCAAGACTGGTATTGGCAAGACTAATTATGAATGTGGCCAACCCCTCCTTCTATAGGTTTTCCAAGGGCGATTCTAGGGAGGTTACGAATTGATGATGTCATCGATGATGTCATCAATTCGTAGCATGGTCTCTGGATGTGAGAATCAAGCAAGAAGACAGCCGATCTTAGGGTTTTGGCATGTTTCGGACACAATGGATGCATTAGATTCCCCAAATTCTGAACCAATCATGAGATATAGGATTCACATGGAGTCTGAGAGTTTCCTTTGTCCATGACACATATCACTCCCTCTTTTGCAAGCACTTCGAGATAATGAGTAGGTGTAAGCCATCCATTGGATCTTTTTTTAGGGAAAGATCTACATCTAACCATTGGAACTTTCTTAAAGGGAGAGTTCTACGTTCTCCTTACTTTGCAAATGAAGATAATGATCACAATAAGGATGTAGTCTTAATGTTTTTGGAAAAGTGGAACAATGTCCACCTACTCAAGATCAATCCCAAACTTGTGCAACTGGTAGAGAGTAGTTTGTTGTTAGTAAAAAACATATACAAAGAAGTGTCCAGTGGCCATTTTGCCTTTCACATGGACACTAATGGTAAAAATCTCCCACTAAAGGCCAATATGGTCAAAGCAATCATGGGAGAAAAATAAAGAATGATAAAGAATACTTGAGTGTAAGTCTACAAACTATACCTCCCACCTAATGGGCATGTTACACAGTATACAAGTGACTGTGTAAAATCATGAATCAAGTAACCCCCATCAAGTGACAACAGTGTCGAAAGTAATCATGTGGTAGATCTTTAGTCAAAGCATCTGCAACATTATCTCCAGTATGAACCTTCTCAAGAATAATGCACTAAGTGGCTAAGTAATCTCTAATGAAGTGATACCTCACCTCAATGTGCTTGGTCTTTGCATGATAGACCGGACTCTTAGCCAAAACAATGACACTTTGATTGTCACTGAGCAAACAAGTTACATGCTAAGGTAAACCCATATCACAAGTAAGACGAGAGAGCCATAATGCTTCCTTACATGTCTCACTCACTGCAACATACTCTGCTTCTGTGGTGGAACCAGCTGTACATTCTTGAAGACGGGATATCCAAGAGATAGCACCTCCAGCAAAATGAAAAATGTACCCTGATGTAGACTTATGATTGTCTACACAACCAGCATAGTGAGAATTTGTGTAACCAATAATGGATGCTTTCCCTCTACCTATGCATAGTCACTTATGTTATCTTAAAATCATCTTGACCACTTCCCAATGCTTCTTGCCAACATTCGACATATATCTTCTCACAACTCCCACTGCAAATGCAATGTCTGGTCTTGTAGCTACCATAGCATACATGAGACTACCAACAGATGAGTGATAGGGAATTTTGCTCATGAATTCCTTTTCCTCATCTGATTTGGGGCAATCATCCTTGCTCAATTCCACATATGTGGGTAAAGGTGTACTCATGCCTTTCCACCCTACATATTGAACCTGTGAAGTACTTTGGATATGTACTCACTTTGAGACAAGTATATGCATCTTTTACTCCTATCACGAGTAATGCGCATGCCAAGAATATGTTTGGCATCCCCCAAATCCTTCATATCAAATATCTGACTCAACTTCTTTTTTAGAATTGACAAGTCATAAGAGGACTTCCCAAAAATTAACATATCATCCACATAAAGTATCAAGCATATCAAACTATTATCTCAACACCTCTTTGTGTAGAGACAATGATCCTCATTGCTTTGAGAATAGCCTTGAGACTTCATAAAAGCATCAAACTTCTGGTACCATTGTCTAGGAGACTATTTAAGTCCATACAAGCTCTTCTTGAGCTTACAAACTAGACTTTCTTTGCTAGGAACTACATAACCCTCTAGTTGTTCTATATAGATCTCATCTATATGATCTCCATGCAAGAAAGCAGTTTTCACATCCATTTGGACTAGCCCTAAGTCCTCCATTACAATGAATCCAAGAAACATGCGCAAGGTAGTCATCTTGACTACTAGAGAGAAGATTTCCTCGAAATCAACACCATGTTGTTGCTTAAAACCCTTTACAACAAGTCGTGCTTTATACTTTGGAGAAGCACTATGTGATGTGAATTTCAACTTATATACCCATTTACATGGTAAAGCTTTCTTGCCATTTGACAAAGGTACTAAATCCCAAGTACCATTCTTGTGAATAGAATCGAGCTCACTCTTCATGGCACACTCCCACTTGACATGATCTTCTACGTGCATAGCCTCTTTGTAGCAAGAAGGCTCACTAGCATCTGTTAGCATAACAAAATCTAAACCTAGAACATATCTATTAGGTGGATGTGAGACATGTGTAGAGTGTCTCAATGGTTGCTGAACAAGAACATGTGCAGAAATATGATTGGACATTCTCTTGAACGTCCCTATGTGCAGCATTTTTATGCATGCCTTCATTCTAGGAGATATTCTCTCAATGTAGTTGTTACTTTCCAACTAATCAAGTCAATGAATTTTTGGTAGGTCATTACAAATATTCTCAAGTAAAAGAGATTTGACTTTTACAAAGGTAAAGAGGTGAATCTCCACTAGCAATGGTTTTCATGGAACTTCACACCTTTATGAACCTCAAGCCAAATATGTGGGCTTGGACTTTGCACCAACAACAAATGATGTGAGGTTAACCACACAAGTGATCACCAAGAATGAAGTCAAGAAAAGGAAGAAGAAAGAAGCCACATCAAAGGAAGAAGAATCTTTGTTTGAGATCCCTTAAAATTTTAAGAAGTATGAGATAGAAGATAGGAGAGTCATGATAAGAATGCCTATACGTGATGCACAAGCAGGAGAGGCCTACCATAACAAAGAAACCACCAAGAAGGTTGTTGTAACCATAGAAGAAGGAGAAGAAAAATGCACATACATTGGACATGACCTGACGGAGGAAGAGGAGCAAGAGTTGATAGCCTTGCTAAGAGAATACAGAGATGTACTCGCTTGGAGTAACAAGGACTTGAAAGGTGTAGACCCTGACATATGCTCACATATAATTCCCATGACCTCAAATGCCAAACCCTCTAAGCAGAAGCCATACATAACGATAACTATGCTGCCAAGATAAAGGAAGAGATAGAAAGATTGGTAGAAGCTGGATTTATCTATGAAATTGAGCACACTGAATGGGTGTCGCCCATTGTAGTGGTACCCAAGAAGAATGGCAAGTTACATGTGTGCATTAAATTGAAGAAAAGTTAATGTAGCCACTATTAGACATAGTGATCCGCTTCCTATCATTGAACATCTCTTAGAAAGAGTGGCAGATAAGGAAGTATACAGCTTCCTTGATGGCTTCTCTGGCTACAATCAAGTGACCATAGCTCTAGAAGATCAGCATAAGACATCTTTTTCCATAGAGTGGGGCATATTTGCTTTTCGGGTAATGCCATTTGGTCTCACCAATGTGCCGGCTACCTTTCAGAGGCTAATGTGTCATGTATTTAAACAATTCTTGAGGAAGAGTTTGGAAGTCTATGTTGATGATCTCTATGCATATTCCAACATGAGAAAAACCCATATCCTTGAGCTGAGAGTTGTCTTTGAAATATGTAGAGAATATCAAGTGTGCTTGAACCTAGAAAAGTGTGTTTTCAAGGTCAGGCAAGGCAAGATTCTAGGACACATAGTGTCAAAGAATGGCATATCCACGGATGAGGAGAAAGTGAGAGCTAATGTAGAGCAACCTAGGCCAAGGAATGTCAAGGAGGTACATGCTTTCATGGAGCATTGTGGCTATTATCGTTGATTCATTCATATGTATGCAATCATTGCAAAGCCCCTGTACTCCCTTTTGACTAATTTTGAGTGGACTAATGAATGTGAGAAATCCTTCATTGAACTTAAAAAGCAATTCTGTTCAGCACCAATCTTGACTACACTAGATTGGAACAAGCCATTCCATGTGCATGTGGATGCATCCAACTATGCTATTGGATGTGTGCTAGCACAAGCTACGGGTGAAGGTAACATGGATCTACCAATTGCTTATGCAAGTAGGCAATTGAATGCTATAGAAAGGAATTACACCACTACTGAACGAGAAGGATTAGGCATGGTATAGGTTATAAAAAATTTTAGACACTATTTACTTGCAAAGAGGTTTAAATTTTTTTAACTACTCATCAAGCTCTACTATACTTGGTAAATAAGCCACACAATATAGGTAAATTAGTAAGATGGTTTCTCTTACTAATCGAATATGAATTTGAGGTACTGGTGAGAAAAGGAAAGACTCACTTGAGAGCAGATCATCTCTTGAGGCTCACATCTGGAGAGGCCCCACAAGGAGTATCAGATGATCTTCCTGATGTTTACTTGTTTAATTTTGACATCAGTGCCAATATTGACATATGGACCAAAACAACCAGTAATGAATACTCAAGATAGGGAGCTAGTAAAAGCCCAAAAGTACCATATCATGGTAGGAAGTATGTACAAGCATATAGATCAAGGGATATGAGCTTGTTGTGTGGAAGAGGAAGAGTACACAAAATGGTTGCAATTAGAACATGTGGGTGCATTAGAGCAACACTACTCAAGGCAAAGAACTTTACAGAAGCTAAGGAGACTGAGAATGCACTGGCCAACTATGGAAGTAGATGTCCATAAGTTGTGTAAGGAATGTCCAGTTTGTCGTATTAGACCACCTGTGGAGCATGCTACACTGTACCAAATGTCTCTAATACGAGATTGGAGTGAACCATTGGTAGCCTTCCTCAGGATGAAAACATTGCCTAAAGATATGATCTTAGCTAGGAAAAGAAGTTTAGAACAAGAAGCCCTAGATTACGCACTCATTGGTGATAATCTATACAAGCGTGGAAAAGATGGATATCTGAGACTATGTGTCCATGAGAGTGAATATCTTAAGATCTTGAAAACTGCTCACCAAGGTGTAGCAGGAGGGCACTTTGGACGAGACCGTGTGATTAAGGCAATCCTATTTGCAGGCTTGTGGTGGTCAACCCTTCACATGGATGCACATACCTATGCAGAGCGGTGTGACATTTGTCAGCAAACTCAATATCCCATATGTAAAGATGAGATGCCTTTGGTAGTTTTGGTGTACACCATGAAGAAACATGCAAGAAAACTAGAAAAGCATGGCTATGGACCCATGATTATTAACAGAATTCAACAAGTGGGGCAGTCCAATTAGCCACCCTAGAAGGTGACATCATAGCAAGCTACATCAGTGGATACCGAGTCAAGTTATATCAAGAACCCCTCACTAAGAAATGGTGAATCGACTCAACACTACCAAGAAACGTAAGGAAGAAGAAAAACGAATTCGTGAAGAAGCACAAGCTGAAGCTTTAGAATGCATCCAAAGAGTGAATTTGATGAGAAAGGGTAGAGATGCGCTTAGATCAAATGCTTATGGAGCTCCAAGATATCACATGGCCATGTGTGAGGCACCAAAAGTATCTTCTCATAGAATAGTTGACCGACGACCCTTTGTGACCTTCCACGTAGGACACAAAGAGAGTGCAAAGGTTGTAAGAGCATTAATTGACTCAGGTGTAGCCACTAGTGCTATTCGAGTTTATTATTGTCAAGAATTCAAATTAAGTGTCAATCCTATAGAAGCATACCTCATAGAATTGGGAGGTGTGGGAACTCCTTGCATGGGCGAAGCGGAGCTCCCCCTCTACATCCAAGATGTTCTTATGACAATTAAGGTGATAGTGTGTCAAGACGAGGACCTCAGTGAGCCTCTTGTCTTGGGTCAAGATTGGATCTATGAGCATGGATTCAACATGAACCTAAGAAGCGGACTTCTTCAACTATGGGTGAATCAAACTCGCATCACCATTAGCTAGAAAATCAAGCACTCAAGGAAGTAGGAAAGGCACCACCTCCTGGTCCTTCTAGGAGCACACTGATGGGAAACAATGCTTTTCTTGCCCAAACCTTTGTGATGCAGAAAACCTCTAGTCCAGGCAAGGTGGTGCAAGTGAACTTCCTGCTTGTCCAAAGGAAGTCTCGGATCCAAAAGGGGAAGTCCCAGAGATCGGAAAGAATCAACAAAGTAGCTATCCTAAACCAAAGGTCACCTCTGCCAAGGCATCTCGACCATCGAAGCAGATATGGGTACGGAAGAGCGAACTTTCCCAAGCAACTTTGGTTGAAGCCTCAACCAAACCCTACTCTAGTGATCGGTGAAGGGCACCTAATAAAACATTTCTCCAACAATCATCCACAAAAATCATGTCTATCTAGGTACCCAAGAAGTCGATGAAGGCCGACCCACAATGAAGACAAATTTGGGTGCCTAAGGGTTACTTGTGGCTCAATTAGCCACCCATAAGCTTCACGAGACAAAGCTCCATTCACACACAATCACACCTGCTTCAACAGGCACTAACAGGGCCACTTGTAAATGGGCCCCTAAAAAGTCTCATTTTCTTTGTAAATACTCATGTAGAGTCTCTTGTAGCCCACAAGCGGTCAACTTGTAAAGCCACACATGATTTTTGGCGATAGAAAGCTTGTAATAAACCCTCTAAACCCCAATTTGTAAATTCATCTCCACCTACTAACTGTATCATCCTCACACTACACGATTCCACTTAGCACATAGAAATCTTCATTCATTAACTATACACACAAGATCAGTGAGCACTAACTGACCCACTAACTTTATCACGCTGCCTCATGTTAATGTTGTAATGGGGAAAAAGGGCCATATCTTGTCCATTACAATGTTAACATGTGCTTCTATATTCTCATAGAATCAACAAGTAAGGTAGTAGCATGGCAGAAGCAGCAGGAACCAGTTCACAAGCAGGCTCGAGCTCTCAAATAGTCGACATCGAAACCCTACTCCTCGAGGAACAACTGACAGAGAGACCCGAGGAACTCAGGGTAGTTCATGTCATTTCAATTCAAGACCCTCCACATGGGCACACCTCGCAGATCGGCAAGCATGCCCATTGGTTCAATGATGTTGTAGGACCACTAGGAGATGGTACCTACTTCTAGGAGGCTAAAGTAGAATTTAATGGAAAGTGGGGAAGATACCACTTCTTCAATCACGAGTTTGAAAAGTACCAAAATGCAGAAAATATGAGATCATATGGACTACAGCCAGCTTGGATAGTTACTTCAGAACAATGTTACCCAAACTTGATTTTCTGTGCTTCTCATACATGATCAGCACTCTCATGCCTAGAAGAGCCAAGGGAGGGGATAGTACCTTTGTGCTTCCTGCATTAATACAAGGACATGAATTAAAGAGGTTCAAGCTAACCATCAACTTAGTATGGGAAGCCCTGGACATGAAGGGCATGCATGTTCTGATAGAGAAGGAAACCCTAATTCTTGGATGAATGAAGCACAAGGACCTCAGCAAATTGAAGGATATGGTGTCCATGACTCCAACCATTGCTCTCCACTTACGCACATGTATGCAGCATTTTGCCTTCCCTCATCAAGAATGCTTTACCATGCCACCAAAGAAAATTTGGTTCAGTTTGTATTTGGCAGAAACAAAGAGCCTCACCATCAACATGCCCCATCGGATCATTGTTCAAAGCCACCTTGCACATCAACAGTAGAACAAGAAACAAAAGAATGTACTTCATGGATGTTGCACTCATACTAGGACCATTTACAGGTGTTTGGCTTATGATGTACCCATCCAACGAGCATTGGTATGGTCAAGAGTCTAGGAGTTCTAGCGACGAGCATCGACTACCGGTCCACCATCAAAGAAATTGACTTGAACCATTCAAATACCCTATGGACAAACAAGGGGTGCCAGTCTCACACCAAAAGTGACACCACCTCAACATATACGTGTTCACCCGTTCACTATTCAAGAAGAAGAGACCGATGAAGAAGAATTGGATGAAGAGCATGACCAGGAGCAAGAGGAAATTCTAGCACCACCATCATAACCACAACCACTAAACCCCTTGTCACAATCCTCTCATTGTCATTATCGCATCTAGAAACCACCAAAGTTGTAAATATGACTATGGGCCATCGTCTCATAGGATTTTTCGTTCCCTCTGGTACCCAACCAAGATGGACTACAACACCCGCTCATTTCTGATGTCATAGGATTTTTCGTTCCCTCTGGTACCCAACCAAGATGGACTACAACACCCGCATTCACAATAGTTTTCACAAACATCATGTCCACCGCACCTACTCTCCCTACATACATGGTAGCACCCACTTTTGATCCTATGGACATATCACCACCCACTGCACCACCCCCTCCCCCCATCCTTGACAATTAGATTCTCAAGACATTTAAAAACTAGAAGCTTTAATTGAAGTTTATTAGGTCGATAATATCAGAGTACATCGTAATCTGGCATTACTACGGAAGCATATGGAAACTGCTCTAGAGGAGAATAAATGACTTCAAAAGCAAAATGAAGAGAATTTAGAAGCGGCAATGAAAGGCTCTCCTCAAAAAATAGATCCCGAAAAGTTTAAGGTTATTCCTTCAGACACAATGAGAACCATCGTCGATTCATATGCTGATCTTCTTGAAGTGCATGACTCCTTGGAAATAGAATGAGACATCCTCCGCTGACAGCTAAGGGCACATGAAGAGAAAACAAGGTTACCAATCTCTATATCAAATACAAAAGAGGTGAACGTGCTCAAAGCCTAGGTTGCAGAATTGTAGAGTAAATTCCTTCAATACGAAAGACAACCCTCCCCTATCCTAGAACCAAAACGTGAAGAGTTGGTACTGATTGAAGTGGACGAGTCATATGGGGAACCTTATGTACCCATGCCCATGCCCGAAGTTCAATAAACGGCTGAAGGATTAGACACACTCGAGGTCGAAGCCCCAGATTGGCTGCAGAAGCTAGAAAAGACAGGCGGCACACATAACGATAGAGTAGTTGCTCAAATGCAATCAATGTCAAAGATTGAGGAGACCCTCATCAAGTCAAAATACTTTAGACTTATGTCCCATCATCGATGGATTGGAAGAGTTGATGATCAATATGTGCCACACTGTGTACTACTAGTCGACTATAATGCTAAAATTCAATGACAAACTGGCAAGGTACCCACTTTTGCTACTCAATTTGGTCCTGACAACATACCCGAGAGCACTTCACGTGGATCCTTCTACCAAACCACTTGGCATTTACGTCTTCTTGAAACCTATCCGGATATGGTTCGTACATGGAACAATATGCCACTCTTCATCAAATACAACCCATGTTATGCTCCACTACTTAGAAGATGCACATGGTTAGAATCTGCAATCACTGTTAACAATGTAAAAGGTAGTGTGAAATGGCTCACCTATGTGTACCTAACACTATCACGGGAACCTACCACAATGGCTTATATGATATCAATGATCTTCCACTGGGGTACCCAACACAGAACATACCTGATGTTATGGCTCAGATGTGTATGAAGATATTTGAATTGATGCTAGTCACTTTTCGGACTTTCACGAACATCAAAGATCCCCACATCTCTGTAGTCAACTTCAATGAAGGCAATCTAGATTTAGTGTAGGACATGAGTACAACCACTTCGATTAATGTTTTTTTTTAATAAAGGAAGTTTGTCCTTAGCCTACTCTCTCGCACTTGAATTAATTAAAAGAAAAGAAAAGTACAAGAGAAGGGGACAAGTGCCCATGGGATCCCCCGAATCCCACAGAGCTGGGGTAGCTTTTACAGAGTGTAGATGGCATTACAAAGAAGGTTAGTCACCATCTCATCACCCTCAAGTGGGGCCCATATGGGTTTAAGCTTGTTGTAGGGAGCACTTGATGATGCCTAAAAAAAAGGGGGGGTATTTCTTACAGTTAGTGATCTTTTTGCAAAGGAGGAATAGTGATTTCTCAATTGACCACACTGTGGGGGAGTCACCAAAGTTGAAGCAAACCTTTCTCGCCAGATATTCCATAGGGCCCCCCCTCTGATGGCGTTCCAAAGAGGCAGAGCAACTGAACGCTTCTCCCATTAGAGCATGCATCCAATTGATATGTTTTTGAAGTCTAATTTTCTTTCCGACAATCTGCTAAAGCCTTCGTGGTGGACCTTAAAAGGCTTACATGAAGTTATAAAGGAGGTTGATAAGCCTCGCATCCCCATCATGTGGATCCCACTTTGTTTTCAACTTATTGTTGACATATTGTAGCTCTTTGTGATGTCTAAAGGGGGGGGGGGTTTCTTATAATTAGCAATTCTTTTGCCGAGAAGGAATAGGGACTTCTTGATTGACCACTTCTTGGGGGTATTTCCAAAGTTGTGAGTGCATCTTTCCCTCCAAATCTTTGAAAGGATCTCTTCCCTGATCGCATTCCACAATGCCGCAGAGCAACCGATCGCTTCACCAATGAGGGCTTGCTTCCAATTGATTTGTTCTTGCAGTCCCATAGAAGGACCAAGGACCCTCCATAACCGAAGGGATTTAGGGCAAGCAAAGAACAGGTGACCAATATCCTCTTTGCTATAGCAACATCGCTTGCACCAGGGTGGAATACCACACATCCTGTTAGCTTTTGCATTGGTCCATATTCCACGGTGTAAAATTTGCCATAGGAGGACTGACTTTTTGTTTTCAATGAGAGAGTGCCAGATAGACATAAATTTCATATCCCATCGAAGTCACGTCCAGCTGAGACACCATTTCTTTTTGAGACTGTTGTGAATGTCATTGTGAGCTTTGACATAAGGAAGCTTGGAGAGGCAATTACCATTAAACCATTTAAGGCCCATTAGGTCCAGAGCATCCTGTCCCATTTGTAGTCAGATTTTAGAGCGGTCCCAAGCATGGCGTTTACTCAATAAAACATTCCATTCCTTGTATGTGACCGCAGCACTAGGGTCAACGTCCTCAAACTCCACCCATCTGTTGGTGTCTTGTTTCCAGAGGTGCTTCCATTGTTTGAATCCCTTATTCCAAAGTTTCTTGGCACTTAAGACATTCCATGGCTCCATGCTTCTCATGCCTTGAATTGCGAACCAAATAGAGTCATTTTGTCTTATACCTGCAGCCCACTTCCAATCTTCATTGATTCTGATGTGAGGTTTGAATGTGTTCCAACTCAACCACAAGGATCTTGCCAGGATCGAGCCTTTGGGTGAGACTAGAAATGGAGAGAATAAGAGGGTGAGGATGTCAAGGTTTTTCCATCCAGGGTAGCCCACCAGAGTAATCACGTTCGTATTTCTGAAAATTAATGAGGCCCAAGAGGAATCTCTGTTCCACCAGGCCTTAACCATCCACTTTGCTGCAAGTTTATTGGCCATGCTACCAATGTCCATAATACCCAGACCTCCACTCTCCTTTTGGTTAGTGCATATGGACCATTTGATTTTAGGCACTTCCCTCTTGTTACGGTCCCCAGTCCAAAACAAAGTTCCTACATGTACTTTCCAATTTGGCTAATTCTTGATACTTCGGTCTCTAGCAAGAAAGAAAGTATATGATTGAGGATATGAGGAATGTGTTGACCACCATGGACCGGCCATCAAGATTAATTTGCAAATGCCTCCAATAGTTAAGTTTGTTATTAAGTCTAGGGAGGACCCAAGCCCACCTTTGTTCCAGAGTAACACCAAATCCCATGGGGATACCGAGAATGTGAACGACCTGATCCAATTGAATGCTTTGGCATCCCTGCACAGTGAGGAAATTGGGTTGAGTCCCTTTGATAGCCTTGAACGCTATCTTGGAATGGTTAATTCTGGACCCATAGGCCACACAAAAAGTGTTAAGGCACCACCAAAAGGTTTTGAGGCTAGTATCATCATTGTGAACAAAGGCATTTGTGTCATCTGCAAAAAGCCTCATGGTCATTTGCCCAAAGTTAGGTGGCAAAGTGATGCCTCTTATGCAACCAAGCTCCATCTCTCGCTCCACAAGCCGGCTAAGTCCTTCTGTGGTGATGGCGAAGAGCAGTGAGGCCAATGAGCAACCTTGCCTGATGGATCGTTTCAATTTGATTGCTTTTGAAAGTTGCCCATTGACATTGACTTTGGCCGAAGCATTACCAAGGAGAGTGGAGATCATCCTGAGGAATCTTTGACTACACCCAAGGTCTTTCAGCAATTGTAAAGTATACTCCCATTCCAAACTGTCGTAGGCTTTTTCAAAGTCAAGTCGTCCTAATCAAGTTTTGACGAGACTTTTCCACTGCACTTCTCCAACACTAGGCTGGGGAGGTGCAGACGATGAAGGCCTCAAGGCAAGCGTTAGTGATTTCTTGATGGATAGAGGGGAATGAAAAGACAAAAGGACTCGCATGAAACCAAGGTGCTTTGCAACTTTTGGATAGAGGGGGGAAGGTGAGTACCATTGGGTAATGATCTGAGATGGTGAGGCCAATATGTTGTGTTAGGGTAGGAGGACAACATTGATGGATAAGATTTTGGGAAATGTAGCTTCTGTCGAGTCTTGCTTTCCTCAAGTCCTCACCCAATTGAAGATTGGACTAAGAAAAATCGTTCGGGTCCTTGACCTCGACCAGATCCAAATACAGTTTTGTTTGGTCCCATGTATATTTCTCTTGGCCATCAATGATGCAGCCCTTGTTGTTCCACCTATCACAGGGGTTTTCCACCATATTGAAGTCACCACAAATCATGACATTATGAGAAAACAAGTCTAAGGAGGACCAAGTATCGATCCTCACAGCATCCATTAATGTTATCTATGCATGGCATGCAAGGATTAAGTACCTCTGAGTCTATTACAAACAGACCTTTGAGGAGATGTTCATTACAGGGTTCTAGGAGTACCATTCAGAAATATTTGTTCCCAGACCCTCACATCTCCTACAACTATTCGTTGTGGAGAGGACTTTACATTCTAATCAATTGTGCCTGCCACATCCGGGAGTCCTAGGATGAGTGGATTGGGATTCACTACTTAGAGATCTTGCAAAAGGATTAAGGATTGAAGAACACCACCTCACCTCGGATGTCATCGAGTTCTATATCAAGAAACACCCTCCACAAGGGTCTGTTAGGGATAACATATGCGAGAAAGGGGGGAGTCTTGGAAGTCAAGGAATAACCTGTCAAGGAAGTATGCGCCAAGGTGGAGAGGCATGAAGCACAAGCCGACAAAGGAGCCAACGAAGGATGGATGGAATGTATGTCAAAATTCTCACGAGAAAACCTTTAAAATAGTGATTTTCATCACTAACAATTATTGTAAATAACATTTCCTATTTTTGTAGCTTGAGGAGCTTGAGGAGCAACAAAAGTACCTACCATTTTTCATATTTTTTAGACTCCGTTTGTGCCTTCAAATAGGCCCTAGAACCTAATTTTTAACTAGGTCAGATACTAGGTCTGGACAAGACCAAAGCTAGTCAAAAACTATAAAAAGAGCTAGAAAGCTCATTTTTGGGGTAGCTTTTTAGTGATTTGAGTTGATGTATGAAACTTCTTGAGTAACCTAAAGAACTCCATTGTTCCTCTATTTGCTCTTGCATTGTGTGTGTGTGTGTGCATGCTTGTGTGCTTCTCCATCACCACTTGTGCACATCACTTGCTTGATGTCTTCATACCATCCTCATGTCTTCCCAGATTGACAGTAAACGAGGTGCTACTCACCACTTAGCTACACCATATTTTGGCAGCTATATGGAGCAACTAAAAGGTCATCTAGGAAGCTAGCAGTGAATGGTTGTTGTGCAATCATGTGCATCATCTACAAGTGCTTAGCATACGATGTACCCATTGAATGTGCTTTAACTTGGACATAGCTACAAATGTTTAAAAGACATAAAACTTCCACACACCAATCCAAGTGCATGAGGGGCTCAATTCCTTGTGTCCAAACACATGAAGTTCTGACGACGTCGAAAGTCTTGCCATGAGGGGATCACACCATGCCTCCCTTTACCATTCGAATACCCAGATCTGGATCCAAAGGCACATCACAAGCTCCCCATCGACTCCTCCTGTCCCACTGGAATTTGAATTTTCTACCACTGGAGACGTTGAAGGGATGAGCACCTTTGACTTCGAATCATTCTTGCAGAATACACAACTCTCTAATGTAGAATTCTTTTGAGACACAGAAGAACAAGGAACCTCTTCCCAAAGATGGAGGAAATCCACAAAAGGCTGCCATCTACATTATGATCTGCGATATAGAGACCTCCGGTACAATATGATCCGTGAAGATTCCAAACACGACCATGGTCTGGTAAAAACATCCAGATTCCCATTAGTGTGGCAGAAGAACCTATTATTACATTTGAACCGATTGAGACAACCTCCCAAGAAGCAAGAACTCCTGGCCACAAAAAGACAGTCACCACTGAAGAGTACCCTGAGCCACTATCACTGACCCCCCCACCATAGCCTCCTCGAATAGAAGCTGAAGACACCACCTCAACTGCTCAACCCACAGAGCAAACTTTCCTCTTCCATACTCCCACTTCTAGTTCAACCTTGTTCTCCTCCTTTCACAACTTTGTCTATCATGCCACCACCATCACAATCGAATCAACCGAATCTCTCATGGAGACAGCCATAAGACAACCAGCCTCCACGACCTTTGTCATCAGCCATCCTCACACTAGCTCCACATTTCTCAGCTTCCTTGTCACCATACCTCCTATTGCAACCTTTCCGCCTCCAGGCTTGCACTTCCCACCCCCCATCCACCTGTCCTTCAACATGTCCATGATTTCCTTTCTAGAATATTTCAAACCACTACTCAACCCTTCTCGTGGATCCCATTCTTGACATCCACACCACACCAATTCACAACGATCACACACACAGCACCTGCCATTCTAATATATATGGTAGCCACCACTCTCACTTCACCGGTCGAGAGCATGGACATTTCACCATGGACGGCACCTCCCCCTCCCCCCACACTTCCACCTTCCCCCATCCCTCCTCCACCAATTTCACCTACACACACATCTCCAATAGACACAACATTCACTCTTCCCATTCCCAAATCCCCTCCCCTTGCATTTTCCACTCTACAAAATACACCTTCATCTATAGGTAATTCATTTGACACCATGCTCGCGTGTTTATCACAATTAAGGATAGAATACAATCAGCTCCATCGACATAATCAATGATTTTAAGAGCACTTTGAAGTGTTACAACATTGTCTTGCTACACTAGAAGAGGAGAATGCCAGCCTCCAAACACAATTTCAGACTTTACAGGGGGATCATAGCCTATTGGAAGCAAAGTTACAGAATGTAGACTAGGAACCGATCCAAGTGGTGGAAGGCCATCTACACATACAACTGGAATGCAACTCAAACTCCAACACAATATGGCCCTACTCAAGCAACACCTTGCTGCTGCTCACAAGAAAAATCAATGTCTGCAACTACAAAACCAAGAAAACTTAGAGGCAACCATCGAAAGCACACCCGGGGCAACGATCACTCCCTCAAAATTCCAAGCAGTGACCTAGGAAAACATAAAGATAATCCTTGAAGACTATGCTTCTCTACTTGAGGCACATGACTAGTTATCAGAGGAATTGGATCAACTGAAGAAGACACGACAAAAAGACATGACAATTGCCCCCCAAGCCACCACCTCAAGCGCTACACTTATCACTGACTTAGAGGCCCTACAAGATCTCCAAAAACAAGTCATAGAATTGCAGGCACGCCTACTACAATATGAAAGATCACCATCCCCACCCGAGGCTCCCACAGATGAAGAGACAATCTCCATTCCTATGGAACAAACATTTGAAGAGGACTATGATCCGCAATCCATCCTAGGGGGATGCAAAATAGAAGAAGGCTAGGATATTTTCAAAGCACCATGACCCCCGTGGCTAAGACAAGTGGAGGAAATGGGGAGTTCTCATGAAGAGTGCATGGTGGTGCAAAATTAGGCCATGAGAGTCATACAAGAAACAATATTACAATCCAGTTACTTCGAGAACTTGTCATCCAGACTTCTCATCATATCATCAAAACTCCAATACCAGCCCTACTATGTCATTCTAGCATATTACAATGCAGAACTACAAAGAGTCACAGGAAAGATTCCTTCTTTCGTGACCCAGTTTCAACCCAAAGACCTTCCTCTAGAGATGCAAAAATGCAAGATCTATCAATCGAAATTGCGGCAAAAGATTCTAGAGACATACCCTGAAATGTTGCACACATGGAACCATGCGCCTCTACATCTAATTTACAATCCATGTTACAATCCAGTTCCACGATGCAGATCATGGAAAGCATTCAACATTAAAGTGCAAAACAATGCACATTGCAAGGAATGGCTCAACTACCCGTACATAGCGCCACCACAGGGACCACCATCAATAGCTTACATGATGGCAACAATTCGACACTGGATGCCTCGACTGAAGCCCATGCTAGATGCTGCGGCCCAAATGATGCTTAAAATTTTAGATATGATGCAAATCATGCTCAAAACTTTTAGAAATGCAGAAGCACCACAAGTACGTCTGCCGGGGTTTACCAATGGAAATTACGATTTGGTATATGACATGAGCACCACCCCCAGCATTCATGTGGCTTATGCTTGGCATGCATGCATCAAGTACCTCCCGACATGTTATAAACAAACATTCAAAGACATGTTCAGATCAGGTTTCTGGGGAATATCACTCAAAGGTGTTCGCACCTAAGCCCACACACCTGCTTACTCTCTTTGCATGAGTATAAGCCATGTACTCCGAGTACTACACAACACCTCAACTAGATATCCCAGGTGCAATAAATTGGGATGCATTGCAAGCGGATCTGGCAAGAGGATTATGGATAGGAGAACACGAGCTAGCCACCGACATTCCCCAATACTATATTGACCACCCTATAGAACAGAGGTCTATCAGGGCCGACAAACACTAGGGAGGGGGGAGAGTGTTGGCATACAAGCTATAAGAAGAGCATACCAGCACAAAGGAGCAGCCATGCATAATCCGATAACAAGGCCTAATCATTTTTTCCATGAACTATTTCCAATTCAAGTGATTTTCATCACTACACAAACATTGTAAATTCTGTTTTTGGTAGATTCGACTCCATTTTGTTCAAGATGAGGAGTCCTTGAGCTTGAGGAGCATTAGAAGTATTGACATAGCAATTATCATAATTTTTAGAGATAGTTTGAGCCTCCAAAATAGCCTAGGAACCTATATTTTATCTAGGCCGGATGCTAGGTCTAGACAAGGCTGCTAGCTAGTCAAAAACTATAAAAGGAGCTAGAGAGCTCATTTTTGGGGAGAACAAATTGTAGTTTGAACTAAAGAAGAGCTATTGTAATTGTGTTTTGATCTTAAAAAAAGCTTCCATTGTCTCACTCTTTGTGTGTGTGTGTATGTGTGTGCACACACATACACACACGTGTGTGTGCATGTGTGTGCATGTGTATGTGTGTGCATGCTTGTGTGCTTCTCCATCACCGCTTGTGCACATCACTTGCTCGAGGTCTTCATACCATCCTCATGTATTCCCGGATCGACATCAAAGGTGTTGCTACTCATCCATGAGCTACACTGAGGATATATTTCCTAATTCCTAGCATCACTTTTAGGTGAATTCATTTGAATTCAAATTCAAAACTACCTCCAAAAGTAGCTATAAAGGAGCAAGAAGGAAGTCGCCAAAGTAGTGCTTGATTCGTGCCCATTTCATGCCCGTTTGTAGATATTGAAGAGCTTACTCCATAGCTCTATCATTCCTTCCATTATGCAAGTATTCATTGCGAATGAGGTTGTAATCATATGTGAATCTATACATTCATCTTTTACTACTCGGATTTGTTCTCTGCTATACTCACTCGGATCAATAAATTTTAGAAGCTCATATCTTGAGCTATACATAACCTTTTTCAGCGTTTTAAAGTGCATTGGATACCTTGCTATTTCTAGTCTAAGGTGACAAAATTTCATATATATTGCATTTGCCATTTGGGAGAGATCTACATTTCACTACTCAGTGGTCTATCTCTATAGAGCCTGAAAATGACAAGAGTGTTCTAGATTTTGCTAAAACTTCTTCTTAGTGCTCAATTGATGAATTGAAGTGGTTTAACTTGGATAAGGAAGCTTGCTAAGTCCATTTTCTATGTCCAAAAGAAGTTGTTCTAATCCATACCAGGTTGAGAGCACTATTCATTTTTTCTAGCAGCTGTATGTACAAAAATAGCAAGTTTTGGGAGCTAGTCACCTTGCAACTAGTTTGTCTTGACTCAGACTTTTGAGATACTTGTTTCAAAGCACTTGGGTGATTTTTTGTGGGTTTAGGAAGCTGAAAGGGTATACTAACCAACTCATAAGTCTCAATTGACTGGTGTGAAGCTTCTTGTAGTAGCACCAATTCATCTTCAGGTTGCATCCACCATCTCTCTCCATAGGACCTCCAATCAAGAAGTAGTTGGAGAAGGTTCATAACTTTTGAAAGAAAAAAAAAATCAAGCCCTGGCCAAGGACAATTTACCTTGGTTCTTGGCACATTACAATACGTTTTCTAGGTTCAAAGTGGTAAATGTTTGCACTCAAAGTTGTGGAAAGCCTAGAAGCTCATAGGTTTTACCTAACCTTAGAAAGAAAAAGGTTTCATTCAAGAACTATTTCCTTAGAACTTCTAAGAAATTCAATGGTAGAACATTAGAGTAAAGGATTGATTTTCATAGACATTTTCATTTCAAAAAGATGTTGAGACAATCGTGAACCTTTAGGAAGATCTGGTTCTTGAAGAGAGAATCACGTTTTGTCATTATTGAACCAATGATTTTCGTCCCAATTAGGGAAATTGTTGATTGTTCATAAGCACGAGTTTGGGTTACCTCTTAGCAATTGAATATTTCAATCTAAAAAAAGTTGTGGGTCTTGAAACCTAGAAAGGAAGCCCACCTCAAGCTTTGAAAGGTGCTAGAAGTTGCTAAATAGTGAAGCACCCCTCCTTTGAGCACTTAGTTCCTACTTTCTCCTAGGAGTTGAAATCATTTCCAAGTATGGCTTCCTATGGAATACATTCACTAGGAGGAGTCAGTCAAAGGCACCTCGCACCTCCATGGGCATGAGCTTCCACTATAATTACATGAGTGCTCACTACATTTTTCCATTCAGCCTTAGAGCCCATGTGTAGGGATTGGGAACACTTAGGGTAGAAAACTCATACCCATTGAGGCCTAATCATGCAAATACACTCCAATACACCAACGAATTTGCAAAACATCACTGAAACCAATAGTGGAGGAATCAATGTCTAGAATATCCTAGAGTAATTACAAACAGAAAGAGAGGGATTCTCTAGGACTCGTCCCTGAGTGCACTTGAAAAATTCACCATTTGAATCATAAAAAGGGAACTATGAGAAGCCCTACAAAATGATTGCTTTCCAAATTGTAATTATTAAGTGTGCATTAGAAAATTATTAAGTTTTGTACATATTGTTACCATTTTCTTTGTTCTAATGATTCATTTCACACCTATGATTTTTAAATGTGTGACCTATGGGTTCAAGTAAGGTGGATCAATTGATAAAGTCTCCTCACCATAGTTATACATTCATCTTCTAGCTTTGAAAAATGATTATTTGTGAATGTATGTGTGGCAAAAATCATTGTGTATTGAGTGCATTCATTATCACTGATCACTCATGGCTTAACGCACAAGCATAGACACTATTAAACTTTATGATTTTGAATTCTTGCCATATAATAGGCAAACAAAGATCACGAAATGCATCATGTCATAATGCTACATCACACAATAAAGCACAAGATGGAAGAAAGATATCAACAAAGGATAGTGTCACATTATCAAATCTAAGACATAGAAACCTATTAGATATGCTTTAAAAAAACAAGAAGGATCTTGAAGATATATCAATATTCATAGATATGCAAATGCATGATCTATATGATGAAATGGTATTCCTATGAAAAATGAAGGGAGAATATGATGTTCCTCTAAGCCATGATGGAATAAGTGGGCATTTATCTCCATTGCTCAAGGATCCATGGGGCTTCTTTGTGGTAAATACAAGAAGCAATGTCAAGACAGTACTTATGCATAATCCTATGGTGAAACAAGAAAGTAATGCCTAAATCCATGGAAGATGATGACTTTAGATCTTTGGTAAAATTTTAAAAAGGTCACCGGTCATTGATTTTGGGGTTTAAGGTCCTCAACCACAAGCTCAATGTTGGGGGATGAATTAACACCCCTATGTAGCTTTTGAAGGTTGTAGGCCCTCATAGGTTGTGTTGAATAGTGATTAAGACTCATTAGTTTGGGTCTAGTTGTGACCTTAAATGTAGAATCATTATGAATCTTTTTTTTTCATGCTAAAAAAAAAGATTCATAGTGATACATATAAGCTAACTTTATGAATAGATTAGTAGTCGTGGAAATTCACTCATGACTTGTATTGATACATATATAGGATTTTAAAAATTGTTCCTTCAATTTGGGAGCACATTGTCAATGTCAATTTAGCCTTTTAATTAGCTATGAATTCATAAAGTGACTAAAGCTTCTTGGTACCTTAAGCTCATGTTATGAAGCATCCGAATGATAGGTCCATGTTTCATGTGTGCCCACTGTTTAAGGCTTGTCTTTTAATAGTACTAAAGCTTTGAACTTAAACCTATCATACCAATTATTTTCTTGAATTTAGATGTCTTTGTTACTTCCAAACCTTGTCTACACCTCTCCACAAACTAATCCATGGTACTCACATGCTCCACCTTCATCTCCTTTGAAATCAATGTCCCTATAATTGATTATTAGTGTACTTCAATTTGCTTGGACCTAGCATGAAGAACTAGATTTGATGTTAAGTGTACACTAATAAAATTACCACACATGATAGGAACGTATTTTAATTGCAAGCTCAAATATTTGAAGAGATTATGCAAACATAAAAGTCCAAAAGTGAAAGTGGTGAAAGCTCTATACTCAACTTCAGTTCAGCATAGGGATACTATTTGTTGCCTAATGTTTCAAGATCAAAGATTCTAGAAGAGAGCTCATGGCCGGTCCATTAATGCTCTTGTGCTATTTTTAGAGTAGGCATCTAGAAATTTACTAGCAACACTACATTTTGACCAAACACCATGTGAAATGGGGTGGCGTTGAGTAGCATTTTATAGGCCACTCAGTATGCTTAAATAGCATGATGTAACTATTTGTCCCAATCAGAACATTTATTATTCACCAACTTCTTTAGCACAATGCATAAGATCTTATTTGTGCTTTTCACTTGTCCATTAGCTTGTGAGTGGTAGGGGGCTAAATCTTGTGAATGACCATGAATTCTTGCAACAAATATTCAATGACCTCATTCAAGAAATGGGTACCATGGTTGTTGATCAAATCTATTAGTAAACCATATTGTAACACATTATCTAAGATAAACTTGGTAGTAGTTTGCACATCATTCTTCCTAGTGGCTTTTACTTCTACCCATTTTGTTACTTCCTAGTAGTTGGGGGGTTATAGGACCAACAAAGTCTATTCCCCACTTAGAGAATGCACGTCCTCCCATCATGGGTCTCAGTGGCATCTCATCCTTGTGTATTGGATACTAAGTTCATTGATAGATGTTAAAACTCTTCACATACGTATTAGCATCCATGTGGACTTTGGCCAATATAGTCCTACAAACACTATAGCTTTGATCACCCTATCTGGTTGAAAGTGTCCTCCTACCACACCTTAGTGAGTACTTTCTAAAATTTTAAAGTAATCACTCTCATGGACACACCAACTTCAATATTTGTCTCTTCCTCCTCTGTATAAGTTATCTTTAGAGAGTGCAGTGCTTCTTGCACCAAGCTCTTGCATCTCGCCAATGTCATCTCTCAGTGGCATGTTCCATTGGTGGTCTAACACCATAGATCCAGCATTCCTTGCACATCCTCTAGACATCTGCTTCCATGCTTGTTTAGTATATGCCTAATCTCTATAGATTCTATAGGGTTCAATGCTTAGAATGATGTTGCTTCCATGTACCTCACACAACAAGCCAATATGCCTTGATCGATGTGCTTATACACACTACTTGCCATTATGTGATATTTTTGAGATGTCACTACTTCTTTATCTTTGGCTTTTAGCACACAATGTTTAGGTCCAAAGGTGAGAATGTGCACTATAGTATTGTTCTAGCTAGGCACAATTTCTAGGTTCAATAAATAAGCATCAAGAAGTTCATTTGACACTTCTTATGGGACTCTCCTGAAGGGATTCTAGAAAGGTGGTCCATTCTTAGGTGGGTCTTACCTTTCATAACCACAAATTCAACGTCATATTCCATTAGAAGGAGAAACCATCTTACTAATCTGCTAGTGCAAGCTTTTTTCACCAAATATAGCAATGCTTGATGCTCGATAGAAAATTTAAACTTATTTGCAAGCAAATAATGACTAAACATTTTTGCCACATAGACCATGCCTCTTCCTTCTCTTTCGATAGTGGTTTAGTTTTGATCCATTACATTTAGTTGCCTACTTGCATAAGCTACCAGAATATCAATGTTACCTTCACCCACATGTTGAGCTAGCACACACCCAATAGCATAATTGGATGCATCCACTTGGAAGTGGAATAGTTTATTCTTATCTAGTGTAGTCAAGATTGGTGTTGAACATAATCCTCATTTAAGCTCATTGAAAGAGGTTTCACCCTCATCCATCCACTCAAACTAGTCAAAAGGTTGTATAGAGGCTTTGCAATTATTTCATACATGTGGATACAGCTTTGGTAATAAGCATAATGTCCCATGAGCGCTTGCACTTCTTTGACATTCTTTAGTCTAGGTAACTCAACAATGACTCTAACTATGTCCTCATTTGTTGATATACCATTCTTTGACACTAGGTGTCCTAGAATCTTGCCTTGCCAAGCCATCAAAACACACTTTTCTAAGTTCAAGTAATCTTGATATTCTATACATTTTTCAAAGGTGGATTTCAATTCAGGGATATGTGTTGCGTAATGTTGTAATGAGCACATAAATCATCATCATAGACTTCTAAATTTTTTCTTAAGAATTTCTTGAACACATGACATATCAGCCTTTTAAATGTAGCAAGAGCTTTGATAATCCCAAAAGGTATCACCTAAAATGTGAAGATTCACCACTGTGTGGCAAAAGTCATCTTATGTTGGTCTTCAAGGGCAATAGCTACTTAACTGTAGCTAGAAAATCCATCAAGGAAGTTGTAGACTTCCTTGCCTGCTACAGGTTCCAATAAGTGTTCGATGATAGGAAGTGGATAGCTATCTCGATAGTAGTTGCATTAACCTTCTTCAAGTTAATACACACTTGTAGTTTTCTATTAAATTTGGGCATTATTTCAATGGGGGCATACCCATTTAGTATGATCAATCTCATAGATAAATCAAGCTTCTATGAATCGATGCATTTCCTCTTTGATGTTTGCTGCATAGTTATCATTATATGCATACGGTTTCTACAAGTTCGTTGGTTTGGCTTCCAAAGATATGGAAATTCTATGTGAAAAAATATTGGATCAACCCCTTTCGAGTCTTTGTAGCTCCAAGCAAACACATCTCTATACTCTCTTAACAATGCAATCAACTCTTTTTCTTCGTCTTTAGTCAAGTTGTGTCCTACATGCATGCATCATTCTTCATACCTTCTTCTATGGTCACAATATTTTTTTTTTGCTTTCTCTTTCTTATCATATGCCACTCCTGAGAGTGCTTCTCTATAAGGCATCCTTATCATGGCCTTACAATCTTCTATTTCATATTTCTTGAAGTTCTCTTGGACTTCAAAGACGTTCTCTTCCTGTATTGGCTTAGTTTCAAGTTTCTCTCCTTTCTTTTTCTTGGCTAAGCAAAAATCTCTTCCTATTTTGGTCTCTCTTCCTTCTAAGTTCTAGCTTCTATTAAATAGAGATATTCTTCCTTGGAAGTACAAAAAGGTTCCATAAGGATGGACCCTCTGTCTTCGACGCTATCTTCCTTAGGTTCACTTGTTCAAGGTTCACATTCTTCAATAATAGAATCATACATGATTGGTTCTAACATGAGAACTGAAATGTCATAGCCATGCACATCACAATGAGGATTCTATTGTTCTTCATTCACATCTACATCCGTTTTGGCTAGAATTTTGGCCCAACCATGGGGTTCAAATTCTTTGTTAAGAAAAACTAGAGGTGCATATGTTGGGTCTTGGATGGATCTATGATTCTTCTTAGCACCTATTTCTCAAGCAGATATTCTTTTTACTTTGTCTACTACAACTTTACACATTCACAAATGGGTGTCTTCATGCATCCAAAAGGATCCTGATTCTATGGAGTCCATTGACTCCGTCTATTCGGATGCTCTATGGACAAGGTTCTCTCTATGAGTAGTCCTTGAGATTGACTTTAGTGGTGACTCCTAAATATTGCAAGCACACAAATTGGCCTCCCAATCTTGTATTATGTGCAATTTTCTCATGCATTTTCTATCCAAAATCATCTCATAGACATGGTTCTTGCCAAACTCACATATGGAAAAAGTATGCTCAAATTCCACACCACAACTGGTAAGATTTATTCCTTCTAGCAATCTGAGGGGTTTCTTGATGTGGCTATCTCTCAATTGTAGTTTAATTCTTGTTACTTTGAGTACTGGATTGTGCCCCAAGGCTTCCATTAGGATGTGGTAGCAATGGCCACTCTTGAACCTGATTCAAAGATAGCTTTCATTGTGTAAACCTAGTAGGTGAAAGGAAGATAGGTATTTCCTTCTTTCCCTTCACTCATATCCCCTATTTTGTCCAAGGGTATTTTAGATATTGCCTTATGTCATTCTACCTAGGAATGAGTCATAGCTACTTCTAGCACTTGATTGGATATGTGTTTCCATAATTCTAGTTTGACTTGGAGTAGCTCCTCCAAAGCGAGATGATACAACACTTTCGTGTTTCTTACTACATTTGTGTTTCTAGGTACAATTGATTTTTCATTTCTTAACATGACCGTGGGTGCTATCATATGGATAGACTTAGAATCCCATAGGCTTGTGAAATGAGGAAATTCTTGCAAGGAATTGGATTAAAAGTCCAACCATTCTTCAGTTTGAGATTCTTCTTGCTCTCCATATATAGAGGTAATGTCCTGATTTGAAACTAATCATGAAGATCATCTACTAGCTCAATGGGGGGAGGATTCTTGCTCTCCTTGGCCCATTTTCCCTCTTGAATCTCTCTTAGGAATTCTTGTGAATATTGATTCATTTAAGAAGATATTCCATGATTACTAGAATTAGGAATGTAAGCTTCCTTGACAAGCAAGCTCATCATTTCATCCCCATGATTGCTTACCTTCGATCTCGCTGACTTTCCAAATTCGGCTATTATCTTCTCTAGTCTTTCTAGCAATCCATCAAAGTGCACTTGTGCCTTGGCAGAGTTGGTACAATTGAATAGACGAATGGCCTCAAACATGGTTTTAGCTAGTTCTACCATTTTTGCACATAGCTCTGTTCTTTCAATCTCTAGGTCAACTCTAGAGTAACACTTGTCATCTTCATTCCCATTGATACTTCTTGGCTTTTGGCTTGAAATGCTTTAAGCATCATATCTAAATCCTCAGCAGTAGGATCCACCAAGATTGATCCTGCTCTGGGTGGTGATGGGGTTATATGAGACCGATTAGATGGTGATAGTGGTTGTATGTGAGAGTGTGTTTGAGATTTCTATAATTTTAGCTTTAGTCTCCCTTAAAATTTCATCTAGTTCACTTATCTTCTTTTTTCGATTATCTTTTCATCTACTCATGGCTATCTTTCCAAGATCTGGTTCTCTTTTTAGTTGTGCTCTCAGTCCCATTATTCTCTAGGCTCTTCTCTTGATATGTGTCTTTGTTTTGTTGTAGGGCTTGAGTACTAGTTACTACTTGCACTCTGGCTATAGTTATTGTACTTCCATTATGTTGAGATATCAAGCTCAACATGTGATGATCCAGGATGACACGTACCAATTTTTCGTTTCTCTGACATGTATAGTGGTCACGCCCGTATATGTTAGGGATACTTCATTGAGCTTTATTAGATTTATCTGCCGAGAGTGATGGCACATTTGTTTCTTAACAACTCACTCATTCGTGGACATTAGGTTTTTCCTTATGTACTAATCTCTATATATTGCACTAGTTGTATTCTTGTTTTTAGGTCATTCTTGTACATTCCTTTTTATGTAATAGAAGAAGAAGAAGAAGAAGAAGAATATCATTCTTACTTGCCTCAATGTGTGTGTGTGCTTATCCTTGAGAGTGAGTGTGTGAGTGAGCTCTCTTCCTTATCTCCTTCCTCGTGACATGGTATCAGAGCTAGTGTGGCTGTAGAGAGCTCGTGGAGAAGGCAACGGTGAAGACTACGTGGCAAGACATGGAGAAAACACAATTTCACAAACGGCCTCCGTTTGCTACAAAAATCCGCGTGAAGGTAGAAGACCTAAAAATATTTTCAAGAGTTATTTCTTTAGGATCACTTATTTTTGTCAGATCGAAGTTTCGGAGCCATCTCGACCTCCATTTTGAGCCCGCAAGGTGGGGCCCACAAAAAACCTACTCAGTTTCAAAAACCATAACTTGCGTTGTGTTCCGCAACACTCATATATTCTAGATCCAAAATTTCAAGCGATTCTGTCTATTGTTGATACACGAAAACTGTGTTTTTCTGAGATCGAACTGTCACGTCATAGTGCAACAGTGTTCAAGCAGAAGTGCTGCTTGTAGTGTTTTGCACTGTTGTGAATTGGTGCAAAAATGGCAAACGCAGATGGAATGAGTCAACTTATGAGCGATAACCTAGACAAGACCAACTTCCATGCTTAGAGATTCAAAATGAAGAATTTCCTGATGGGAAAAGACTATTGGAGTACATTGAAGGAGAGAATGAAAATGCTCCGTAGTTACCAAAAAGGAATCGGACTACAAATCAGGTAAGAGAATATGAAGAATGGAATCAAGGAGCATGAAAGATAATGTACTCGCTATATGTTAGCATACAGGATAGCATGATTGTGCACATACAGGATGCCAAGACTCCAAAAGAGGCTTGGAACAGTTTGGTCACATTGTATGAGATCAATACAAAGGCACAGAAATTGCAACTCAAGAATGAGCTACATACATTGGAGAAGAAGAGCATGTTGGTAAGTGACTACACCTTGAAAATCAAAAGCATATGTGAGTCACTTGCATCTATTGGCGTGAATGTAGATGATAATAATAAGGTGGAAGTGTGCCTTCGTGGTTTAGGAGCTGCATATAAGCAGTTCAAAACATCTATACAGACCAGAGAAAATATTCCGAATTTTGCTGATTTGGTATCCATGCTGATTATTGAAGAAAAGAATCTTGGCGAGGATTCAAACTCCCAAGGAAAGCCGAGTTCTGAGTAGGTATTCTACTCTGGCAGAGGAAGAGGCAGAGGTAGTGGTTTCGGAAGTGGAAGAGGAAACAATAACCAAGAGCAAGGTCAACAACAGAATCATACAGGAGGAAGAGGACAGTTTTGAGGAAACAATAACCAAGAGCAAGGTCAACAATAGAATCATACAAGAGGAAGAGGACAATTTCAAGGCAGGGGGAGCCAAAGAGGTCATAGAAATTTCCAAAGAAATGATTCAGGTAATGATAGTAAAGGATGCTAGAATTGTGGTAACGCTGGACACTTTGAACGTGATTGCAGGTTGAAGAATCAAAATAATAGAAGGCAGCAAAACAGCTATGCATCCACAAGTGCAGATGATTCTAAGAAGTTGTTCATGGTTCAACATCACATGATGAATATGATGTCTGCTAGTATTTCAAAATCGAATCATAATGTCTGGTATGTTGATTCAGGTGCTTCAAATGACATGACCAGTCATGCAGAATGGTTTAGTAGTTTGCAGAAAATGCTAGTACCTGGATATGTTGAAACAGGTGATGATACATCGCATCCTATTCAACATACAAGAAACATAGCATTGTCTATGGAGGACGGGAAGGTAAAACATCCTGCTGATGTGCTACATGTTCCAAATATAACAAAGAATCTGGTTTCTATTGGACAAATGGTTGACCAGGGATTACAAGTCAGGTTCAATGCTGATAGATTATATGTAGAAGAGTACAAGCAGGATGGACGATTGGTTGCCAAAGGAAACAAAGTGGGTAGGATGTTCACCTTAAATGTGAAGATTCCTGAAATGAATGCAGCCATGTTTGCAAAAGGTGTAGGAGTTATTGCAGATATAGAGATGTGGCATAAACGGATCCGACATGCAAACTTGCAAAGGCTGAAATTAATGCAGTCAAAGGAGATTGTCAATGGACTACCAAATTTCAAAGTTGTAGAAATGCAAAAGGTATGTGTAGCATGTCAATTTGGTAAACAGTCAAGAGCATCATTTCCACATGACAAGCATGTTAGTGAGAATGTACTAGAAGTAGTACATACAGATGTTTGGGGTCCAGCAAAGACCACATCTATGGGCGGTTGCAGGTTTTATGTTACTTTCATTGATGACCATACACACAAACTATGGGTATATTTCAAGAAAGAGAAGATTGAGATGTTCACTCACTTCCAGAATTTTAAAGATATGGTGGAAAAGCAAACAAGGAAGTACATTCAGACATTAAGATCTGATGGAGGAGGTGAATACATGTCAAATGCATTCAGCAGTTTTCTAAAAAATCATGGAATTCAGTGTCAATTTTCATGCAGGTATACACCACAACAGAATGGTGTTGCTAAACGCAAAAATAGACATATTTCAGAAATAGCAAGAGCCTTGATGGTTGAGAAGAATATGCCTCATTGTTATTGGGCAGAAGCTATGCATACTGTTGTATACATCATGAACAAAACTCCCACTACTCCTGTACATTAAGTTACACCTAAAGAGAAGTTTACAGGTAAAAAGCCAAACTTATCACATCTGAAAGTTTTTGGTTGTATTGCATATATAAATGTCCTAGATGAATTGAGAATGAAGCTTGATCCAAAAGCAAAAAAGTGTGTCTTCATTGGATACTCCCTCGAGCAAAAGGGATATATTTGTTATAACCCATTCACACGACAGGTAAAGGTGAGCAAAGATGTGGTATTTGATGAAATCTCAAGCTTCTATGCAGATGCCAAAGAAGGACTGAGTCTTAAACCAAATGACAAAGAAAATGCTAAAAACTCAAGTGCAGAATCTCAAGTTTTGAGTGGACCAGATGCATCACCAAGCAATAGTTCCAACTCAAATCCATGGAGTGGAAGATTGCGTGGAATTTTCAGTCCAGCAAATTCATCAAATACATCCAAGAAAGGTAAAGAAAAGCTTTCTACTGATAGTAAAACATGTGCAGGTTTTGAAGATGATGGAGATTCAAGCGGTTTAGAAAAGAGCCTTGATGAGGAACTTGGATTGCCCTTTGTGAAGACTCCAAGAGTAAGAAGGGCACATGCAGATGATACAAGGAGAAGTAACCCAGGACCAAGAAGATCAGGGAGGATGCCAAATTCAGTGCAACGATTGACATATGATAGTTATATGGCTCGTCATTGTGCCTACATGACCAAGGTAATACAAGATGCTGAACCTTCTTGTTTTGAAGATGCAATTGGAAGTGCAGATTGGGAAAAAGCTATGGATGAGGAGATGGCTGCACTTTATGGGAATGATACATGGAAGCTGGTTCCATTGCCGCAAGGAAAGAAACCCATAGGCTGCAAATGGGTTTACAAGGTAAAGCATAATGTTGATGGTAGCATAAGTAGGTATAAAGCACAATTGGTAGCTAAAGGATATGCACAGAAATATGGCATTGATTATGAGGAAACATTCAGCCTTGTAGCTAAAATGTCTACTGTCAAGACACTTGTTGCATTAGCTACAACAAAAGGATGGACTTTGCATCAGATGGATGTGAAGAATGCTTTCCTACATGCTGAGTTATAGGAAGAAGTATATATGGACCAGCCACAAGGATATGAAGATTCAAAGCATCCAGAATATGTTTGCAGGTTGCAAAAAGCTTTGTATGGGCTAAAGCAAGCCCCTCGTGCATGACATGCAAAGATTTCTGATTACTTAACCAGCAATGGGTTTTCTATGTGTGATGCAGATCACTCACTAGATGCAAGGAGGGCTGATAATGGCATCACTATTGTGGCTATTTATGTTGATGACCTGATTGTAGGTGGTGATAATGAAGGAAGCATCAAAGAGGTAAAGAAACTTCTTATGCAAGAATTTGACATGAAAGATCTTGCTGTGCTACGCTATTTCTTCGGAATTTGACATGAAAGATCTTGATGTGCTACGTTATTTCTTGGGCATTGATTTTATACATACAAAAAGAGGTGTATGGATGTCGCAAAGGCAATATGCCTTGAATATGCTACAAAAGTATGGTATGGCTGATTGTAAGCCAATTTCTATGCCATTAGATCAGAATTTGAACTTGGACACTACATCAGGTGAAGCATTGGAAAATACTATTATGTACAAGAAAATTGTGGAAAGTCTTATATATCTCACAATTACAAGGACTGATCTAAGTTATACTATTGGACTTGAAAGTCACTTTATGCAGGTTCCCAGGAAGCCACATTTGCATGCTCTCAAGCACACTTTACGTTATGTGAGTGCTACTTTGGATTATGCATTGTTTTATGAGGCTGGTGTAGATTTTCAAGTTTATGGATGCACCGATGCCGATTGGGTTGGTTGCATTCCTAATAGAAGATCTACTAGTGGTTTTCTATTCTCACTTGGGAGTGCAGCTGTTACATGGAACAGCAAGAAGCAACCCATTGTTGCTCTGTCGAGTATAGAGGCTGAGTATAGAGGTGCTACAATGGCATCATGTGAGGCATCATGGCTGGAGATGCTACTTGCAGATTTAGGTGTGGAAGTGCAAAACCCTAACACCATTTATTGTGATAATCTTAGTAGCATACAGTTAGCACGGAACCCTATTTTCCATGCTAGAACAAAACATATCAAGGTACATTATTACTTCATTGGAGAGAAGGTATTAGCAGGTGATATTGATCTTGTTTATGTGTTGCTGATATTTTCACCAAAGCACTTGGAGCTGAGAAGTTGAAGAAGTTTCAGGAGATGCTTTGATTACAGGATATGGCGTTGAGCTTGAGGGGGAGTGTTGAGATATCAAGCTCAACATGTGATGATCCAGGATGACACGTACCAGCTTTTCGTTTCTCTGACATGTATAGTGGTCACGTCAGTATATGTTAGGGATACTTCATTGAGCTTTATTAGATTTATCTACCGAGAGTGATGGCACATTTTTTTCTTGCCAGCTCACTCATTTGCAGACATTAGGTTTTTCTTTATGTACTGATCTTTATATATTGCACTAGTTGTACTCTTGTTTTTAGGTCATTCTTGTACATTCCTTTTTATGTAATAGAAGAAGAAGAAGAATATCATTCTTCCTTGCCTCAATCTGTGTGTGTGCTTCTCCTTGAGAGTGAGTGTGTGAGTGAGCTCTCTTCCTTATCTCCTTCCTTGTGACACACTAGAGTCTACAACTAAGACAATATCATTCATAGGTGTGATACTTTGTGCATTGGATAGGTTCCTTGGGCAATCTCTTAGGAGGTGTTCCTTACAATAGTCGATACAAAATCCTTTAATGGTTACCACTTGTGGCTATCTTGGTGTAGGTATTGGACAATCTATAATGAAGTGATCTTCCTCACATTTACAACATCGTCCTCTAGGTCATTGGGGTCTCATCTATCTCGGTCGGTGCCTTGCATTAGGATTTGCATACATCACATTTGAGTATTGAAACTCCCAAATAGGCTCACTAGGTTCTCATAGGGATAGATCTCCTAATGCTCTAGTGAATCCATGTAGTAAGCTAGTCAACTATCTACATGTGTTGGATCAAAGCTATGAGCATTTGGATTGCTTTTGAAAATCAAGGGAGGTGTTGGCACTAAAGCTCTACTTAATTTTTCTTTTGTTGGTGCATACTTGACTACGATCACATTGGCTAGGGGTGGAGGTTGTTGACCCAACATTGGTTGAGGTCTTTGTTGATCTTGGTATTGTGGCTGGTAAGGGTGTTGGCCTAAATTATTGCTAAGGTTGGTATTGATTTGGATATCTTCCCTGTGTTGATATGGCTGTGGATAAATATTTTTCCTAACCACCTACTTGTTATACGGGAAGTCTTGAGTGGTGTGGTTTGTGTATCTCCTATCCATGGTGCAATATTGGTTATTAGGGTTTCCATGGGGTTGAGACATGATCGGGCACACATTGGCTATGTGTTCTTCTCAACAATTGTAACATCATTTCATTGAGCCCATCCTAGGCGCGTGTTTACTTGAGACTCCTAATTTTTGTGCTATTTTATCTCCTAACTCCTCTATTGAATTGCATGGTTTAGAAGTGAAGCTAGTAGCATTGTTTGAACCAAACATGGATATAAAACCTAGAGAATGATATCACTATAGATGGTAAAAGTAGGTGTGTAGGTTACTATCAAGTCGTTGACAAGACATTTTTTCCAAATATGTTTGTCAAATTTTTAATGGACTAGTTACCATCCTCAACACTTTGGTAAGGGTTTAGCCATTAAGTTTTGAGGAGTTTTGTGCCTTACTCGTGGAGGAGAGGATACATTTTGCAATTCAAGGGGGTAACAACAAGAATGTTGTAGTTCTTGCAAGTAGAAGATTATACTCAACTACATATAGAAGACCAAAAAGGACGTTCACTTTTGTTCATCACAAATTGATCGTGCGAACCTTTGATGAAGCATAAGGAATAGAGATAAACGTTCTTGCTTAGATAATAAGAATCAAGTGAAGTCTCCTCTCGGTTGGTACATGCTCACCTATGCAATAAAATGCCTATCCAAACCTTGAGGGGATCATTCTATCTTTTTGTTAATTATTGACGACTAAAGAAAAAGATGTGGTGTATCTTCTTTGTTATAAGGTTCGCGCTTTTGGAAAAAATAAATATTGGATCCATATTGTTCACAATGAAAAAGGAAAAATCTTGAAAAAGGTTCACTTCAAAGGTCTCTAAAGACTATTGCAAGGAAAAGAGTATTCAATACCAACTCAACAAACCATATACTCTACATAGAATGGTGTTTTTGAACGTAAGAACCAGACTATTGTGTAGATGGAGCATTTCATCCCAAGAGAGAGATGTCTACAAAGTACATTCTGGTATGCGTTTTTGATCATCACATTCTACTTTCTCAATCGGTATTACACAAAAGTGCTCCTAAGTAAGACACCACATGAAGCCTTCAATATCTGATTTTAGGATGTTTGGGTGTGAGTGCTACATGCATGTATCGAAGTGGAGTTTAAAGACGATAGGGCCAAAATGCGAGAGATATATTTTACTTCTATAAGTTAAGAGAAGACTTATGTTAAAAAATGAGATTGTTACATATGTGTGTGGTGAGTTCAGATAAATGTAAAATCAAACATCGATTGATCAATCTTGTGTAGGCTCCAATTCTTGAATTTGGACCTAAGTATAAGTACCGTGCTTTTGTTACCTCTTTATCTCTCTCTACAAGAGATAGAGAAATTTCATTTGAAGAGCTACAGTTCTTATTACTTCAAGATGAAGATCAACAAAAGGGTATGGAAGAGAATGATGAAGCCATGTTATCATCCTCAAAGGGAAAGAAGAAGAAGGAGATAAAGAAGGAACAGAAGAGTTTGCAATCCAAGAAGGAAAGTAATTCTTCTAATCCTAATTTTTCCAATTGTACTCCTAATGCTTCCTCTACACCCAAAGAAAAATCTTGGACTACATCTGATTCAAAGAAAGAAGTATGTCATTACAGTAAGAAGCTAGGTCATTTCAATGAGAAGAAGAAAGCATTAGTTGATAGTGTTGAGGATGATTCAAAACCTCAACCTTCAAAGGTAGATTCATATGCATGTGCTACTATTGAAGAGATAGCTTTTGATCAGGCAGCGTTAAATGCAATCTCAAATAATCCTTGGATTTTTTATTCTAGAGCTACTAAGCATATGACAGCTTGCAAAAAGGTATTTTCTTCCCTTTCTAACTCTTCAGGTAGAAGAGTGACCATTGTAGATGGTCATGATTTGGATGTTGTTGGTGTTGGAGAAGTGAACCTTAAGTCCAAATCAGGTGGAAATTTCACAATTTTCAATGTTCTTTATGTTCCAAAAATAAAGAAGAATTTGCTCTCTATCTCGACTTTCTTGTCAGATGGTTATAAAGTAGTTTTTGAGAAAGATCCTTGGGCTCAAATACTACAAGGATTGAGGAGAGTAGGGTATATCTTACCTAAACTCAAGGTCAAGCTTGTAGAGGTAATAACTTGAGCTAATTGGGACACTTTGAATACATGCAACTACATGGAAGACACTTGGATGGATACTATCAACCTACTAGAGTATGCAATCATTTGGAGACAACTAGGCATCTTGGGAGAGCACCAAATCTAAGAGCCTCCCTCCAAACCTTGCAAGGGTTCCTACAAGAACATCGTAAAAATTTTTGGAAGAACTCATTACTAATGCCATCACGACTTGGGGTTTTGCCTCCTAGGAGGTCATCTATAGCATCTTTGATCTCATTGATGGTAAGAGGGTCATCAAGCTACTGAGTAGTATCACATAAGATCATCTTGGACCTAACATTTAAGCTAAGTGCCATGCAATCACATCTTCTAGGGGAGAGTTGAGTAGATACCCTGAATAGGTCCAAAAAGGGACTAATGATTGGGGCATTGTTATCCTCTTCTTTGGCACATTGCACAATATTTTTATTGATAATTCTAGGGAGAAATTCTTTAAGTTGTTTCTTTTGAAAAATTCTATAAACTTCTTTGGAGGGGTTTTTCGGTCTTGCCAAGCCACCAATGTCACTCAACATAATTTAGACCTTCCTAAATATCTCCAATAGCGTCAAGGATTGAACTTCCTTCGATGAAGTGATTTTTATCCTCATGAATCCATGACTGAAGATGACTAGAAATGGGATTTCTCAACGCTTTGGAAAGGATCTTGAAGCCACTCTAGAGCATGGTAATCAACCACCAAATATCAATTCAATTATTGGTATCTTTTCTTTGAATGAGCTTTATGACATCTTCATTAAGGCATCTAGGGAGAGCATTGAATTTGAGAACTCCCTTCAAACCTTGCAAAGGGATCCCATGAAAAAATTGTTTGAAGTTTTGAATAAACTATTAGTAAGGCCATCAAGAATACGGCTTTTGCCTCGAGGGAGGGCACCTAAATCATCTTTGAACTCATTGTTGGTAACAAATCCTCAATCCATTGATTAGTGTCTCATAGGATCTTCTTATCTAACATTCGAGCTAAGGGCCATGTAGTTTTGTCTCCTAGGGGAGAGTTGAGCAAACACCCAAAACATGTCGAAAAGTGACTAATGATTAGGTTATTGTTACTGTCCTTTGTGGCACTAATTATTCTATGGAGGACTTATTTAAGTTATTTCCTTTTCAAGACTCTATATATTTTGTTGGAGGGTTTGTTCACCTTGCTAGCCCATCACTCTTTGACAAAAGCTTGCAAGTTGTTTCTCTTTGCCTCCTCTTCAATAATCGTGATCATGACCTCCCTTTTGCAAGTGAGTCTTACCTTGGCTAACTTTCGTCTTTAGACCAATCAACCTTTTGGAAAGCTTCTCTCTTATTTCTTTTGTGATTCTATGGATCTCCTTTTGATTGCAAGAATCCAACACCTAGAAGTGGGGGGGGGGGATGAATGTTGGAAGGGTTGGTGCTAAGGAAGCATGATTTCTTATCGGATTGAGGGGAGTAAAAATACTAAAGTATCATCATGGAACCAAGGGACCATACCACCCTTGACATATTGTTGAAGGGTAATAATCACGAAGTGATCACAAACAACAATATTTGTATTTTAGGAGAGCGAGAAGAGCCCCAAGCGATCAATATTGTTTTGAGCAATGTAGTGTTGATCAAGCCTCGCATTGAAAATATCATTACATGACTGTGTTGGCATTCTAAGGTCTAAATATCATATTTTGGAAATGGTAGTGAGCCACAATAACAATATATCACAAGTTTATAGGATCTTCCAACAGATGAACCTTAACATACACACCTTAAGACTCAAAATTTGATGAGTGAGAGATAGAGAGAGAGAGAGAGAGAGAATAGACGAGATTTCAAGTGTAACGGTAAGCTATGAGGCTCACCTACACTATCTACATATGAATGCGAAATTAAAATGTGTGCATATGATACAAACTGACAATACCTATATCTAGGCAGAAATAGGAACTAGATACAAGAGATTGTGTGCCTAAGAGGTATGAAGAGTGTGTGTGTGTGTGAGAGAGAGAGAGAGAGAGAATATGGAAGATAAGAATAGTTTCAAACTGCTATACTGCAAACCCAAATTTTGATCAACCTAAATCAGAAACAAGTGACCTAGCAAGTAAGAACAGAAATATACTTGCTACTCACAGTAACTCAACAATGGATGTTGATGGTAAGCTGACAGCATCTCCTCCAGATAATCACCAAGACGTAGACCACAACTCCTCCAAGAGTGTATGTGAACACTCCCTCGAAGATGGCCTCCAAGTTCTTCTCCTAGCTTGAGAAGATTGATCACCTCTTCCAAGTTCTTCTCCTAGAGTCTTCTCCAAGACCTTGAGCTTGTTGAGTGATGATCACATAATGAGCCTTGCCCTCCTTATATAGTATTGTCTCTTCAAAAGCATAACTAAAATATATGCCAAAAATAAAGCTCCTTGGCTAAAAAACATCATTGTCCGTCATGACCATTTGTGAAAAGCTATGTGATTTGTGCTATTGTTGATTTGATTTGATTTTCATGCCTTGTTTGCTTTATCAAAAGGATATATGAGGCATTGCAACTAATCGATTTTGAGCCCGGATCACCCCGTTTAAAGGTGTTTCACATAGTGACGCTACCCATTACCTTTTCTTGTAAGGATATCTATAATAAACAGTATATAAGATGTCCAAAAGTAAGGATATGGACCATTGGACATTGTTTCCAACAATCCCCCCTTCAATGTCATAATGGTACAAAGTTCAATAACCTGCAAAACTTCTGATATCTGCAAATATCTCTTAACTGATTTCCACTGAATCTTGAGCTAATTGTATATGAACCTGTATACTTGAGAAACTATAAACTGAATGTTTAGATGTGTAGTACATAGATAGATCAAGCAACCTAGAGCTTGACTATAGAATGTAGCATCAAATGGTTCTGAATCTGCTACCGATTGTGATAACACATTAACATCCATAGGTGTTTGCATAAGCTTGGAATCTATCATCTCTGAAGTATTTCGATGGCGTGCACCACACTGCACTCTCCTTCTCGAGAGCTCCACGATGATATGCTCGGAGTAGAAAACGGAGCTTCTTACGCCACACACAGTACTCCGCACAGATGTTGTGGAATACGCAGAAAACGCAGTACACAGGGAGCACGAAGACAGACTTCTTAGGTCTTACAATGCGGTCGAACTTACAGTCTGTGACTGACCAGGCCACTATATGTTTTTATTAAAGAACATATACAAAGAAGTGTCCGGTGGCCATTTGGCCTTTCACATGGACACTAACGGTAACAATCTCCCACTAAAGGCCAATATGGCCAGAGTAACTATGGGAGAAAAAAGAAAGAATGATAAAGAATACCTGAGTGTAAGTATACAAACCATACCTCCCACCTGATGGGCATGTTACACAGTATACAAGTGACTGCGTAAGATCAAGAATCAAGTAACCCCCATCAAGTGACAACAGTGTCGAAAGCTATCCTGTGGTAGAGCTTTAGTCAAAGCATCTGCAGCATTATCTCGAGTGTGAACCTTCTCAAGAATAATGCTCTCAGTGGCTAAGCAATCTCTAATGAAGTGATACCTCAACTCAATGTGCTTGGTCTTTGCATGATAGACCGGATTCTTAGCCAAAGCAATGGCACTCTGACTATCACTGAGCAAGTGAGGTACATGCTGAGGCAAACCCATATCACAAGCAAGACGAGAAAGCCACAATGCTTCCTTACATGCCTCACTTGCTGCAACATACTCTGCTTCTATGGTGGAAACAGCTGTACATTCTTGAAGACGAGATCTCCAAGAGATAGCACCCCCAGCAAAATGAAAAATGTACCCTGATGTAGACTTACGATTGTCTACACAACCAGCATAGTCAGAATCTGTGTAACCAATAATGGATGCTTTCCCTTTACCTAAGCATAGACACTTGTCCTTAGTGCCACTCAGATATCTCAAAATCATTTTGACCGCTTCCCAATGTTTCTTGCCAGGATTAGACATATATCTGCTCACAACTCCCACTGCAAATGCAATGTCTGGTCTCGTAGCTACCATAGCATACATGAGACTACCAACAGCAGACTGATAGGGAATTTTGGTCATGAATTCCTTTTCCTCATCTGATTTGGGGCAGTCATCCTTGCTCAATTTCACATATGTGGGTAAAGGTGTACTCAATGCCTTTCCACCCTGCATATTGAATCGATGAAGTACTTTGGATATGTACTCACTTTGAGACAAGTATATGCATCTTTTACTCCTATCACGAGTAATGCGCATGCCAAGAATATGTTTGGCATCCCCCAAATCCTTCATATCAAATGTCTGACTCAACTTCTTTTTGAGAATTGACAAATCATAAGAGGACTTCCCAGCAATCAACATATCATCGACGTAAAGTATCAAGCATATCAAGCTGCCATCAGAACATCTCTTTGTGTAGAGACAATGATCCTCATTGCTAAGAGAATAGCCTTGGGACTTCATAAAAGCATCAAACTTTTGGTACCATTGTCTAGGAGACTGTTTAAGTCCATACAAGCTCTTCTTGAGCTTACAAACTAGACTTTCCTTGCCAGGAACTACATAACCCTCTGGTTGTTCCATATAGATCTCATCTGTAAGATCTCCATGCAAGAAAGCTGTTTTCACATCCATTTGGACTAGCTCTAAGTCCTCCATTGCAACGAATCCAAGCAACATGCGCAAAGTAGTCATCTTGACCACTGGAGAGAAGATTTCCTCAAAATCAACACCATGTTGTTGCTTAAAACCCTTTGCAACAAGTCGTGCTTTATATTTTGCAGAAGCACTATCTGATGTGAATTTCAGCTTATATACCCATTTACATGGTAAAGCTTTCCTGCCCTTTGGCAAAGGTACTAAGTCCCAAGTACCATTCTTGTGAATAGAATCCAACTCACTCTTCATGGCGCGCTCCCACTTCACATGATCCTCTGTCTGCATAGCCTCTTTGTAGCAAGAGGGCTCACCGGCATCTGTTAGCATAACAAAATCTAAACCTGGAACATATCTATCAGGTGGATATGAGACACGTGCAGAACGTCTCAATGGTTGCTGAACAGGAACATGTGCAGACTGATCTGAATGGACATTCTCTTGAACATCCCTATGTGTAGCATTTTTATGCATGCTAACCGGAGGACTAGTATCCTCAAACACCACTCTTCTCACTTCAACCTCCTTAATCGGTTGTTTATGCATCTTAGACTCATTAAAAATGACATCACTACTTCTGATCACTGACCGTGTTTCAGGATCCCATAAGCGATATCCAAATTTTCCTTCTCGATCATATCCAAGAAAAAATGCATTTCTTTGACTTATGGTCCAACTTCTGTCTAAGATTCTTGGGTATATGAACATATGCTTCACACCCAAAAACTCGAAGATGATCATAATATGGTGGTTTCCCTGTCCATAACTCTTGTGCCACTTTCAGACCTTTGGCAGTACTAGGTGAAAGGTTAATCACATGAACTGCAGTCAATACTGCTTCTGCCCAAAAACCTTGTGAGAGGTTCGCATGATGCAACATAGAGACTACTCTATCTTGAATAGTTCTATTCATCCTCTCAGCTACACCATTCTGTACTGGGGTATAAGGAGCTGTAAACTCTCTACGAATCCCTCTACACTGACAGAAAAGGCTGAATTCATGTGAGGTATACTCACCCCCATTATCTGAACGTAAAGCCTTAAGCTTAGTTCCTTTTTCAGTCTCAACTGAAGCAAGCCATTTTTTGAAAGTAGGGAATACATCATCCTTCGATTTGATAGGATATACCCAGACTTTTCTAGTAGCATCATCTATGAAAGTGACAAAGTAAAGAGAACCACCTAAGGACCTAGTGGGCATAGGACCACACACATCTGTATGAACAAGATCTAAAGGCTGAATTGAAGAGTCAATGTGCGTTTTATGCACATTTCTGGTTTGCTTTCCATATTGACAATGCTCACAAAATGAAAAATCAGAGAAAGATAACACAGGTAAGTAGCCAGAACGAGAAAGATTTTCCATTTCACTACGAGATATATGGCCCAAACGACCATGCCAAATACAAGCCATAGGCTGTTCAGTAACAGCTAACAAGTGTTCTTTCTGTGATACAAATAAAGGGTAAAGTGAGCCAACTTTCCTTCCTTTTGCAATAACCATATTGCCCTTTGATATACGAAAGGACTGAGCATAGAAGACCACCTTGTAACCAAGGTCATCAAGTTGACCAACTGACATCAAACTGCATGATAACTGAGGTACATGGCGTACATTATGCATAGTAAATTTTGAACCGTCAATGAACTGCACAACCACATCTCCAATCCCCACAACATCACACTGGTAAGAGTCACCAAGTCTCACGGTACCAAGAGACTTTGCTGCATAATTAGAGAACCATTCTCTATGTGGTGTCACATGGAAAGAAGCACCAGAATCTAGCAGCCAGGTGTGGGAAAGAGAATCAGCCATAAGTGCCTCAGATGGCACAGTACTATCAAGTGTCAACACATCAGCATCATCAGAAATAGCATTAATTTCTTCAATCTTCACAGTCGAAGTAGATGGTGCAGGTAACTGTTTAACATGCCCATCAACATTCTGTCCTTTACCTTTAGCATTCTTTAATGCATAACAGTCTTTCTTCATGTGTCCTTTCTTATGACAATAATGGCATTCAATATCCCTCTTCCTTGATTTACTTCTGCTCTTATTCCGTTGACCATTCTTTTCCTTGTTCTTGCTCCTTCCACGTTGTTGATTCTTTCCTTGGTAAGAATCACGAACATTATATGCATCTCCACTCTGAGTGCCAACCATAGATTTTCTACGAATCTCCTCACTCAAGAGTGCTCCACATATGTCATCATAGACGAGTTTACCACCTGGTGCACTATTGCTAATAGCTGTGCAAAATGTATCCCATGATGATGGCAGGGTGCATAACAGCAATACTGCTTTCATTTCATTGTCCATATCCATTTTCTGAGCCTGTAACTGGGAGAATATGGCATCAAACTCATTTAGATGAGAAGCAACACTATCTGTGTCCTTCATACGAAGGTCGTATAATTTTCTCATCAGATATACTTTATTTGATGCCGTCTCTTTTTCATATGTATTGCATAACTTCTTCCAAAGCTCCTCTACACTTTCACAATCTAATACTGTAAAGTAAACATTATCTGCTAGGTGCAAGCGAATGGTAGACCTGGCCATTTCATCCAACTCATCCCAATCATCTTCATCCATGTCAGCAGGCTTCTTTGAAATCCCATTTACTGGCTTCCATTGCCTTCTTTGAATCAGCACATCTTTAATCTGATTCTTCCATAGAGCAAAGTTTGTGCCATCAAATTTTCGGATCTCAAAATGGTCTTTGCCCTGCAAGTTATAGCTCCTCCTCGGAACGCTAGCACTAGACCCTGATCCACCGGATGTGCCTGAGACCTCTGATGCCATGATCGTAGAGAACTGAATAGAATGATAATGGAGCTAGAAGAGTCCAAACACCAACAAATAAGTGTATCAAGGAGTAAATCGACCACTATATAGTTGACTAAACCAAAAATCTGGAAAAATTTTGCCAGAGTATCCTCTGCAAAATTAGCATATGACTAGTGTCAAAGTATCATAAAACTGCAAGTACTAACATGTCTACCTGCATAGTGAATCACTGACTCCACTGCATATAATCAGTTACCCAATAGAAGCCAACTAGGCTTATCGAGCACCTATGAACAACTATCATACATCTCCTATGGCGAGGCTGGGTAAGTCTTCCACCTGCATCACCGAAGAGACCCCGACATCTGGGTGTCTCCCAGTTAAGAAAACCTCACCACGACCCTCTTTATCAAACATAAAAGGCTTTATGCAAAGAACGTAACCGCTATATCAATGCCCACATGGACGTACATAAGCGGTATCCACAGAAGCGTACATGGTGTGTATGTGCTCAATATATGCAGTAAAATGACACTGAAAGGCTGAATACACAGCCCAAAAAACTAGCCAATAACACCTGCAAGTGTCTGTCAACTCTGATGTTTTAGGCTTTAAAAACCTGCATAAATTTGCAGCGACTGCTCCCACCAAAACTGAAAACCCCTCGAGAAACCTGTAGTTTTACGAGTGTGGCTGAAAATACAGCCCCAAAGGTTGATATTTATTGCCTGAGAAGTACAAGGAACACTCTTCTTGATGTTCTTGGACCTGTGTGAAGAGAACTACGTGCGAAAGTACTCCGAAATGGCTCCAAAAAACACCCCAAAATTGCTTCAGAAATAGGCTTTAAAAGCAAAAATGAAGCTTTGAGGGACCAAAACTTGTTCAAGGTAATGTCAACCTTAGTCTTTCCCCTTCTTCAGACACCACAAGAGTGTAGCTTAGTGGCAAGAGATTGCCACGGTTAAGCGAGCTCTGGGGGGAACAGTACTGGGATGGGTGACCTCCAGGGAAGTACCGGGAACCTCTATATTCCTTGATCGTTGAGGTCCTCCCTCGCGCGCAGCCAACGGTGACTCGGATGCCAAGGTATGCCAAGGTATGCCAAGGATCGTTGAGGTCCTCCCTCGCGTGCAGCCAACGGCGCCAACGGTGACTCGAATGCCAAGGTATGCCAAGGTCTATGCCTTGGTCGCTGCCTTAGTCGTAAGCCTTGGAGCAAGCCTGGGGGGGGGGGGGGGTGCTCGCTTCGCTCGCACAAAAGGAACAAAGCTTTTTGCCTCGAACTGCCCTGATACCAATGAAGTATTTCGATGGCATGCACCACACTGCACTCTCCTTCTCGAGAGCTCCACGACGATATGCTCGGAGTAGAAAACGGAGCTTCTTACGCCACACACAGTATTCCGCACAGATGTTGTGGAATACGCAGAAAACGCAATACACAGGGAGCACGAAGACAGACTTCTTAGGTCTTACAATGCGGTCGAACTTACAGTCTGTGACTGACTAGGCCACTATATGTTTTTATTAAAGAACATATACAAAGAAGTGTCCGGTGGCCATTTGGCCTTTCACATGGACACTAACGGTAACAATCTCAAACCTTTCCAATAGTTTCTCAATGTATTTCTACTATGTCATGTAGATACACTCATCTCTATACTTGAACTGAATCCTAAGACTTTTGATAATCATATCACTTTGTAGTGCATCTTGAACACTAGCTGGTTCATTCGCAACTGAACTAAGTGCTAAAACATTATGAATCTCAAAATGTTCAGCATAATTTACCTGGTCTCTTTGTTGCCTCCTAGTCTGACTTCTAGTTCTTCCTGTGTATTCTTGTACACCACTGTCCTTCCATGTTTGATATAAACACTTTGGTGTATTCCTAAAAAGTGGTGGTATATCTTCTGGTTCTTTAGTATCTCTTTCTTTTGGAATCTAGAACCTTCTCCAACCTCATAAGTTGGAACTTCAAGAGGTTCTAATGATGGACTTGATACTGATGTAGGTAATGAAATTCTCTCTTCACCTATATCTCTTAGGATTTGAGTAGGTTCATCACCCCCCTTGTATGGCTGAATGTAAGTATTTAAATTTCTTCTAAACAATGCATAGTCATCTGCCTTTATGAATTCTAGAATCTCTTCATTCTTATCATAAATCTGAATTTCTACAATATATGCATTGTGTGAGAGTAGGATATCACCTATATCTGGAACATAGAATCTGTATCCTTTGCTTTCAATTGCATAACCAATAAAGACCACTTTGAAGTAACTCACATTGGGTTTCTTCTCATAATAAGCTTCATAAGGTGTAATGACCTTCAAAGCTTTTGTGGAAGACCTATTCAAAATGTGATTAGTTGTATGTACTGCATCAAACAAAAAATTAGGAGAAAGCCTTTTGGATGACATCATACTATGCATCATCTCAATAATTATCCTATTCTTCTCTCTGCAATACCATTCTGTTCTGGCGTGTAAGCAATAGTGAGTTGATGAGAGATACCTTTGACTTCTAAAAAAGACTTAAAGTCTCTAGACATGTACTCTCCTCCTCTATCACTTCTCAAAATCTGGATCTTTGACTGACTTTCATTTTCAACCATAGCTAAGAACTTCTTAAAAGTAGGAAAAACCTCTGACTTCACTTTAAAACCATAAATCCATGAATATCTTGAGAAATCGTCACAAACATAACAAAGTACTTGAAACCTTGAATAGAATCTGTTCACATCGGACCATTCACATATGAATGTATGATCTCCAACTTCCTTGTGGCCATGATAAATCCATGAAGTGAGTTTAGAAGTGTGTTTACCATCTCTTCATCTGAAATGTTGACTCCAACATTCAGTAACTGATCTCGTAAATCTTTAAGCTTCAAAATATGTGTCTGAACCGATTCACCAACTTTCATCCTTGTGTTGGCTAGTTGTCTCCTTAGATGAGCTTTCCTAGTAGGGTTTTTGCTTTGATAGAGATTCTCTAACTCCAACCAAGCTTTGATGAGAGGTTCTGTAAGACCTGATCTAGGGTATAATATGCCTCTTAACGCTCATAGCAATATATGAAAGTGTAAGTGCATCCCTTGAATCCCATCTAGATTGCTCTTCTGTAGGAAGTAACCTAGTAGTAGTACGGACTCCTGATGATGAAAGAGTTTCTTCTTCTTCATTAACCTATTGTTGAGCTGAAATAGGAACAGGGGTTCTTCTAGAAGATGAAGTAGCCTCTTCTCCGACTTGTCTTGGCATTGGATAAGTGCCATTGACAATATTCCATAAGTCCTTTGTTACTAACAGATTCATCATCATAAAACTCCACATTGGATAGTTAGACATGCCGTGAATCATGTCTTCATTCTCAAGTCTATAGTCACTCATCTTGTTAAGGGTGTATGTCAACTATGCTTTGATACCAAATGTTGGTATTCTGAGGTGTGAATACCATATGTTGGAAGCGGTAGTGGGCCACAATAACAATATATACAAGTTTACAGGATCTTCCAACAGATGAACCTTTACATACACACCTTAAGACTCAAAATTTGATGAGTGAGAGATAGAGAGAGAAAATAGACGAGATTTCAAGTGTAATAGTAAGCTATGAGGCTCACCTACACTATCTATATATGACTGTCAAATTACAATGTGTGTATATGATACAAACTGACAATACCTATATCTAAGCAGAAATAGGAATTAGATACAAGAGATTGTGTGCCTAAGAGGTATGAAGAGTGTGTATGTGTGTGTGTGAGAGAGAGAGAGAGAGAATATGGAAGATAAGAAGAGTTTAGAAAGAAGATGGCCTCCAAATTCTTCTCCTAGCTTGAGAAGATTGAGCACCTTCGAAGTTCTTCTCCTAGAGTCTTCTGCAAGACCTTGAGCTTATTGAGTGATGATCACATAATAATAAGCCTTGCCCTCCTTATATAGCATTCTCTTTCCCTTCAAAATCATAACTAAAGTCTATGCTAAAAATAAACCTCTTTCACTAAAAAACTACGCGATCGCTGTCCGTCATCACCGTCTGTGAAAAGTTACGCGATTTATGTTGTTGTCGATTTGATTCAATTTTCATGCCTTGTTTGCTTTATCAAAAGGATATATGAGGCATTGCAGCCGATGGGTTTTGCACCCGGTAGCCTCGTTGAAAGGTGTTTCGCATAGCCATTGGATATCGACCATTGGACATTGTTTCCAACAGACTGTAGCTTTAACTAAGAGAAAATGAGGGAATTTTTTACTTTGATTAGATATGTGACTTTTCCTGTTACTAATTGATAGAGCTCATGTAACGACCATCCAAACATTCTTGTGAAATTCTTCTTTTAAATATACCTTTGGAAGCTTCGAGTTACTGATGAAGCAGGCCGTAGTAGCCATGAGATGAGAAATACCTTAAAAGAAATTTTGTAGCATACTTTTGCTACATTTTTTTTAAAGAGGAAGTTCGGTCGAAGCTTAATTTTTTTAAGCTTGAGTATATTGAAAGAAAATTTGTACAATTGAAGGGCATACTACTCATGGGACCCTCATATCTCACAAAGAAGGGGTTAGATTGCAGAAGCATCACAAGGATAGGGTTACCTGAAGGCATCTAGTTTGAATGGACCTGTTGTATAATTACATGGATCTAAGGGGTAGAACCATTGGGTTTCTAAGTGTGAAACTCTTGGGCTTTATGGTCTATCTACCCCTTTTAGATGGATATTGAACCTTAGGACTAATTCTCTAAGGTTGAGTACCTTAGACTTGATTGAAAACTTCTCTTAGCCACTTGGTTTGTATGTGAGAGGTTGGAGAGTTTTCTTTTAGAAGCCATGCGATTTCATGTGATTTCCTAAGCTTGGAAACCATGTGAACACCGTAGGAACCCATGTGATGGAAGATACAAATGTCCCCTTGAGAGGGACTTATCCCCTTGAACTTGGAGCTATATACTGGAAGGGTTGATTGGGTGGAAAGTATAGCTCTCCTCTTAGTGTGGTTTTCCTAGTCAATTAGTTATCTTGTGTGTAGAGGCTATGGAGCTCTCACACAACAATGGTATCATGGTATCAGAGCTAGTTTGAGCCAAGCTAGATAGTTTCTCTAAACTCGAAGAGATGGTTGTCTTCGTGCGCACAAGAGGAGTACATTCGAGAGCTTTCATGGCAAGAAAAAGGTACACTTTGTGACCCCCCCCCCCCTCTGTAGGGCTCCATTCCTCTTAGCTCACGGGCGGGCAAATAGAGCTTAGCCGAGTGCGCACTCATACAATGTGAACACAATGGCATCCGAATTCAGTTCCCATAGCGAGCACGACCATTCCTCTCATCTCTTTAGTTGGAAAGCTCCCTCACAGCCTACACCTTTGCAATCCCCTGCATATGGGCTATTTATAGCACGAATACAAGAAGCTTTCCTCCCGTGTAGCATTGTTTCGCCTAAAAGGATTTTCGGGCAGTATTGTTAAGTGCAACACAAGCGCTAAGAGGAGGAATCCGAACATGAGAGAATCTCTTGTTCTCATGAAGCCTCATAAAGTTGTCTCACATCCTTCTCAAGGGAAGAGCAAATGAGAGTAAGAAGCTACAATGATGCAAAGGTGTATACTCATTATTAAACAATCTTCTTCACCTAGGAAATCCAGGAAAGTATTCCATTGTTTTCTTCCTTCTTTCTTCCATACGCTCGATTAGATAAGTGAATACATTTAAGTAAATAATCCTCATGCAAATTTTCCTGTCGAGCATGAATTGGATCAAAAAATAGTTAGCTTCTTTTATTTTCTTGCATGTATAAATACATTCCTTTGAAATGAATGTATCATGCCTTGTGTGTATCGGAAGGACTTTATAATTCTTCAGGAAGCTATGCAATGGAAGTATCAATTTAAGGAGTACGGATGGAGCACCAACATGAAACACTATGAAGCAAGGAAGTCAACATACCAATGAAGTAAATCGCCATCTTCTTCATTCCATATGTGATATTTATTTCCATTAGTTTGCACGTCCAATACATGGTTGACTACTTTTAGCCTACTACTTTTCGTGGCAGCCCTTTAACGAATTATACACATATTCTTGCATATGTGATGCGCTACATACGAAGTAATGTAACGTATGCATCATGTGCATTGTTCCGCATATAGAAAGAAAAATCCTATGCAAAATGTTAATACTTGCAAAATGTTAATACTTGCCTATATAAGAAGCATGGTTCCTTTTGGAAAAAATTCTTTTTCAAAAGTAAGGGGTATACGTGTGTGATGCTCATTAATTATACATAGAGATTTTACCTTATATTTTGTATGCATAGAATGATGTGCTGAGTTTTGAAAATTTTGATGCACATATTCGGGCAATGAGTATTAAGTGCCAAAAAGGAAGGGAAAGACGGGGATGGCCAAATCTACATAATCATAAAAGTACTCAACCAAAGTCAATGGATGGACAAAGCATAAACCTTAGATAAGTATTTATACCCCTTTCTTTTCTTTGTAAACCATGATTGCATGTGATTAAGGACATGAATTTGGAAGTGGATGCATAGATTAAAATGGCCTAGTTGGCTTGGTCACATTTACAATTAGTCATGGCTTGGTCACATTTACAATTAGTCATGGGAATGATTTGCACTATGCATCAAAATCAGATGGTTTTAAAAAAGAAAGATTGTTTGTGCATTTCCATGTACATGGTGTATGACGTATGCACTAGGGAGGTTTAAATACATCAAAAGAAAGATTCATATAAATTTTGCACCATCTTTGGAATGACCAAAGTTCCAATTTGGAACTTTTGCATGCTTTAAGGAGGGGTTCAATTTCTCAACCTTGCGCATGCTATACCTTTTCCAATAAAGGTGTAAATGTCTTGGCATAAACTAAATTATGCATTTGGAATGCATTACATGGGTTTGAGGGTTAAGAGGGAGATTTTCTTTATTCAAGCCTAAGTATCGTTACAAGTTCCATGATAGGAATAATGGTAGTAGAGCCAATTGGCCATAAATAAAACTACCATTCACTTCCTATATAGTTGGACTATTATAAGCCAAGAAATAGTACATTAGCAAGATACATTAAGCGTAAAGTCCCTCTTATGGAGTATCAAATTCCATAAAAACCCATGGCATGCCTGATCAACAAGACTAAGGATTCAAGTGATAGGTCAGAACTATTCAGATCTTTACATTATTCTTGCAAGCAAATGCAAGGCATGAAGAGAAGGTAAAACTCAAGGGTTGTAATAAACCCTAAGTAACATTTTCTAATGTCTTATTCTAATGTCTTAGAGGTAAATGACTAGTCAAAATAGTAAATGGCATTACCATCTACTTCAATATAAAGATTTTTTTGGCAAGTCAAATATTCTTTCTCAGATTACTCATTATGTCAAAAAAGATGGTATATAGTTGAGATATGAACTAGCTCTACTATCAAGTAACATAAAAGGAGTTTTATAGAGTATATCTCAATCAAGGAATAATTGTAAAGTCAATTTTTGAGACTAGTGTTGTCAAGTTGAAATTACAACTAGGACTTTCTAAGTTATACTTTCATTCTAACATGACCAATAGTTATGCTTCGCAATGGAAATGACACTTAAAAAACTAACAAATATTTTCTCTTAGTTGATTAGACTAAACCAAGGTTTGATCCAAAGATCCAAGCAAAATTTACCTTTACTAAAGTAGAAGTGTTAGCTGGATGGTATGGGACATCTATGTTTGCACTACCACTTTAGTAGATTCTGTGGTATGGGACATCGAATTTATGGGTCACCCAATTTTGAAACTTTGCAATGTTTGTTCAAAAAGCTTGAAGGAAAGTTAAAAGCTATGAATAATTCTTTTAACCGGGGTGGGGGGACAATAAAGATTGAAAATAAAGTCTCTCAAAACTTTCTGAAAGAGCACAATTTTCAATATATCCTAAAGCAGTTTTTGAGGATGAAAACTCTTAAAGAGGGACGAAATTCCCCAAGACTTTGTCCCAATAAATTATACCTTATGTTCTAAAAATACCAAATATGGTATTTTAAGGTACAATATAGGCAAGAAATTGATAAAAGTTGAAGTATTTCCTCCATGCTTATACTTCATACTCCCAACCTATATGAAGTTCACAAGGATTGGGAGTTCTGAATTAGCCTCAATGCAAGAGAACACTTTCATACACCATAAGGATTGTACAAATCCTAAGTGGGTTAGGAAAAGAAGTTGGATGAGCTATAAAGCATAATCCTAAAGGCATCTTGATGCTTCATGGGATAACACAACATTATGTTGTGGACTCCAATAGATGAGACCTAAGGAAAATATTTTCTTACATGAAGCATAAAAGTTAGATCCCCAAACAAAACCCATGGGTAAAACATTGAACACAAGACTTACAAAAGGGATCTAATGGAGAAAGACCTAGTCTTATCTCTTATTTTGGCTAAAGAAGAGACAAAAATCCAAAAGATCCAAGTAGGGTAAAGATCAAGTCAAACTTTAAGTTTGATAAGATCAGTCACACCACATTAAATCATTAGCCAAATATTTAAATAAGATTATTTGTGGTATATCCAAGCACCTTAAACTATAGACCTTGCCAGACTAGTAAGGCTTGGAGAGGTGAGAAAAAAAATGTCTCTTTAGTAAAAATTGCTTAGTAGGATTGGATTGAAGCTTGTCAAAAAGTTTTCCAAGCTCAATTATAAATAGATAAAAGGATCTGGAGATATCCTAGAGATAAATCATATAGATTTAAGACTATAATCATCTTAAATTATAAAGATCAAAGAAGTAGTCTTTAATTTTTTTTATTTTAAAGCATGAAAAAGATAAGTTCAGACCGTTGATACAATGTTCAATTTCTAGTATAATATTTTAAGTTTATGGAAGATTGAGATAAATTGGAAGTCACTACATGATGATGTATGTGTGGGCTTGATGGTCTGAAACGTTTTGCATCAAAATTAAAGTGGGTACGATGATATGTTATGCCATACTTAAAGGTCATGAATGGATAAGTTTAGCATAAAATATTTGATAAAATATTCAAAATTCAATGGTTACATGATTCAAGAAAAAACCATTTAGGATTTGAACAAGAATTCAAGTGTTCAAAAAAATATACCTAGCCGTAGATACCCTTGTAGCTACATGGATAAAAACCAAAATTGGTATAGGCCCTTCCACTGCATCGGTTAACCACACAACAATTGAGATTTTTTTGAATTGAAATGAAGTTAGAAAGTGATGGAAACACTTCTGCTTATGTTTTGGAAGGACCATAAAGTCTCAACCAAACACACAAGTGCTCTAGTTGAGTAATGGGTGAGTGGATCTTGCGTATAAGTGAACCAAAATAGCAACTCTTGAGTTATATGTTCTGGTCAACCTCAAAATTCATTTCTTCAAACCAAAGTCCATTGCATTTAAGAAGAATTCTCAAATTCTTAAGAGTATACATCCATTTTCTATGTCCATGCACAAGAAGGTGCACAAAAATGGAGCAACTTAGCGATTTTCTTGAGCTATTTAGACTCAATCCATTTCACATGTCTATGCTATGGATGCCCAGTCCTCACAAAGAAAGATAATAAATTTGGAATGATGTTTGATCCACCTTTATCATTCTTTCCATTCTTCACACTAGATTCAATACATCAATTGCAAAGCTACATCGTTTTTTGAATGACTTGCGCATGGATCAAACTGCACATGGATTCCCCTACTTTTAGATTTAGTTTGGTATAGGATCCCCTTCTGATTAAAGAAAGCAAATAAAAGAGATGACAACCGAATGCCTTATATTGAAACATCGGCTCGAGCAAAATGCTATTATACAATTATAGCTTGAAGCATATTTTCAACAAAGAAAAGGTTCTTCAAGGGAGGAAAAATATTATGAAGTCCCTTGATCATGATGCAAGTAATGATAACATTAGGATCTTCTGCATTGTTAGAAAAGTAAATTCAATAGCCTAGTGGTTAAGTCACAAGCATGGTAGGGAAGAGGGATTGGGTTCAATCTTCAATGAGTGCCTTGGAAAGATATTTTTTCGTAAAGAGTCTCTTGATAGTTTTTGAAGCATCCACTCAAGTTAACTCTAGTATAGAGGGACTCAACTCAAGTGGTCAATACATTTAACATTGGTATAGTCAAATGGAAAGTGGCAAACTAGTGATGGAGGTTGCACATGCATATGTGGACTAGAATCTGTGAGTATATGTAAGATTGGTAGACTCTAATAGAAAGTGCTAAAGTAGTCGTGGAGGTTGCACATGCATATGTGGTCAATGTTAGAACAAAAATATATATAATGCTTGGTTAGGTGCGGAGAAAAAAGTCATTCTCTTGCATGTTTGTGTAAAGTTTCTTACACTTGGGTATGATTTCATTGGTTCGAATAAGGTTCTTTATTACGGTTATATTTAACAAATTCTAGTCAAATCTGTATTAAGTGCTTTCACTCGTGGGCTCCACTTTTTGAATACGATGACTTAGGAATGTCACTATAATTAAAATTTATTTTATAGCCCCAAAGAGAGTTCTTTCTTCCATTTTCTACCTCGTTTAATAATAGACTGGATTGCCATACTTCGTTTTGATGAGATCTCTCGACTATCCCACATATGAATCATAGTTCATATTATGGGCGATGGCTGCCCATAAAGATTAATACATAAAAAACCATTTTCTAAGTCACTATTATTCATATTCTATTTTAAACGGATTTCTTATTAACCATAGTCATCAAGTAGATGCAACCTTAATCATAAACATCAAGTACATCCAACCTTAATCATAAACATCAATATACCATTACTTTGAATACTTCATAAAACGTTTCCTCGATCACTATAGAAGCTCTATTTCGAGAGTGAAGAAGCTAAAACACTATCATATTTCCACTTGTATTTAGTAAAAAGTTATCGAGAGTGAAGAAGCTAAAACACTATCATATTTCCACTTGTATTTAGTAAAAAGTTATAGTGATGTCCGTGGTCTTATGCAAACACCTTCTTTTGGAAATTATCTTTACTTCGTGACTTTCATCGATGATTTTTCCATGCATGCATGGGTATATCCATTGAAGGCAAAGTCTGAAGTGTTCATGTGTTTCAAACAGTTTTTGGTTTTGGCTGAAAATCTGTCAACATGTAAAATGGGCACCCTCCGTTTTGATCGAGGGGAGGAATATATGTATTCTGATTTCCATGCATTTCTGGCTGAACGTGGGATAAAACACCAGTGTACAATGCTGTATACACCTCAATAGAATGGAGTTGTTGTACGCAAAAAACATGTCACTCATGGAGATGGCGAGGTGTATGGTCAAGAGTCAGGCTTTACCAGATAGTTTTTGGCTTGAGGCTATCATGTGTGTAGCATATGTGCTTAATAGGTGTCCCACTAAAGCACTACAATCTATCACTCCATATGAGGCTTGGCATGATCACAAGCCATCTGTTGCACATTTGTGTGTTTTTGGTTGTTTGGCATATGCATTAGTGCCTGAACAACATCGCAGAAAATTGGATGATAAAGCAGTAAAATGTATTTTTGTTGGGTACAGTTCTGAAAGTAAAGGCTCTGAAAGTAAAGGCTATCGTCTGTATCATCCACATACTAAATGCATTCTGGTTAGCTGCGATGTTGTTTTTGTGGAAGATGTTATTCAACCATTGCTTTCATGTACTAAGGAGACATCTATTAGCTTCAAAGACATGTATGATACTTTGCTTCCTCTTTTTACAGGTGGAAAGTCTAGTTCTGGTCCTAATGAGGCAACTTCTCAGCCTTTGCAAGTTTCATGTGATGATGCAGATCATCCCATTTTTTCTGATGCAGATTTACATCATTGATGCACTTTTTGATGAGAGAGCTGACATTGAGAAGGCAAAAATTATGCCAAATTGGTTGGTGCAAACTTTGTGTGACAACAAATTAGATGCACCTCTGTCATATCGTACTTGATCAGGCTCCCATAGTGCCTCTTTTGCATCAGATTTCTATGTTGTGGCTACATCTAGTCTCTATGATGAGAATGAGCATGTTTCATTTGACGAAGCACAAAATTCAAAATTGGATGGCTGCTATGCAATCTGAATATGATGCTATAATGAAGAACCGTACTTGGTCTTTATGTCACTTGCCTCCTGACAAGAAGGTCATTGGCACTAAGTGGGTTTACAAGTTGAAGCGTAAGCTGGATGGAACAGTTGACATGTATAAGGCTAGGCTTGTTGCAAAGGGTTATGCACAGGAAAGAGGCATTGATTTTGATGATACCTTTGCACCTACATGCCATATGACTACTGTTTGGAGCAATTGTGCACTTGTAGCCCATCTTGGTTGGAATGTACATGAGTTGGACATTAAAACTACATTTTTGAATGGTGACTTGCATGAAGAAGTGTATGTCTTTTAGCCCTGTGGTTTTGTGGAGAAAGGGCATGAAAACGAGGTGTGCAGGTTAAAGAAGGCATTATATGGTTTAAAGCAAGCACCACGTGCTTGGTATGAGAAGATACTTGCCTATCTGATTGCACATGGTTTTGGGAACAGTCCAACTCAAAGCACCTTATATGTTAAGCGTGCTAATGATGTGCTTCTGATCATTGTTGTCTATGTTGAAGACATGCTGCTCTCTGGTCCTATTGAGAAGCATATTACTGATTTTAAGGCTGATTTGCATGCCTCATTTGAGATGTCTGATTTGGGGAATTTGCATCACTATTTGGGCATTCAGTTTATGCAAGTTGATGGTGGAATGGCTTTGTGTCAAATGAAAAATATTGACACATTATTGTAGTTTTTTGGCCTTGAAGATTGTAAGCCTATTGCCACTCCTATGGAGAGAGGTGTATGATTGAGTCTTCATGATGCTAGAGATGCATTTGATGTTGTCCTCTATCAACGGGCTATTGCATGTCTGATTTACTTATGCATTACTCGACCAGATATTTAGTTTGTTGTCTCACATATGAGTAGGTTTATGCATTGCCCAAGTGTCAAGTATTGGCAGGCGGTTAAGCACATCTTTCGCTCCTTGAGTGGTACTCAGCTACTTGGGTTGTTTTATCCCAAAGGGGGATCACTACCGCCAGATTTGCATGCTTTTTTTGACTCAGATTGGGCTGGTTGCTATGACACTCGTGTGTCCACTAGTGGCTTTTGATTCATGCTTGGTAGCTCATGTATATCTTGGTTGAGCAAGAAGCAGCCTACTGTGGCCACTTCCAATTGTGAGGCTGAGTATAGGGAAACTTTCATAGCTATTGTTGAGTGTGTGTGGTTCAGATGCCTTATGGCTGATTTGGGTGTTGGTCAGTCTTCTGCCACCACCATCTTCACTGACAGTCAGAGTGCATTGGCAGTTGCAAGGAACCCTATGTTCCATGCTCGGACTAAGCACATTGAGGTGCATTATCATTATGTCAGGGAGAGGTTCTCTGTTGGGGAGATCAGCTTGGCATATGTGCCCACACAGGAGAACATTGCATACCTTTTCATGAAGGCTCTGCCTAGGGAGAAGTTTGAAGCTTTCTGTAAAGCTTTGGGCTTACTTCCTTTTGTGGAGTGATTTCCACATAGCTTGGCACTTCCTTATACATGAGCACTAGCTCCTTGTTCACTGCATCACTCCCAAGGGGGATTTGTTGATATATTTAGGTAGTGATCTGTATGAACACAATAGGATTGCTCGGGCACTTTTTTCCCTCATTAGGAGGTTTTTTTCCCCCGGCTTGTATATACACCTATTGCCCTAATGGGCTACTTATCTTTGTACATTATCTAGTAATACATTCAGTATTGTGTGTTGTGCTCCAAGCTTCTTCTTCTTCCTTGTGTTGTTCGCGTGCTTCTGTAGACGTCTAACTCCAACATATATGAAACAATGATATCTTTTCAAAGGGACAAAGATGAAGGAACAAGGAGATCAATAATATTGTTGAGGCATAGCATCTATCAAGTTTAGCTTTGTAGATATGGGCTCCACCTTGCAAGTTAGACCACCATAATCCTTTATAATCTTTGAATTTAGTCAAGTATTGAAGTAGCTTCAAGAAAACCCAACGTTTTTTCTTCATTTTATGAATAGGTTGATCAATCTTCCTCCATCATTCAACAATTTTCTCCACCATGTTGAAATCACCGAAGAGGATCACATTAGACTAGAGAGCACCAAGAGAGTCTTATTTTTGTTCTTTGGTGGGCCGAACTCAGTGCATACATCAAAACCATCAAGAAAGGGAGCAGGTTGCAAGGATGATTGCCACCCATGTGTGTTTAGAATCAATAGAAGATCCCATAAAGTAGGAAGGCCAATTTTATTTGTACCCCAGAATAGCACCATTGTTGCCTTGAGGGTGAGCAGTGGAGGTCCATCTGTGATGAGGAAAAATAGTATTGGGTCTCTTCATTAGGTCCTTCCCATCAATTTTGACTTCTTGAAGACACATGAATTTTGTGTTAAAATAGTTTTGCTTCAACCATTACCCTATGTTGAACGCTCAAGTGGGGTGTGAAACCTTGTGGACATTGAAAGAGAGGAAAATTATTGATGAATGTAATGTTTTCTTTCGATTAGAGTTTTTATCTTTCTTTTTCTTACTTTGCCCTTCCACCTTTTGTTGTTGTGTCTCTCCACTACTTGGGGATAGTTCCACTTTGAAGGGGCACTTCCAAGGAAGATGAAGACCACGTATGGACTTCTCTTTAATATCCCTAATCTTCTTAGCATACAAATCGAGAATAGTGGATTCTAAGATGGAGCTCACACTATCCGAATTTCCTCTTTACTATTGAAGTACTCTTCCAAGGACTTTTTTTCTGTCAGAGAGATCAGTATCCTCCTCCTAATAGAGTCCACCTAGGTATTCAAATATATTTACCTCTTTCTCAAGAATTGAATTTTCCTATGACAAGATTTTCCCTTTTAATGTTTTCTAGGGATTTTTTTCTTCTTTCTTCTCCGTTTTGTGAACTCATCTTTGCTCGCCTTTGGATGAACTGGGGGATTTTCAAGTTTAGTTTTGATTTGTCTTACGGAAGTGTCAAGAGCACTAACCACTAGCTAGGTATTCCTCAGCTCCATCTCATTTTTCTTCAAATTTTTAATTCCTTTCCTTAGGGGGCACTCTTCAATCATGTGGCTTGAGCCCCACAATGAAGGTAGGTGCTAAATAGGTCCTTGTATATGATTTCTTGTTTTAGGATAGTTCCTTGAATAGCATTCATGTTGGTGCACGAGGTGAGATTTGAGTTGAGGTCTGGTTCCACACATAATTGAGGTTTCCATTGTCCATTAAAAGAGTGGGAACCCCCATCACATATGGGGCATGTGATTTCAACTTTCGTTACCATTAGCTTCCCAAGTGACACAATCGCTTTGACAAATTGGTAAAGGTAAAAAGGAAGGTTGGGCATTTCCATCCATGGAGGAAACTTGGTAGGTTTTGATTTTCATCCATGGACATCATTGTTGTTTGTATTTTCGAAGTGCAAGTAATGAGAGCTTAAAAATTCATTTCATCACTTTCCAACACCAATAGGATGTGGTTTGCTAGAAGAAACTGACATTTCATCACAATTAGGCCCCTCCGGAACCATTATATTCAGAGTTGGAGTCTTATGCTTTTGACCATGGGATGAGCAGAGAACAAGTAACCAATCAAACAAATCTTCTTTGACTCTTTGACTCCTCTTTATCTTTACAACCTCGGCCTTTATTAGAGGCATAACAAGGGGCTTCACACTAAAGAGCGTGAATGATTCCCCATTACCATTTGTTGTGGTGACTTGATCCACGTTGCTCATGACTAATGAGGCAAGAGCCATGAGAGAGACAGAGAGAGAGAGAGAGAGAGAGAGTGAGGGGGAGAGAGAGGAGATTGAGGTTATGGGCTCCAATTCAATCTCATCAACGATGCATGTCCACTCCTTGGAGTGTAACTTTAAAGATGGCACTTCAAAAGACTCTAGATCTTCTCTTAAGCCCCTCCCAAGGGAAGATATATGGTGAGGTTTCATCTCACTGCAAAAATGAAGTATGCGAAAATGGCCAATGGTGGGTTTTGAGGAGGTCAAAATCCTCATTCATGTGATCAATTAGATAATCTATATAGAACGCATTAGAACCCATGCTCTATAATCCATGAGTATGAGTTTTATCCGCCGAAATCCGTTATTATGCCCTCCTAAAAATAGAGTACATGCAATGTTTTGTCCATAGGAAGTTCCAGCTCAACTCTTCACGTATGAAAAGGAGGAGGTGCCACGCAGGAATAAATAATCCCATAAGCTAGAAAAACAAAGCGTTTTTTTTTTTGTAGTTTGGTATCATGAGTTTCACTTTTACAATTAGCTTGGAGGCCTTCCCGTCTTGAATGGCTCACTATACTCAATCATACGCATCAAGCTGAGCCAACATATACTTCCCTAACCAGTATTTTAATCACCATATAAAGTTTTTTAATCACCATATACAATTTTTCAATCTTTGAACACTTCCATTTACAGTTTTTTAGTCACCATATACAGTTTCTCAATCTTTGAACACTTCCGTATACAGTTTATTAATCACAATACAAGTTCCGTTTTGAGAGTGCGCAAGCAAAAGCACCATCATTTTTGTACTTGTAATTAGTAAAGAGCATTGTATTTCTATTATACTTGATCTTTGATATTCTACTGCACTCCTCTCCTTTGTTTCTTTCTTTGTTAACTGGAGCTAACACTCTCTTTGTATTATCTCTTTCTCCCTCCATTCATGTCTGTTTCATGCATCCTTTGGCTTTCGAGGTAAATCAGGTGATAGCTTCATTCTTCTTTTGAACTCCCCTATGCATATCTCAAATCTGTAGAAAAGTTCCAGATCCTAGTAATTCTATGATAATTTTAAATGAACTCAAAAGAATTTGCCAACACAGTCGACTTCAAAGAACTCAAACATCTCGGGCTGGCCTAGAAAGTTCTTTAGAGCTGCATCTCATATGTGTTTTGGACTTCTTGGGAAACTCATAGTAATCGTTTCTAAGGAAAAGCTGTCCTTTGACGATGAAAGCAGTTGCCTATGGAGTTGTGTCTCCATCTACATAATACATGTGCAAGCGCAACTATATGAGCTGCCTGCACTTTGAGCTTCTCTCAAATTCAACCAACATATTCAGAAGTCAAGGTTGTCTCCTCTTTGTGCGTTTGTACATGGGAAACCTAAAAAGCATATGATTAAGAACTTCACAGAGGTGCGCACCTTAGACACGCACACACACACACACATATATATATATATATATATATATATATATATATATATATATATATATATATATATAAAAGGAAGCAAGCCTTCATAGTTTCATAGAGTGTTGAATTTGGTAGTGGTTTAAATGTCAACTACTTTTTAAAGGATCAAGACGTGCATGATTCATTTTGGTGGATGTAATGCATATGCTTTTTTATATCCTCAATAAAATTTATACAGAGGAACTTAATGAAATCACACTCCAGAACCATAGAAAAATCCTTTTGTATTAGTGATTAAATTCATTGGTTTTCTCTTCGTGCATGAACACATGTTACATCCTGAACTAAATTAGCAAAGGATAGTAGAAAGTCTTTGTTTTTGTGTTATATTGATATGTCTAAATCATATGGACTCTAGGATCTAGACTAGGAAAAGCGGATTTTGTTTTTTCTAACAGTTCTTCACATTAATAAAGGGGGCCGATCTCTCGCATTTTTTTATTCTTCTACATAGGCTGAATAGCGGCTTCTCTAAAGAACATTCTCGAAGAGGTTTCTCAAAGTTGGACGCACATTTTTTCTTCCACATTTTTTGGAGAGCCTCACTCTGAATAGTAATCACATACTAAAGAGGACAAAAAGAAGTCCTCTACTTTATCATCATGTGGAGAGGTAATGCATTTTGAACCGTGGTGCCATCAGAGAAGCCATTTTTGTTATGGACAAGACAATTGCTTTAGTTGTTTGTGCACCCTATGAAATGCCATTAGGCATGAAGGGCTCTAAGAAATACGAAAGGAATTATGTGCAGTTAACTTTTGCAAGGCTCTGAGAGAGTGGTCGATAGAGAACTCCCTAGTTTGTCTAGGTAAACATATTTGTGATTGTAATAGACCACCCCCCATAGGCATCAAAAGATAAGATGTTCATGCTAGAAAACAAGGTGAAAAACAAGTGGGTTCCCCGTGAAGGGGACGAAAAGGTTATATAACTTCTTTGTTATTCTGATACAAATTCGACAATCTACTATTTTAAGTCATGATCACACACACAAAGAGAAAGAAGTTGCTCTGTTCAGGTGGGGGTGAGGGTTCAACCCCTACCGGCAACATGTAAGGGACATGTTTATCATGGAAAGTTGTATCTTGTGGCTGATGTGCCATCGTTTGTCTTGCCTCGCGGTAGTTATGACCATAGTTTAACCCAACTATGTAAACCTTTGTTCTTGTGGGATAAGGGGGGTCCCATGGGTACTATGCCCTTCCTTTTATAGTTGCAATTTCAAAGTTAAAGCATGGAGGAGTAGGGCTCGACCAAACCTCCATTAAAAAAAGAAAAAGGAAGTTGTTCTCCACCCAACCTCTTGAGACTTTGTTCACGTACATGCATCTCTTCCTCGAGGGTCGGGCATTAAGAACCATCAAACGTTTGAGAAATGCCTTTTGGAATCATTTTGGACCTTACTCTTGAGATATTGGCTAGGCCCAAGAAGTGTCTCAACAATGTGGCCATGATTTTCCTCCTCAATCGCTCAAACTACACCACTCCTATTGTTGATTATCGAAAAGAATCCTGGATTCTCCAATTTTTTTTTGCCTACCATTCTTTATTTGAAGCCATTCCACCTTTTGTTTTTGTGCCTCTCCACTACTTGGGGTTAGTTTCCGTTTGAGGAGACACTTCCATGGAAGGAGAAGATAAAGTATGACCATCCCTTCTATATCCCTAATCTCCTTAGCATAGGAATTCAAATAGTGAGAATAGTAGGTCCTAGGATGGAGCTCACAATATCTAGATTTTCCTTTTTACTATTGAAGTACTCTTCCAAGGATTTATTCTCATCAAAGAAATGAGTGTCCTCTGCCTCATTGAGTTTACTTAAGTAATCCAATGTATTTATCTCTTTCTCTAATTGGATTTTCTTGTGTGTGAGAAGATTTTCCCTTTGAATGTTCTCTAAGGGTTTTCTTCTTCTTTGTTATGAGATTTGTGAGCTCACCTTGGCTCACTTTCGACTACACAGTAGGATTTTCAAGTTTAGTCTCGATTTGTCTTATGGGAGTGTCAAGGGCACTAACCATTATCTAGGTGTCCCTCACCTCCATCTCATTTTTCTTCAGATTTTTTGTTCCTTTCTTTAGGGTGCACCCTTTAATCATGTGGCCTTGAACCCAACAATTAAAGTAGGTGTTAAATAGACCCTTATATATGATATCTTGTTCTAGGATAGTTCCTTAACTAGCATTCATGTTGATGGACGAGAGGAGATCTTAGTTGAGGTCTGATTCCATACATAATTGAGGTTTCCTTTGTGCATTAAAAGAGTGGGATCCCCCATCACATATGGGGCACGTGACTTTAGCTTCCATTACCATTATCATCCCAAGTGACACAATCGCTTTGACAAATTGGTAAAGGTCAAAAGGAAGGTTGGAAATTTCCACCCATAGAGGAAACTTGGTAGCTTTTGATTTTCATACCGAAGCCACTAAAGAGGGACATCGTTTTTCTTTGTATTTTCCAAGTGCTAGTAGTGAGAGCTTAAAAATTCATTTCTTCACTTTCGAACACCACTAGGATGTGGTTTGCTAGATGGAACTGACATTTCATCACAATTATGCCCCTCGGGAACCATTATATTTGGAGCTTAGGTCTTATGCTTTTTGACCATGGGGTGAGGAGAGAACAAGTAACCAATCAAACAAATCTTCTTTATTAGAGGGATTCACACTAAAGAGCGGGAAAGATTCCCCATTACCATTTTTGGTGATGACTTGATCCACGTTGCTCATGACTAATGAGGCAAGAGCCATGTGTGAGAGAGAGAGAGAGAGAAAGAGAGAGAGGGAGGAGATTGAGGTTATGGGCTCGAATTCAATCTCCTCAACGATGCATGTCCACTCCCTGCGGTGCAACCTTGAAAATTGTACTTCAAAAGACTTTAACTCTTTCCTTAAGCCTCTCCCAAAAGGAGATATATGGCGAGATTTCATCTCACTGCAAAAATGAAGTATGCAAAAACGGCCAATGGGGGGTTTTAGGAAGATTAGAATCCTCATCAATGTCATCAATTAGATAATCTATATAGAACGCATAAGAATCCATGCTCTATAATCCATGAATATGAGTTTTATCCACCCAAATCCTTTATTATACCCCCCTATTCCAACTCCTGAAAATAGAGTACCTGCAATGCTTTGTCGATAGGAAGTTCCATCTCAACTCTTCACGTAGGAAAAGAAGGAGGTGCCACGCAGGAATAAGTAATCCCATAAGCTAGAAAAACGGAGCCATTCACTTTTACAATTAGCTTGGAGGCCTTCCCGTCTTGAATGGCTCACTACACTCCAGCATACGCATCAACCTGAGCCAACATATACTTCCATATACAATTTTCTAATTACCATATAAAGTCTTTTAATCATCATATACAAGTTTTTAATCTTTGCACACTTCCATTTACAGTTTTTTAGTCAGTTTCTCAATCTTTTTTAAAATAAAGGAAGTTCGGCTTTATCCTACTCTCTCGGACTTGAATTAATAAAAAAAGAGAAGTATAAGAGAAGGGGACTAATGCCCATGGGACCCCCAAATCCCACAGAGCGGGGGAAGCTTTTACAAAGATTAGATGGCATTACAAAGAAGGTTAATCACCCTCTCGTTGCCCTCATGTGGGTTCCACTTGAGTTTAAGCTTGTTGTTGATCAAAAGGAGCACTTGATGATGCCTGAAAGGGGGGGATTTCTTATAGTAAACGGTCCTTTTGCCAAGGAGGAACAACAATTTCTCAATCGACCACTCTTTGGGGGCATCGTCAAAGTTAAAAGCACATCTTTCCCACCAGATCTTCCATAGCCCCTCTCATGGTGTTCCAAAGAGTCGCGGAGCAGCCAATTGCTTCTCCCAGCAGAGCTTGTTTCCAACTGATATGTTTCTGAAGCCTACTTTTCTTTTCGACTATCTGCCAGAGCCTGTTGGAATTGGGATAGGAGAAGAATATGTGAGAAACATCTTCGATAGACGGGTAGCAGCATTTGCACCAGGGAGGAAACCCACAAAGTTTGCTCGCTTTAAGGTTGGTCCAACTTCCACGATGAAGAATTTGCCATATAAGGACAGACTTTTTGATTTCTATGAGGGGGTGCGAGATAGCCATGAATTTCATGTCCCACCGAAGCCGCATCCATGATAGACACCACTTCTCGTTGAGTTTATCCTGATAATCAATGGTTTCTTTGATGTCCGGGATTTTTGATAGGAAATTGCCATTGTGCCATATGAGTCCATGTGGGCTCGGCATGTCGTGCCCCATGAGAATGCGAACTTTAGACTGGTCCAAGGCGGGGTGTCTTCTTTGTAGAGTGTTCCATTCTTCATACGAAATGGTGACACTAGGGTCAATATCCTCAAAGTTGATCCACTGGTTGGTATCTTGTTTCCAGAGATGTTTCCATTTTTTGAAGCCTTTGTTCCAAAGCTGCTTGGCATTTTGAATGTTCGAGGATTCCACGCTTCGCATGCCATGATAGATAGAGTTGTTTTGTCTGATACAGGCCGCCCACTTCCAATCTTCACTTATTCTTGTGAAGCTTTTGACTTTATTCCAACTCTTCCATAGGGAGCACACAAGATTCAAGCCTTTCGGGAAGATCGAGATTGGGAAAAACAATAGGGTCAGGATGTCAAGAATTCTTCCAATTTCGCAAACCCATGAGGGCCAACTCATTCTTGTTTCTGAAGATCACCTTGGCCCATAAGGCCTCCCCGTTGCACCAAGCCTTAATCATCCACTTTGCTACAAGTTTGTTAGCCATGCACCCAATGTCCAGAATGCCAAGGCCCCCACTATCTCTTTGGTTGGTGCAGATGGACCGCTTGGTTTTAGGCACCACCTCCTATTGTGGTCGCTCAAAGGAAGTTTCTGCATAAACTATCCAGCTTGGATAGATCATGCTCTTTCAGTCTCCAACAAGATAGGAAGTAAACGGTCGATGATATGAGGAACGTGTTGATGAACATAACACGACCACCGAGGTCGATTTGCATACCTCTCCAATAGTTTAGCTTGTTTTTGAGTTTGGCCAGCACCCAGTTCGACCACTGCTCCATCTAGATACCAAACCCCAAGGGAATCCCGAGAAGCCAAAAGACTTGGCCATGCGAGATGATATGACAACCTTGATCAATGAGAAGGTCAGGCTGGGCCCCGACAACAGCTCTGAAGGTAGTCTTAGAGTGCTTGATTTTGGATCCAGAGGCTTCATAGAAAGTATCCAGGCACCTCCAGAACGTCTTCAGACTCCTACTATCATTGTGGACAAACGCATTCATATCATTGGAAAAAAGTCTTATGGTGATCTTGCCTTGGTCATGTGGCAGACAGAGGCCTTTGATATTACCAGCTTCCACTTGTTGCTCCATAAGCCGGCTAAGCCCTTCCGTGGCAATGGCAAAGAGAAGGGGAGCCAAAGACACCCTTGTCTAATCGATCTTCTAAGTTTGATATCCTTCGAGAGTTTGCCATTAATGTTAATTTGAGTCGATGCGTTACCTAGAAGGGTCGCAATCATGTTGGTGAATTTCTGATTGCATCCGAGGTCTTTAAGCGACTGTAGAATATTGTCCCATTCTAGCCTATCATAGGCTTTATCAAAGTCGATCTTGAGGAAGACCACATCTTGTCTTGACTCATTTGCAAAGTCGAGACCTTCCCAGATATCAATAATAGTTTCCAAGATTGACCTGCCTTTGATGAAACCTTTTTGGTCCTCACTTAACCACACTCTTAGGTGACTGGAAATTCTATTAGGTATGACTTTCGCTATGATCTTATATCCCGTTTGGAGCATAGTAATTGGATGCCAATTCTCAATTTTGTTCTCTTCCCCTTTTTTGTGTATTAACTTGATACTGCCATTGTTCAGACAAGTCGGCAGCTCACCAAACTCGAGTGCCTCCCGCCAAACTAGACAAAGAGGGGTGGAGACCACCAACTTGAAGGACTTAAAGAACTCATTAGTGAGCCCCTCCGGGCCCGGGCTTTTACCACAAGGGAGGGCATCGATGACCTCAATGATTTCTGCTTCTGAGATTGGGGCATCAAGCAGGGAGCGAAGGTTGAGTGGTATCCTGCGGGGGTAAGCCCAAGATATGGCTGCCATGCAGTCCCGTCTATGGGGGGGAGAGGGGGGTCGAGGTCACTAGGAGTCTAGTGAAGTGCCCTTCAATGATCCCAAAATTATGTTCTTCCGTATTGCGAGTTTCTCAATCTTTTTTTTTAATATAAAGGAAGTTCGGCAATCGCCTACTCTCCCGGACTTGAATTAAATTAAGAAACAAAGGTACAAAAGAAGGGGACTAGTGCCCACGGGACCCCCCAAATCCCACAAAGCGGGGGAAGCTTGGTTGATTCCTAGGTTGCATTACAAAGAAGGTTGATCACCCTCTCGTCGCCCTCATGCGGGACCCATTTGGATTTGAGCTTGTTGTTGATCAACAGGAGGACTTGATGGTGCCTGAAGGGGGGGGATTTCTTACTGTTGACAATCCTTTTGCCAAGGAGGAATAGAGATTTTTCAATCGACCACTCCCTGGGGGGGTCGCCGAAGTTGAGAGCACACCGCTCCCGCCAAATTTTCCACAGGACTTCCCCTCTGATTGCGTTCCAGAGAGTCGCAGAGCATCCAATCGCTTCTCCTAACAGGATTTGTTTCCAACTAAGCTGTTTCTGAGCTCTGATTTTCAGTCCAACCATCTGCCAGGTTCTGTAGGAGTTGGGGCAAGTAAGGAAGATGTGTGGGACATCTTCGATTGCACGGTGGCAGCGTTTGCACCACGGAGGGATTCCACAAATTTTGCTTGCCTTATGGTTAGTCCAAATTCCTCGATGAAGAATTTGCCATAAGAGGACCGACTTCTTAATCTCTATAAGTGGGTGCCAGATACCCATGAATTTCATGTCCCACCGAAGCCGCGTCCAAGACAGGCACCACTTCTTGTTGAGGCTGATCTGGAGGTCATTCGTTTCTTTGATGTTCGGGATTTTGAGTAGACTATTTCCATTGTGCCATTTGAGACCACGCGCGTTAGGAGCATCATGTCCCATGAGAAGGCGCGTTTTGTGACGATCCCAAGCGAGGCATCTGCTTTGCAATGTGTTCCATTCTTCGTAGGAGATGTTTATGCGAGGGTCGATATCCTCGTAGTTGATCCAACTGTTGGTGTCCTGTTTCCAGAGGTGTTTCCATTTTTTGAATCCTTTGTTCCATAACTTCTTGGCATTTTGAATGTTCCACGACTCCACACTCCGGATGCCATGTATCGGGAACCAGATAGAGTCGTTTTGTCTGATTCCGGCCGCCCACTTCCAGTCCTCACTAATTCTTGTGAAGCTTTTGACTTTATTCAAGCCCTTCCAAAGAGAGCATACGAGATTGGAGCCTTTCGGGAAGACAGGTATCGGGGAGAATAGCAGGGTCATGATGTCAAGGTTCTTCCAGTTTGGGGACCCCTTGAGGGCCAACTCATTTTTGTTTCTGAAGATCAGCTTGGCCCACGAGGCCTCCCTATTGCACCAAGCTTTAATCATCCATTTGGCCGCCAGTTTGTTAGCCATACACCCAATGTCCAGGATGCCAAGTCCCCCGCTATCTCTAGGGCTGGTGCAGATGGCCCATTTGATTTTAGGCACCCCCCTTCTGTTATGATCACCCGTCCAAAGAAAGTTTCTGCAGATGCTATTCAATTTGGACAGGCCTTGCTCATTCGGTCTCCAGCAAGAAAGGAAATAGATGGTAGACGAGAGGAGGAACGTGTTGATAACCATCGCCCGTCCAGCGAGATTGATTTGCATGCCTCTCCAGTAATTGAGTTTGTTTTCAAGTTTGGCCAGCACCCAGTTCCATCGCTGCTCCATAGAGACGCCAAACCCCAGGGGGATTCCCAGCAGCCGAAAGATTTGGCCCTGCGAAATGATTTGACAGCCATGATCAATGAGAAGGCCAGGTTGATGTCCCACAATGGCCCTAAAGGCGGTCTTATTGTGGTTGATTTTGGATCCAGAGGCCTCACAAAAGGTATCAAGACACCTCCAGAAAGTCTCCAGGCTGGTATTATCATTGTGAACGAACGCGTTCATATCGTCAGCAAAAAGTCTCGTGATGATTTGACTGTGGTCGTGAGGTAGCTGGAGGCCTTTGATATTGCCAGCCTCCACATGATGAGCCACAAGTCTACTCAGCCCCTCAGTGGCGATGGCAAAGAGGAGGGGGGCAAGAGGGCACCCTTGTCTAATTGATCTTTTAAGATGGATCGCCTTCGAAAGTTTGCCGTTAACGTTAATTTGGGTCGTTGCGTTGCCGAGAAGGGTCGCGATCATCTTGGTGAATTTCTGACTACATCCGAGGTCTTGGAGCGACTGCAGAATATAGTCCCATTCTAGCCTATCGTAGGCTTTGTCAAAGTCGATCTTGAGGAAGACCACGTCTTGATTAGACTCATTTGCAAATTGAATACCTTCCCAAATATCCATGATGGTTTCCAGGATGGACCTGCCTTTGATGAAGCCTTTTTGGTCCTCACTAAGCCAAGATCTCAGGTGGCACGCCAGTCTGTTGGCAATAACTTTGGCGACGATCTTGTATCCTGTTTGGAGCATCGTAATTGGCCTCCAGTTCTCGATTCTGTTTTTTTCCCCCTTCTTGTGAATCAGCTTGATAATTCCATTATTTATACAAGAAGGAAGAGCACCAAATTTTAGCGCTTCTTGCCAAACCATCCGAAGAGGGGTGGCAACCACCTGCTTGAAGGATTTAAAAAACTCATTAGTGAGTCCGTCGGGTCCCGGGCTTTTACCGAGAGGGAGGGCATCAATGACCTCAATGATTTCTGATTCAGAGATCGGGGCATGAAGCAGGGAGTGGAGGTTGGGTGGTATTCTCCGGGGGGAAACCCTAGAAATGGCAGCCATGCATTCCCTTCTATGGTGGGAGAGGGGGTTCGAGGTTCCCAGGAGTTTCGTGAAGTGCCCTTCGATGATGCCAAAATTATCTTCTTCCGAGTTGCATACATTGCCATGTGGGTCAAGCAGAAGGGGAATCGTCTCTCTGTTGTGTTTCCTTTTAAGGATACTGCACATCTCTTTGGTGGGTTTGTCGGCTTTTCCAGCCCACCACTCCTTGAAGAAGATTTGCAAGTTTTTCCTTTGTATTTCTTCCTCGTATCTCAACGCTGCTCTGATTTTTCGGAGACCTTTCTGGGCTTGGTGTTTTCCTTTGTTCACTTCCTCCTCGAGTCGCCAGAGTCTGTGGTATAGCGCTTCCCTACGAGCCCGCCGCACCGTCTCGAGCATCTTCTTAGTTCTGATCATGATCTTGCGAGACTTGTCGACCGCACTTCTCCAACACTTGGCTGGGGCCAAGCCAGAGGCGAACGCCACCTTCCACACATCGGTAATCTCTTGATGGACGGAGGGGAGAGAGAAGGTGGAAGCGTTGGCATGGAACCACGGAGCCTTGAGGGTCCTGTTGGAAGGTTGAAAAGTGATAACGATCGGGTAGTGATCAGAGATGGTGAGGTCGGTACGTTGCGTGATGGAAGGGTGGCCCCACAGATGAGTAAAGCTCTGAGAGATGTAGCATCTATCAAGTCTAGCTTTCCTCAGTTTCTCAATCTTTGAATACTTCCATATACAGTTTATTAATCACAATACAAGTTCAATTTTGAGAATGCACGAGCAAAAGCACCATCATTTTTGGACTTGTAATCAGTAAAGAGAATTGAATTTCTATTATACTTGTTCTTTGATATTCTACTACACTCCTTTCATTTGTTTCTTTCTTTCTTAATTGGATCTAATACTTGAAAAATCTATCTTAATTATATGCATTTTCTCAGTGAATACATATTTCTTTTATTTAACACTCAATATTGTTTAGGTATTCTGTGTTGTATTGAGGTTATATATATATATATATATATATATATATATATATATATATATATATATATATATACACACACCCCTCCATTCATGTCTGCCTCATGCATCCTTTGGTTTTTGAAGTAAATGTAGTGATAGCTTCATGTTTCCCCATGATAATATTGTATATCTCCCAACAGTTTCTTCTTTTGAACTCGCCTATGCATATCTCAAATCTGTAGAAAAATTGCAGATCCTAGTAATTCTATGATAATATTAAATGTACTAAAAAAGAATTTACCAACAGAGTGGACTCAAACATCTTGGGTAGCCCTAGAAAGTCCTATGGAGAAAATCATAGTAATCATTTCCAAGGAAAAGCTATCCTTTCACGATGAAAGCAGTTGCCTATGGAGTTGTGCCTCCATCTACATAATACATGGAGTTGTGCCTCCATCTACATAATACATGTGCTGCTATGCAAGCGCAACTATATGAACTGCTTCTTCTTCGATTGCCCCTTCTTTGACCTTGTGCACCTCTTCTTCGATTGCCCCAAGTCCCGTGTTATCTGGCATCACGTGACACGGATCTTGCATCTCTCGAAACAAATCAATTGGCAACAAGCGCTGTTGGGTGAGGCGGTTGGTTGCTCATCAAGGCTGGGGAATGCCATCAGCGGCGAGACTCTTTGGAAGATTTGGGAGGAGCGATGTGTTGTCAACTTTGGCCAAACCCCAAAGGAATGGTCGATTGAGAAATACTTGTTTCTTCTAGGTAAAAGAATCTCCCGAGATAAGAGATCTCCTCCATTTAGACACCACTGTATTTATCTCCTAGTAGATTACATGCTGAAACCCAAATGGGTTCCGCATGAGGGAGATGATAGGTTTGTACGCCTCATTTGTAATGCTCTCTAGCTTACCAAACTTGTCCCCTGCTTTGTGGGATTTGGGAGTCCCTTGGGCACTAGTCCCATTCATGTGTTACTTTTCTTTCCTATTTTAATTAAAGTCCGGGAGATTAGGCAAAGGCCGAACTTCCTTTTATAAAAAAAAAAAAACTATATGAGCTGCTTCGAAGAGTCTGCCTGCACTTTGAGCTTCTCTCCAATGCAACCAACATATTCAGAAGTCAAGGTTGTCTCCTCTTTGTGCGTTTGTACATCGGAAACCTAAACAGCATATGATTGACAACTTCACAGAAATGCACACCAAGACACGCACACACATATACATAAACACACACAGACACACACATACATAAACACACACACGCACAGAAATGAAACTATTAAGGCTCGGGAGTTGTCTAAATGTCAAGTTGTTAACTATCTATTAAAGAACCAAGACGTGCATGATTCATTTTCGGTCGGTGTAATGAATATGCGATTTTATATCCTCAATAATTTTTTTTACAAAGGAACTTAAAAACATCACACTCAAGAAGCATATGAAAAATCCTTTTCTATTAGTGATTAAAATTCATTGGTTTTCTCTTTGTGCATAACACATGTTACATCCTGAACTAAATTAGCAAAGAATAGTAGAAAGTCTTTGTTTTTGTGTTATATTGATATTTCTAAATCATATGGACTCTAGGATCTAGAGGAAGACCGGAATTTTTCTCCCATAAGTACAAATTAATAAAAGGGGGCGAGCCCTCACCATTTTTATTCTTCTACATAGGCTGAATAGCGACTTCTCTAAACACCCCCCCCCCCCCCCCGGCATCACATGTTCCTGCTAGAAAACAAGGTGAAAAATAAGTGGGCTCCGCGTGAAGGGTATGAAAAGGTTATAGACATCCCTTGCGAATCTGAAAAAAATTCGACAGTCCACTGTTTTAAGTCATCACTACACACACACACAGATAGAAGTTTTTCTGTGCCCAACCTCTCGAGCTTGTGTTGACGTACCTTATCGTACATGCGTCTCTACCCACATTCTCCCCTCTACTAAATGGGAAATATTCCCTATGCTTGCCAAGTGGCAAACCCTCTCAACTAGTCCTAACGATGATTCACACACATAAGCTATTTAATGTGACATTTCCTTCCTCTTCTAGGGTTTCCCCCCGGAGAATACCACCCAACCTCCTCCCCCTGCTTCATGCCCCTATCTCTGGATCAGAAATCATTGAGGTCATCGATGCCCTCCCCCTCGGTAAAAGCCCGGGACCCGACGGACTCACTAACGAATTCTTTAAATCCTTCAAGCTGGTGGTTGCCACCCCTCTTCGGATGGTTTGGCAAGAAGCGCTAAAGTTTGGTGCTCTTCCGTCTTGTCTAAATAATGGAATTATCAAGCTGATACACAAGAAGGGGGAAAAGAACAGAATCGAGAACTGGCGACCCATCACGATGCTCCAAACAGGATACAAGATCATCGCTAAAGTCATTGCCAACAGACTCTCGTGCCACTTGAGATATTGGCTTAGCGAGGACCAAAAAGGCTTCATCAAAGGCAGGTCTATCCTGGAAACCATTATGGATATTTGGGAAGGTATTCAATTTGCAAATGAGTCTAAACAAGATGTGGTTTTCATTAAGATCGATTTTGACAAAGCCTACGACAGACTGGAATGGGACTATCTTCTGCAGTCGCTTCAAGACCTCGGATGTAGTCAGAAATTCACCAAGATGATCGCGACCCTTCTTGGAAACACAACGACCCAAATTAACGTGAACGGCAAACTTTCGAAGGCGATCCATCTTAGAAGATCTATTAGACAAGGATGCCCTCTGGCCCCCCTTCTTTTTGCCATTGCCACTGAGGGGCTGAGCAGACTGGTCGCGCATCATGTGGAGACTGGCAATATCAAAGGCCTCCGGCTGCCCCACGACCACAGTCAAATCACCATGAGACTATTTGCCGATGATATGAACGCGTTTGTTCACAATGATAATACCAGCCTGGAGACTTTCTGGAGGTGTCTTGCTATCTATTGTGAGGCCTCTGGATCCAAAATCAACCACTCTAAGACCGCCTTTAGGGCCATTGTGGGACATCATCCTGGCCTTCTCACTGAGCATGGCTGCCAAATCATTCCTCAGGGCCAAATCTTTCGTCTTCTGGGAATTCCTTTGGGGTTTGGCGTCTCTATGGAGCAGCGTTGGAGTTGGGTGTTGGCCAAACTCGAAATCAAGCTTAACTATTGGAAAGGTATGCAAATCAATCTTGCTGGGCGGGCGATGGTTATCAACACGTTCCTCCTCTCTTCTACCATTTATTTCATTTCTTGCTGGAGACCGAACGAGCAAGGCTTGTCCAAATTGAGTAGTACCTGTAGAAACTTTCTTTGGACGGGCGATCACAACAGAAGGGGGGTGCCTAAAATCAAATGGGACATCTGCACTAGCCCCAGAGAATGCGGGGGGCTTGGTATCCTGGACATTGGGTGTATGGCCAACAAACTGGCTGCCAAATGGATGATTAAGGCTTGGTGCAACAGGGAGGCCTCGTGGGCCAAGCTGATCTTCAGAAACAAGAATGAGTTGGCTCTCATGGGGTTCCCAAACTGGAAGAATCTCGACATCCTGACCCTGCTATTCTCCCCGATCCCTGTCTTCCCAAAAGGCTCCAATCTCGTGTGCTCCCTTTGGAAGGGCTGGAATAAAGTCAAAAGCTTCACAAGAATTAGTGAGGACTGGAAGTGGGCAGCCGGAATCAGACAAAACGACTCTATCTGGTTCCCGATACATGGCATCCGGAGTGTGGAATCGTGGAACATTCGAAATGCCAAGAGATTATGGCACAAAGGATTCAAAAAATGGAAACACCTCTGGAAACATGACACCAACGGCTGGATCAATTTCGAGGATATTGATCCCTGCAAAAACATCTCCTACGAAGAGTGGAACACTTTGCAAAGCAGATGCCTCGCATGGGATCGGCACAAGATTCGCCTTCTCATGGGACACGACGCACCGAACTCGCTTGGTCTCAAATGGCACAATGGAAATAACCTACTCAAAATCCCGAACATCAAAGAGACGACTGACCACCAGATCAGTCTCAACAAGAAGTGGTGCCTGTCTTGGACGCGGCTTCGATGGGACATGAAATTCATGGGCATCTGGCACCCGCTGATCGAGATTAAGAAGTCTGTCCTCCTTTGGCAAATTCTGCATCGTGGAATTTGGACTAACCACAAGGCTAGCAAAATTTGCGGGGTCCCTCCTTGGTGCAAACGCTGTCACCGGGCTATTGAAGATGTCGCTCACATCTTCCTTTCCTGCCCCAGCTCCTTCAGAATCTGGCAGACGGTTGAAAAGAAAATCAGACTTCAAAAACAGCTTAGTTGGAAACAAGTCCTTTTGGGAGAAGCGATCGGCTGCTCCGCGACACTCTGGAATGCCATCAGAGGGGAAGTCTTGTGGAAAATATGGCGGGAGAGGTGTGCTCTCAACTTCGGCGATACCCCCAAGGAATGGTCGATTGAGAAATCACTATTCCTCCTTGGCAAAAGGATTGTTAACTGTAAGAAATCCCCCCCCTTCAGGCACCATAAAGTCCTCATTTTGATCAACAACAAGCTCAAACCCAAGTGGGCCCCACATGAGGGCGATGAGAGGGTGATCAACCTTCTATGTAATGCAACCTAGAACTCATACAAGTTTCCCCTGCTTTGTGGGATTTGGGGGGTCCCGTGGGCGCTAGTCCCCTTCTTTTGTACCTTTGTTTCTTAATTTAATTCAAGTCCGGGAGAGTAGGCTATTGCCGAACTTCCTTTATATTAAAAAAAAGAATTTTCATTCATGAAAATGTAGATGAAATGTCCATACTAGTAGAAGGAGATACTTGGACTCCCTTAAACCCCATGTACCATATGTACATGGTCATCTTTGTGTTGTTTCATCATATCCTTCCCCTTAAGAAGTCTTGTATGAGATCATCTTAAATGTGCGAAATCGTTTCTATGGTGCCTACTATCTCATATGTATAAACTTCCAAACTATAACTCCCATGACACATACCATTATCAAAAGGACCTATGTCCATATGATGTATCCTCTATGGAGTAATAGTATGAAAAGCAAGTGTAAAGTGCCAAGCTTAAAAGCTTGACCATACTATATGGAGATAATAAACCATAGAATCACCTACAATATAGAAAAAGTTCTCATATAAAGTGAATCCAAACCGATCTAGGACTAGATGATAGATTTTCCCTCATATCACTCTAGGTCTTCCTAACCTTGAATGTATTCACAAGTAATAATTTAATCTAAACTACCTTGTGATCCATCATTCTATCTCACATATAGGAATTCCTTAGTAGTAAAATGAAATCTCTTCATTCCGCTAACCAAGAAATCCTTGGTTTCTCATCCATAATCATTGGACTAAGTTCTATTGAAAGAGCATGTATTGGCACTAGTACAAACTCTAACATCTATTAGTCTCTTCCCTCTAGTCTGCCATATGATCGCAAAGAGCATTCCTTTTGAGATTCATATAATCCCTAAGTATGCATTCTCCTAATTGATGCTTAATCATCATTATCGTGACAAAGCACCAACTAAGAGTTTTGTAACCCAAAAGGTTAGGTTCATCCCTATCTCCTAGAGGCATGAGATGAGACTCAACCTAACCATTGACTATCTGATCCCTTTATCGTCCTTGGTAGGAAAGTGCCACTCTATCTAAACAACCTAAAGAGTATAAAAACTCTTTCCATCTCTTCTATGGAAGAAGGCTCTAGTTGTGGAATCTGTTCCACTTTCCTTTCCCTTAAAAGAGACAAATTAAATTTCTTTGGCCCAACTCTTCATAAATGAGAACATGTAAGCTCTCAAACTATTTCGTTTCCTAATCAATGCAGAATTAACTCTCAAGTGAAGGGAAACTAGTGTGAAAGTAGAGTTAATAACTTCCTTAGTAGAACCATAAGTCTACTCCCTTAATGTAAACTAAGAGATATTATCTATATATATCTCCTAATTCTAGTAGAAACCATACTCTATTGACGATGAGACCTTTTCTTCCTATTCATAGAAGAATAGTTCTCAAAGGGAAATGATCCCCACCATCCCATACCAATAGTTGTCATCCCCAAGCCATGTAATATAATTCCTCTAAACAAGTCATAAACCTAGTTCAAGTTATAGAGGTGGAACTATCAAATATCATATCTAGTAGACTATCATGAATCCCACGTTATATAACTAGACTAGCTTGGTTTAGATAATTCTAAGATCATCAACCAACCTATTCGAGCTAGTTCTTAAGTACCAATATAGGTACTTATTCGATTCCCTCACTATATGGCATCCTATCTAACTTCCTCTCTAAGTGGAGTCCATTGCTCACAAGTGATCTAAGGTCAATATAAGACCTAGATGAGTCATCTGAGCATGTATCAATGATCCTTGTGAAACTCATAAGTGAGTACAAACACTCTCAGTGGTTTCCATCTGGGCTATGCCATCTAGAAATAGCTAGCCCTAATGTCAATTGACTACATTCCCTTTCTAAGAAATCAAAATAGAACGCCATGTGGGCATTTCCCTCAACACCCCATAGTCCTTACTGCTAAGAGAGTCTCCTAGAAGGTTCCTTACCTTCATTAACTATAGAGTTAACTTACTCACTCTTTGGGCTCCTATCATGTGTGTTCCTATGCAAAAAATAATTTATGAGACTCTATTTGAAGATTCAATCATCGTCTCTCAGGTTAAATGAATAGGATTGTCTTCCATCATATAAAGTAAAACTTTTGGATATCAAATAATATCCCTCTACTTAATAATTAATTATGCTACTTCTTTCTTTTTTGTTAATTTTTAAAATTAGCATACCATGGGTAATGTTGCATAGATGCACGGGGGTGGATATGCACATTGTTCCTTTCTTTCCTTCAATGAAGATTTATAATTCTTTCATGAATGACTAAATAAAAAGAATTCAAAAAATTTTACACTTAATCTTCATAATCATGCATATGCCCTTAACTATGCATCATGCAACCATATCAAATAAAAGAAAACAAAAATGAAGAGTAAAGGGGCCTTCCCTATCATGATGCAATGATCCATTGGCTCTTCAATGTTGTAGGAGATGCTTTACATCGAGCCTTCCATCTCTTATAGCCCTTGATTCCTTGAGATGCACTTGCATCTACTTCACCTATCCTCTTTCTCCGTTACAAAATAAATATAATGCTTCCCCTCAAAATTGAGGCCTAAATAATTTTTAACAAGATTAAGTAGGAATTTCCTACTTTTACAAGGTTAAGAGATGGCTGCTAAGAACAAATTCTTTGCACAAACTTGCTAAATCTCCTTAGTTTCAAAATATCTTCTTATCATTAGAAAGCTTATGGGAAGATATTTCCAACAAGCTAAAAATCATAAAAATGGACACTCAAGCGAAAAACAACATGCATCCAAAGTTGACTACCTATTAGGTTGTCATCAGCTAGAAGCATGTTTGAAGTGGCTACTTTGGATGCCATCCAATGTCAAATTGGAGACAGATTCTCAAATTTAAATCTATATATCTACAGAAAATACTCCAAAAAACATAGACAAACAAAATTCATAAAAGTTGGATCTCGTATGGTACCTTTTTAAAGGCATTAAAAAGATCTCTTGCATGATTCACAATTTTCTTCTGTGTGAAATAAAATGACTTTTGTTGCACAAATGTCTTTCCATCAACATATGGCTGTTCATTCATGGATATAACATGGGCATTTCTTGTAGACGTCAAAGACTAATTCCTTTAGCATCTTTGTTGCCCCTTTTCCTTTTGGATTTCTTTCCAATAGCCTTTGGCTATGCCTCACACGAGAATGAGGAAGATTTCAAACTCATCTTCTACTCACTTGTGTAGTTGGTGCAATGGATACATGTACCTCTTGCACAACATGGTAATGTGTCTCAATGAATGGATCATATGTCTCCTATAGATGGAATTGTGGGCTCCATTCCCATCACCACAACTAACTACACCCAAGTCCATTTCCATTGTAATGAGATGTTCAAGTGTAATATGCATTGATTTTAGAACAACAACAGCATGAAAATTGCAATCAATCATACCTGCTCCAAATGTAACGAGCCATGGAGATATTTTGCCCACATATTGAGGGATGGGTCTTGAGTTTCCTACTGATGCAACAACAATAATCCCTTCCTCCATGGCTACAAAGCTTAGTATGGTGATAGAATCCAAGACGTAAAGCAAGATAGCCCCACCAACAGATAGAGAAATGATGTATATGCCATCAATGATAACCTAAAGAACAAATTTTCCCACAACTTTTAAAGATGTGTGAGCTCCATGACCCTCATTGTCGTGCAAAAATGATACTCAGTGGTCTAACTTATGAGCCCCTATAACACATCATATCCTTTGAACAAAGACTTCATCCCTATGATTTTTCCTATTGCAAACAACACCATGGAGGCCTAGAATTGCATCACATCTACCCTTCCATGTGAATGAATAGGTCCTAACATCTTGTCATAAAATAGCTCAGCGTGCTAACAAAGGGAATGTACATCTTTTGCCTAGAAAATTAGAGATTTTGAATGTTCCTCAATCCTTCGGCCATCCATTCACACATGCATTATTGAATCATTGGAAAATTGTGAGGGAAATGCTATATCTGAAAGACAAAAACCATTTTTTCAATAGCAAGTGGCTTACTTCAGAAGGTCCCATCTAGCTTGCACTCATCATGCTAAATATGTATAGAGTGCAACTGCAACTTGTACATGCATCTTTTCAATTTAAAGGACTCACGAGTTGCCATGGTGCCTTACTAATGAGCATGAAACCTCATCATGGTCATTGTTTCTTGAGAACTTAGGACTTCTATGGTATGAGCAGCATCCTCCTTTCTATCGGCACCTATTTGTTTGACTTTGGGAGTAATATTTTCATCTTACTAGAATACTCGTAGTGCTTTGCTATCAAAGTACAAAGCCATTAGGAAAAAAAATGAACCCTTCATGGACCTTTTAGATTAAGGAGTGACTAGTGATGGACCAATCAAAAGAGGGTGGTGGCCACAATCTTTACCTTACAAATTATAAGCCTTAAGGGGGAAGAGGGGACCACATTCCCCTAGGTTCAATGTTGTATTCTAAAGAGAGAAGAAATCTTGTAATAGGGTTGGGCCCAAAAAATTTGAAATGTTTTAAAAGTTGTAAACTCATCATAAGAGCATTAAATAACCCCTTATCACTTTTCAAGGTAAAAAATGCTATTTTTGACTTCTAATTTAAAATCCATGCATGATTAGATCTCAAAAAAAATGATTTTTTTTTCAAAATAACTCAAAAAAATCTCTTTTCCCTCCTCAAATTCCCATTTTCATACCCAAAACCCAAAAAGTCATATTTTTCACCTTTATTCCCTCCCTACCATACAACAAAAGCTCTATTTCTCCTCCCACCTTTCTCATTCAACTTCTGCAACAATGACAACAACTTGGACTCCCATGGAAACCTCCACAACTAGTAGGCAAGCAAAAGATGAAGCTCACACAATGACATGCCACAACATCAAAACAATGGAAAGAAGTTGGTTACCATAGGAGTTTTGCAAAGGTACATGGGTGTACATGCAACCATCTAGATTTGGTCTGCATTGTGTTCGAGATCGTGGAAATTTGGATCTCCATTGGAAGGGTAAGCTCTTAGGCTCTAAGCAACAAACACATGGTGGGATGGTTGCTATTGTACAACATGTCATCACAGTGTCAACCATGAAGTTGGGAAACTCTAATAGAACTAGATATGGAATCCAATTTGAGTATATATATACCATTTTCAATGCTTCATGGTGTTAAATGTCTTACTTAGTAATCTCAAATGTCTTACTTAGTAATCTCAGTATGTTTTTTGTTGTTACAATCATATTTCCTTCTAGTTAGTGGAAGGGTAGCCAGTTCATAGTCTTATAGGCACTTTCAAAGCATTACATACAAACATTTGGACATTAATGTTTCTACATGTATCTCCTACTGAACTAATTATTTGTGAAAGGATCTTCTTTTACACTCACAAATGCATTGTTCCGTCTACAGATGATGATTATGGAAGGTTGGAGATTACTAAAGTTGATTATCTTCTTGTCCAGAGTGGCCACAACCTGATTTTTGGTACATATCATCTTTCAAGCATAAGATGACAATGGACATACATAGCTCTTTGAAATTCACATAAGTATCTTGATCAATACATCTACATTGGACTCTACTGATCCAATGTTCATATTTCAAGTTCTTCCTTTTGTAGAAACTTCTACAATATTCCTATGTAAAGATATTACATACGAGGTAGTAGAAGTTTTACTAGGAGAAAACTCAGGTTGTATAGAAGGATTGTGAAACGGGGATAGATATTGTCATAAAATTGGTGACACAGGTATAGAGTTTTGCTATTTAAAACATCATACCTCTTTCTACATTAGTTTTTATTATCATCGTTGGATGTGTAAACTTAGAGAGTGGATACCTTTATAGAGCTCTGAAGGATCTTTTAGTTTTTTTTTAATTAATGTAAAGTTACCCAACAATGATATGGAGGTGGGTTTAGTTAATCAGCATTAGAACTTGACTAGCTTGAGAGAGCACTTACTTATCATTAGATATGACAATCTTCATTACTTCAATTTTTGAATACAAGGGAACAAGGTAAGAGTTGGATTCCATTTATATATATCTTATAATATCATTATGGTTCATGAATTTCATAATGTTTAACTCTATTATGAAATCTCCATAGATTGCGAAGGTCTACGTAGATTGGAGCATGGATGGGACTCAAATTTCATTGTCAAAGCTCTTTTGCCACATTGTTATTAATTTTTTTTGTAAAGAAAATGTGAAACTTGTTTACAAACCTATTTTTGCAATGAGAATATTTTCACATTTGCTTCACAAAGATTTTGGCTACATTCTACTTGTATTTGTACATTCTCAATATTTTGCTTGTAAGAGCATTCTTGTTGTTTATTTTCTTTCTTGTGATGTCAAATTTCAATTTTCTGTTGCTAAAAATCACTCCTATTTTAATTTTAAGAAAAGTCACTTCTATAAAAAAGTGGGACCCATCACTTAAAAATCCTAGAAAAGGATTCCACTCTGCTCATTTCTCACTTTTGCAACTACTAAGAGGGTGGAAGAGCACTTCTTTGTGTGTTTGCAAATTATGTCTTCCACCTTTGTATGTCCTAAGAGCGCACACCAAAAATTTTTCAAATTTTTGGAGGATTGGGATTATAAATGTCAACATGGCCGATATGATTTTCTCTCCAAGGTCCCTAACCTCCATGTACTATGCAAATGAATGAAGATGCCTTGGAGGAGCTACTTCAATATATGCAAGTTCATATATTATGTTTCTCTATGAAAAATACTAGAATATGATGGAAAATGCATTCTTTGGGATCTTCTCAGTTGCATTGATCACAAAGGCGACGAGGCATTTGCAAAATTTCTGAAGCGGTTCCAAGCAATTGTAGAGGAGGTACTACACCTCCTTGATGAGACCATGCCACTAATAGAGAAATTAAGTACAAAACACAAGTTGGGTGCAAAATAGCTATCTTTCATTGCTACCACAATCTTCATTATGAATAAAAAACCAGATCCAACTCCTCATGATATCCCTCATCTTCTTACAGGTGGTTTTGTTAATCATAAAAAGGAACCACCCCAAGAACCCTTGAATCTTCTATTAGAGAGAAGTGATTGAAGAAAATTATCCTCATGGCATGGATAAGTTAGAAAGCTAGAACGGAATATACTAGGGGTGGAGATCAAAGCTTTCTCAGTGCTTTTTGTCAAGGGACAATAATATTTTTTTCTGCATGATGTCAAAAAGGCATTCGAGTTATGAATCAATGATTTCCTAAGTTTATTTTGTACCATTTCAGAGTGCCCTTTGGATAGCAATCTTGAATTATTGGAGAAGAAGTGTTTGCCATTTGGTGAGTCAGTGGTAGACACAATAAAATTGGTTTGTGATGAAATAGTGAGTTGTAACAAACGAGAACTATGTCGTAAAAAGAGAACTCCTATGTCAAAAATCAAGCAAATTACATCTTATGTTTGAAAACCCTTTATACCAATATACATATATTTTAAAAATCAAGTGAAAACATGTGATTTTTTGACATCTTTTGTCATTTTTTTGAGAATTTAGGAGCTCAAAATGTGCCCAAAATTTTGATCTATTTAACATTGACATCTCCAAAATCTATAGGAGAAATATAAAAGCGATAAAGAATCATGTATAGAAAATAAAAATTTTAAGGTGTGTTCGATGGAGGATCTCAGATAGTCATTCAAAAATGCACTAGAACACACCTTAAATTTTGATTCAGTATGAGACTATTGCAAGCTCTCTTCTTCTTCTTCTATATCAACAAGAGCTCTAGTCTCATCCAAGTACATACCAAGTTCAACAGGATCATGCATAAATCTTCTTGTTTGCATATGATTAGCTATCTCACAGAGATATCGAGCTTTTGATTTATCATATTGATGGTGGCATTCCTCAAGTGTCTTGTTTCAAAATCATAAACAAGGATATCTACATCATCCATTTTAAGAGTTGATGTACTCTAAATATTCTTTTTCTTTTTTGAGCCTATTCGTTTGGTATCACATACAATTTTTAAGTTATACTTACATCTGAATGCATACCATTTGAGCATGTTTTGTCATCCTTGGGTCTACATAAATATTCTTTTCTGGTGGATGAATAAAGCTTTGATAATCCTTGTTCTAGGAATATTAGTTGGAAAATGCATCTAAACTTCATCTCCCAAATAGTTATTTCCCCACATTTTGGTGAAATTGGGTCTAGATTCTTGTTCTTTTATTAAAATCCTTCTTTGGTCTTATCAAAATTTGAATTATCATGCCGCATTATGTTCCTAAAAGGACTAATAACTAAAACATTGCAAATGGCATTTCTTTGAAGGGGTCAAAATCATCCTTTAAAAACTCAAATATGCTCATATTATTATATCTTGCAATCCAAAAATATTTTTCAAATATAAATATACCACTTCATGCAGAATACTTAAAAACCCCAAGATCGACTACTCATTTGCTTGATTTGGACACTTGTAGTTATAGATATGAGCAATCAAAGTTATGAAAAAAAGTCAAGCATTATACTTGGCATCGACTTTATACCTGTAGTTATTGATATGAGTTTAACGTTTTTCCATAACTTTGACCACTCATATCTATAACTACGGGTATCCAAATCAAGCAAATGAATAGTCATTCTTGGGGTTTTTAACATTGTGCATCAAATGGTATATTCATATTTGGCAAATTATTTTATTATTGCAAGATATAAGAATATGAGCATATTTGAGTCTTTAAATGAGGATTTTGACCCCTACAAAGAAATGCCACTGGGAATGTTTTAGTTATTAATCCTTTTTGGGAACATAAAGTGGCATGATAATTAAGATCGACTACTCACATACTTGATTTGGATACTTGTAGTTATAGAAATGAGTTACTAAAAACCCCAAGATTGAGTACTCACTTGCTTGATTTGGATACTTATAATTGCATATATGAGTGGTCAAAGTTATGGAAAAAGTCAGATTTGTATATTTGGCATCAACATTATGCATAAATTTGATGCCAAGTAAAACGTTTGGCTTTCTTCATAGCTTTGAACACACATATCTATAACTATACACATCCAAATCAAGAAAATGAGCAATAAATCATTGGGTTTTTTAGCATTCCATGCACTGGTTTAGTTAGATTAAGATATTTGGTTTTTCTCTAACTGCTTTTATCACCACTTGCTCATGTCCATTCCATGATAAACATATTCCACCACATTTACTTGCATGATCGTGGCTTCTTGTTCAGGCATTGCATAGCTACAGAGAAAGATGAAGCCCAAGTCAACTTCATTAGAATGCAAATCAATGGTCTTAATGAGTTCCTAGATGAGGACCAAGAAGTAGAGTAAAAAAGCATATTGATGACACAAAAAGATTCCCCCCTTCCTCAAGGGAACTAGTGCCACCATTAGCAGATGAGCCTAGAGACATGGCTGACCTTGAAGAGCTAGTTCTAGATGAAGAAAAGATTACTAAGACTGCTCAAGTTCCTGAAAATGATGTAAGCACCTATATGATCGGCTTCAATTGTAGAAAATGTATCCAACTTTGTAAACTTCAACTTATGTGATAATATTTTCATTGGCATGTAATGCTGAGAGTACTTTTTTGTCTTTTCTTATCTATATCTACATCCTACACTATTCTATTGGATAGATGTGTGGTTTCGTTTTTATTTATGATTGATTTAGTTAATAATTTTGAAGTGGCAATTGGAAGAGCTTTGTGAATATCAATATAAGTATGCAAAAAAGCTTTCCATAATTTTTATAAGATCAAATGATATGGTATTTTCTATGTTGAGCCTTGAAAAATCTATTTTATTTTCCCATGTCCGAGTTATCGAAATGGTAAATGTTAGCTAGATCAATTATCTATGTCTTTGGAGTAAGCAAAATATCAAGAGGTTGTATTTTGTTTTCTTTCATGGCACTATTTGGCATACTCTATGGAATAGGAAGCTCTCATGGGAGTAACTTGATCATTAGGTAGCACTTTCCTATCCTAAAAAACAAATTTGGCTTACTGCTTGAAGAATTTGATACGAGAACGTGACATTTTTAAAGGCACCTATTGAACTAGAAGCTAGGATTTTCATAGTGGGATACGAAACTGAGGCTATTTTGCAACATTTCATGGTTTTCTTCTAATTTTAAAAATACAACATTTCATTGTTTCTATGACAATGCTTTATTTGGCCGTCCCATGCCCTATAGGAACATACTAAAGAATATAAGTACATCACATGGATGTTTCAAGAATCACAATGACCAAGGTCTTGAAATTCTTGTGTATATGAGGTTTTAGAGATCTTTGGTTGGGATCTGTTATAAGGCATAGTTTCAACCCATGATTCATATGTATATGACACTCAATGTGTAATTCATGGCATAGGCACATCACAAAAGGCCCTCCCACAAAAATGCAGGAAAGGCCCATGCAAGCAATTTGCAGGGACCATCCTCACATTTCTGTAGCAAGGATATTTTTAGCCTTCTTATGCCATTTGGGGACATGCAAGGACATATGGCAATATCAAATAATTGTTTCAAGCATTTTTGGCATTATTGTGGCTAAATGATCCCAAATGACTTGTCAATTCGAGTTCGAAAGCTATCCATGGCATAAAGACATAAGAATTACTCTAACAACAAGCCAAGAGATCCCAAACACTGCTACAAGACCAAAAATGGACCAACCATAGAAACACAAGAGAAGCCACTCCAAATGCTTTAGAGTTTCTTCTCCCACATTTGTATGGTTGGGCCTTATTTAATTTATATACCATGGTAAAATGATCCTAGTGACATATTTGATGGTAGCTTGATAATACTTTGTGACACAAAGAAGAGAATATAAAAGAATCACTAAGATGTGAGACATTACAATAAAAAATAACATGGAAATAAATAACAGATAGAATAATGTAGAAGAAGTGCTCATGTTTCATTCAAAATAGTCAAAGTTACAAAAACTCTCTTGTATGAAGAGATCAATTTACAAGACTTAGCTACGATCACCCCTAATCCTTCGAGTCGACTATATGTCCTTGGGTTGTATAGTAACCCTCTTAGCATGGATGGAAAATAGGTTGGAATCCTCAAGCATTGATATCAAATATGCGTTGGTTGCCTCTTGTAAAGCTTCTAAACCTAGATCTTGGATCCTTAATCCTGCATAACATCTTTGTAATTCTTCTTTAACCACTCTTGCAAAGGGTCTTCTAGGTATCAATACTTCAGCTCTATTTTGATAGCGCCTTATCCATGCAAATGCCCACCTATATCCTCTTCTTCCTTATGGTGCTCTTGCTTGTGGTTCTAGAGGTCTTTTTTGGACATTTTGTTGCGGCCTTGGTTGGGGTGGTCTACGACGGGGTTTGAAGGCCTTCTTCTTATGTTGCACACATCTTCACCTTTCTCCTTGTTTGAGATGTAGTTGTTGGCTTTGCTCCCTCTCTTCATCATTTGGTATGGCTTCCTGATTCTTTGGTAGAGTCTTTCCAGCTATGTTCACCCTATGATTTGATGGTATTTCTTGGTTTAGCCATGGTGTCTCTGTTTGACTCTCCTCACTTGACTTTGAATCTAGTGGAGTTTTATATTTCTGTGAATCATCCTCTAGAGACTTATCTGAATCGTCAGAGAGAACTAATCTTTATTTGAGCCTGCTCATTATGCCTTTTCTTTGTTGGTTTCTTGGATGATGGAGGCTCATCATATGTTGATGGTGATGATTGTGGTTGATTTGTAACCGGTTCCCCGAATCATCCATGTGCCACTTCTTGTTAATGGGATTGTTCACTTAGACAGTTATTTCCACCACGTATTTTGTGATGGGATGTGGAGCCTGATCCACGACGTGGTCTTTTGTGGGGATTCATCCATGGTGGTCACTGAGTGCCTTGCACATAGCTAGAAAATTCAATGGGATCCTTCCTAGTAGTTTACTTTGTTTGTGCCATCCTCTATAGTGCTAGAATGTTGAAATGAGACAATGAGTCTCTTTTCATAAAGTTCCACTTAAAAAGGTTATGCTCATATTTGAATGGACACAAATAGTTAAAATAGAAATTCTCCTAAAAGTTTTCAAACTAGAGAAGAGTGTAATGGAAATCTTATGATTTATAAAAAAAATTCCATGAATGGATTGAATGACTTCACTTCCAAAAAGAACCCTCTGATGTTCTTATAGCATGCCATTGAGCATGATGTAAAGGTACCAACATTGACTTCCATTTTTCACTAGCCATGTTGTTTTGATTAATTCTTGTAGCTTTTCCAATTTTTGACTCCTTGGCTCATTCTGTTGCATATGTCCATGAAAATGTAGTTTGATAAAAGCAATTAAACATCTCATCCATATAGTTTGATTGCATTGCACCACAACCCTCTTGTGTGTTTTTGAGGTAAACACCTCTATCCTTGTAGCGTGACTTCTCCATTCCTTGTGTACTAAAAATCTCCAATGATCCATATCGATGCATGAAAAATGCTCCATGTGCAAATAAAATATGTTGAAATGTTATAAGTACATATAAAAACTCTTATCAAAAAATAATTTTCAAGATTAAGAATCTTACAATGTAATGTTTAATATTGCTCTCTCCCCAAGATAGGATGAAACACTTTGTGAACTCTGTTAATGTATCTTGAAACAATTGACACTCATTTTTGTTGGAGCTATTAAGATCCATTAAGCCAATGTACTTATCTAAAGCATGAAGAAACCTTCTTTTGCGTATTAGTAAGGTCAATTTGAGAATCATTATTAGTGGTGATCATGCATAAGTCTTTCCATAGCTCCCCACAATCATTTTTTTAGGGCTAATACCTCTTCTAAAAACTTCTTTTGCCTTCTTCCCTGTCATTGATACTTCTTGCAAACTATCTTGGGATTCACCAATGTTTTTTGATAATTAGAGTTACATTACCACCATGACAATCAGTTGAAATTATAAGCTCTTCCTAATTTTTGATGACTTGTACAGATTTATCAACTAGCTTGATTGTAAATGCATATTTTATATGGAGCTTCAATAATCTAACAAATATTCTATGAAGGCATGCAATGTGAAAAAGTGAACATTAAGCAATGGAAATGGAATAATGGGATTTCAATCTTCATCTAAGATGTCAGGATTAGGTTTTTCTATCATTCTACACCTTAACAAATCACCTAAGTCTCCTATGTTGAGTTTTGTAGCATGAATTTGAGAAGCTATTACCTTAGTGATCCATGGGTTCCTAAAAAAATCCATGAAAGAACATCATTGGATTCTTTAGTTACTTCAATAGCACCTAACCAGAGTATATCGTTCTCATATTGAACAGTATCTAAAGATTTAGAACTAGAGTTATTACTTTCATCATATATGGTATTTGTCATAGCTTCATTCATGAGTTTCAAACTTAATCTCTCCATTCGTCGTCCCTTTATGATTTGGAATTCGTCTAGCATCAATATAAACCTCAATTTGGTATTACAATCTGCATAAATTACCAAAAAATTATAACATCAAAATACAATGCATATCAGGGTAACAATAATGGACATACCCTGTATGGTAGATCTGTAAAATCAAACCATTTCCTGTTGAAACCTCTCTAAGATGATGAATATGTTGTTGTACTTTGTGTAAGGGAATCCTTGTCTAGATGCACTTCTCAAATCTTTTTTGGATGTAGTTGAATGATAAATGGACATAGGCATAATATCCTTTATATATAAGTAGTTTTCAAGAATACTAACTATATCCTCATTAGATGTGTAGTTTTTAAGAGATGCCTTGTAGGCGTATGGAAAAATATTGCACAAAATACCTTTTCTTTGTAATGCATGCTTCAAAAGATTGTACAATGCACTATATCCTCTAGTAATAATGCTTGCTTCATCATATACCATGTGCATGTCTCTAGTAGTGATAATACCTTGTAATTTGCCTGTAAAATCTTTAATCACTTGCATCTTCATAAGGTTTCCTATGGGTGACTCCAAAATACTAACCACATGATTGTTGGCTATTGATCTTTGGACTCATGGTTCACTATATCCTCATGATCGAATGTCTTCTTACCATCCAACATTCCATCACCTCTCAACTTTACTTCAGTTCATCAATGTTGGTAAAGCAAGACTCTTAGGTTATTGCCAACGATTATCTACACATTCAACTACTACTACTAAGTATTGGGTCCAACAATATCAACTCAATCATAGAAGGGTGGTCACTTTTGAAAGCACAATCACATCTTTACATGAATAGCCTGCAAATCTTAAAAAGCATATGGAAGAAAAGGAGAGCATAATTAAGAAATTAAATATCAATGTCCAATAGTTGAGAGAGACTCCACTTGGAATGCGATATAGGAAATGATCATTAGTATTTTTTGACTCTCTTTAAATGATGCATTTTTGCAATGAGGTTTGTCTGGAATTTGTTTTTTTTTTTGAGACCTTCATATTAATTTTTATATTATGTAGGTTATTTGTTGAAAATATTAGTGCTTCATTGACAAGAGAGGATCAATTCTCTAGGTACATGGACATGGATACTTGTTGATGCAAGGGCATGAGGACGTCACAATGTTAGGATTGTAATAGGTGTTAACACCAACTTTTCCAACAAGTAGAAGATTATGAGAAATAGAGATATAAATTTGTTTGGGAGGGACTCTATGTTGATATATTTTGGTAGTGATGTGTTTGCACACACTAGGACTACTAGGAACTTTTTTCCCTCTTTCGGAGGTTTTTTCCCTTGGTTTGTATATCCGCCTATAACCTTAATGGGTCACATATCTTTATACATTCACTTGGTAATACATTCAGTATTGTGTGTTGTGCTCCAAGCTTCTTCTTCTTCCTTGTGCTTTTTGCGTGCTTCTATAGACCTCAAACTCCAACAATTGCTATTAGAGTAGGTGACCATGTCATCTAGAGCGTCATCGACATCCCTCCCATCACAATCTCAATATTTTATGAAAATTGGTGAGCATACTCATGGCAATTAGGAGTTCTAAACAACTCTGCTATGTCTTCTTGAAATCATGATGTGAGCTCATTTCATCCTCAGAACACACTATCACACCACATATGTAGGAAATATCATTTTTTTGTGCCAAACATATATAAAGGTTTTGGTTTTCCAGTATAAGTGCCTCAAAGTCTACTACAAGTTTATCAAATCTTGATAGGAGTGAAAAGTAGACCTCTTGATCTTTCCAAGATGCACAAATAATCTCCCAAGTACTGTCAAAGATGATCCTCAAATCATTTGATCAAAATAGATAACTTGGAGTTTCACTGTGAACCAAAACTTACCATTTTGGTCACTACACCTTCTCAGAGAAATGAATAGTACTCCTTCCCTTATAAAAATTGGACAAATCCTTTTGGGATTATCTAATTGACTATGATAGCTAACTTTCACAAGATATTTCACTTGAAATGATCAACTATGCTCAGGGAAGATGCTTAGCAAATCAGATGTCTATCCAAATATTTTAGGGAGTTAACAATATTCAAACTGGAGAGCAATGTTTTGATCAGATCTCACGAATGGCTAAGGCAATTGACATGAAAATTTGTAGCATTCAACCAGACTATCTAATGAATCTATACCACTAAATCACTGAAAGCGATCAAGTACACACTGAGAAATAGATCAGAGAAGTGCACTATTCTAAGTAGTATATGACAGAGTAGAAGAGAGGAGACATGGGAAGATTATATGTATTAATGCACACAAAGCACATTGACATTGGCAATGAATGATTTACCAATGTGAAGGGAATAGAAGAGCTATAATGTGAGCTCAATATGCCACACAAATTCCTCTGAAATCTAAGCTATATCCACTTGCGATCCACATGACTAGATGGTCCTCTTTTATAGCCTTTTTGTTGCATCCAAGATTCAAATTTGAATTTGAGTCTTTACCTAAAATTGTTCCAAAGTTTTAGGACTTGATTTGCCATAGATCCTAACCAAATAATTCGTGAAAGAGTCTCCTAAGAACTCATAATTGGAAGTGTTTCCACATATGCACTTTTACAAGGAGTAAAAATCAATCTTTAAAAAGAGATCATTCATGTGCTAATACATGAATGAACATATGAGCTTTAGGATAAGTGATCAGCCATTTAGGCTTGGAGTAAGTTCACCAACATATAATGCATCATGTATTGGTCACAAAAGGACTGTGGAATATTGTGCAGGGTGATGAAAACCATCATATTACACCTACAAATAGAGTTATTGAAGTTGATGTAGATGGCAATTAAGATGGTGATATTCTTCAGATGCCTATTTGTGTTGGAGAGAAAATTTGTTGGGATGGCAAAGATGCTCATGCACATGCATTGATAGCCTTGTCTCTCAAATGTGCCATTATTCCTTACATTCGCTCTTGCAAAATAGCAAAGGATGCTTGGGATACACTTACAACTTTATACCAAGCAAGGAATGAGGCTCATGTTGCTTACCTCCAAAAATAGTTCAATAGTGAGCATATGAATGAAGAAGATTCCACAGATACCTTTTTGACAAAGATTAAAGACTCGAAGGAGCAGTTGATTTTGGTTGATGAAGACTTGACAAACAATTTAAATGTGCAGGCTATTATGAATGTTCTTCTAGATTCATATTAGAGTTTTGCTTCTACTCTTTGATTGATGATGAAAGGCAATCCAAATGCCTTAACATTTGAGGTGTTAGTCTCTATTCTATTGCAGGAAGATCAATCTAGGTGAAACAAGTCCATTATGTGTGTTGCACATCAAGCTTCCCTAACTAGTCAGAAGGGCAAAGGTAAATGGAGCTCATCTACTAGTAAGCACATTCTACTAATTTTGCACAATCGAAGAAGGATGACAAAGACAAGAAGAAAATTGAAAAGTAGCAATTGTTTTGCAAATGCTATAAAGGAAATGATCATGTCATAAAGAGTTGTCCAATACTGGCTACAAAAGAGGCTGGAATGGTTCATGCAGAAGTCTCTACACCCAAATCAGACTCTGCAAATCTTGTGTGGAATGAAGAATGGATTTTTACTACTGCTTGCAGTTATGAACCATCTTCTCATGAATGGTGTATGTCTACAGTAGACTCAGATGTTTGGTACTTTGATAGTGGGGCAACCAAACATATTACCTTGTAGCACAGTTTCTTCACTTCACTTGAGCCTACCCCTATAGGGAATACTATCACATGCACTCTAATCCTATCATGGGAGGTAGTAAGATCATTCTAACTAGTGCTATTGGTAGTTCTTTCAACACTGTTGGATTCTTTATTTGTGCCAAGGATAAATAAGAATTTATTATCACTTTCAACATTAGCCAAGATTGGCTTGGTTGTGAAATTTCTTGATGAAAAATGTATAGTTCATGATCTTTCAAATGGTAATGTCATTATTGCTTATGGCATTTTATGTTGTGGGTTGTATAAGCTAATAGATTATGCAAAATTTGTGAATGATTCAGCATGTGAAGTTCAAGATTCTTAGGCTATGTTAGATGCAAAGCTTTGGCATGGACGCTTTGGTCATCTGATTTTGTCTAGTTTGCTACACTTGAAGAAATCTGAAATGGTGTCATCTGTACCCAAACTTTAGGCACTAGGTAATGTTGATATATTTTGGTAGTGATGTGTGTGAACACTCTAGGATTGCCGGGGCACTTTTTTCCCTCTTTAGGAGGTTTTTTCCCCCGGCTTGTAAATACGCCTTGCCCTAATGGGCTACTTATCTTTGTACATTCTCTAGTAATACATTCAATATTGTGTGTTGTGCTCCAAGCTTATTCTTCTTTCTTGTGCTGTTTGTGTGCTTCCACAGACGTCTAACTCCAACAATTGGTATCAGAGCAGGTCATCGCTTCATCTAGGGCGCCGTCCATACTCCTCCGTTTACAGTCTCAAAATCGCACGAATTTTGGTGAGCATACTCCGTGTGTTTTCGAGATCAAAACAGCTTTGCTATGTGGTGCCGAAATCATGATCTGAGCTCCTTTTGGCTTCCGAATGCACTATCACAGTGCTTGTGTAGGCTATTTCGTCTTTTTGTGCCAAAGGTATATACCAGTTTCTATTCACCAGTATAAGCGTCTCGAAGTCTGCTATAGGTCTAGCAGAATTTGTCTGGGCAGTTCTGTTCAACTTTTTGAGATACAATCAATTTTTTTCATCAAGCTATTTTAGTCAGCAACCATGGCTGAAAGCAGTGATGTATTCCGTATGTTGGCTTGTTGAGGATAAGCTGGATGGTACCAACTACTAGTTATGGGCTTATATGATGCAACATATGTTGGTTGAAAAAGGTCTGTGGAACATTGTGCAGGATGTCGAAAAACGTCCTATCACACCTACAACTGTTACAACTGCAGGTACTAAAGCTGATGCAGAAGGTGTCGAAGATGGTGATATTCTGCATATTCCTATTCGTGCTACAGTTTCAACTTCACCTATTGTAGAGTAGATTCCTTAGGATGGCAGAGATGCCCAGGCACATGCATTGATAGCTTTGTTTGTCAAATGTGCCATTATTCCTCATATTCGCTCTTGCAGAACAATTAAGGATGCTTGGGATACACTTACCACATTGTACCAAGCTAGGAATGAGGCTCATGTTGCTTACCTCCAAAAACAGTTGGAGAGTGAGCATATGAATGAAGGTGATTATATGGACAGTTTCCTAACAAAGATCAAAGACTTGAAGGAACAATTGAGTTCTATTGATGAGGTTATACGAGATAGCTCACTTGTGCATACCGTTATGAATGGTCTTCCTGATTCATATCAGAGTTTTGCTTCTACTCTTCGGTTAATGATGAAAAGCAATCCAAATGCCTTGTCATTTGAGAAGTTAGTCTCTGTTCTGTTGCAGGAAGATTAGTGCAGGCAGAAGAGGTCCATTATGCGTGTTGTAGATCAAGCTTTCTTGGCTAGTCAGAAGGGCAAAGGAAAAGGGAGCTCTTCTACTAGTAAGCAGAAATCTACAAATGTTGCACATTCGAAGAACCATGACAAAGATGAGAAAAAATCAGAAAAGCAGAAATTATTTTGTAAGTACTGTAAAGGGAATGATCATATCATAAAGAACTGTCCAAAACTGGCTGCAAAAGAGGCAAAGAAGAAAGAGGCTAGAATGGTTGTTGTAGAAGCCTCTACACCAAAAACGGAGTCTGCTAATCTTGTGCACGAAGAAGAATGGGCATTTACTATTGTTTGCAGTTTTGTCCCATCTTCTCATGAGCAGTAAATGTGTGCAGTAGACTCAGATGTTTGGTACTTTGACAATGGGGTGAACAAACATATTACCTCGCAACGCAGTTTCTTCTCTTCACTCGAGCCTGCCCCTATAGGGAATACTGTTACATGTGCCAACAACTCCTCTTATCCTGTTATGGGAGTTGGTAAGATCATTTTGACTACTGATGATGGTAGTTCTTTCACTTTGTCAGGTGCTTTATTTGTGCCAGGGATCAAGAAGAACCTGTTATCAGTTTCTGTATTAGCCAAGATTGGCTTAGTTGTGAAATTTGTTGATGACAGGTGTACAGCTCATTATCTGTCAAATGGCGATGTGATTATTGCTTCTGGCATTTTATGTTGCGGGCTGTATAAGCTCATAGACTACGAAAGATCTGTAAATGATTTGGCATGTGCAATAAATGAATATACGTCTTTTGATTTTAATGCATTTATGATTGATTGTGGGATAAAACATTAGTGTATAGTCTCTTATAGACCTCAACAGAATGGAGTTGCTGAAAGGAAGAACAGATCACTCATGGAGATGGCAAGGCGTATGGTCAAGAGTCAGGCTTTACCATATAGTTTTTGGCATGAGGCTGTTATGTGTGCAACATATGTACTTAACAGGTGTCCCACCCAAGCCTTGTAGTCTATCACTTGATATGGGGCTTGGCATGGTTGCAAGCCATCTATTTCTCACGTGCATGTCTTTGGTTGTTTGGCATATGCATTAGTGCCTAAATAACAATGCAAGAAGTTGGATGATAAATCAGTTAAATGTATTTTTGTTAGGTATAATTTTGAAACCAAAGGCTATCGTCTCTATCATCCATAGACTAAATGCATTTTGGTTAGCCGTGATGTTGTTTTTGTGGAAGATGCAATTCGACCCTTACTTTCATGTACTAAGGAGACATCAATTAGCTCTAAAGATGTGTATGACACTTTGCTACCTCTTTTTATAAGTGGACATTCTAGTGCTAGTCCAAATGAGGCAATTCCTCAGCCTCTGCAGGTTCCACATGATGATGGAGATCATTCCATTTCTGATGCAGATTCCCATGATGCACTTGTTGATGACAAGTCTGATATAGAGGAGGCAAAAACTATGCCTAAATGGCTAGTGTAGACTTAGCACAATAGCAAATTAGATGCCCTTTTATTATATCATACTCTTTAAGGCTCTCATATTGCTTATTTTGCATCAGATTGCTATGTTAAGGCTACCTCTAATCTTTGTGATGAGAATGAGCCTGTTTTGTTTGATGAAGTACAAAATTTCTAAAATTGGATGCTTGCTATGCAATAAAAATATGATGCTATTATGTAAAAATTTACCTCGTCTTTATGTGACTTGCATCCTAGCAAGAAGGCCATCCATAGTAAGTGGGTATACAAGCTGGTGTAAGATGATGGAACACTTCACAAGTATAAGGCCAGGCTTGTTGCAAAAGGTTATGCTCAAGAAAGAGGCATTGATTTTGACGAGACCTTTGCGGCTACATGCTGAATGACTACTATTTGTTGCATATATGCACTTGCAGCTCATCACAGTTGGAATGTACATTAGTTGGACATTAAAAAAACATTTTTGAATGGTGACTTGCATGAAGAAGTGTATGTCTTTAGCCCTATGGTTTTGTGTGCAAAGGGCATGAAAACAATGTGTGTACATTGAAAAAGGCATTATACGGTTCGAAGCAAGGACCACATGCTTGATATGAAAGCATACATGCCTACTTCGTTGCACATGTTTATGAGAACAATCCAACTGAGAGCACCTTATATGTTAAGTGTGGGAATGATGTGCTTGTGATCATTGTTGTCTACATTGAGGTCACACTGCTCACTAGCCCTAATGAGAAGCATATTGCTGATTTTAAGGCTGATTTGTATGCCTCATTTGAGATGTCAGATTTTGGGCATTTGCATCATTATTTGGGCATTTAGTTTATGCAAGTTGATGGTGGAATAGCTTTGTCTCAAACAAAATATATTGATAAATTATTGCAGTGTTTTGGCCTTGGAGAATGCAAACCTATTAACACTGCTATGGAGACAGGTTTATGGTTGAGTCTTCATGATGCTATAACTACATTTGATGTTGTTCTCTATCAGCAGGCTATTGGATGCTTGATTTACTTATGCATTATGTGGCCAAATATTCAGTTTGTTGTCTCACAGATGAGGAGGTACACAACTACAAGGAATACGGGCGTATAGCGACGGTTAAGACGACACAATTTCGTCACTATAAAATTGCAAAATGTGTCATAATGAGCGACATACACACATATACACATGCATATGGACAAACATTTCTACAACAACATAAGAAAACTTACATGCATGCATTATTGCATATATATATATATATATATATATATATATATATATATATATATATATATATATATATATATATATATATATATATATATATATATATATATATATATATATATATATATATATATATATATATATACATATACATATACATACACACATTAACATGTACGCAAATACATGTATATGCACATCCACATGCATGCACATTCACATGCATGCACATGGATGCAAATGGAAATGCATCCACATACACATGCATGTTTCATACATATACACATGCATATACATACATTATACACATATATACACATATCTATGCACATACGTACACACACATATACACATGCACACACACATGCACATACCTACATATACACATATACACATAGAGTTACACATATACATGCGCATACATATACACACACATACACATGCACATGCACATACACACATATACACTTACACATGCACATGCACATACATACATATACACACACATACACATGCACATACATACATATACACACACATACATATACACTTAGGTACACACATATGAATGAATTATATAATTAAAGTATTAAAACACATATACACATGCACATACCTACATATACACATATACATGCACATACACACATATACACATAGAGTTACACATATACATGCACATACATATACACACACATAAACATGCACATGCACATACTCATACACACATATACACTTACACATGCACTTGCACATACATGCATATACACACACATACACATGCACATACATACATATACACACACATACATATACACTTAGGTACACACATATGATTGAATTATATAATTAAAGTATTAAAACACATGCTTAATATAAACAATCATAACAATCAATAGAACAAAACTCTTCATTACTTAATATCATATACACAATTCAAAACATAATTGAAATGAAAAATATATAGATTATATATATATATATATATATATATATATATATATATATATATATATATATATATATCAATGTAAATACATATAATCCAATGTCGTAATCAACTAAAGTCCTAATCATCATCATCATGATCATCATCATCATCATCGGCAGTATCATGATCATCCTGATCATCCTCATCCTCATCGTCATGATCACCCTGTGACGATCGAGATCGTCCCTCCTGTGTCTGTCTCTCCACCTCATCCATATCTATCTCTCCATTATACTCCTGTATTACATATAACAAACATAAATAAATAAAACAATTAAACCATTCATAAAAATAAAATAATTATATAAAATTTAATAATACTCACAAAGGCATCAGGATGATCTCGCATATACTGGCTCAAATGCCGATATCCAAAATGTGTAGCATACTCGATCTCATGTTTCATAGAATATCGGCCATAATCCATCCGCTACATTGAAACAAATAAAAAAGATTAGTTTCTTGCATTTTAACTAAAATAAAAAATATACTCACAATAACACATACTTACAAATGCAGCTACAAAACCATTATGGCCCATTTGGCCTAGGTGCACTGTTTTAATCGCAATTTTTTTTCTTCAATTTTTTGTCCAACCAACTTGTTTGTGTTTGTTATTTTCAACTAAAATTACCAAAAATTGATAGATCAGTTTTTGATCTATCAATTTCCAAGTGCGATGTGTGGCCTGACTCCACTCTCTTCTTTGCAACAGCCTATTTATTTAAGAAAAAAATACATAAACTAAATGTAAAAAATTACTAAAATATATAAAAATTATAAATATAAACTATTATTTTGTGTACCTTCTGCTGAGGAAATGACTACTGAAAACATAGTTGTCTACGAAAAAACTTCCACGTCTGAGGTAGTATGTTAGGATGCCTCTTATTTGTTTCCACCATACAATGTCTCCTGTTAATTTAATCTCAAATAGAAAAAAAAAAAGTAGAATACATACACATATATACACACACACATACAAATACACATACCCACATACACATATACATGCAAACATATACACATACATATATGTATACATATACATACATATAACATAAACACACATTTACATATCCACATATATACATACACACACGTGCATGCATATACACTCATTCATACAAAATACATGCATTTATCCCACAATAATGTGTAGTTGTGTATATGTGAATATGTGTGTATGTGTAAATGTGTATATGTGAATATGTGTGTATGTGTAAATATGTATATGTGAATTTTTTGTGTATGTAGATAATCAAATTATTAATATCAAATACCATTATTTGTAGATTCTAATCAATCAGATGGAACTCCACCACCGTCTCCTCATCATGCAACGGCTATATACTGTAAGTATATCAAACATTTAATTTTAAATGTATTTGATGGATACATAACTTATTATGTGCAGATTCTGATCAATCAGAGGGTACTCCACCACCTTCTATCCATGCAATGACTTCACATGTGTCCTCCGATAGGGTTTATGACATTGGTGTAACTTTTGTTATGGCCAGTATCGAAGACCACGATTGGAATGTATTGAACATGAGGCAGAGTATGGTACTTTTGAGTGTGCACCATCACGTGGTCAACGTGATAATGCTTGGGTATGTATTTTTTATATATATTAATATCATTATTTTATTTAAAAACCATATACAAAATCAAATTACTATTGATATATAGGAATACTTGCTCGATGATGATGATGATGATAATTTTTCTCTTAATGTTAATATACCTCGTATAGGTCATGGACTTGTTGTTCATCAATTACAAGCAGAGGTTTCTAGAAATCCTCTACCTCCTAGTTGAGAGACTGAAATGGCTGGAGATTATCCATTGCCAGCTCGTGATCGTTCTTTAGTACAAAGATATGATAGAAGAAGATATGGAGGATGGAATAGAGGACCACTTCCTTTAGATGGAGAGGTTTTCAACTTTTGGTGTAATCGCTATATGATTGCTCCATCCACTATTACTAATGCTGGTCGTGGTCTCTTTATTGTAGAGGATTTGTATGTGCCTCCGAACTCTGAAGTCACTCTTATGTCATTTTGTGGTCCTATATATGAATGGGGAGATTGGCATCGACTTTCACGTTATGTTCAAAGCATGAGTACTTATGGAATATGCTTGAACACAACATCCCTTACTAGTAGAAGGATTTTACATGCAAAAAATGAAAGATTATATATTGATGGAAGACCTTACACACATGGAAATATAGCAGGTTTACTAAATAGTAGTCGAGGGTTACATAATAGTTCAAGGACTAATTGCACATTTGAGGAGCGTGAAAATAGTCATGAATCACCATACATGAGTAGAGATGTATCAAGATACATAGTTGTCAATGCTATTACTACATTACATGCCGGTGATTAACTATTAGTGAATTATGCATGGCGTAGACCTCCAAGAGCACCTTTGAGCTAGAGAGAATAAAAATTTTCTATCCATATTTAATAAGTTATATACTTAATTTTATATTTAAAGTTTACTTTTTATTCATTTATGGAATATTAATGAATTTTATTTATATGTGTAGATTCCAACATATGATGTTGATGATATTCCTCCACAGTATTCACAATTGCCACTAAGACCTCATTTATCAGAAGCTTCCATGAGGAGGCTATGCAAAAGTAATCCTGTGGAATATGCAAGGTTGAAAGATCTATATTCAAAAGACGATAAAGTACAAAATTTGTGTGACAATGATGAAGATGATGGCATGGCAGATTTCATTGAGGATTGGTATCAAAATGACAGTGAGAGCATTGATATTTCTAAAAATGAGAAATATCTTCGAGAGGAATGTCTAAAGCATGTATATGAAGGAAGTCGTTTGACACGACTAAGTGCGAGCTTACTTATTCTCAATCTTCAAAATGGTTTTGGATGGAGTAATGTATCTTCACTGTTAAGGTATAATTTTCAATTTTCTATCTATTTATATATATATATATATATATATATATATATATATATATATATATATATATATATATATATATATATATATATATATATATATATATATATGCATGCATATATAAACATACACATAATATACATGAATGCATACACACATATAAACATACACACACATATGTTTTATAAACATACACACACATATACACACATTTTGAAGGATGGAAACAATAATTTTAAAGGATGGGCGAACAAAAAGTGTCCATCCAATGCAGATTTTTATTTTTAATTTAGATAAGGTAAGAACAAGAACTTGAATTGAATGGACACTTTTTTTCCGCGCATCTTTTAAAACTATTAATGCATCTTTCAAAATATTCACAAAAAATTTGATTGTTTGAATGGAAGGATACGATTGTTTGTTTTGGAGGATATGAAGTATGTACCTTCATTGAATTATTTGTCGATTCTATCATATGTTCAGTTTAAAAGTGTGAGAAGCGGATTTATAGCTGCTATTCAAAGAATTTGGCACTATTTATAGGCCATACAATGGTGACCTTGATGAATCGCATGCACAGAGGTTACTCAAAATAGAGCAATCTGATTATAATGGACTAGTGTCATCAAGATTCGTGGGGTATGCAGTAAACCTCTTGCATGTCAATGATGAGCATCTAAACTTTAGGATACAAAGTGGAAATCATGGTGGCTTGAGAGGATCACTTTTATACAGTTTGTTCAAAGACCTTCAGTGTCATAAACCTGAAGTTCTTTGAACAAGCTGTATAAAAGTGATCCTCTCAAGCCACCATGATTTCCACTGTATCCTAAAGTTCAGATGCTCATCATTGACATGCAAGAGGTTTAGTGCAGGAAAGACATTGGGAGAAGTTTCTTCTAGGCCTAGGGTTCAAACCAGAGGATAATTATTCCTAAGGGTAAAAACCATTCACTTGAGGCTCTAATTAAATAAATAGCCAAGGGTTCCTACAAGGGTTAAAACCAAGAATGAATATTCTAACCTCAAGGGTCTAACCCAAGTAAATAAGCAAATTGTTCTCAAGGATTGCTACCATTATCCAAGGGTCTAACCCAATGGTTATACTAACACTACATATCCATAGATGGATATTGAAATTGATATACTGTTAATGAAACCTTTCTATTTTATTTTTGAGTCAATGCACAAGGTCATACATGTAGTTAGCCAAGGCCTTGGCAATGATCTTATATCCCATTTGAGGCATGGTGATTGGTCTCTAATTTCTTATCCTAGACGTGCTATCTTTCTTATGGGTCAATTTCATATCTCCTTCAGTAAAACATATATGGAGGGTGCCAAAGCTTAGGGATGCCTTCCACATGAGACTTAAGGTATTAGCATGACAGTGTTTAAAAGCTTTGAGTTCATTCGTGAGACCATCCAACCCAAGGCTGTTCCTAGAGGGAAGGGCATCAAGAGCTTACTTGATCTCGTTGATGGAAAAAGAACCGTCAAACCTTTGAGCAATGGCTTGTGGAATCGTTTTGGATCTAACTCTTTAGATATTGGCCAGCTCGAAGAAGTGTCTCAACAATGTGACCTTGATTTTTCTCCTCAATTATCACTCAAACTATATCACTCCTATCGGTCATTCTTGAAAAGAATCCCTTAACTTACGTTTTCTTCAAATTATGCACATTTCTTTTGTAGGATTGACTATTTTTCTTGCCTACTATTCTTTGAAGAATATAAAGATATTCTTTCTTATAATTTACTTTTCAAGTCCGAGTTTTCTTCTGATTTTGAGTAAGAGTTTTTGAAGGTGCACTTTGACTTTGTTAACTTTCTCTTTTAGTTGTGTAAGCCTCTTATGAATCTTTTGTTTTTTCTTTTTCTTTTCTATTTCTCTAGATCTCAAGTTTGGCATTTCACATGATGCATTGAGAAGCCTTAAGTGACCTTACCTAGCACTTACTTGGATATGTATGATCATGCAAAACTTGATTCCAAGAATGTTCAATATCTTGACGAAATGAAGGAAGCAAGAACACCCATACATGAGCATGGAAACCACGAGGGCTTCCATGATTCTTCTTTGAGATCTCTCCTTGATTAGTTAGTAATTCCATCATTCTTCTTTGAGATTTCTCTTCTAGTTGCAGGCATTCTGGGCTCCCTTAGATGAGCTAGGAATCCATTCGTCCACCCATGATCAAGATTGATATGCTTCTAACCATCCTTCAATCGCTAAGCTTCAAAAATGTTCACTCTTTATTGAGAAAAATAGTAGCCAAAAGTGAGTGGAAGCCTTTTCAAAACTCCTTTGGGAGGGCCTTTCTTCTTGGAAAAAGCCTAGAAAAATTCTTCACGAGTAGTTGAGAGGATTTCGCCTTAGACCCAAAAATTTGGGTTGAAAGAAGTTAGGGAGATGCTTGAAAAAGCTCTTCAAAGATGATCATGTGCTTCTGGGTTGCTCACCAATAAGCACGAAATTGGCTTAGCAAAGAGGAGTGCAAACAAAACTTTTAATGGATGAGTCCCTAGGCATTGTTCATGGGCTGAATTATCCCATATACAAGATGGAAACACCTATAGTTGGAGACATATTAGAGAAGGAAGAGATGTGTATTTCCCTCAACTTCTAAAGAGGATGAGGAGAAATGTTCTCATGCCTCTCTTTTCACACTGCTATCACATGGTCAAGCTAGGGGTGGAGGGGAGGGGGCTCTCCAGCTATGCACGATGGTTGGGGGGTCCTTCCTTTGCTTCCTTCAAGAGGGGGTCTTTCCTATGCTTCCTTCAAGAGGGGGCTCCTATGGACCCTCCTAATCCCCCATAGATTCTATCAAAGGTAAGAAACGCCTAATCAAACACAGTTTTTCTAGTCCACCTTAAGGCAAAGCTTTTGGAGATGCAAAGATGGAACTTTCTCCTCACGCATGGGTGCAAAGTTGAAGACATTGCTTTGCATGAGCACTCTAATCAAGAGGCCACAATTGTGAGGGATTCAACAGGGAACATCTTGCTCAAAATTCAAGAAGAAAAAATACTTGCATGAGCTTGAATGAAAACAAGAACTTTGATTTCCATTGTTATGAAAATGTGAAGTTAGAAGATAATGTCCACCAAAGTGAGTAAGTGTACACCTCGACCCATCCAACTCCACCCATATATATAACAAATGTCCAAGTGGTGCATGTTATAAGACTCTTCCATGTTTCCCTTCAAGTTTCCCTGATGTAGACACTTTCACAAGGCTAGTCAAATGAGTTCTATTCAATTGAAGCCTTATCTTCACGTACAAGTCAACATGACACCAACAGCTGGATCAACTTCGAGGATATTGACCCTCGCATAAACATCTCCTACGAAGAATGGAACACTTTGCAAAGCAGATGCCTCGCTTGGGATCGTCACAAGACTCGCCTTCTCATGGGACACGACACACCGAACTCGCTTGGTCTCAAATGGCACAATGGAAATAGCCTACTCAAAATCCCGAACATCAAAGAAACGGCTGACCTCCAGATCAGCCTCAACAAGAAGTGGTGCCTGTCTTGGACGCGGCTTCGGTGGGACATGAAATTCATGGGTATCTGGCACCCCCTTATAGAGATTAAGAAGTCTGTCCTCTTATGGCAAATTCTTCATCGAGGAATTTGGACCAACCATAAGGCTAGCAAACTTTGTGGGATCCCTCCTTGGTGCAAACGCTGCCACCGTGCTATCGAAGATGTCCCACACATCTTCCTTACTTGCCCCAACTCCCACAGAATCTGGCAGACGGTTGGAACGAAAATCAGACTTCAAAAACAGCTTAGCTGGAAACAAGTCCTTTTGGGAGAAGCGATCGGCTGCTCTGCGACACTCTGGAACGCCATCAGAGGGGAAGTCCTGTGGAAAATTTGGCGAGAGAGGTGTGCTCTCAACTTCGGCGATCCCCTCAGGGAGTGGTCGATTGAGAAATCACTATTCCTCCTTGGCAAAAGGATCGTTAACAGTAAGAAATCCCCCCCCTTCAGGCACCATCAAGTCCTCCTTTTGATCAACAACAAGCTCAAACCCAAGTGGGCCCCGCACGAGGGCGATGAGAGGGTGATTAACCTTCTCTGTAATGCAACCTAGGATTCAATCAAGCTTCCCCTGCTTTGTGGGATTTGGGGGGTCCCGTGGGCACTAGTCCCCTTCTATTGTACCTTTGTTTCTTAATTTAATTCAAGTCCGGGAGAGTAGGCTATTGCCGAACTTCCTTTATAAAAAAAAAAAAAAAAGTCAAGGTGGCATCGGGAGAAGTTTCTTCTAGGCCTAGGGTTCTCAAAACATAGGATAATTATTCCTAAGGGTAAAAACCATTCACTTGAGGCTCTAGTTAAATAAATAGCCAAAGGTTCCTACAAGGGTTAAAACCAAGAATTCATATTCTAACCTCAAGGGTCTAACCCAAGTAAATAAGCAAAGGGATCCCAAGGATTGATGCCATTATCCAAGGGTCTAACCCAATGGTTATACTAACACTAGATATCTATAGATGGATTTAAAAATTGATATACTGTTAATGAAACCTTTCTATTTTATTTTTGATTCAATGCACAAGGTCATACATGTAGTTAGCCAAGGCCTTGGAAATGATCTTATATCCCATTTGAGGCATGGTGATTGGTCTCCAATGTCTTATCCTAGACGTGCTATCTTTCTTATGGCTCAATTTAATAACTCCATTAAAACATATATGGAGGGTGCCAAAGCTTAGGGATACCTTCCACATGAGACTTAAGGTATTAGCAAGATAGTGTTTAGTAGCTTTGAATTTATTCGTGAGACCATCCAATCCAAGGCTCTTCCTCGAGGGAAGGGCATCAAGAACTTCCTTGATCTCGTTGATGGAAAAAGAACCATCAAACCTTTGAGCAATGCCTTGTGGAATCGTTTTGGATCTAACTCTTGAGATATTGGCCAGCTCGAAGAAGTGTCTCAACAATGTGACCTTGATTTTCCTCCTCAATTATCACTCAAACTACATCACTCCTATTGGTCATTCTTGAAAAGAATCCCTTAACTTACGTTTTCTTCAAATTATGCACATTTCTTTTGTAGGATTGACTATTTTTCTTGCCAACTATTCTTTCAAGAATATAAAGATAGTCTTTCTTTTAATTTACTCTTCAAGTCCGAGTTTTCTTCTGATTTTGCGTAAGAGCTCTTGAAGGTGCACTTTGACTTTGTTAACTTTGTCTTTTAGGTGTATAAGCCTCCTACGAATCTTTTGTTTTTTATTTTTCTTTTCTATTTCTCTAGATCTCAATTTTGGCATTTCACATGATGCATTGAGAAGCCTTAAGTGACCTTCCCTAGCACTTAGTTGGATATGTATGATCATGCAAAACTTGATTCCAAGAATTTTCAATATCTTGATGAACTGAAAGAAGCAAGAACACCCATACATTAACATGGAAACCACGAGGGTTTCTGTTGAGCCCATAAAAGTCATATGGGTCAAAGTCAACCATAGTAAAAGTCAAACTAGTCAAAGTCAACAAGGTCAAGGTCAACATCAACAAGTGCAAAGTCAAAGTGTTCGAAGTACAGGTGACAAGGTGCACAAGTAGTGCGCCATTAATTGTCCACAAAGGGTAAATTGGAGAAAGGAGTTGCAGGTTGTAGAGGTATTTCTCTAATTTTCCTAAAGTTCAAAGTGTTTTTAAAAGTGATTTGGGAGGTTCAGGTGAACCCTCTCTAATGTGCAAAAGTGAAGACTTAAAAGGAAAATGTGAAGGTATGTGAAGCAGCAGCGAAGTCACTACAGGACAAAACAGGGATTTGTTGGTTGCCACTTAAAAAGACAATCTTGGGACATCAAAGTGAGCACCAAGACACTCTTGTAGTTAGGAGCATACGTGAATCGACACTCAAATCAAGGCAAGGACTATTCTTGGAAATTCCAAGTGTCCCAAGAGGAGCATAGTCTAACCTAGGCAAGAGAGAGAAGTGAAGGGACACACAGTGTGCGACGTAGAGAGGTGAAGTGCAAGGTGTGCATGAAGAGTGACTAAGGAAGTGTGCAGAGAAGCACTAAGCTAGTCCCCCAAGGATCCCAAGGTCCCATTGCAGTGTGCGCGTGCCGACAGAAGGTGTCCAACCCTCCCCCTTATTGGAAGCTTGGTGCAAGGTGTGCACAAGTGCAAGCTTGGAGCAGGTGGAGGTATGGTGCAGAGGAGGCCGGCATCAACAAGACCTTGGGTATTTGGTATTTTGTAATTGAGCACTCTGTGGGATTTTGCACAGAAGCATTGGATTGTATGTTCTTCAACATTGTATTTGTTTGATTATAATCAATCGACAGAGGCTTTCAGTGTGTATCTTTCTTCTTGTCTTTCCCTTTTCTGCTACAAACACTCAAATGCCTTCCTGTCCAAGAAGCCCCCAACAATTTTCTCCACTAGGTAGAGGACCTAAAGGAAGCAATGATTAAGAAATGATATTGTTGATATATTTAGGTAGTGATGTGTGTGAACACAATAGGACAGTCGGGGCACTTTTTTCCCTCTTTAGGAGGTTTTTTTCCCCCGGCTTGTATATTCACCTATTGCTCTAATGGGCTCAATCACCTTCATTCATGTGATCACTCTCCAATTGTTTTCGGAGGTAAGCAACACGAGCTTCATTCCTAGCTTGGTACAATGTGGTAAGTGTATCTCAATCATCCTTAGCTATTCTGCAAGAGTGAATGTGGGGAATAATGGCACGTTTGACAGATAAGGCTATCAATGCATGTGCTTGAGCATCTCTGCCATCCCAATGAATCTCCTCTGCAATAGATGCAGCAAAAACCGCAGCATGAACAAGAATATGCAGAATATCATCATCTTTGACACCTTCTGCATCAGCTTCAATACCTACAATTGTAACAGTTGCAGGTGTGATAGGATGTTTTTCAACACCCTACACAATGTTCCACAGTCCTTTTGCAACCAATACATGTCGCATCATATAATCCCACAACGGGTAGTTGCTATCATCCAACTTATCCTAAACAGCCAACATATGAAATACATCACTACTTTCAGCCATGGCCGGTGACTAAAATACGTTGATGTTGAAAATTGACTGTATCTCAAAAATTTGGGCATAACTATCTACATGGTTCTGCTCAACCTGTAGCAGACTTTGAGATGCTTATATTGGCAAACCAAAACCGGTATATACCTTTGGCACAAAAAGACAAAATAGCCTACACAAGTGTTGTGATAGTGCATTCGGAGGCTGAAACGAGCTCAGATCGCGATTTCGGCACCACACATTTGATCTCTGAAACACCCTGGGTATGCTCACCAAATTTCATGCGAATGTGAGATTGCAACCGGAGAGGTGTAGACGACGCCCTAGATGAAGTGACAACCAATTATTAGAGTTAGAGGTCTACGGAAGCACGTGAACAACACAAGGAAGAAGAAGAAGCTTAGAGCACAACACACAATACTGAATGTATTACTAGAGAATGTACAAAGATATGGATAGTTTTCTATCAAAGAGCAAAAACTTAAAGGACTAGTTGATTTCTACTGATGAGGTTATACCAGATAGCTCACTTGTGCAGACTGTTGTGAATGGTCTTCCTGATTCATATCAGAGTTTTGCTTCTACTTTTCGGTTGATGATGGAAGGCAATCCAAATGCCCTGTCATTTGAGGAGTTAGTCTCTGTTCTATTGGAGGAAGATTAGTCCATGCAGAACAGGTCCATTATGCGTGTTGGAGATCAAGCTTTCTTGGCTAGTTAGAAGGGCAAAGGAAAATGGAACTCTACTACTAGTAAGCAAAAATATTCAAATGCTACACATTTGAAGAACCAAGGTAAAGATGAGAAAAAATAAAAAAAGTAAAAACTATTTTGCAAGTACTATAAAGGGAATGATCATATGATAAAGAACTGTCCAAAACTAGCTGCTAAAGAGGCAAAGAAGAAAGAGGCTGGAATGGTTGTTGTAGAAGCTCTACACCAAAAATGGAGTCTACTAATCTTGTGCAGGAAGAAGAATGGGTATTTACTACTGTTTGCAGTTTTGACACATCTTCTCATGAGCAGTGCATGTCTACAGTAGACTCAGATGTTTGGTACTTTGATAGTGGGGCGACCAAACATATTACCTCGCAGCACAATTTCTTCTCTTCACTCGAGCCTGGCCCTACAGGGAATATTGTTACATGCACCCAAAACTCCTCTTATCCTGTTATGGGAGTTGATAAGATCATTTTGACTACTGCTGATGGTAGTTCTTTCACTTTGTTAGATGGTTTGTTTGTGCTAGGGATCAAGAAAAATCTGTTATCAATCTTTACATTAGCCAAGATTGGCTTGGTTGTGAAATTTGTTGATGATAGATGTACAATTCATGATCTATCAAATGGTAACGTGATTATTGCTTCTGGCATTCTATGTTGTGGGTTGTATATGCTCATAGACTATGAAAGATCTGCAAATGATTTGGCATGTCCAGTACATGATTCTCAGGCTATGTTAGATGCAAAGCTTTGGCATGCACGCTTTGGCCATCTGAATTTTGCTTGTTTGCTATGCGTGTAGAAATCTAAAATGGTGTCCTCTTTGACCAAACTTGAGGCACCAGGAAAACATGTTTGTGAAGGCTATATTTTGGGCAAAATGCAATGTTCCTCCTTTCCAAAAGATGGTTCCGGCTACCCAAAAATTGCAGCTTGTATACCCACTTAGTGCCAATGGTCTTCTTTTCAGGAGACAAGTCACATAAAGACTAGGCACCATTTTTTCATAATAACATCATATTTTGATTGCACAACAGCCATCCAAGTTTTTGAATTTTGTGCTTCATCAAAAGAAATAGGCTTATTCTAATCAGAAACACTAGAAGTAGACATAGCATAGCAATCAGATGCAAAAGAAGAACTATGAGAGCATGAACAAGTACGATATGATAGAGGTGCATCTAATTTGTGATCATGCAAAGTCTACACTAGCCATTTTTGGCATAGTTTTTGCCTACTCAATATCACCTCTCTCATCAACAAGTGCATCATGTAAATCTGCATCAGAAATGGAATGATCTACATCATCACATGAAACTTGTTAAGGCTAAGAAATCACCTCATATAGACTAGCGCTAGATTGTTCACCTATAAAAAGAGGCAGCAAAGTGTCATACATAACTTTGGAGCTAACTGATGTCTCCTTAGTACATGAAAACATTGGCTAAATAGCATCTTCGATAAAAAAAACATCACAGCTAACCAAAATTTTTTTAGTCTGTGGATGATATAGATGATAATCTTTGCTTTCAAAACTCTACCCAACAAAAATACATTTCATTACTTTATCATCCAATTTACTACGTTGTTGTTCAAGCACTAATACATATGCCAGACAACCAAAGATAGAGGGTGAGCAACAAATGGCTTGCAACCATGCCAAGCCTCATATGGAGTGATAGACCACAATGCTTTAGTGGGACACCTATCGAGTACATATGATGCACACATAACAACCTCAAGCCACAAACTATGTGGAAAAGGCTGACTCTTGACCATACACCTCGCCATCTCCATGAGTGACTTGTTCTTCATTTCAGCAACTCCATTTTGTTGAGGTGTATATTGCACTATGAACTAATGTTTTACCCCACGTTCAGCCAAAAATGCATTAGAATCTGAAGACATATGTTCCCCCCTCAATAAGAATGGAGGGTGCCCATTTTACATGTTGATAGATTTTGAGGCAATCAAAACCTTGTTTGAAGCACATAAACACTTCAATCTTTGCTTCGAATGGATATACCCATGCATGCGTAGAAAAATATTCAATGAAAGTCATGAACTAAAGATAGTTCCAAAAGAAGGTGTCTTCATATGACCATAGACATCACTGTGAACAAGTTGCAATTTTGGAGTAGCTAGAACTGAACCATCGCTCATGCCAATCAATTTCTTCAACTTTGCACCCATGCGTGAGGAGAAAGGTCCATCTTTGCATGTGCAAAAACTTTGCCTTAAGGTGGACTAGAAAAACTTCGTTTGATTAGGCCTTTCTTACCTTTGATAGAATCCATAGGGGACTAGGAGGGTCCATAGGCGTCCCCTCTTGAAGGATGCAAAGGAAGGACCCCGAAACCATCGTGCATAGCTGGAGAGCCCCCCTCCCCTCCACCCCTAGCTTGACCATACGATAGCGGTGTGAAAGGGGAGGCATGAGCACATTTCTCCTCATCCTCTTTAGGAGTTGAGGGAAATACACATCTCCTCCTTCTCTAATACGTCCCCAACTGTACACGTTTCCATCTTGTATAGGGGATAATTCAGCCCATGAACAATGCCTAGGGACTCATCCATGAAAATTTTTGTTTGCACTCCTCTTTGCTAAGCCAATTTCCTGCTTATTGGTGAGCAGCCCAGAAGCACATGATCATTTTTGAAGAGCTTTTTCAAGCATCTCCCTAACTTCCTTCAACCCAAATTTTTGGGTCTAAGGCGAAATCCTCTCGACTACTCGTGAAGACTTTTTCTAGGCTTTTTCCGAGAAGAAAGGCCCTCCCAAAGGAGTTTTGAAAAGGCTTCTACTCACTTTTGGCTACTCGTTTTCTCAATAAAGAGTGAACATTTATGAAGCTTAGCAATTGAAGGATGGTTAGAAGCATATCAATCTCGATCATGGGTGGACGAGTGGATTGGGCCCAAACGGCCTACAACTAGAAGAGAAATCTCAAAGAAGAATCAAGGAATTACTAACTTTCTATTTTCATCTATTCTTCTTTTTGAAATTAGGAACAACTATTTCATTTCTCTCTATTTCGAGAGTATTTGTGGAAGGAAATTCATGTGCTAGTTGTTATACTTTATGGAATATTTGGAATGAAGGTTTAATGCCTTGAGGATTTTAATGTGTTTTGTGTTTTGATTTAGCAGGTGGAGATCCATGAGGGTATGAACAACTTCAAGTGTAAACAAGTGTGAATGCAAGAGGATTTATTCACATACTTTTTGGAGATATTTTTAGAGAATAAGTTATTAGTTATTTTTAGCTATTTTTAGCTATTTTTGTAAATAAAGCAAAAGCACACTATTTTTAGTATGGCTCTCATGTAATATGTTATACTTTATGGAATATTTGGAATGAAGGTTTAATGCCTTGAGGATTTTAATGTGTTTTGTGTTTTGATTTAGCAGGTGGAGATCCATGAGGGTGTGAACGCGCATGGACTTGGAGATATTTAGAAGAATATTTTTAGAAGATGGTTATTTTTAGTTATTTTTGTAAAAAATAATGGATCGCTTTAGAAAACGACGTTTTTGTAAAAATAGAAAATTACGAACTTGTAAATAAAGCAAAAACACGCTTTTCGAAGCGCGACCCTCATGTATCTTCTATTCAGGACGTAATAGGAATTTACTATAAATACGCATGCTCTGATAGAGTGTCCATGGGAGCATGTGGGGGGAGATTGCACCCAATCTTGTGTCGTCTTTTTTTTCTCTCTCTTGTCTCTTGTCTATTTGCTACATGTGTGCTCTGCGGGATACGATCGTCAACAGTGGTATCAGAGCCTGGACGTCCACAGAGCATGTGATGTGAGATTTTACATGGCCATCATCATCTTCATCTTGAATCCTCACATGACGCAGCTTCAACGCGAAGATGGCAGAGCTCCTTTTCTTCTTCGTCGTCGTTCCGCACAGAGAACCTCATAGCGTTCGTCTCCATAGTTCTGGAGGAAAAGGTCGATCGCGTAGTGTGCGAAGTTGTTTGTGAATGACTGTTTCTCTTTGAGATCACGATTCATGAGCGCTGACAAGACATGTGGACCTTCGCGCTTCTGATGACAATCAAAAGAGGTTTGCTTTGTTACATGTGCACGCAGAGGCTTTGCCGTGGGCACGGATAGCAGAGAGATGCCATGGCCATCTCTTCCTTATATTCGGGAAGCCAAAATACTGCCCCGAGCTTTCAGGGGAGGACCCCTTCAATCATACGTCATGACTTATTATGCGTTTGAGACAGCATGTGAGAGTGACACTCTATGCGTGGTTTACTTTCTTTTGGCCTTCGCGTTGGTTTTATGGATGCGCAGTTTTCGGATAGTCTTCCGCAATATATGGGATAATACGGATTTCTGAGCGCTGCTTGGCGAAACAGGAGGCCAATTGTTTTTCCGTTCTAATGCTGGGGACTAGCATCTGACACAACGAAAAAGACAGGCGAATTGATGATTTTCTGGAAATTTTTGTATGATTTTACACACGACGATGAGGGGGCCACACCACTTGATCTAACAGCGACAATGCAAAGGCTTCTATTCGGCAAACGTTTTGGCTGGAATTTGCATCCGACATCTCTTTCTCATCCACCAGCTATTGACGAAGAAATATAGCTTTGGAACCATCAGATCATAGTACTTTCCATGGATTTTACAGGTCCTACCTAGGCATACAGAGAGAACAGTTATTTTCTTGCGTTCTCTACCTTCAGCAAGCTACGCTCAAGGCGCTGCCTACATGACTTTCTAGCCGATGAGCATTTGCACCTTTGTGCCTGAAGCTAGCTCGATATATTATGAACGACAAATTAACATGACATATGGGATTCACAGAGCAACGCTCACACAGAGTTTTTCAAACGCCCCAAGAAGCCATGCACAGTGATTTTCTTTGAAGAACATGAAGAACCAAATTGCTTGTGCGCGTTTCAAGTCGAAGGAGATGCAATTTCATAGTTTGGAGTATGCCCGTTCATATTCAACAACCATGTTTCAAGCATCCTTTTGAAACCTCGATTCTTGAAGCCGTATTGTCATGCTATTTCGATGAAGGGTTGACCATCTTCAGCACCTGCACACACCTTCAAATTAATTTTTTTTTTGAACCTCCAGATAAGTTTCTTGTCAATTTACATGCATCGTTGCCTTCTTTTTGCATCGTACCTAGAATAAACGCATAGTTTAGACATGGTTTGTCTTGTATGGTACATGTATTCTTCTTGCACGGACAAGTATTTTTTTTGCAGGTTAGCAAGGAGAAAATATATATATATATTTGTCAGGGTGTGTAATCCCCTTTTGGTCTCTTTGTGCACAAATTGTGCCTATTGGCATCTATATCATGGAAATTGTTTGTCGGAATTTTTTTTTGGTTTTCAAAATCACGCCGTTATGCTGCCGAAATTTTTACAAAATTCATATGCACATGCATTCAACTATAAATTCATGGCTATTACATCGACTATTATTTTATCATATTGAGATATTCATTTTTATCATCACTTTTGGATTGCATTTTGACTTAAACCCTGCTAATCATTCACATTCACATTAAATTCCAGTTTTCCAGTTCCATGCATGTTTTTTTTACATGGCACATGCTTATGATTGTTCAGTGATGCGACATGTGATTGGCCATCCATGTCTATTTTATTCTTATCAACTGAGGTCAGTTGCTCGACAACTGGGGGGCATGTTATACTTTATGGAATATTTGGAATGAAGATTTAATGCCTTGAGGATTTTAATGTGTTTTGTGTTTTGATTTAGCAGGTGGAGATCCATGAGGGTATGAACAACTTCAAGTGTAAACAAGTGTGAATGCAAGAGGATTTATTCACATACTTTTTGGAGATATTTTTAGAGAATAAGTTATTAGTTATTTTTAGCTATTTTTAGCTATTTTTGTAAATAAAGCAAAAGCACACTATTTTTAGTGTGGCTCTCATGTATCTTCCTCAAGGACATAATATGAATTGCCTATAAATACGCATGCTCTCATAGAGTGTCCATGGGAGCATGTGGGGGGAGATTGCACCCAATCTTGTGTCGTCTTTTTTTTCTCTCTCTTGTCTCTTGTCTATTTGCTGCATGTGTGCTCTGCGGGATACGATCGTCAACACTAGTAATATGTTATTAGACGTAGCTAGATAAGAAGTAGAATATACGTCACCGGAAGGGGCTAAAAGAGTATAATATAATGAGGACTTCTTGAAGTGGGAAGAACAGAAAGGCATGAAGTTAATATATATCAAGAACTCAATGGTTTGGATGAAAATATGAATAATATCCAAGAAGATATGTTCATCATAAAAGAGATCCGAACCGAAATGGGTATCTTTTGCACTTCTATCAATGAATTTAATGAGAAGATGGAGCACATTCTGAATATACTCTGTCCAACCCAAACCTTTGCCCCTCAGATGGCTTGCTTGTCCATTTGATCCTTTACCCATCCAAAGTTAAATCTCTTAAGAATAGAACTGAGGAGTTGACCACAAATCCTTAGCCTACTTCCCTAACTTCTAGAAGTCTTTCATTTCTGACGGATTTTAAAACCACCATAGTTTTTAGGGGAAGACAATGATAGTAACAAAGATGCAAAGTTGAACTTTTTGGAGAGATGGAAAGACTAACATCAGCTGAAAAAGAAACCATGAATCTTATCAAGTCTTAGAGAATAGCTTGTCCCTTGGGCCAAAGGCCTACAAATGGTGGATGAGCTCAGCACAATCCTAGAGCATTCATGAGACTTGGAATCAATTTGAAGAACTCTTTAAAAAAGATTTCTTATTGGAGAATGAGGACGAATGCACCTAGGAAGAGTGGGATAAGGTCCTTCAAGGGGGATGTCCCCTCCCCTTGCACATTATTAGGAAATTGTTCTCAAAATTCATAATTTAGATGACTTCCATAAGGTTAGAGGATTTATTTGTGGCCTCGATATGAAAATTAAATATGAAGTCAAGAGAAGTGCCCCCAAACGTTTAGAAGACACGATCAGGTTAGCACAGATCTATAAAGATGATGCTAAGACTAGGGCATAGTCTTTTCATCTTATTGGTAAAAATAAAAGCTTTAAAATAAATAAAGAAAAAGTATGCACTCTCAAAAGAGAAGACTTTGAGAATCCTTAATTTCCATGGCCAATACTTGATCTTGAAGTCTAGGAGAAAGCAAAGAATGAAAATATTTGCTTTTAGTGATTAAACACAGGTAATTTCAGTAACAAATGGACTTCAAGGAATCCACCCATGAGCAAAAATCAAAGGAAAATGTAGGAGTCCACCTATTCAAAAGCTTAAACATTGAGAATAGTAAAGTTTGGAAAAAAGTGCAAGTCTTACACGAAGATTACAAGCATCAATTCAATTTGTTTGATTCTATGTGGGTCCAAAATTAGTTTGGATCACATGAATTAGTCAAAATACATGGCTGCATAAGAGCCCAAAGAGCCAGAGCCATGATAGATGACTTAGCCACCCATTATTTTGTGAACTACTCACTTGTGAAGAAATTAAAGTTGCCCCAACAAAAGTCTTCACATCAGTATATAGTGTCCATGATGCAAGGACAAGACAATAAAGTATGGGACAATATGATCTGTAATCTCCAAATTCAGTTTCAAGGATATAAATATAAACTTGATTTTGAGATCATGCATATGAAATGAACTTATATAGTGTTGGTTTTGGAGTAGCTTTGGGGTCTAGGTAGATTTCTAAAAAGATTTACCTGTTGAATACTTCAAAATTTGAAAGGAATGGAATTCATTACTTGCTTCAAGTGGAATATGATGTGTTGAGTACCTACCCCTTTGATCTCAAGTATGGAACTAAACAAACTTGTAATTACTCATAAATGGAAAGTTTATACGATACTACCATTTGATATAAATGATTTATATAATATAAATTCAGCTGCATATGTCGTTTCTTGTTTTGTGATCATGAAAAGTTTCAATTAAAGTGTTTAATGAACAACTATTGGGATGTTTTTCCAAAAGGAATTCCACATCACTTACCTCCTTCTTGTGGGAAAGTTGATCATGCTATAGACTTGCTCTGTGGAACTAATCCTATATGTAAATTGTAATAAAGTCTATGATCTAAGGATCTGGTCGGTTCAGACACATCTGAAATCGTACACCGTTTGGTCATCCGTGTGTATGACCAAAGATCTCGAGTTTAGACTTACTAGGAGGTCTTGTGCTCTTGTGAACAAGTGATCCGCTTAGCTTAGTGGTTAAGTCTCAAGGATGTGAAGGAGGAGGTCTTGAGTGCAATCCCCATGGGGGACATGGGGAGAGTACTTTGCCCAAAGAGATCTAAAGCCTTCTAGAAGCATCCACTTGAGTTAACTCGAGTTAACTCGGACACTTGCTGCACATGCACTTACATGGCCAACACATGGATGGTTAGTATCCACTTGCCCAAGAAGGCAGTCCCACGGAGAGAGCTATATATAGAGGCAGATGGTTGGGAGGAGAGCCATCTCTCTAGCACGTGGTGGTGGTCATAATCTTGCATCGATATCAGAGCCTAGGAACTAGGCTTGGGAAAGGTGGATTAATGTAATGGCCTTTAAAAAAGGTGCTTGGGCACTCTACCATGTGAAGGGGTAGGAATTGTCGAGGCAGTGCTTTGAGAATTAGACCCAACAAAGATTCAAGTGTATCTCTCAATCCGTAGGTCAGATTGAGGCATATAATATACCATTGGAAAGCTCTCGGAACGAAAACTTTCAAATGAGCTAGCTTGGAAGTGTGAAGTCCTTGGAAATCCTTGGGTGGCAGTGGATTTAGTGTTCAAGATACCATGCATGGGTGAGACCAAGGTTCAAGATTGAGGTTGAGAACAAGGGCTCAAAACACCAAGGTTGCGAACAAGAAGGTTCAAGACACCAAGGTTGAGAGCAAGAGTTCAAGAGACCAAGGTTGTGAACAAGGTTCAAGAAACTATGCAAGGTTGAGGAACATCAATTCAAGGGCACCTAGAGAGTTCAAGGGGTTGATCGCCAAGGATAGAGGGATACAAGAGTAGATCATTGAGGAGAATGATTGACCAAGGGGGGAATAATGTAATAAAGTGATGGCTTGGAGATGGTTGAACCAGACACTTGATAGGTAGGAGATGGTTGAACTACACTCTAAGAGAGAGGATTAGGAAGTAATCCTCAACCATGGCTTTTGGGGCAAGTGGTTAGCCCATCACACTCCTAACCAAGAGGTTGTGAGTTCAATTCCTTAAATAAACCCCCCTAGCAACTCCCATATTTCCAACAAACAAAAGTGGAGAAGCAATTGAAAGAATACCTGAACAAGGGATTTGTTCACCTTGGGCAACACCTATTCTTTTGGTTAAGAAAAAGGATGGGTCAATGAGATTATGTATTGATTATCAAGATCTGAACAAAGTTATAGCTTAATCTTCATCAAGGATATTACAAAATTAGAATTAAACCTAAATATGTTTACAAAATAGCTTTAAGAACCAAATATGGTCATTTTGAATTTTTAATCATGCCTTTTGGATTAATAAGCCCCTACTATGTTCATGACTTTGATGAACACAATCCTAAGCCCTTATTTAGGAAAACTTTTAGTTGATTTCCTTGAGGACATTCCTATCTATAGTCAAGGTATAGTTATCCAATTAGAATATCTAGAAAAGATTTTCTAAGTTCTAAGAGAAAACAAACTATATTGAAAGGAAGCTAAGTGTGAATTCTTTTCAATAAAAATCACATATCGTGTTCACATTATATCTGGGAAAGGAATTCAAATTGCTTTTGAAAGGTTCAAGTTATTCTCAACTAGCCTCACCCTAAAACCATTACAAAGCTTCAAATTTTTTAGAGTTTGTAAGATATTATAGAAATTTTGTGCCAAAATTTGCAAATATTTCAATCCCTTTACTTGAAAAACTAAAGGGAAAGCCTAAAAGCCTTACTTGGGATAAGGAAAAGGTTAAAATTATGGAAAAAATTAAGAGAGCCTTAGCTTCGTCCTTGATTCTACAAATACTAGATCCAAATGAGCCCTTTGTAGTTGAAATAGATGCTAGTAATTTAGCAATCAGAGTTGTGTTGAATTAGAATGGTGGATAAATTGCTTTTGAAAGCCAAAAGATAAAACCAAATCAATGAAGCTATTCTACTTTTGAGAAAGAGATTTATGCCATTGTGCATGCTCTAAAAGAAATGGAGACATTACTTGTTTGGCGACAAAGTAACCAAAATTGTTTTTATCAAGAAAGTATCAAATAGTTTGCAAACCAATCCGATTTAGTAGAAAAGCTAAATGGGATGATACTTCAAGAATTGGACTATGAACTTAGATATACAAGATGGAAATTCAATTTAGTCACCGATGCTTTAAGCCATATGCCTACATTGAACTCTCTATATTTTCATCTCCATGCTTTGTTGCTTCTCTTTGAACTTCTTTTCAGCTTCATATGCATCATCAATTTCTAACACATCTTTGCTACCATACCAAGGCTGCAACTCATCAAATATTACATCCCTAGACACCTTAATCTCTAAAACCCTTTAGCTCTGAAGAATATCCAAGAAATATAAACCTATCTGCCTTCGGGTCTAACTTGTGTCTCAATTCTTGAGGTATATGAACATAACACACACAACCAAATACAGCCTATTATGTATATATTCTTCCTCTCTGCACCCCATTTTGCTGAGGTGTACACCTACAAGTGAATTTCCTTTTGATGCCATGGCCATGTAGAAAATTTCAAAATTCATTTGAAAATAATCTCCCCCTCCATCAGATCTGAGAGTCTTTATATACTTCCCTATTTCCTTCTCCACTAGGTTTCTGAGCCTCTTGAAGTAGTAAAAAGCTTCTGACTTTGACTTCATGCAATATGTCCAAACAAAACTTGAATTATCATCTATAAATGTGAAAAAATATCTATTACCTACAATGGATGGCTCCCTTGTAGGTCCCCATACATCTATGTCTATGAGATTCAACACTTCATTGCTCACATGTGCTCCCTTCTTGAATGGCAATCTGCTTTGTTTCCTAATTGACAAGCATGGACAAAATGTTGCATATTTTGAGATGTAAGATCATGTAGACCACTCACCAAGCCCTTCCTTTGCATTTCCTTCATCCTTTGTAAGTTTATGTGCTCAATTCTTTTATGCCATAAGTCGATTTTTGCAATCTTTTTATTTCCAATTCACAAGTAGACATTGTGAGGGGTTGATGAGGCACTGATTTTGATGAGACCTTTGTACCTACATGTCATATGACTACTGTTTGGAGCATATGTGCACTTGCAGCCCATCATGGTTGAAATGTACATCAGTTGGACATTAAAACTGTATTTCTGAATGATGACTTGCATAAATAAGTGTATGTTTTTCAGCCCTGTCGCTTTGTGCACAAAGGGCATGAAAACCAAGTGTGCAGGTTAAAGAAGGCATTATATGGTTTAAAGCAAGTACCATGTGCTTGCTATGAGAAGATAGATGCCTATCTGATTGCACATGGTTTTGAGAACAGTCCCACTAAGAGCACCTTATATGTTAAGTGTGCTAATGATGTGCTTCTAATCATTGTTGTCTATGTTGATGACATGTTGCTCGTTGGTCCTATTGAGAAGCATATTGTTGATTTTAAGGCTGATTTGCATGCTTCATTTGAGATGTCTAATTTGGGGCATTTGCATGACTATTTGGGCATTCAGTTTATGCAAGTTGATGGTGGAATGGCTTTGTGTCAAACAAAATATATTGACACATTATTGCAACATTTTGGCTTGAAGACCGTAAGCCTATTGCCACTCCTATGGAGACAGGTTTATAATTGAGTCTTCATGATGTTGGAGATGCATTTGATGCTATTCTCTATCAGCAGACTATTGGATGCCTAGTTTACTTATACATTACTCGGCTAGATATTCAGTTTGTTGTCTCATAGATGAGCAGGTTTATGCATTGCCTAGGTGTCAAGCATTGGCAGGCGGTTAAGCGCATCTTTTGCTACTTTATTGGTACTCGGATACTTGGGTTGTTTTATCCCAAGGGGGGATAACTACCGCTAGATTTTCATGCTTTTTCGGACTCGGACTAGGTTAGTTCCTATGACACTCGTGTGTCCACTAGTGGATTTTGCTTCATGCTTGGTAGCTCATGTATATCTTGGTTGAGCAAGAAGTAGCCTACTATGGCCACTTCCAGTTGTGAGGCTGAGTATAAGGTAGCTTTCACAGCGACTGTTGAGTGTGTGAGGCTCAAATGCCTTATGGCTGATTTGGGTGTTGGTCAATCTTCTGCCACCACCATCTTCACTGACAGTGAGAGCACATTGGCAATTGCTAGGAGCCCTCTATTCCATGCTTGCACTAAGCACATTGAGGTGCATTATCATTATGTCAGGGAGATGTTCGCTACTAGGGAGATCAACTTGGCATATGTGTCCACGGAGGAGAACATTGTAGACCTTTTCACGAAGGCTCTGCCTAGGGAGAAGTTTGAAGCTTTCTGCAAAGCTTTGCATTTACTTCCTTTTGTGGAGTGATTTCCACATATTTTGGCACTTTCTTATACATGAGTGCTAGCTACTTGTTCACCGCATCACTCCCAGGGGGGAATTTGTTGATATATTTAGGTAGTGATATGTGTGAGCACTCTAGGACCGCTAGGGCACTTTTTTCCCTCTTTAGGAGTTTTTTTCCCTTGGCATGTATATACGCCTATTGCCCTAATGGGCTACTCATCTTTGTACATTCTAGTGGTAATACATTCAGTATTTTGTGTTGTGCTCCAAGCTTCTTCTTCTTCCTTGTATTGTTCGCGTGCTTCCGCAGACGTCTAACTCCAACAAAAAGAAATCTTGACTTTTGGACAAACAATAAAGCTTTAAGTCTTGGTCTTGTCCAAAAGATGTTCCTTTTTAACCAATTAAATAGTTAACCAGAGATTATTTCATTTTATTGACTTATCTTTAAGAAGTGCTTAATTCCCAAAGATTACTTTGATGTATCTTTTAGGAAAATATCTTGATTCCCAAAGATTACTTTGACTTTGGTTTCTTCTTTAAGCTCTTATTATCTTAAAGAAAGCCAAGCATACTTTTCTCATCCTCAGAAAAGTGCTTAATGAAGTTTCCTAGCTTTTTGAAAATTTTGCATCTTGACTAGAGATGCAGTCATGGAACCTAGCATCCAACTGTTGAAAACTAAAGTTCAAGTGATGCTAAACTTTATTCACCTCTTTGAGGTTCATCACTCCTCTTAATGAACTCAAAGAAAAAAATTCAAAATTTCCATGATTGTTTTCAAATCTAGAACATATCAACTATCCTTTAAACTTGAAAGTTCAATTGATTTAAGTTCCATTTTATTTTATTTGATTCTTAGCACGTCTTGGGATATAATCAGATAAAATTTCCAAAGGAAAGTTTATCAATCCACTTGGATGCATGATTTCTTAAATCCAAGCTAACAACTACATCTAGGCTTGTCGATAAGATTCTCTAAGTTTTTCTCCTAAACTTAGAGTCGTCGTGGAAATTTTCAAGCAGACTTATTTTCTTTCCATTCCAATGAGAAAGAAGATTGAACACTTGACTTTTGAAGGGCCTACTTTTCCTAATCAAGACTCTTAATTTTTGATACCTAAGTATCACGTTTGGGAAAAACAAACTAGCTACTTGAGTTGCATGACAGCCAAGAGCCTTGCAACTACCTAGTTTGCTAAATTCGCTAGCTATCTAAGTCGAGTTAGAAAAAAGAGGTAAGCAAAGTATAAGTATTCAAATTCTTAACAAACAATCATGCATACGCAAATGTATGTTCTTGCATGTAAATATGCATGTGAGTGCATGCATGTGTTGGCATTCTCCTTTCATCCACCACACTTAAATCAAGCAATTCTTGAGGTTGAAAATGCATGTTCCCAATCATCCATGCACAAACATTCTTCTTGCTAGCTTTTAAAAAGATATAACCATTCATGTGTGTAAACTTGAGCATTAACCATCTTTTTCAAGCAAGAAGAAAATGTGTGTTGTGCATGAAAACACTCTTTTGAAAGAAGAAATGCACCAATGATCATTCTTTTTTAGGCATGAAAGTTTAGATGCATGCAAGTGCTTGATGTATTTCCCAATACTTCTATGTCCGTTTAGCTTTCATTGAATTCTTAGCATTTGCATAATCAAAATGAAGATTACTACCATGCTTCAATAATATTTAGATGCAAGCTACATGAAAGCAACGAATAAAGCAATTATTGAAATTAAAACATCAACTTAGAAACTACTTATCTCGAGATAAAGCTACATCCTTCCATTGATCTTTGGGAAGATCCATTCTCCATCTTTTGGTCCATGAGAAAAACTAGATACACCTCCTTGAAGACCATTGCTTCTATAGATTTGTGAATTCCAATGCCCTTCACTTGATGGAGTGGAAAAGTCTCTTCCTTTGAACTTGATACAGAAAACTCAAGAGAATGCAGAGAATTCAAGAGAATTCGAGTTGGAGGTACCTTCTCAACTCGGTTTTGGTAGAGAATTGGACAAAATTAGAAGAGATATAAGTACTCTAGAGGTTTTGAACACCAAAAATTTGTTGTTCTAGTGATGGAGCACTACTAATCGTAAGAACATGTGACTGGATCGATCCTGGCTGAGCATCAACTTTGATTACAGAGGTCGTTAGTTCAATTCCCATGTGCATCCGCATGTTATGATTTAACCTCCTTCTTTTGTTGTGATCTAAAAGCTTCAACACTGCAGCTCTTGATAAATAATTGTAGTAGTTCCAAATCATCAAAGCACCTTTCTCCTATGGATAGAAGGAAAATGTTGTCCTTGATATGTCCCAGGTTGGACACTGGACACTTGGACTCCATAAATATGTCACGATGCTTTTGCTACTGTAAGCATCAGTCAAGTTCAAATGCATGAATTATAGTATATATAAGAAGAAATCAAAGGCTTGGCTAATTCATCGCCTTCCAAACAAAGGACCCGAGTTCAAGTTCTACTACTTGCATGAATTATTTTTGTAAGATATTTATGCAGTTAATAGAGCATCAGGCTAACACCCAAAGAGATTTGAGCTCCATTCTATTGCAAACCAGAAAAGAGTTTTCTGGGTGATGTAAAGTCATGTGAAGGGATTCAATGGAATAAAATACACATGTAATATATCACCAATCAACTGATGGCCGAGGAGGCTACATAATCTCTTCCAAATTCTAGTTCTAGAGTTCATGGGACTTGCATGCAAGTGGGATGTGTGGGACTTGCATGCACATGGGATGCGTGGGACTTGCATGCGGGTGGGATTAGACCGTTTTGTTATGGATCACTAAAGATATAATCATTCCCCAGGCATTCATCCCTAGGCAAGAATGTAGAGCGTGATGCTCCCTTTTGGTGGTGACTCAAGCTCGAGTCTTGATAGCATGATAATGGATTCTAAAACATGGATTCTTTAGGGACAGTACAACAGTGTACTATAATAAATTAGACAACTTTGTCGCTCCCAAGAAAGCAGTGTAGCATAATGGAATAGGCTACACACCCTCTCCAAACTTCGTGAGTTCAATCCCTCCATTGGACGCTATTCAATGGAAAACTTTGTCTTCCTTTTGCTCTTGAAACTCAAAAAGAGAAGGTGCATAGTATCAAAATCCAAAGATAGAGAGGTAAGATGCATCGCGTAGAGAAAACGATGAAGATATTATGAACAATGGAAGCATATTCTTATGAAGAAGATGATGAGCCTCACAAGATCACCATGAAAGCTTGCCTAGAGCTCTGATACCAATGCAACATTATGACCACCATATGCTAGAAAGATGACTCTCCTCCCAACCAAATGCCTCTATATATAGCTCTCTCCAAGGGTCTACCTTCTTGGGCACGTGGATTCTAATCATCCAAGTGTCAGCCATGTAACTACGTGTGTGCCAAGTGTCCTAGTTAACCAAAGTTAAGTCAACTGGATGCTTCTAGAAGGTTCTAGAGCTCTTTGGACAAAACACTCTCCTCATGTACCCCATGGGGGTTGAACCCAAGACCTCCTCCATCACATCCTTGAGTCCTAACCCCTAGGCTAAGTGGATCACTTGGTTACTAGAGTAAATGACCTTCTAGTAAGTCTAGACTTGAGATATTTGGTCATACATACAGAGGTCCAAATGGTGTCTGATTCCAGATTTGTCTGAACCGGTTCGACCCTTGGATCATAGACTTACTTTATAAAAGTAATCCCTCACATAAACTTAAGTGCTGAATGCTTTCCACCTTTCATCCTCTCTCAAGCCATTGAGAGTGTGTGTGACAAGATCATCATCTTTGATTGGGCTCCCAATTGAACCTAGGGCATCTCCAAGCTCTCTAACCTTCAAAATATACTCATTTATGTTAGTACTTGGTGCTTTACTGAGATTATTTAGCTCATTCTTGAGCTGAATCTTCCTTGCCTTGGTTGATAAAGGGTAAAATATCTCCAAGGTCTCCCAAACCTTCTTGGATGTGTCCAAGTCTTATATATGCCCTATCATGCTATTGCTTATGCGTTGGGATAGAATGAATATGACTCTCCTATCCCTTTCTATCCATTCGTTAGGTGCCTTGATCTGCCTTGAAGTGATGGATCATGTACATGAGGCATTGGTTGTGTGCCGCTCACCAATCCCCACAATCCTTTGCCCATAAGGTAGTTGCTAACTCTAATTTCCATGGTTGATAATTGCCTTTCTCTAACTTCTCTATTTGCGCATTATACTCAGCCATACTGAGCTCTAAGATTCTTTGCTAGCTTCTCCTTAAGTATTTGTATGCTTTAGAAGGTGTGGATATTATCTTTTGATAGCTTCTCCCTTGCTAACCTTTGACTAGTTGAAATCTCAATCGACATTGCCCCCTTTCGATGTCTTCTTGCTTTGTTAAGTCCTCCTTGTGCTTCCATGAGTTTTCTTGTTTCCTTCAAGTCTTCAATATGATTCCCACTGCTATCTCCAAGCCTCCAAAATGGCTCTGATAGCACTAACGGGGATGATTCTAACACCCCAATGCAAAACTTGAAGATGGTTTCCCTCCACTAGGCCCACAAGGAGTGATATATGCTCACTATTTTGAAGTTTTCTCTACACCTCTACAGAGACTTAAAATGATACTTTGGATCCTTATAGTATACTATAAGAGCTATGCAACAAGCTTTAAATCATCCAAAATAGATATTCCATCTTGGAGAACCATCCTCTGCAAAATAGGCTACTTGTTTGCAATGCTCTCTACCTATGTGCAGAGATGTACCTTCACAAAGTTGGAAATTTCTCACAACTCACTCAGTCAAATAAATTGGAACGTTGGAAAACTTTAGGGCACTGTATGAGAGACCAAATAAACCTTGAAATTAATGAAAATGTGTACATTGAGAGAGCAAACAATGCTCTGCAATCTGGTATAATCATATTTGGAAAAGCCTAACTACACCTCTAGATAGAGAGGAGCCAAATCATGCAAAAATGAGGTAAGCAAGCAAGGGGGCTGCTTGCTGAAGGGCCACCCTAAATGCTTCATTGGAATAATATTTCGAGCATACTCCATCTTTTGTTTCTCTCCTTTAGCTACTTTTTGAATTAGTTTGTAACATTTCCCTCTTAGTGTTCCAACTTCTTCAACTAATGGAATCATGTGTTTCCAAAGACTTGCAGGTACTCTGTCCACATCCTTGTAAAGCCCTACACTTACTACAAAATTAATCATAACAAATGATATCCATACCATTATCCAAACAAAGTGGCCACTGATATAGGATTTGAAGTAGCTTCATTAACATTGCACTTAAGGGCATTTCTTTTCTTTTTTCTTCTATGGCATGTGACTAGCTCACCCAAATCAGTATCCTGAATGATATCCTCTTTTCCTTCATAGACTTCCTCTCTCCTTGATTTTTTTTGAAAAAATTCCATAACAGGAAGATGAGTCTTCTCCATGTAGCTAAGCCAACATGTTTTCTTCTTCATATAAATTTGCCTCTGGGTTGTCCAACAAATCTTCTTCCATACAAATACCAATTGTCTTCATGGTGTTGGTATGTCTTTGGTTGTCTGGTCCTTCTTCTAAAAATATATGTTGGAGCTCTTTTCATTCTTGCTTTACCCACATATTTTCCTTGCATGAATCATGCAGCACATTGGCATGCCTTAACCAGGGTCTCCCAATCAACAGTGGGAACCTCCATCTACCTGTGGCAACCTTAAGACAACAAAATCCAAGTTGAAGATGTTACCTTGTATCTCCACTCGGACTCGAGGGACCATTCCCACATGTCTTATGATGCTTTGATCTGCCAATATTATAGTGAAGTTGGCAGGTCTTGAAGGTAGGAGTCCAAGCTTTTTCATCGTATGTTCAGGCATCAAGTTAATGCCAGAACCTCCATCCACAATAGCTCCTTCTAACCCATGCCCTCTAATAGTGACTGTTAGGCATGGGCTCTTATAATTTGTGAGTGGGGCTTCCCCTACCATTTTATCCTTACTCAAAGTGGTAGTCTTTGCCACTTATGTGGTTGTAGAGCCCTCATCAATGATCTGCAAGACTTGCGATTTGGATTTCACATCCATATTTATTAGATAAAAAATAATGACCTCCTTTTTAATTGTTTTGAGTAGTCTTGAAGCTTCACACTCCTTAAGAGCATGGGCTCTATTTGAGTGCTCCAACTCCTCATGAGCCTTGCTAAATGCATGCCCAATGGCATCACTCATACCTATGAGATCTTCTTTTTGCCTTCTCTTCAGATGTCCCTTTGTCCTTTTTCAGTCCAGTAGTCCTTGCCTCTTGACCTATGTCTATTTGGGCCTTCCCCTTGCTTCTTATGTGCATTAAAAAAGGGTCAATTTCTTCTAATTTCACTACTCTCGTAGGAGTTGATAGCACATTGGCTTGTTCTGCAACCTTTTCTTTGTTCAACGAGATCATTTGTATATGAGGTCTAGATGTAGATTCTTGGTTCTATTTAGCAATGGTCCTTAGCCTCTAGGCAATTTGTGCAAGGAGGAGCATGTTCTAGCAGAGTGCACCTGCTTTGGTAATCCCTACATTCTCCACATCTGAAACAAATAATTGGCCTCCTTGGCCCATTTGCAAAGTTATCCCTATGTCGAGGGCTATAAGAGTCACCTTGACTAGGTGAAACTACCATCACATTAGTTGCTGGTTGGGCTTCTCCTTGTGCCCAATATGTTTGTGCAGGCATCCCTCTTGACTAACATTCCTAGGCCTCGTGACCAGCTTTCCTACATAGTTGGCAAGTCACACTTAAAAGAGGGCACTCACTTACCATATGATCCTGTTTGATGCACATGGTGCACCACAATCCATTTTTTATGCCACCTCCCCAGAGTTCCTGTAGCTCCTGGAAAATTTGGGCCAACTCTTCTGCTTGGGCCTCCTCTTCTTTTTGTATCTTTAAGGCCTCAATTTCTCGTCTCAATTGAGTAACCAAACTTTCCTCCTCTTGTGGGGCTTGTTCCTTTTCAATCTCTCTAGTTCCTTCCTTAATTGAATTATTGGGTCCTCAGATTCTATAGGATATGATAGAATAGAAGAGCTTCTCCCATATTGATGCTTAACACTAGTGTTGTCCTTGGACACTTTAGTGTCCTGAAAAAGAGTCAATGTTTGATGAATTTTTTAGATTACTAGAAGAAACCATTTATAACTGTAACTATGCAACATGTTGGCATAAGGGTTGAATATTTTTAGAAAAATATAGTTTTTATTAAAGGATATAAAAATTAATATTTATTCACTAATTTTATGATGCTAATTTCAATACTGGCGCAAAAATTACAGTGTTGTAAGTTAGAGGTTTTTTTTATTAAAATCATGATCTTGTTATTTTCATTGGTCTAAATGCAATAAAATATTTTAGTTTAAATATGCCAACATGTTTCTATAGATAATTAGAGATTTGTAATGAATTTTACTAGGTTTATGGCATAAAATGAAGCTCATTTGTGATATGACAGTCTTATCATCTATGAATTATTTTGCAAAGTGATGGTATGAACATGCATCATTTTTTGTTATCAAAATACTATTTGATATTATTACAACTAGAAATATTTTTTTGACAACCTCAGGAGTCCAATTTCTATGTCGTTTCTTCAAATTAAACAATACCACTATTTTTCTACGCTAAGAAAAGGTCATTTTATGAGGAGATATTGCATATGCTACATGATTAAAGTTGACATGCTAGTTTTTTCTATATAAAATAGTTTATAATGCTTATAGAATTATTTTGATTCATAATATATACCTTATATCATTTAGAAAACCAATTTTTTTAGGATGAATTTTTGTTCTCAGTAGAGAGGATTATGGCCATTCAATGAAATATTGAGATTTTTAGTGGTATGTGAGATACATACAAAATTATTGGTTCAAAGACATGTAGCATATCTTTATGCTACTATATGATGGTTTTTGAGATAAAAAACAAACCATTTTAGTGTTTTTATGAATCAATATCATATAGAAGGCTGCTAAAGTGTATAACTATATAATGAGCACCCTATATTGTACTATTTTTTAAATTATAAAAATGATTTTTCTAGTTCCCAAGACTTGTTGTAAATGATTATATGACAATAAATTAACATTAGAAAAATGATTCCAATAGGAGGAAAAATCTTTTTATGGAGATATTTCTTGCTTCTCATATATAAGCTTATAGAAAAACAATTTTTCTCAACCATATTCAATCATTTGTATATTTTGAGTTATCAAAAAAGGTTATTTTTTAAAATATATATTTTTTATAGAGCATCTAGGGATATATCTTTATGGGGCTTTAAGGTTTTTTCAAAATTTTATTTGATTAGTATGTGTGATTTTTTTTATTTATTAGATAAAAGGACACTATAGTGTCCTGTTTTGGTACAACACTAGTGTTAATCTTCTCCAATCTTGTGGCTGTATTAATGAACTCTTCAATTGTTTTTGTAGGTAGCACTAACTCTTTAGTTTTACTCTGTGTTCATATTGGAAGTGGTTTAGCTAGCCACTTCTTAATGAAGAATTCATGGGGAGGGTCTAGTAATTTAGCCATCAATGTCTTGGCTCTCATGAAAAATTTTGGAATTGTCTTCCAAGGACCTAGTCTAAGGTTTTCTAACTCTTCAATAATGTTCTCTGTTGTGTTCCCTTGTTGGAACTATGTCTTAACTGCTTCCTTCATTAAGTCACATGTAGTGAAATGATTATCAGCAAATCGACTAAACCATTTATCTGATAAACCTTTCCAATGCTGCTGGGAAAAGAATTAAAAATGAATCTTCCCTTCCCATTAGACCCCTTGTAAGGAAAAAAATCTTCTGATATGCTCATTTGGGTCTTCTTGTGCTAATCCATTGAAAGATGGGAATTTGACATTTAACCTAGAGAGTAGAGTTTCTAAGTCTACTTGAGCCACCATATTTCTCACTGATGATGTTGATGATAGAGGGCTAGCTGACCTTTGAATAAATTTTCTTCTTGTTGCTTTGCAAGGGACCCTCAAAGCTTGAGACAAGCTTGTGGTCATGAGCTACTCATTCTCTTCTTAGGCTAAGAGAATTCCAAATAGAAGAAAGATTACATCTCAGAGCAGCATTGTCTGTACCCTTGCACTTCTTCTACCCTTTCCAAATATTGCTTCTCCTATGCTCAAGCCTCCTTGTGGTCCCACCGTGGGTGCCAATATTTTGTTGGGGGATTCTTTTGTGAAAAGGGACATGAGTATTTGTAGGACAAGGAAGAAGAAGAAAAATAAGTGAAACACAGACACAAGAAGCTTCTATATATTAATTACCAGTAGGAAAATACAATGATAATGCATAAAACAAGACCAAGTGTTCTTTGTGCAAAGTGCTTAATCCCAAAGAATACACACACACACACAAGGTTACAGATACCCAAAGTTCCTTATGCCCCCAACCTTCTTTAACCTCCACCCTCTCTAAGAGCTTGCCCTTGTGCACACCTTGCACTCAAGATTCCAATAGGGTAGGAGGGAGGGACACCTTCTGTCGATGTGCACACCTCTTCCATGGTACATTTTACCACCTTGATTTCCTTGCTTACTAGTTCTCTGCACTCCTTCTTTGCACACTAGATCACACTTCTTGCAGACTTTGTCTCACACTTGCTTCTTTGTGTCGCACTCTCTAGTTCAATGTCTCTTGCTCTTCTTACCTAGTGTAGACTATGCTCTACTTGCTTAGTCTAATCCAAGAATAATGCTCATGCCTTGTGTGTCGATACACTTATGTACACTGCTCCTAACTAATAGAGTATTGTAGAGGAGGTACTGGGGTATCCACTTTTATAGAAAACAAACACTTCCAGTACGTCGCCTACTCAAGGGGGGTTCTCTTTAGGGAAGTATACCCTTTAACATTTCTGTGAGCAGGTAGATAACACGGATTGCACAGAGTAGTGAATGCTTCAGAAAATATGAACAATATATGACCAAGGAAGACCATAATTTTTTTGATCCGAATCAGATGATTACAAAGTTGGGCAGAGAACTCAGAACAATACAAATGGTAGTATTTATCAAGAGAATAGAGATTAATCAACACACTGACTCACAGGAAAAATAACACCAAGCTACTCTCTTACATTATAGTGCTCATAGCCCTTCACTGTGAAGCCTACCCTTTGTATACATGACAGAGTAGCTCCCACAGTAGACTTGAAACCACCAAGTGCAAGAGAGGTCTTCTACACGTATACGCGGACCACTGTATCTCTGAAACTTGTACATGTACTCCTGTGTGTGTCGTCGTAACCCAAATGAGCACAAATCCTTTGATTTTATAGGCCCCAATAGGCCAAGAGAGCCTTGCCGAATCTTCACGTCCACTGATCCCGCGCCGTTTAACCCCCCAAAATTGGAGGGGTAGGTCAATTATTCCCTTGGTTTGAATTGGATCCAAAAAAATAGGTAGTCGTCGTGAATGGTTGGCGGCAACATTTGTTCATCCACTTTTGCTTTTAACAATTCACTTTTACCCTTTCACTTGCCATCTGAGATTCCCATTTTGTGTTGTTTTGTTACTTCGTCACCGATTTTCCCGATTGGTCCAACTATTTATCCAGTCATGATATTTATGTAGTGGTTCACTCATGTGAAACTTCATATTAACACGAAGCAAAAAGTCATCAAAGAGGCCATCTTCTAAATCAGTTCCAGCACTAGCATTAACTGTATACAATGGCTTCGAATGCTCTTTCTCCACCTGTGGCATATGTCTCTTAGATTCCTCTTCCAGATCCTGCTTCGCATCCCTCACCATCTGGAGTGTTTTAGGGGCCTTGGTGTGTGTGAATGAGGGTGGGGGTGAGTAGTGAGAGGTGGGGGTGAGTGGTGGGAGGTGGGGTGAGTGGTCAGGGCGGGGGAGAGTAGTGGGAGGTGGGGGTGAGTGGAGGGGGAGGGAGTGCGTGGAGGGGAGTGGGAGGGGCGCAAGGAGGGAGTGAGGAGGGGAGGGGGAGGGGCGCATGGAGGGAGTGAGTGGAGGGGGCTTGCGGGTGTGTGAGGAGGGGGGAGGTGGTGGGAGGTGAGGGGGCTTGAGGGAGCTTGCGGGGGTGTGAGGAGGGGGGAGGTGGTGGGAGGTGAGGGGGCTTGCGGGGGTGTGAGGAGGGGGGAGGTGGTGGGATGTGAGGGGGCTTGAGTGGAGGGGGTGAGGGCGGGGGTGAGTGGAGGGGGAGGGAGTGCGTGGAGGGGAGTGGGAGGGGCGCATGGAGGGAGTGAGGAGGGGAGGGGGAGGGGGTGAGGGAGTGAGTGGAGGGGGCTTGAGTGGAGGGGGTGAGGGAGTGAGTGGAGGGGGCTTGCGGGTGTGTGAGGAGGGGGGAGGTGGTGGGAGGTGAGGGGGCTTGTGGGGGTGTGAGGAGGGGGAAGGTGGTGGGAGGTGAGGGGATGTGAGGGGGCTTGCGGGGGTGTGAGGAGGGGGGAGGTGGTGGGAGGTGAGGGGGCTTGCGGGGGTGTGAGGAGGGGGGAGGTGGTGGGATGTGAGGGGGCTTGCGGAGGTGAGTGGTGAGGGCGGGGGTGAGTGGAGGGGGAGGGAGTGCGTGGAGGGGAGTGGGAGGGGCGCATGGAGGGAGTGAGGAGGGGAGGGGGAGGGGCGCATGGAGGGAGTGAGTGGAGGGGGCTTGCGGGTGTGTGAGGAGGGGGGAGGTGGTGGGAGGTGAGGGGGCTTGTGGGGGTGTGAGGAGGGGGAAGGTGGTGGGAGGTGAGGGGATGTGAGGGGGCTTGCGGGGGTGTGAGGAGGGGGGAGGTGGTGGGAGGTGAGGGGGCTTGCGGGGGTGTGAGGAGGGGGGAGGTGGTGGGATGTGAGGGGGCTTGCGGAGGTGAGTGGTGAGGGCGGGGGTGAGTGGAGGGGGAGGGAGTGCGTGGAGGGGAGTGGGAGGGGCGCATGGAGGGAGTGAGGAGGGGAGGGGGAGGGGCGCATGGAGGGAGTGAGTGGAGGGGGCTTGCGGGTGTGTGAGGAGGGGGGAGGTGGTGGGAGGTGAGGGGATGTGAGGGGGCTTGCGGGGGTGTGAGGAGGGGGGATGTGGTGGGAGGTGAGGGGGCTTGCGGGGGTGTGAGGAGGGGGGAGGTGGTGGGAGGTGCGGGGGCTTGTGGGGGTGTGAGGAGGGGGGAGGTGGTGGGATGTGAGGGGGCTTGCGGAGGTGAGTGGTGAGGGCGGGGGTGAGTGGAGGGGGAGGGAGTGCGTGGAGGGGAGTGGGAGGGGCGCATGGAGGGAGTGAGTGGAGGGGCCTTGCGGGTGTGTGAGGAGAGGGGAGGTGGTGGGAGGTGAGGGGATGTGAGGGGGCTTGCGGGGGTGTGAGGAGGGGGGAGGTGGTGGGAGGTGAGGGGGCTTGCGGGGCTGTGAGGAGGGGGGAGTTGGTGGGATGTGAGGGGGCTTGCGGAGGTGAGTGGTGAGGGCGGGGGTGAGTGGAGGGGGAGGGAGTGCGTGGAGGGGAGTGGGAGGGGCGCATGGAGGGAGTGAGGAGGGGAGGGGGAGGGGCGCATGGAGGGAGTGAGTGGAGGGGGCTTGCGGGTGTGTGAGGAGGGGGGAGGTGGTGGGAGGTGAGGGGATGTGAGGGGGCTTGCGGGGGTGTGAGGAGGGGGGAGGTGGTGGGAGGTGAGGGGATGTGAGGGGGCTTGCGGGGGTGTGAGGAGGGGGGAGGTGGTGGGAGGTGAGGGGGCTTGCGGGGGTGTGAGGAGGGGGAGAGAGAGAAAAAGGAAAGAGACCGAGAGGGGGAAAGAGAGAGGGAGAGTAGAAAAAAGAGAGTGAGGGATGAGAGAGAAATAGAGAGAGAAGATAACAAATCAGCTGAGGAAGTAATGAAATGAAAGCAACATATGCCCGAAACATAAGCATGTCCAAGAAATGGAACGGCCATTCCCCGAAGCTGCAGCCCAAGCATCTGACAGCCCAAGGCATCTACTACAGACCCCCACATCAAGCTTTTGCACCGTCCCCGGTGCAATTTCTCTCTTATTAATGAGATCTAGTTATTCTGCAATTACTGAAAGAAACATGCTATGTACAAGGGATAGAATGCTTCCACTTTGTCCTAGTTTCGATACTTCTTCACCCTGGAGATGTTGACGAGGGGCATCCTTTTACCCTGCAGATCTTCTAGATGCACTGCACCATGTGGCAATACCTTGATAACCTTATATGGTCCTGACCATTTGGGGGCCAATTTAGTTGAAATTGCCGGGACTTGATGCACTAAAACCATGGACCCTTCTTGAACTTCATTCGATCTCAGATACCTGTCATGTAATTTCTTGCGCTCTTCTTGTGTTTCTAGAAGTTTCTGCATTGCCCCTTCTCTGTATTCTTCTAATGCCACCAATCTCTGAATGGGGGGTTCAATTCCAATGGTTTTGATTTCTAGTTCCTTTCTGAATATGAACTCAAATGGTGCCAATGCTTCTTTCCCATATACTAACCGAAATGGAGTTTCGCCTGTAGTTCCCCTCTTTGAGGTTCTGAAAGCCCAAATTGCACCGATCAGTGCTAGCGGCCAGGAGCTTTGATGATCAAAAGCTAATTTGCGAAGTAATCCAATCAAGATCTTATTGGAACTCTCTGCTTGGCCATTTGCCCTTGGGTAATAGGCACAAGATTTTTTATGGAAGATTTTGTACTTGTCAAATATAAACTGGAGCAATTGATTTACAAAATGGGTGCCCCTATCACTAGTAATTTCCAGTGGGCAACCAAATCTTGAGAAAATCCATTTATACATAAATTTAGCTACTGTTAAAGCCGTGCAGTCTACAGTAGCTTTAGCCTCTATCCATTTAGTGGCATAGCATGTGGCCATCAAAATATACTTTTTACCTCCAGGTTGCCCAGTTGGGCTAATTGGCCCTATGAAATCAAGACCCCATCGTTCAAATGGAAGCCATCCAGTCGATATGACTAATGGTTGGAAATTCAATCTGGTTGGCGCGGGAGCACACCTCTGGCAGATGTGGCACTCTTTAGAAAACTTGATTGCATCCTTGAAAATATGAGGCCACCATAAACCTTTGTGGATGATTCTATGAGCCAATTCTTCCCCCCTTAGATGTCCTTCACTGTGTGCAGCCTCCAGCAGAAGATTTACCTCCTCTGGATAGACACACCTTCTCAGTATATCATCTTGACAGTATTTATATAAATTTCCATTTATAAGAGAATATGCTTTGGTTTTCAGGAGCAATCTTCTCTTTTCTACAGGTGTCAAGTGTTTTGGGATCTTTCCAGTAGTCAGAACATGGAGAATTTCATCATACCAACCAGTCCGAACTGCTACTAGAAAAAGATTGCTATCCACCAATTCATCATTAATACCTGTTGCTTGTTCACTGAGAGCAGTTCTTGATACCTGATCCGCCATATAATGCTCTTTCCCTGGCTTAATATGAATATCGAAATCAAATTCTTGAAATAACAATAACCATCGCCAAACCCTTCCAGCTACTTTGGGCTTGTTAATCAGGTACTTCAAAGGTTGATGATCAGTTATGACAATAAAATGCACACCTAAGAGGTAATGCCGGAATTTTTGAAGAGCGAACACGATAGCCAAACCTTCCCTTTCAGTAGTGCTGTAGTTCCTCTCTGCTTTGGTAAGCAATCTGCTAGCATAAACGATAGGTTGGTCGATCTTCTGTGATGATGGTTGAGCCAAGACTGCTCCAACTGCATGAAGACTGGCATCTGTATGTACATGGAACTCTAATGACCAGTTAGGAACAGTTAAAAGAGGAGCAGTACATAGCCTCAATTTTAATTCGCAAAATGCTTTCTCAGCTTCAGGAGTCCATGAGAAAGGGACATTCTTACTTGTAAGCCTGGACAAAGGCTTAGCTATTTCTGAATACATTCTGATAAATCGTCTATGATATCCTGCATGGCCTAAAAAGCTTTGTACCTCCTTTGGAGTTCGAGGAATCGGCATGGAGAGAATAGCAGTGATCTTTGCCGGATCAACAGTTATCCCTTCTACTGAGACTATGTGGCCAAGAAGAGTACCTTTAGTGACCAAAAAATGACATTTGGCGGGATTTAACTTCAGACCTGTTTTGAGACACTGTTCAAAGATTTCTTCCAGATTTCCCAGGTGATTATGGAAATCTTGAACTATTGCTCTCTTATCTGTTCCTGAAAATACTGAGAAATCATCCATAAAAATGCACAAAAATGAGGTTAGCCATTTTCCCAGTATGAGATACATTGATCTATTAAAGGATGCTGGCGCATTTTTTAAGCCAAAAGCCATACGGGTATAAACATATTTGCCCCATGGAGTAACAAAAGCCGTCTTGTCTCTATCTTCAGGATGAATGGCTATCTGATTGTAGCCACTGAACCCATCAAGAAAACTATATAGAGAGTGTCCAGCTACTTCTTCAAGCACCTGCTCTGTGAATGGCTGAGGAAAACCATCCTGAATAGTTACCTTATTCAAGGCACAGAAATCAACACATACCCTTATTTTGCCGTTTTTCTTTGGTACAATGACCATGGAAGAAAGCCACCGTGAGTGTTCTACAGGAACAATAATACCCGCCTCTTCCAATTTTGTGATTTCTAGCTTTACTGCCTCTGCATACTTTGGATTGAGTCGGTAAGGTCTACTTCTTGCAGCTGAAGCTCCTTCCACTAAGGGTATCCGGTGTAATCCAAGCTCCTCAGGTATCCCTGATAAGTCTTTATAGGACCATGCAAAGACACTTTTATAGGTAAAAAGTAGGGAAGTTACCTTCTCCAGTAAAGACGGATAGTGCCATAACCAAGCAGCCAAGTGAACCATCTGAGGATTCTCTTCATCTCCAAGATTTACTTCTTGAACAAACTTTTCAGAATTGGACTCACTTGAAAGTTCATCTCCACCGTATGCAGGAGCAGAGTTCAATTTATGATCCACAATCTGTTCCTTGATCCATCCTAAGGGTATATTTGAGAATGGAAGTTCTTGAAGGTCACAATTATCTTCCCCAGATGCAGGCACAACTTTGTCTCTTTTTGGTCCTGTAAGCATAAAATCATCTGATTCCTCTTGTTTACCTGCCTTCTCTTTACATACCATCGTAGTGGCGCTGAGTGTTGAATTTTGATTATCAATCTCAATTAGAGGTTTCTGTTCTTCAGGAGGTGCCTGCAAAAGATAAACTCGTCTTCCTTGCTTACTCTTTTCTATATTGTTTAAGTGAAAAACATCAGTTGTTTCCTCTTCCCGACCACCTTGTGTTGCTTCAGCAACATCCTCATTTACCTCACATATCTCTACTGTGCAGCATTCTGCACTTCCCATCATCCAATTTAATAGAGCATCATCTTCTGAAGGCATTACCTGAGTTTCCATTGTATATCCAGTAGCCTTGTTGATGTCTGATCCTTCTTCCAAATGTATCTGTAATTGATTGTTAGTACATGTGGAAATCCATAACTTGTTCTTTCCCCAATCCTGTAGAGCCTTTGCTTGCCTTAACCAAGGCCTTCCCAAGAGTAGAGGGTATGAGGTCTCTTGTGGCAGGGCTATAACGACAAAGTCTAAAACAAAATGACAACCCTGCACTATCATAAGTACCTTTTCGACAATGCCTAGTGGTGCAACCCGACGTTGATCTGCTAATGTGACTGTGAAGGGTGCTGGCTTTGTGGGATTGAGCCTTAGTTTCTTCATAGTGAAATAAGGCATCAAGTTGATGCCGGAACCTCCATCTATAATAACACGTGTGAGAGCTTCCTCTTTGATAAAAACAGTTAATCTTGAGCTCTGATAATCAGCCAGGGGTGCAGGAGGAAAGCCCACCATAAAACCATCTATGCTAGGAGGTGGGCACAAGCATGCAGAATGTATAATTTTCAACAGATCACTTCTTACTTTAGTATCTATCTTTATGAGTTGATACAGGCTAATCTTATGATGAATACCTTTCAAAATTTCTTCAATGTCCACTTCTTGCTTGCCTTCAGAAGTACTTGTTGGTTGATCTTTTAGCAAAGTAGTCGCCCTTTCATAAGCTTCTTCCATTTCTTCTTGGTCCTTCCATCCCACCCTCTTCTCTACAACTCTATCTTTGAGTCCTTGTTGTTCCTCCTTTTGGGCTACTGCCGCTTGCTTGGCTCTGGTCATCATTGGCATGGATGAAGATGAAACAACATAAGATTGAGTGGTCATACCTTCTACAGGTGGGGAGACTGCAATCATGTGAATTGGAGCCGGACGACCTCTTGGGCAATCTCTGGTGTAGTGATCCTTAGCATCTGGACAGTGCTAACAAGGGGGTGCATCCTCTGGAAGAGAACACCTGTTCTGCATATGGCCATACTCCCCACAACGGTAACACATTAGGGGCCTATTGTATCTAGGCCGAGTTGGGCGGGTCTCTTCTCTATTAGGTGCATTAGAAGTGCTAGCATAATATGAATCTACACCTTGATGGTTACCTCGCTGTTGTGTCCCCTTAAGGTAGTAGCAGTCTCTTGCTTCATGACCCTCTTTGCCACAGAACTGACAACTGACTCTGTTAGGACAATTTACATTGGAATGTCCATTATTACTACATATTGTACACCAAACCTGTCTTCGTATGTCCTGGGTAGTCCGCAAGTCTTCAAGCTCACGCCTAAGTTGAGACACTTCATCCACATTATGGGTTGAGGGTGGCGGTATGACCTTCTCTTCTTGGCGACTTGGCTGCATCCTTAAGGCTTCCAACTCCTTCCTGAGTTGCCCGATCGGATCCAAATCGGATGCATAATTTGGTTGAGACTCCACTTCAAAATGTATTCTAGCCTCCTCAATGCGTGATGCAGTTGCAACAAAATCATCAAGTGTTGCATCCAGTCTGAGGGATTCCCGAAGCTTTTGTTGAGATGACTTAGGCAGAGCCTTCTCAATCCATTTTTTGACTAAAAAATCACCTGGAGCATGAGGCAAACGAGAAACAAGTGCTTTAGTTCTAGTGTGCAATTCATGGAAGGATTCACCTGCTCGTAATTTTAGGTTCTCTAGCTGATCTAGAGCTCGTTCTGAGGAGTCGCTTGGTCGAAATGTCTGCGAGAATGCCGCTTTTAGTGCCTCCCACGTAGTGAAGTGCCCATCTGCATACTGGCTATACCATTTGTCTGCAAGGCCTTCCAATGTAGATGGAAAGAGCACCAACATTGCATCCTCCCGGTTCTGCAATCCTCTTCCGCGGCATAACGAGACGAATCTCCTCACGTGGTCATCTGCATCTTCATAAGCCAATCCTTTAAATGTAGGAAACTTGATGTTCAACCTAGAGAGTAAATGGGAAAGATCCTCCATTGGTGCCGGCGCCTCTTCTGAAGTATCAGAGGAAAAATCTAAGGTTCTCCTATGTCTCTCTTTTGATAATGGTGTTACTCCCAAATCAATGGATAGACTCAGGGATGGTGGAGGAGAGGTAGGCTCACTGGTTGTGGTTATTTCTAACTTGTTAAGACGCTTCCGTTCACGATGAGACTCCTTATCCGCCCGCGTATGGGTCATGTACCTACTCGCAAATACAATAGGGCGAAAATCCTCTCACAGAAATGCAAATGTCCCACCGGGCGTGCCAAACTGTAGAGGAGGTACTGGGGTATCCACTTTTATAGAAAACAAACACTTCCAGTACGTCGCCTACTCAAGGGGGGTTCTCTTTAGGGAAGTATACCCTTTAACATTTCTGTGAGCACGTAGATAACACGGATTGCACAGAGTAGTGAATGCTTCAGAAAATATGAACAATATATGACCAAGGAAGACCATACATTTTTTTGATCCGAATCAGATGATTACAAAGTTGGGCAGAGAACTCAGAACAATACAAATGGTAGTATTTCTCAAGAGAATAGAGATTAATCAACACACTGACTCACAGAAAAAATAACCCCAAGCTACTCTCTTACATTATAGTGCTCATAGCCCTTCACTGTGAAGCCTACCCTCTGTATACATGACAGAGTAGCTCCCACAGTAGACTTGAAACCACCAAGTGCAAGAGAGGTCTTCTACACGTATACGCGGACCACTGTATCTCTGAAACTTGTACATGTACTCCTGTGTGTGTCGTCGTAACCCAAATGAGCACAAATCCTTTGATTTTATAGGCCCCAATAGGCCAAGAGAGCCTTGCCGAATCTTCACGTCCACTGATCCCGCGCCGGTTAACCCCCCAAAATTGGAGGGGTAGGTCAATTATTCCCTTGGTTTGAATTGGATCCAAAAAAATAGGTAGTCGTCGTGAATGGTTGGCGGCAACATTTGTTCATCCACTTTTGCTTTTAACAATTCACTTTTACCCTTTCACTTGCCATCTGAGATTCCCATTTTGTGTTGTTTTGTTACTTCGTCACCGATTTTCCCGATTGGTCCAACTATTTATCCAGTCATGATATTTATGTAGTGGTTCACTCATGTGAAACTTCATATTAACAGGAAGCAAAAAGTCATCAAAGAGGCCATCTTCTAAATCAGTTCCAGCACTAGCATTAACTGTATACAATGGCTTCGAATGCTCTTTCTCCACCTGTGGCATATGTCTCTTAGATTCCTCTTCCGGATCCTGCTTCGCATCCCTCACCATCTGGAGTGTTTTAGGGGCCTTGGTGTGTGTGAATGAGGGTGGGGGTGAGTAGTGAGAGGTGGGGGTGAGTGGTGGGAGGTGGGGTGAGTGGTCAGGGCGGGGGAGAGTAGTGGGAGGTGGGGGTGAGTGGAGGGGGAGGGAGTGCCTGGAGGGGAGTGGGAGGGGCGCAAGGAGGGAGTGAGGAGGGGAGGGGGAGGGGCGCATGGAGGGAGTGAGTGGAGGGGGCTTGCGGGTGTGTGAGGAGGGGGGAGGTGGTGGGAGGTGAGGGGGCTTGAGGGGGCTTGCAGGGGTGTGAGGAGGGGGGAGGTGGTGGGAGGTGAGGGGGCTTGCGGGGGTGTGAGGAGGGGGGAGGTGGTGGGATGTGAGGGGGCTTGCGGAGGTGAGTGGTGAGGGCGGGGGTGAGTGGAGGGGGAGGGAGTGCGTGGAGGGGAGTGGGAGGGGCGCATGGAGGGAGTGAGGAGGGGAGGGGGAGGGGCGCATGGAGGGAGTGAGTGGAGGGGGCTTGCGGGTGTGTGAGGAGGGGGGAGGTGGTGGGAGGTGAGGGGGCTTGTGGGGGTGTGAGGAGGGGGAAGGTGGTGGGAGGTGAGGGGATGTGAGGGGGCTTGCGGGGGTGTGAGGAGGGGGGAGGTGGTGGGAGGTGAGGGGGCTTGCTGGGGTGTGAGGAGGGGGGAGGTGGTGGGATGTGAGGGGGCTTGCGGAGGTGAGTGGTGAGGGCGGGGGTGAGTGGAGGGGGAGGGAGTGCGTGGAGGGGAGTGGGAGGGGCGCATGGAGGGAGTGAGGAGGGGAGGGGGAGGGGCGCATGGAGGGAGTGAGTGGAGGGGGCTTGCGGGTGTGTGAGGAGGGGGGAGGTGGTGGGAGGTGAGGGGGCTTGTGGGGGTGTGAGGAGGGGGAAGGTGGTGGGAGGTGAGGGGATGTGAGGGGGCTTGCGGGGGTGTGAGGAGGGGGGAGGTGGTGGGAGGTGAGGGGGCTTGCGGGGGTGTGAGGAGGGGGGAGGTGGTGGGATGTGAGGGGGCTTGCGGAGGTGAGTGGTGAGGGCGGGGGTGAGTGGAGGGGAAGGGAGTGCGTGGAGGGGAGTGGGAGGGGCGCATGGAGGGAGTGAGGAGGGGAGGGGGAGGGGCGCATGGAGGGAGTGAGTGGAGGGGGCTTGCGGGTGTGTGAGGAGGGGGGAGGTGGTGGGAGGTGAGGGGATGTGAGGGGGCTTGCGGGAGTGTGAGGAGGGGGGAGGTGGTGGGAGGTGAGGGCATGTGAGGGGGCTTGCGGGGGTGTGAGGAGGGGGGAGGTGGTGGGAGGTGAGGGGGCTTGCGGGGGTGTGAGGAGGGGGGAGGTGGTGGGAGGTGCGGGGGCTTGTGGGGGTGTGAGGAGGGGGGAGGTGGTGGGATGTGAGGGGGCTTGCGGAGGTGAGTGGTGAGGGCGGGGGTGAGTGGAGGGGGAGGGAGTGCGTGGAGGGGAGTGGGAGGGGCGCATGGAGGGAGTGAGTGGAGGGGGCTTGCGGGTGTGTGAGGAGGGGGGAGGTGGTGGGAGGTGAGGGGATGTGAGGGGGCTTGCGGGGGTGTGAGGAGGGGGGAGGTGGTGGGAGGTGAGGGGGCTTGCGGGGGTGTGAGGAGGGGGGAGGTGGTGGGATGTGAGGGGGCTTGCGGAGGGAGTGGTGAGGGCGGGGGTGAGTGGAGGGGGAGGGAGTGCGTGGAGGGGAGTGGGAGGGGCGCATGGAGGGAGTGAGGAGGGGAGGGGGAGGGGCGCATGGAGGGAGTGAGTGGAGGGGGCTTGCGGGTGTGTGAGGAGGGGGGAGGTGGTGGGAGGTGAGGGGATGTGAGGGGGCTTGCGGGGGTGTGAGGAGGGGGGAGGTGGTGGGAGGTGAGGGGATATAAAATTTTCAATGGGGGGCATACATACACTTTTGGATATCGCTCCCTCTTCACATGCCTTCACTTTTGCCTTAATTTCTTCAATATGTGTACTTAGGGGAGGGTTCACCTGAACCTTTCAAACACTTTAAAACCCTTGAAACCTTACAAAAAGAGACTCTCCAACCTGTATCAACTTTCTGCAAAACCATAACCATTGTGAATAAATTGTTTCTACACTACCTATGCACCTTGTTCCCAAAAATTGTGCACCACGTGTGCAACACTTGCACATTTGCACCATTTGTGCAGTGCTTGCAATGACATCACTTTGACCTAAGACCAATTTTGCAATTGATAACTTTGACTTTGACCACATTGATTTTGATCATTTTGGCTTTGACCAACTTGACTTTCACTACTTTGACTTTGATTGGCTCAACAATCATGTAGAAGAACCCGGAGTCCAAGCAGGTATTTCGCAAATGGAGGCGTTATAGTAGAGGTTGGGAAAAGGGAGGTAAATACATGCAAGGCGTACCTCCCCCATGGGATTATCTAGAGCAAGGATCGGCATGTTAGAGGAGGTGTTTTTCTAAACCAGTTGGCACCATCTCTAATACCAGTGTTGGATTTGCACCCAAACTCTCTGTTGGATTTTTCCATGGAGACTTGTACTAGGATGAACACACACACATGGATGTCTTTGTTACCTCCCGACCATACTTGAACATGCTTATCGATGCATGAGAGTCCTTTGACTCACTCTTCTCTTCTACCACCATATGAAGAAAATCTCCTCAATTACGCCAAGTGGCACTGATCCACGCCACCCACCTAAGGGGTGGTTCACATGCATTAGCCCTACTATCTGACAATGGTACTTGTTCTTTGAGTGATTTGCCTCAAAAGGCAAAATTTTCCATTGGCATTAATGGGTATATAAATTGAAATGTAAATGTCATGGAATAGCTAATAGGTATAGTGCTTCTTCTACCACCAGATAAGGAAAATCTCCTTAATTACACCAAGTGGCACTCCATGCCACCCAAACTAAGGGGTGGTTCACACACATTATCCATACTATCTGACAATGGTACTTGTTCCTTAATTGATTTGCCTAAAAAGGCAAAAAATTCCATTGGCACTAATGGGTATATAAATTGAAATGTAAGCGTCATGGAATAGCTAATACGTATAGGGCTATTTTTTAGAGACTTGCAAGATGATAGCATCCACCAAGTGAGTTCAACTTCATGTATCCATCCCTCCGACTCGACCCATATGTTCATACCACTAGGCCAAATAGGTCCATATCATAGGACTCCTCCAAATTTCCCTCCAAGTGTCCCTCATGTGGACATTTTCCCAAGGTAAGTCACATGCATTCTAACTCAATTGAGGCCTTCCCTTCAAGTACATATCAAGGTGGCACTTGGGAGAAGCTTCGTTGAAGGCTAAGGTTTTCATACCTTAAGATAATTAATCTTAAACTGAAAAATCATTCAATCGAGGCTTTAATTGAGTAAATAAACCAAGGTTTCACACTCGAGTTAAAACCAAGAGTTGAATGCAAATATCCAAGGGTCTAATCCAAATAAATAAATCAAGGGTAGTGAAGGATTAATACCAGTATCAAATGGTCTAGCTTAAGGGTTGTACAAGATTCTTATCTCCTTAGAACATTTTCCTCCTTGAAAATGTGTAGCGGTATATCTATCTGGAGTATTCCCTTCCGGAACATGATCAATCTCGTCAATCATTATCTTACTCTCAAAGAATCACTACATGTTCTAAACTTAAGCTTGAATATTGATGGAAGTTACTCATCTATAAGTGGCACTTTCTTCTTTCGCATCCTTCTATTTAACCAAGAATTATCTATATAAATGATTTCTTGTCTTTTTATCTCAAGTGCATAATATTTTGTCTAACTCATTAGGGATGATTTTTAGTGAGATAGGTTGAACTATTGTAAACAAGGACACAAGATTATCTTCTTTAGCTCGTTTTCTTTTTGTTGGAGTTAGACGTCTACGGAAGCACACGAACAACACAAGGAAGAAGAAGAATCTTGGAGCACAACACAAAATACTGAATGTATTACTAGAGAATGTACAAAGATAAGTAGCCCATTAGGGCAATAGGCGTATATACAAGCCAGGGGAAAAAATCTCCTAAAGAGGGAAAAAAAGTGCCCCGGCGGTCCTAGAGTGTTCACACACATCACTACCTAAATATAACAACAAATCCCCCCTGGTATTGATGCGATGAAAAAGTAGCTGGCACTCATGTATAAGGAAGTGCCAAGCTATGTGGAAATCACTCCACAAAAGGTAGTAAGCCCAAAGCTTTGCAAAAAGCTTCAAACTTCTCACTAGGCAGAGCCTTCATGAAAAGGTCTGCAATGTTCTCGTGCATGGGCACATATGCCAAGCGGATCTCCCCAGCAGAGAACCTCTCCCTAACATAATGATAATGCACCTCAATGTCCTTAGTGTGAGCATGGAACACAGGGTTCCTCGCAACTGCCAATGTGCTCTGAATGTCAGTGAAGATGGTCGTGGCAGAAGATTGATCAACACCCAAATTAGCCATAAGGCATCTGAGCCACACACACTCAACAATAGCTGTGAAAGCTTCCCTATACTCAGCCTCACAACTGGAAGTGGCCATAGTAGGCTGCTTCTTGCTCAACCAAGATATACATGAGCTACCAAGCATGAAGCAAAAGCCACTAGTGGACACGCGAGTGTCATAGCAACCAGCCCAGACTAAGTCAGAAAAAGCATGCAAATCTGGTGGTAGTGATCCCCCCTTGGGATAAAACAACCCAAGTAGCCAAGTACCACTCAAGTAGCGAAAGATGCGCTTAACCGCCTGCCAATGCTTGACACCTAGGCAATGCATAAACCTACTCATCTATGAGACAACAAACTTAATATCTGGCCTAGTAATGCATAAGTAAATCCGGCATCCAACAGCCTACTGATAGAGGACAGCATCAAATGCATCTCCAGCATCATCAAGACTCAATCGTAAACCATTCTCCATAGGACTGGCAATAGGCTTAGAGTCTTCAAGGCCAAAACGATGCAATAATGTGTCAATATATTTCGTTTGACACAAAGCCATTCCACCATCAACTTGCATAAATTGAATGCCCAAATAGTGATGCAAATGCCCCAAATCAGACATCTCAAATGAGGCATGCAAATTAGCCTTAAAATCAGCAATATGCTTCTCAATAGGACCAATGAGCAGCATGTCGTCAACATAGACAACAATGATCAGAAGCACATCATTAGCATGCTTAACATATAAGGTGCTTTCAGTTGGACTGTTCTCAAAACCATGTGCAATCAGATAGGCATGTATCTTCTCATACCAAGCACGTGATGCTTGCTTTAAACCATGTAACGCCTTCTTTAACCTGCACACCTAGTTTTCATGCCCTTTGTGCACAAAGCCATGGCGCTGAAAACACACACTTCTTCATGCAAGTCACCATTCAAAAATGCAATTTTAATGTCCAAATGATGTACATTCCAACCATGATGGGTTGCAAGTGCACAAATGCTCCGAACAGTAGTCATACGACATGTAGGTGCAAAGGTCTCATCAAAATCAATGCCTCTTTCCTGCGCATAACCCTTTGCAACAAGCCTAGCCTTATACCTGTCAACTGTACCATCAGTTTTACGCTTCAGCTTGTATACCCACTTAGTGCCAATGGCCTTCTTGCCAGGAGGCAAGTCACATAAAGAGTACCATTCTTCATTATTGCATCGTATTCAGATTGCATAGCAACCATCCAATTTTCTGAATTTTGTGCTTCATCAAACAAAACACGCTCATTCTCATCACTTCTAGCTCGGGGTGGCAGAGAATGGCAAACTCATTAGAGGAGTGCCGGGGAAAAAGTTCTTTCATAGTTTCCAGCGGAAGGAGTGGTCCATCAACCAATCCTTCCTGAGGGAGATGGAACCCCTTAGCAACCGTGTTTAGTGTAACTACTACCCGGGGGTTTAAGCACGTTAATGGCCAGCAGTGCTCTGTAGCAGGCATGGCGGTGATGGCAGAGATAATCTGTGCATGAAAGCGATGACACTCCACTGAATGCCAAGGCAATTCAGCGAAGGCCAAGAGTCCCCAAGCACGCAAGTACTCACTCACATCCGGAGTGAGACCCACACGGAAGGTTACTATGTTCACAAGAGCTTCCATGGCACACTCAGAGATAAGCAAAAACACAGAGCACACACTAGGCGCAAACACACAAAGACACAATAGTGATTAACACTGAGAAGAACAAGATTAAGTAGGAACACTAAAAAAATCAGGCGGCAAAAAGCCTAATCATAATAGAGTATTGGAAATATACCGACATAATGGCAACATGCATGTATTAACAGATGCAGCGACACAGAGGTGGCTATTAATCATGGTTAGATAAGAAAACGGAAGGATTACGGTCAGTTGGTCAACCGAAACACGGAGAGTAGAAAAGAAAGGCGATGGAAAAGAGTAACAAGCGTAAAAGAGGAAAAATACCGAAGACACCTCGTGAGGTGGTAGACGGCGGATAGTAGGGTCGAAGCTTTGAACCATTAATCACTTTAGGGAGAAGGTGACCAGTTAAGGTGGCTAACCAAAAAGTTGCGAGTCCCACTTGTTCAGCAATCCGGTATGGACCAAACCATCATAGCTTAAATTTTCTGGCGGATCTATTAGACTTAGCGTTATAGAAGAGGACCAATTGGTTTACCGTAAACACAAGAGTTTTGAGGAAACAATCGTGGGTTTTGGCCTATCTCAGCTACACTTCCTACATCACCAGGAAACTCTCCAGATGTTGTTCATCCAAGGACCATAAAGCCTCCAATCGAAAGGGAAAAGATTCTTCCGGTAATAGCTTCTGTTCAAGGGCCACACGCAGACTGGGAACCACCAGTTCCATCGGAGCAATTGCTTCGAATCCATACGCCAACTTAAAAGGAGTTGTTTTGGTCACCACTTTGTATGTGGTACGATAAGCCCATAGTATAGCAAGTAGAAATTGGTCCCATCTCTCTGGGCAATCTAACACCAGTTTCTTCAAGATGTTTAAGAGAGATTTGTTGGTACTCTCAGCAAGTCCATTCGCTCGTGGGTAATAGGGAGAACTGAATTTGTGCACAATCTGGAAGGTTTTAGTAAGCACTTGCATTAAGGTATTGGCAAAGTGTGTACCTTGATCAGTTACTATCTCCACGGGTAACCCATAGCGCGGAAAAATATCCTTCATTAAACATTTAACAACTGCAACCATTGTAGCTGATCGTAGAGACCATGCTTTGGCCCATCTAGTTGCGTAATCTGTGCATGTAAGAATATATCTATTATTGGTGGTTGTCGCCATTGTAATCGGTCCGATAAAATCCAAGCCCCATTTCTGAAAAGGTTCAAGAGGCACAACGGGTTGGAGAGGAAAGTAATGTCTCTGTAATGGCTGACCGGAATGCTGGCACTTGTCGCACTGTTGTACATACTTGGTCATGTCACGATACATAGTGGGCCACCACAAGCCACTCTAGAGAATCTTCCGGTGAGTTAGGTCAACCGAAAAATGTCCTCCGGTTGGAGCAATATGGGCCATGGTAACAACTGAAGAAATTTCATGGGGGGACACAGCTGAGTAGTACTCCTCAGTGGTCCATGTAATATAATTGTCCGACAATCAACCAAAAGCGTCGACTGTACGTGGCTAGTCTTCGTCTAGCAGCTTAAGAAATCATACCAGGCGGACATCCACTAGTCAAGAACAGAAGCAAGGTATCATAGTAAGAAGAGGATACCGGTAATTCCTATTGATCATCCTGTATTGTCTCTGCTGCATAGATGGCTGGTGTTGTATCATCAATTCCCTCCGACGGCTCACCGAAATCCAACCGAGAGAGAAAGTCAGCAAGAGTGTGTGTTGACCCTGGTTGATGAACGACGGAGTAATCAAATTCTTGAAGCAGCATGACCCACCGTGCTAACCGTCCTCCCAAATGTTGTTGTCGCACAAGATACACCAATGCTGCATGATCTTCGTGGAAGGTGAAGCATCTACCCAACAGATAATGTCGAAATTTTTTCACAGAATATACTAAGCCAAGACATTCTCGTTCAGTAACTGAATAGTTATGCTCTATCAGGGCCAATCTGCAACTCGCATAATATACAGGACAAAACCATTTATCCGTCTACATCAACACGCTTCCAATGGCACTATCGGATGCATCCACAAAGACATGAAATGGCAATTCCCAATTAGGTGCTTGTAAAATGGGAGCCTGAGTTAAGAATGATTTCAGTCTATCAAAAGAAAGTTGACACTCTTCGGTCCATTCAAACTGACACGGGCTACTGGTTATCAATCGATTAAGTGGTATTGCCAAATGAGCAAGCCAACGCAGAGCCGCCCATGCCACCAGATTAGGCCCAAAAACTGCATCACATCCTTAGGTGTCTTAGGAGCAGGAGCCCCCAGTACGGCCTTCACTTCATCTGGATCCACCTGAATGCCTTGTTTTGAAATAACATGTCCAAGAAACTTGCCACAGGATACAAAGAATACCGATTTGTTCGAGTTCAAGCACAATCAATATTTCTGACACTTTGAAAAGCAACACCGTAAATGGTACGGGTGCGCCGGCGTATCACCGGATAACGAGAAATCATCGAGATACGCTCTCATAAATGTGGTGAGATAAGGGGAAAGAATTTCTGGCATGCAGTGTTGGAACATACTGGGAGCATTGTGTAGTCCAAACCACATTACGGTACAAGCATAGACACCACAATTTGTAATAAATGCAGTCTTGGGTATATCCTGCTTGACCATTCGGACCTTGATTGTAACCACCGTATCCATCTAGAAAGGAATACATTTCCCTATCGGTCATGTCGTCTAGCATGGTATCCAGGAACGGCAACAGAAATGGATGAGGTACGGTTGCGGCATTGAGCTTTCGGTAGTCCACGCGTATCCGCAACTGCTTGTTTTTCTTCGGAACTATAACAATGGGAGAGATCCATTTTGCATGCTCAATAGGCACAATAAATCTCACCTTCAATAATCGATCAAGTTCAGCTTTAACTTGTGCCGCATAGTTAGGATTCATCCTGTAACTGGGTTGTTTGATGGGTCTTCAGCACCACTTTGTGTTGATAAATCCGTGGGTCCAACCCCTTCATGTCCCTGTAATCCCAGGCAAACACATCACCGAACTCTTGTAGCAGCTGCAACAGATGCTCCTGGAAAGTCCTGGATAGTCCTGCTTTTATTTTTACTGGTCGCGGGTTGGTTTGGTCACCTAAATTGTAGGTGATCAACTGATCTTTTGGTACATAGAATTGCTAGGGTATCTCCAAATCGTCTCCTGACTGAAGTAATTGTTGGAGCATCGTATCATCCTAGGTCTGTTCTGTACTTGACTCATGCTCTCCAGTTAGTGGTATCACTGTACAGGCTACCGGACTCCAATTATCAGCCATCGTTTGTAAATCTACAGTGCCAAGTGCCATCAGATCCTTGTTGGCGGTAAGAAAAGCTTCCTCCTCATCATTAGAGAGACCATCCAACATGTGTACAGGCTCCACTAAATATGGTCGTGCATGTAAGTCACTGGGTTTCATGTCGTCCAATGGGACAACATATTTTCGATGATTATTTTTAAAGACTAATTCATGCGCTGACAAAGGTCATTTTTAAAGGCTCGATTCTGGTAAATCCAGCACAACAAAGGTCATTTTGAAAACAGAATAGGTTCAATTTGCATCCATCCCAGCCGTTTGCAAAGTGCTATTGTTGCAATGTTGACACCAGATCCTCCATCAATTAAGACATGTGATTTTATGGTTTTTGTACCATACCGTAATCAGTGGTACCGTATGGTCCACCGTTGGGTCCAATTCCGATTGGATTGTAGCTGTTGCGAGAGCACTCGAGGGTCCTGGACTCAGCTACTGCTGGAACTCTTGACGCACTCCCGGGATCAAAGCCAATAATTGACCCAAGGGCAAGGTAATTGATGCCTTGGACAACATATCCCACACCGAACCTGTACGGTCTTCGGTGTGGACTTCGGTACTCTGTGAGTCAGATTTCTCCTTTCTACTACGTCCCATGGTATGCTTTGCTGCATCACCGAAATTAGGTCAGGGAATACAGTTTGCTCTTACGTCGCCCACTTGCTTGCTCTTGTCAACACCTTCTATTGTTCACGAATGCCAAGTTCAAAAATCTCTGCAGCTGGCTGTAATTGCTTTCCAGAACGTGTTTGAACCACTGCTGCTTGCATGTCTACTGGTGAGATATACACCATATTTGCCATCGGATGTTGTCGTTCTTTTTTTGTTTTGTCATACTCCACTACATCTTTGCAAAACCTTCGGGTATTCCCAATTTCACCACAAAAATGACATTTATGGGGTGGGGGAGATGTACCTTCTCGTGATGGACCTGCATTCCACTGGGCTTGTCCAAAATTATTTGACCGTCCTCCTTGATAATTCTTGTATCCTTGGTACTAGGTATATCCTCATCTGTGGTGGGACATAATGGTTGGCCGGTTGCCCTTGTTCCTGAATAATGGCATTAACAACTACTCTGTTCTGTACCTTGGCATTGTACGGGCAAGTCTCCATAGGGTGGTGTGTTGTGTGGGAAATGGCACAATACAGTTGAGTCAGTGCGCATGTTGAGCTGTTGTGCCCTGGATTTTTTCATTTGGTACAGTATATCTGTTTCAAAGGATCCTCATTGGATTGTCTGGATGCTTTCAGCCACTCTAGGTCTTCGGTGAATCCACCCACTTTGTTTTCTAATTGTAATGCCATAGCAATTACGGCATTCAAAGTCATTCCACCCATGCACCGTATGATCATAATCTGCTTCAATTGGGGCTTTAATCCATTGATGAACCATTGTGTGATAACATCATCTGGTAAATTAGCATGTGCTCATCGCAACTACCGTAAATGAGTCAGAAATAGCGTGGCATAATCCTGTACAGTTTGGTGTGGTTTCTGCCTATTGTTCTCCAAGTAATCAAAAATTTCGGCGGGGTTCTTCTTTAATCGAAACCGTTGTAGAAAGGCATCCTTCACATCATCATAATGCCGAAAGTGGTTCAAATCATATTCAGTTAGCCATCGTGCAGCTTCATTAACCAAGGTTGACTGGAACACAATAGCTATATGCGCAGGATATGCGGGATAATTCAGAACTACATAATTAATCTCAAAGGTCCGTACATGTGCATCGGGATCATCCCCTAGAAAACCTCCAAATTTTGTGTATGTGACCCCCACTGGTATCGTGCGCGGTGGGATAACCTGTTGCTGTTGATGTTGTGGTTGTGGCTATGGCAGTATTTGTTGTTGTTGTTGTGAGCCACTCATGGTAGTGGCATTGTTGTTGTTACCTGAAAATTGGGGCGGCATATCTTGATATTCTTGAACCTTATGGTCAACCTGCTCACTTTTCGGTCCTAAATTGTCGTTGAACCGATTGCTTAACTCCAAATCTAACAACCCTTCCTCGACTTTAGTGTCGAAATTAGCTAATCGTGCACCGAAAAATGGTGAGCATAGTAAGTGTCCACCAAACAGCATTGCAGTTTCACCGAAAAGCTTTGAATCGCCCCCCGGTAATACCGAACTCTCACCGAAACTCACCCACTTCTCACAGGACTAGGCTACACTGTCACCGGAAACGTGCTCACCGGATAACGTGAACCTGTCACCGAAAGTGACCGAATTCTGACCAGATAATGCGGAACTATCTCCGCACTACACCTCTGTACAACCAGAAATCACTGTACTTTCTTCAGAAGATACTGGACTCACACCGGAACGCATCGGAATCTCGCCGTGTGCTACCAAACTACCACTGAAATTGTTGGTGGTTGGATGTACTGGACCTTCTGCAACTGGACTTAATGGTCCTTTACTTCTACCACCAGGGGGTGTTCCTAATAGGTTCAAAACTACCCAGGGATGTTGATCCCTACGGTATTTGGGGTATGATTCGCCGGAACGTGTTACAGGCATATATCAAAGGATTCTTCCTCAATCTTTAATCTTCGATGCAAACGGCTACTCCATTTCCCACAGACGGCGCCAGTGTTAAACCTTTGCCAGTTTAATCTATTTTCAGTCTTGCGTTCTTGGGATGGTTAGGGGTCTGTAAATAGAGGCCTTGTTTGTATTTTCCCAAATCTACAGATTAAGAATATACTACTTCACTGAATTAATGCACTAGGTCGGATTATCTTCCCAGTACTGTTGTGAATACGTTCTTCAACATACTTCCACACCAAACAGTTAATCGTATAACTTCTTCACTTATCGCATTAATCAATTTACCTAATACTTCATTTAACTTCACTTAATGATTAAACTTAGTCAACAGAATTGACAGAAGACACAATGTTACACAGAGTTTGACAAATAGTGCTTCGCTTCCGGCTCTCGCCCAGACGAACAGTCCGACAACTACACCTTCTACTTCATGTGTCTTCTCTCATTAATCTTTCCCCAAAGGTTACAACTTTGCGCTACGCCTTTACATGATGCGTGTGACTTTTCAGAATATATATTACAAAAGTATAAGTTCCTTTCCGACGGCTTACACTCCTCAAATGATAAGGCATTTGGATTTCCTTTCGTCATCAATCGAAGAGTAGAAGCAAAACTCTGATATGAATCCAGAAGACCATTCAGAACGGTCTGCACAAGTGAGCTATCTGGTATAACCTCATCAGCAAAAATCAATTGTTCCTTCAAGTCCTTGATCTTCGTTAGGAAACTGTCCATAGAATCATCTTCATTCATGTACTCACTCTCCAACTATTTTCGGAGGTAAGCAACACGAGCCTCATTCCTAGCTTGGTACAATGTGGTAAGTGTATCCCAAGCATCCTTAGCTGTTCTACAAGAGCAAATGTGAGGGATAATGGCATGTTTGACAGACAAAGCTATCAATGCATGTACATGGGCATCTCTGCCATCCCAGCAAATCTGCTTTGTAGTAGGTGCATCAGAAACCGCAGCACGAATAGGAATATGCAGAATATCAACATCTTCGACACCTTTTGCATCAACTTCAGTACCTGCAGTTGTAACAGTTGTAGGTGTGATAGGACGTTTTTTGACACCCTGCACAATGTTCCAGAGTCCTTTTGCAACCAACACATGTCGCATCATATAAGCGCATAATGGGTAGTTGGTACCATCCAACTTATCCTCAACAGCCAACATACGGAATACATCACTACTTTCCATCATGGCCAGCGACTAAAATACCTTGATGCAGAAAATTGATTATATCTCAAAAAGTTGAACAGAACTGCCTAGAGGAATTCCACTAGACATGTAGCAAACTTCGAAACGCTTATACTGGTGAACAGAAACTAGTATATACCTTTCGCACAAAAAGATGAAATAGCCTGCACAATCACTGTGATAGTGCATTTGGAGGCCAAAAGAGCTCAAATCGCGATTTCGGCACCACAATGCAAAGCTGTTTTGATCTTGAAAACATGCTGAGTATGCTCACCAAAATTCATGCGATTCTAACACTGCAGTCGGAGGAGTGTCAATGGCGCCCTAGATGAAGCGATGACCTGCTCTGACATCAATTGTTGGAGTTAGACATTTGCGGAAGCACGCGAACAGCACAAGGAAGAAGAAGAATCTTGGAGCACAACACACAACACTGAATGTATTACTAGAGGATGTACAAAGATAAGAAGCCCATTAGGGCAATAGGCTTATATACAAGCTGGGGGAGAAAAACCTCCTAAAGAGGGAAAAAAGTGCCACGGCGGTCCTAGAGTGTTCACATACATCACTACCTAAATATATCAACACTTTTCAATCTAACATGAAATAGTAGATGATGCAAACAATCTTCAAGAAGCTTTAACTCATAATTGAAGTCTAAACCTTTCTAAAAGTTATGAAAGGATAGTAATATCTTGAAGATAGTATACAAAAATGCCATCATTTTATAGTTTTAGATTTCTCTAAAACTTTTGAATAAATGTATTCTTCAACCAAAAAAAAGTTCACCACTTAGGGTTGTTATCTTCTTTAGCACTATCCTAGGATTTTCTCATGTTTTTCTTAGCTACTTTGAGCTTAAAATTCATATCTTCCACAAAATTTTGGACAAATTTTTTGAAAGCCTCCTCCAACTTTATAAGGGCCTCTCCCCCACTTGTACTTGTTTAGAAGCTTGTGGAGCCTACTTCATGCTCTAGGTAAGCTCATTTCTAATCCATGTAAGTTTAGCCATTTCTTGGCCTACTCACTTTGAGTTTCTAGCACTCTTTCATTTTGTGAATACACTCTATTTTTCATTTTGCTTTTGCACATGTACTCTCTACATGGTATTTGAGCTTTAACTGGATTCTTGGTGGTTCATCCTTTAGTGGTGGTGGTACCCACAAAGCATACCATACACACGAGATCAACCATCAAAATGCACCTATCACACAGCACAAGTCCCAAGAGCAGCACATTTAGTAGACAACTTTGTCTTCCTTGAATGGTTGATGAGCCCTAAATATGAAGGTAAGCCTTCTACCCATGTTATCAAATTTATGCACCTCTTTGTTTCAGTTATTGTTGAATATTTGGCACCATATGTGCTTTGAGAAGCTACAAGAATGCACTCAACAGCAAGCAACTGACTCTTTTAATAGGAAGAAGAACTATGCTAATCATTTCTCTGAGCAGCATCTACACACATATAAGCAGGAGCACAGAGAAAGCAACTTGTAGCAAACCTTGGCTACAACCTCTAGCACTATCACCAATAGAGGTATGTCATTTCTCTCTAAGGAAGAACGTGGAGGGGGAAGAGAGAGAGGGGGGGGAGGGGTATAGACTCTCTCCTTTCATTAGGTGCACAAAGTACTCTTACACTAAGGAAGAATGTAGGTAGCTCAAGAATACTTTATTCACTTTGACATCATAGATGATGTCAAACTAATTCCCGTTCGCATTATTTTTAATATTTCCTAGTCATCTCTGGTTCTCAGATTTTTTGACACACCTACAAATATTGGCTTCACACTCAATGGGGCTTACGTATTCTTATTTCTCAAGTGATCCATTAACTTCTATGTTACAATTTTTATTCGGATAAATTCATGGGGTCCTCTACATTTTTTCACACTTGTAAAGGTTAGGCCTTCATATCAATTGGGGTAAAATTGTGGAAGCTCTTCTACTAGGTCATATTCAAATTTATTTAACACTTACTTGTATTATTATTGACCAACGTTACATTGTTGTTGTAACACTAAGGGTCAACTCTTCTACTATGTGCCCACATTAAGTGACCACCTTTGTAATCCATTTCTGGATCTTGCACATTTTACACTAATTTCTACCATCATATTTTCAAAAACAAGCACTCTGTTGCAATTTCCAAAGGGCATTTTTTGACACTACTTGACACCATTTGGCACTAATTTCCCTGTACTTTGTAAACCTCAAGAATATAATAAGAATCTATTTTCTGTGTGTATTTTGGGAGGCTACTATGAGCCCCCAATGGGTGTTTCTAAGTGCATTTTGGGCTACTCTAGGCCCCTCCAAGGTGTCAATGTATCTGAAAGGGGTACTCTAAGCCCCAAGTACCCCATCTCAAAGTGCTGAATCCACTTTGCAAGTGTGGAAATTCACTTTAGAAATTCTATCGTCTTCAAGGACTATAATTTTTACAATTTCAAAGGTGACATCTTCAAATATGTTGTACTTGCCATCATTCCCACCCATGTTCATGGCTAAGGATGATAAGTTGAATGGCACAAACTACAATTTGTGGAAGGGCATGATTATGTCTTACTTATTCAAAAACTATCCAAATAAAGTAGTAGATGCTATAGAACTCAAGCCAGATAATGCTAGTGACTTAGCCGCATGGAACATTTGGAATGTAAAATATAAGAGAACCCTAGGACAACTATTGCTAGCATGTGATGAGTTAACTAAAGGACATATTACTTCTTGAAGACTTCCCATGAGGCTTGGAAAATACTTCAGGATCTTTATGAGGATAAGATTCCTCTAGAACTTATACCTTAGAAGTAGAGTTCCATTACCTCTCCATTAGGCCCCAAGATCCCATCAGCAAGACCCCATCAGGCAGAAAGGTATCAAGAGAAGATATAGCTATTAGGCTACTAAATAAGATTTCTAATTCATATGAAACTTTTGTAACAACACTTTGCAATCAAGTTCAAATGTTAATTTGGGAGGAAGGCCAGAAATGTTTCTCCTCCATGACTCACTAGCTAAGTCTTCAACATCACAAGAAGCATCCATGAAAACTAAAGGTCCCTTCAACAAGGGCAAAATCTCTAGTAATCATGCTAGCAATGCTCAACAAGGCTCTAGAAACTTGTCCAATAAAGTTACATGCAACTATTAAGGAACATTTGGACGTTTAGACAAGTCTGATTATAAGACAAGCAATTTCAAAGCATCTAATTTTAAGAATCAATCTAAGTCGTCTATGCATAGGTCTCATTGTTCAAGTGAAGATCTCTTTATCTCAATAGAGGCCAATTCTCTAATCACTTCATGCTTATCACATAGTGGTTCAACCTCTAACATGTTTAAAGACCTTGAGTCATTTCAAGAGTTAAAGGATCACAAAGGTGAATCTTACTTAGGAAATAACAAGAGCCTTCTAATTGAAGAAATTGTAAAGATTACAAATTACCAAGGAGAATGCAAAGCATTATCAAACACCCTTTTTGTACCAAACATGTTTATGAATATCCTCTTCATCAAAGCAATTATTGATCATCACAAAAAAGTTCTCTTTTCCAACAAATCAGTGAAAGTGATTGATCCTAGCAGCAAGGATATCATAGCCCAAGGTTTCAAGGATAAAGGCTTGTACAAGCTTTCATGCTTTGTCACTAAGGAATCAATTTCCACTCTATGGCACCAACACTATGGAAAAGCATCCTGTTGGAGATAGACGTCTGCGGAAGCACGCGAACAACACAAGGAAGAAGAAGAAGCTTGGAGCACAAACACACAATACTGAATGTATTACTAAAGAATGTACAAATATTAGTAGCCCATTAGGGCAATAGGCATATATACAAGCCGGGGGAAAAAAACCTCCTAAAGAGGGAAAAAAGTTCCCCGGCGGTCCTAGAGTGTTCACACACATCACTACCTAAATATATCAACAAATCCCCCCTGGGAGTGATGCGGTGAACAAGGAGCTGGCACTCATGTATAAGGAAGTGCCAAGCTATGTGGAAATCACTCCACAAAAGGAAGTAAGCCCAAAGCTTTGCGGAAAGCTTCAAACTTCTCCCTAGGTAGAGCCTTCGTGAAAAGGTCTGCAATGTTCTCCTGCGTGGGCACATATGCCAAGCTGATCTCCCCAGCAGAGAACCTCTCCCTGACATAGTGATAATGCACCTCAATGTGCTTAGTGCGAGCATGGAACACAGGGTTCCTCGCAACTGCCAATGCGCTCTCACTGTCAGTGAAGATGGTGGTGGCAGAAGACTGGCCAACACCCAAATCAGCCATAAGGCGTCTGAGCCACACACACTCAACAGTCGCTGTGAAAGTTGCCCTATACTCAGCCTCACAACTGGAAGTGGCCACAATAGGCTGCTTCTTGCTCAACCAAGATATACATGAGCTACCAAGCATGAAGCAAAAACCACTAGTGGACACACGAGTGTCATAGCAACCAGCCCAATCTGAGTTAGAAAAAGCATGCAAATCTGGCGGTAGTGATCCCCCCTTGGGATAAAACAACCCAAGTAGCCGAGTACCACTCAAGTAGCGAAAGATGCGCTTAACCACTTTCCAATGCATGACTCCTGGGCAATGCATAAACCTGCTCATCTATGAGACAGCAAACTGAATATCTGGCCGAGTAATGCATAAGTAAATCAAGCATCCAATAGCCTGTTGATAGATAACAGCATCAAATGCATCTCCAGCATCATGAAGACTCAATCATAAACATGTCTCCATAGGAGTGGTAATAGGCTTACAGTCTTCAAGGCCAAAACGCTGCAATAATGTGTCAATATATTTCGTTTGACACAAAGCCATTCCACCATCAACTTGCATAAACTGAATGCCCAAATAGTGATGCAAATGCCCCAAATCAGACATCTCAAATGAGGCATGCAAATCAGCCTTAAAATCAGCAATATGCTTCTCAATAGGACTAGTGAGCAGCATGTCGTCTACATAGACAACAATGATCAAAAGCACATCATTAGCACGCTTAACATATAAGGTGCTTTCAGTTGGACTGTTCTCAAAACCATGAGCAAATCAGATAGGCATGTATCTTCTCATACCAAGCATGTGGTGCTTGCTTTAAACCATATAATGCCTTCTTTAAAGTGCAAACCTGGTTTTCATGCCCTTTCTGCACAAAGCCACGGGGCTGAAAAACATACACTTCTTCATGCAATTCACCATTCAAAAATGTTGTTTTAATGTCCAACTGATGTACATTCCAACCATGATGGGCTGCAAGTGCACAAATGCTCCGAACAGTAGTCATACGGCATGTAGGTGCAAAGGTCTCATCAAAATCAATGCCTCTTTCCTGTGCATAACCCTTTGCAACAAGCCTAGCCTTATACCTGTCAACTGTACCATCAGGTTTACGCTTCAGCTTGTATACCCACTTAGTGCCAATGGCCTTCTTGCCAGGAGGCAAGTCACATAAAGACCATGTACCATTCTTCATTATAGCATCATATTCACATTGCATAGCAGCCATCCAATTTTCTGAATTCTGTGCTTCATCAAAAGAAACAGGCTCATTCTCATCACAGAGACTAGATGCAGCCATAGCATAGCAATCTGATGCAAAGGAGGCACTATGAGAGCCTGAACGAGTACGATATGACAAAGGTGCATCTAATTTGCTGTCACGCAAAGTCTGCACCAGCCATTTTGGCATAGTTTTTGCCTACTCAATATCAGCTCTCTCATCAGCAAGTGCATCATGTAAATCTGCATCAGAAATGGAATGATCTGCATCATCATATGAAACATGCAAAGGCTGAGAAGTTTCCTCATTAGGACCAGCACTAGATTGTCCACCTGTAAAAAGAGGCATCAAAGTATCATACATGTCTTTGGAGCTAACAGATGTCTCCTTAGTACATGAAAGCAATGGCTGAATAGCATCCTCCACAAATACAACATCACGGCTAACCAGAATGCGTTTAGTCTGTGGATGATACAGGCGATAGCCTTTACTTTCAGAACTGTATCCAACAAAAATACATTTAACTGCTTTATCATCCAATTTTTTGCGATGTTGTTCAGGCACTAATGCATATGCCAGACAACCAAGAACACGCAGATGAGCAACAGATGGCTTGCGGTCATGCCAAGCCTCATATGGAGTGATAGACTGCAGTGCTTTAGTGGGACACTTGTTCAGTACATATGCTGCACACATGACAGCCTCAAGCCAGAAACTATGAGGTAAAGCCTGACTCTTGACCATGCACCTCGCCATCTCCATGAGTGACATGTTCTTTCGTTCAGCAACTCCATTATGTTGAGGTGTATACGGCACTATACACTGGTGTTTTATCCCACGTTCAGCCAGAAATGCATTAAAATCTGAAGACATATATTCCCCCCTCGATCAGAATGGAGGGTGCCCATTTTACATGCTGACAGATTTTCAGCCAAAACCAAAATCTGTTTGAAGCACATGAACACTTCGGACTTTGCTTTGAGTGGATATACCCATGCATGCCTAGAAAAATCATCAATGAAAGTCACGAAGTAAAGGTAATTTCCAAAAGAGGGTGTCTACATAGGACCACAGACATCACTATGTACAAGCTGCAATTTCTGCATAGCCCGAACTGAACCATCTTTTGGAAAGGAAGAACGCTGCATTTTGCCCAAAATATAGCCTTCACAAACATGTTTTCCAGGTGCCTCAAGTTTGGGCAAAGAGGACGCCATTTCAGATTTCTGCAGGCATAACAAACTAGCAAAATTCAGATGACCAAAGCGTGCATGCCAAAGCTTTGCATCTGACATAGCCTGATAATCATGAACTGCACATGCCGAATCATTCACAGATCTTTCATAGTCTATGAGCTTATACAGCCCATGACATAAAATGCCAGAAGCAATAATCACATCGCCATTTGAGAGATCATGGATTGTACACCCGTCATCAACGAATTTCACAACCAAGCCAATCTTGGGTAATGCAGAAATTGATAACAGATTCTTGTTGATCCCTGGCACAAATAAAGCGTCTGACAAAGTGAAAGAACTACCATCAGCAGTAGTCAGAATGATCTTACCAACTCCCATAACAGGATAAGAGGATTTATTGGCGCATGTGACAGTATTCCCTGTAGGGGCAGGCTCGAGTGAAGAGAAGAAACTGCGCTGCGAGGTAATATGTTTGGTCGCCCCACTGTCAAAGTACCAAACATCTGAGTCTACTGCAGACATGCACTGATCATGAGAAGATGGGTCAAAACTGCAGATAGTAGTAAATGCCCATTCTTCTTCCTGCACAAGATTTGCAAACTCTGTTTTTGGTGTAGAGGCCTCTACAACAACCATTCCAGCCTCTTTCTTCTTTGCCTCTTTAGCAGCCAGTTTTGGACAGTTCTTTATTATATGATCATTGCCTTTACAGTACTTACAAAATAATTTCTGCTTTTCTGTTTTTTTCTCATCTTTGTCTTGGTTCTTTGAATGTGCAGCATTTGCAGATTTCTACTTACTAGTAGAAGAGCTCCATTTTCCTTTGCCCTTCTGACTAGCCAGGAAAGCTTGATCTGCAACTCGCATAATGGACATGTTCTGCCTGGACTGATCTTCGTGCAACAGAACAGAGACTAATTCCTCAAATGACAAGGCATTCGGATTGCCTTTCATCATCAACCGAAGAGTAGAGGCAAAACTCTGATATGAATCAGGAAGACCATTCAGAACAGTCTGCACAAGTGAGCTATCTGGTATAACCTCATCAGCAGAAATCAATTGTTCCTTCAGTTCTTTGATCTTTGTAAGAAAACTATCCATAGAATCACCTTCATTCATGTGCTCACTCTCCAACTGTTTTCGGAGGTAAGCAACACGAGCCTCATTCCTAGCCTGGTACAAAGTGGTAAGTGTATCCAAGCATCCTTTGCTGTTCTGCAAGAGAGAATGTGAGGAATAATGGCACGTTTGACAGACAAAGCTATCAATGCATGTGCCTGGGCATCTTTTCCATCCCAACGAATTTGCTCTGCAGTAGGTGCAACAGAAACAGCAACACGAACAGGAATCTGCGGAATATCATCTTCGACACCATCTTCATCAGCTCCAACACCTGTATTTGCAATACCTGTCGTTATAGGTGTAACAGGATGTCTTTCAACACCCTGCACAATGTTCCACAATCCTTTTGCAGCCAGTACATGTCGCATCATATAAGCCCATAATGGGTAGTTGGTACCATCCAACTTATCCTCACCAGCCAACATACGGAATACATCACTGCTTTCAGCCATGGTCGGCGACTAAAATACCTTGATGCAGAAATTGATTGTATCTCAAAAAGTTGAACAAAACTGCCCAGAGGAGTTCTGCTAGACCTGTAGCAAACTTCGAGACGCTTAAACTGGCGAATAGAAACTGGTATGTACCTTTGGCACAAAAGGACGAAATAGCCTGCACAAGCACTACGATAGTGCGATCGGAGGCCGAAATGAAGAGTGTCGACAGTGCCCTAGATGAAGCGACGACCTGCTCTGATACCAATTGGAGATAGACGTCTGCGGAAGCACGCGAACAGCACAAGGAAGAAGAAGAAGCTTGGAGCACAAACACACAATACTGAATGTATTACTAGAGAATGTACAAAGATTAGTAGCCCATTAGGGCAATAGGCATATATACAAGCCGGGGGAAAAAAACCTCCTAAAGAGGGAAAAAAGTGCCCCGGCGGTCCTAGAGTGTTCACACACATCACTACCTAAATATATCAACACATCCTACTTAACCAAAATATCAACATCTCAAGTGATTAAGAGATTACCCAAGATTGTCCAAGTGCATGATATCTTCCAATCTCGCACTCAACGCACATAAAAATAGTGCTCTAAATCCCAAAGAGGCTTCCATCGGAGCAAGGAACCATCTACCCCTCGTCCAGATGGATCTCTATGGACCAAGGAACACCCTATCACTTAGTGGATCACTTTGCTTCTTTCTTATGGTAGATGATCACATGAGATACATATGAGTCTATTTCCTCAAGTCTAAGGCATATACATTTTCTTAGTTCATAGAATAGTTCTATCGAGTTGAGAACAAGGCATCCACTTTAGTAAAGGCCACTAGATCCAATGGAGGTGGTGAATTCATCAACCAGCTTGACAATGAAAACTTCTTGAAACAAAATGGCATCAAGAGGCAAGTCACATAGCTTCATACTCCATCCCAAAATGGAGTAACGCAAAGAAAGATCCAAAGCATCATGGAAATGGCACACACTATGCTTCACAACAAAGCCTTACCAATCAAGTTTTGGGCCAAATTTGTACACACTATAGTTGATATAATCAATAGAGGTTTCACAAGTGCATTATACAAAAAGAATCCATTTGAATCCTAATATGCATGCAAGCCAAACATAAACTACTTAAGAAAGTTTGGAAGTGCAACATTCATACATGTGCCAAAAGAAGATACACATAAGTTCGCATCTAAGTCTAACAATCATCTATTCATTTGCTATAGTGAACACTTTAAGGCATACAGATTGTACAATCTTGATAACCACTCCATCACCATTTCAAAAGATGTCAACCTTGGTGAAGCTTCAAAGTATTCAATCAAAGGTCCAAGTTTTATTTTGAGGTCATCCATTTACACTTCAAAGGTGGACATAGTCATTTCTAAGCAAAACTCAGAAGTAAGTACTTCTCATTGATGGAGGAGATCTCAAAGGCTCATGGAGAAGCAGCAACGTGAACAAATCCAATATATCAATTATGCACTTATGCACCAACTTTGGAAAATTCATGAGCATTCCATCTTTAGAAAAGCTCAAGGCCAAGCTAAGTGGAAAAAATCTATGCAGACCAAGATGGATGCAATCGCAAACAACAATACTTGGATAGTTGTTGCAAAGCCTATGAATCACAATTTATTGGATTTGGGTGCATATTAAAAGTTAAGTATAAATCAAATGGTACATTGGTCAAGTACAAAGCAAGACTTGTAGCTAAGGGTTATAATCAAAAGCATGGCATCTATTATGAAGAAACCTTTCATCCTACTGCAAGGTTTACAACAATAAGAACTATTATTGCATTAAGTGCACACTTTAAATGGCCCATTTACCAACTCAACATCAAAAGTGTTTTCCTCAATGTTGATCTTCAAGAAAAGGTATAACTAGAACGTATGATGAATTCTAGTTCTATACAGGTGACATGCATGAATTGAGGATGTTCATCAAACAATCAAGACATCACATTATATAGGTTCACTTAGCTACCCATAAAGAGTAATGCATGGAATTTCCTACCACAATAGTAAATGCAAAAAATTACGAAGCATACATAATAAGTAGCCATAAAGGTTAGCACATGGTGTTGCTTGGCACAGGACTAAATGAAAGAGATTATGAATAATACACTTTAATGTTACATTTATTGACATATCCCATGTATGAATAGAGTATAGAGGACGAAAAAATGGCACATAGAATCTAAAAGAAACTGTTGACTATGCATAAAAGATACTCTAAAGATAGTACACACAAGCGTTATTGTAATTCTCATGATATCCCATTGACATATAATCATAATTCATCAAACTTGACATACATAGACAAAGATAAATTATACCTTTAGTGCGAGATGGTGGAACACTATACTAGTACATGGTGGAACAATATACTAGTACCTAGACATAATAACATCATCAAATGATCTCAGAACATGTTGCGCTTGGAACCACAAGGGTTATTATAAAATCATGGATGGCATTGATAGGCATGGTGATAATCATGATTTTCATCCCTAAATGGTAGATCTCCAATAAAACAGTGGTCCCCAAAGAATTTCAGAAGAGGTTTAAATACGATGAAGAGGGTATAAGAGAACACTTAGATGATGTGGATTAAAAAAATGGAACTTTGAACATTATGGTATTTTAAGAGAGAAAGTTGTACATAGCCTTGCCTTCTCCTTCAATGTCAGAAGATCCTATTACGAAATCATAATCTCCAACTTCTCATGGATTTTCCCCAACTTTCTCCCCAAGTGCTATTTTGATAACCTTCATGGAGGAATTTTGGTCCTCCCTCCTCCATTTATGAAGATGGAACCTTTTTTTTCTCTTCCATGCAACCAGAGAAACTAAGGAAAGAAAAATGCCTTTTGATAATTCCTTGGCTCATAACCCCCTGTCCTTTGGTTAGATTAGAATACCTTTCTTGGTGCATAGAAACTTTGGTAGGAAAGATGAAACTCATAAAGGGGGGATTTTTCTTATATGTCCCTCCTTGTACCAATATTCCTAGCATCTAAGAAGGTTTGAAGTTAATGAGAGAACATAGGACTATTCTTGTTGACCTTTTCCCACGAATCTTATGAGTCAAGCATTAAATGGAACACATAGGACTAGATTCTTCTCTTTAAATAAAAGAGGCGATTCCCTCTTTTCGAAAAGAAGAAATAGGATCTAACCGTTTCTTTGTACATTGTAGTCTTCAAATGCTATTCACATTTTCATTTTCTATTTTTTTTGTTCTTTGTGTGTGGATGCTCAAAAAATTTCGTATGAATATGTATTCCATCTCTCCTCCTAATCTTCACTAATAATTTATATCGGATCATTTTCATGGTGCATCTTCTCTACGATGTAATTTTCAAATGATGCTCACAATCTCTCTCTATCTTCCTCTAGCTCGCATGCCAAATAACACATTACTAGTTAAGTTATCTTGAAACCCGATCATTTTATCATCAAGTGCCCATAATTTTTGTGATACGAAGTGCGATGAAATCATCCCAAGCTCGACCACAAGACTTTACACTTTTCAGGTCACTTCAAATGCAGTCCGTGTGCTATCCTATGAGAAAAAGATGGTAAGAGAAGACCTTCCGACCAGAGAATGGCGAAGGAAGTTCTCCATTTTTAGATGAAGGACGCTGTTTATCCCTTCAAAGTTCGAGAAGCTTGAAGTAGTCATATGGACAATTCCGTCGCATAGCGCCAAGTGTTCAGAAAACTAGGGACCTACATGCACAAATTATAGCTGCATCCATGCAGCAGACACCCGTTATTCGTGAAGCTGTGAATCCGCTGTTTTACCTGGTTCATTTTCGATCATGCATAAGCATTCCAGCGAATACTGTCCGATCCGGACATACAGTATGGAAAGCTTTCGCAGAGACAAATTCTGAGGTTGTTCGTAACTGGATACCAGGCTATGTCATTGTATTATAGACATGGCAGGCTATGTCATTGTATTATAGACAGGAAGGGTGAGCTGCATGTTCGCACTTCAAATGCGTTGTCTCTCACATGCACTTGTATTTCTGTACGTTTTCCTTGCCTCAGAAATCGATGTGCTATTCTGATTAATTCATTTAGTATCTGTGTTGCTGTTTGAATGGATACTCGTGGCGTCGTCTACTCGTATCTCTTTCAGTACGGTCCATGTACATGACTTCTTACTGTATGTCGGCTCTTTCTTGCTCTTATGAGCTGGAAAGTGGTTGTATCATGGAAAATGACATTTTTTTGGCTTTAGCAGATGGCTTTGAGGGTGATAACAAACGAGCTGAACATGCGGATTTCAAACGTTTGGACTAGAACGTTACCAGACCACTTTAATGAGTATTATTTGCAAATCCAGTGTCTGCACATGATTGTGCTGATATCACTTTCGGTCGTTCCTTACTTTTGTGATGACTTTCATAAAGAGAATGATGCGCGAGGGGAACCAGAAATACAATTATAGTATCTCCTTGATGTACTCACTATAAAAAAGGATGATAGAGAGCAGATGCACAGGATCCCTGGAATTTGTCGAACTCGAGTACGCTGTACTGTTAGCTCCATAGCTGGACCTTCACAAGCATAATGATTAGACTGCAACTGGAAGATTTGGGCGCCAATTCATGCCAATCATTGTGCAGATATTATTTTCTTTCTAACTCTGTGTAGTCCGTTTTGAACAAATGCCATTTTCGATGCACTTCTTATGTCATTCTTTAATGTAGTCGATTTTTCTGATCTTCCTATTCATTGGGAAGGGAAGGAGTAAGGAATTTCTTATCTTCTCCAGTTTTATTTTAATCCTTTTTCTACTTCAGATCACTTCTTCTTTCATGGAAGACGGAATTTTCGTTGGTATTGACAGACGGATCATGTAAAGGTGAGAAACACTTTGCTAAATTTGCTGATCAATAGGATAAATATTGGAACACTACTATGCTCTTTGAATGAGGAATGAGTATATTTGCATGTCTGTTTCTGCCCATCCGCCTGCCGTTATCATTCCCTATCACCGTCTCCTTTAAAACGTCTTTTATTGAGTGAATAATCCGTTGAGCGAACCAGAAACAGACCTAAAATATATTTTCATTGCATTAAACAAGAAAGGGAGCGATCCGTCGTCTCTTTTAAAATATCTTTTATTAAGTGAATGATCCATGAAAGCGAACCAGAAACAGACCTAAGATATCTTTTCATTGTATTAAAGAAGAAAGGGAGCGACGGATCGCAGACGTACTGATCAAAAGTAGGTTGCGCTCTTACCGCCAAGAATGAGCGATTATAATGAGATGATATCATGAGGACATGAGGACTTGAACGATTTTATATCCATGTCAGGGCATGTCAATCACTGTCTTGATATTGTTTCCCTTCCCGACTATTCTCCTTTCTTCGTACTAAAGAGTGCTGTTATTTTCAATGGCGCTTTTCATGCCACTCTTTAATGTGCTCCTACTTGATCGTCCTTAATTACTCTTGCTAGGACAGGACGAACAGTAATTAAGAAAGGTTTTTCCAATGAATGCGCATCAAATAATAATCAAAACTAATTAAGGGGATCTCCTGGTCTAACCTCCAATTGGGGGACTCTCTGAGGAAAGCTAGACTTGATAGATGTTACATCGACCAAAACACCATCCTCCAGTGGGGTATTCCTTCGATTTCCCAACACATGGACCTGACTATCTCAGACCATTACCCGATTACTCTTTCCTTCAAACCGGTTCCCATGCTTCAAAAAGCTCCTTGGTTTCAAGCTTGCCAGACGTCATTTTCCCTCCCCTCTGTCCACCAAGAAATTTCCACAGTTTGGGCGGAGGCTTTTGCCCACTGTAATGATCCGGCTAAGTGCTGGAGAAGTGCGGTGGAAAGAACTAGACAAATTTTGATCACGACGCATAAGGCCATAAGAGATATCCGAAATAAAAGGAGAGAAAAGGTGTATCGGAGGCTCTCACGTCTTGAAGAAGAAGTGAACAAAGGTAACTTGCAATGCCAACAAGGGCTTCTGAAAATTAGGGGAAGACTAAGACTCGAGGAAGAAGTTCAAAGGAAAAATATACAAATTTTTTTCAAAGACTGGTGGGCGGGGAAGGCTGACAAACCTTCGAAAGAGATGTGTAACATCCTTAAAAGAAAACAAGCTAGGGAAGCCATTCCCTTCTTGGTCGGCAACAATGGAATCGAATGCAGCACGGAAGTAGAGAATAGATCTCTCATCGTCGGGCACTTCACCCATCTTCTCGGGGTCTCAACTCCTCTTTCCCCGCACAGACGTGATTGCATGGCAGCCATCTCAAGGGTTGCTCAACCTAGCATCCCTCCGAACATGATTCCTCTGTTGGATGCTAACATTTCAGAGAACGAAATTATCGAGGTTATTGATTCTCTCCCCAATGGAAAGAGCCCGGGCCCTGATGGATTCACCAATGAGTTTTTCAAGTCCTTTAAGCATGTGGTGACCACCCCGCTGCGTCTTGTGTGGCAAGAGGCTCTCTCCTTCGGTGGCCTCCCTGAGTGTCTTAATAATGGTGTCATCAACTTAATTCACAAAAGGGGTGATAAGAACAAAATTGAAAACTGGCGGCCGATTACCATGCTTCAAACTGGGTACAAGATAATCGCCAAAGTAATCGCCAACAGAATCTTGTGTCATTTAAAGTCTCGGCTTTGTGAGGACCAGAAGGGTTTTATCAAAGGTAGATCTATCGATATTTGGGAAGGCCTTGCGTTTGCTGAGGAGTCTGCTCAAGAACTGATATTCATTAAGATCGACTTCGACAAAGCATATGACAGATTGGAATGGGACTTTATTCTTCAATCTCTGAAAGATCTTGGATGCAGCCAAAAGTTCACGAAGATGGTTTCCACTCTACTCGAGAATGCCTCAACGAGAATAAACATCAACGGTAAGCTCTCTGAACCCATACGTTTAAAAAGATCTATCAGGCAAGGTTGCCCTCTGGCTCCATTACTCTTCGCTATCGCCTCGGATGGCCTCAGTCGCCTATTTAAGCATCACTTGGATGCTGGAAATCTCAAAGGTCTCTCCCTACCCCTTGGTCAGGACCAGATGATTGCTAGACTCTTTGCTGATGACATGAATGCCTTTGTTCTTAACGAAAGAAACTGCATTGAGGTGTTTTGGAACTGCCTCGACACCTTTTGTAAGGTGTCAGGTTCAAAAATCAACCATGCTAAAACAGCTTTCAGAGCGATCCATGGGCCTCCGCCCCAACTGTTGATTGATCAGGGGTGTCAAGTTATCCCTAGCGGACAAGTCTTCCGTCTCCTCGGCATTCCGATGGGCTTCAACATCTCGATGGACCAACGATAGAACTAGATTCTATCCAAACTGGATAGCAAACTAAATCATTGGAAAGGTATGCAAGCTAACTTGGCAGGGCGTGCTATGGTTGTCAACACATTTATGCTTTCTATGATTATCTACTATATCTCATGTTGGAGACCTAAGGAGAAAGAATTGGCCAAAGTGGAAAGGATCTGCAGAAACTTCCTATGGACCGGGGACCCCAATAGGAGGGGGATTCCCAAAAGCAAATGGGAAACTTGTATTAGCTCAAAAGACTCAGGGGGCTTGGGTATTTTGGATATCACAGGGTTAGCTGACAAGCTGGTGGCAAAGTGGTTTATCAAGGCTTGGTGCAATACGGAGTCCTCCTGCGCCAAATTGATCTTCATAAATTCGGAAGACCTTACTCTGGTTGGCCTTCCCGGCTGGAAGGACATTGGGATCCTGACGCTTTTGTTCTCCCCCCACCCGGTGTCCCCTAAAGGCTCTAGCCTCGTGTGTTCCTTATGGAAGAGTTGGAACAAGGCTAAACAATTCATCAGAGTCAGTGAAGAGTGGAAGTGGGCTTCGGGGATAAGACAAAATGACTCTATCTGGTTCCCGATCAGCGGCTTAAGGGAGGTGGAGTATTGGAACCTCCAAACGGCTAAGCGTCTTTGGAATAAGGGATTCAAATAGTGGAAACAGCTCTGGAAACAAGAGACCGGTGAGTGGATTAGATTTGAAGACTTAGACCCAAGACAAAGAATTTCTCTCGAAGAATGGACTCTCCTCCAAAACAGGTGTTCAACATGGGACCACTCAACTACCCGCCTTCTCTGCGGACAGGATCTTCCTTGCCTTGAGGGCCTCAAATGGAGCAATGGTAAGAAACTATCCAGAATAATTCCCAACTTCAAAGAGAACTTAGATGTTCATCTCACTCTGAACAAGGTGTGGTCTCTTTCTTGGACCAAACTTCGATGGGAACTTAAGTTCATGTCAATTTGGCACCCCCTTATTGAGATCAAGAAATCCGTTCTCATGTGGCAAATCTTGCATAAAGGTATCTGGTACAACGCAAGGGCCAACAAAATCTGTGGTGTGCCTCCTTGGTGCAAGCGGTGCCGTCGATGCATCGAAGACCTTGTTCACCTCTTCTTCGATTGCCCCAAGTCTCGTGTTATCTGGCATCAAGTGACACGGATTCTGCGTCTCTCGAACCAAATCAATTGGCAACAGGCGTTGTTGGGTGAGGCAGTTGGCTGCTCCGCTAGGCTGTGGAATGCCATCAGAGGCGAGACTCTTTGGAAAATATGGAGGGAGCGTTGTGCTGTCAACTTTGGCCAAACCCCAAAGGAATGGTCGATTGAGAAATCATTGTTTCTTCTAGGTAAAAGAATCTCCCGACACAAGAAATCTCCTCCATTTAGACATCACTGTATTTATCTCCTCGTAGATAACAAGTTGAAACCCAAATGGGTCCCCCATGAAGGAGATGATACTTTTGTACAACTCATTTGTAATGCCCTCTAGCTTACCGAATTCGTCCCCTGCGTTGTGGGATTTGGGGGGTCCCAAGGGCACTAGTCCCATTCACCTGTAACATTTCTTCATTATTTTAATTAAAGTCCGGGAGATTAGGCCATGGCCGAACTTCCTTTTATAAAAAAAAATTTCGCTGGAGTTCTTGTGTTGAACTCTTTGACGTAAGAACCGAGGTTAAACACATGATCTGGCACACAGCTTCCTTTCCTAATCTTCTTCATTAGAGACTTCCGGTTTCCAAGAATAGATATTATACCGTTGCAGCGTAGAAGGCCATACAAAGGGAAAGAAAACCCTATAAAATAGATGAGTAGAGCAGAAGTGATTGGATACATATTCAAGACAGCGCTTCTGTATAGAAGAGTGATATAACATGTAAGTTATAACATGATACATGTATGATGTGGTTGCACACGTATATGAATCATGGTATGTCACATGTATGATGTGGCTGCACACATATGTGGCTACAGCACACATGTGGCTACACACATATGTGGTTGCACACATATGTCACATGTGGCTGCATTTGTGCACATGAATAGTTCAAAAACTCCAAAATGGGTTATTGTTGCACTGTACATACTTGTAGGCTATTACCAACTAAGGGCTCGTGAATTTCAAGTGTGAAAATCATGAATTTTGGTGATAGAGTAGTCCAAACTCCTAATTCACTATAGTAGCCCAGAGTTAAAGTGATTGTCGCACTCCAAACTTCAAATCTCTTGCAAATGCAAAGTCCTCGAAAAACATTTTTCAAGACAAGCATATGTTGGCATACAGAATCAACTGTATGTGAACCATATGCATACTTTTTCATATGTGTGGAAAAAATTCCGTATGCGTATGAAAATAACTATGTATGTCACTGTAGCAGTCTCTTTGCATATCATTTTGTTTGTCACTATGGCTAATGAAATTGAAAACGAAAATCAAACTATTTGTGCTCTTGCATAAAATTACTAAACATAATTATTTTGTATGACAGGGGAGGATACAGCAAGCTATTCGTACTATTCAACCATAAATTTCACTTTCCATAACCATGAAAATAATAACCATAAAACTAAAAAATGATTGGTCATGACCAAAAATATGTACATCACCTACAAAATGATGACCATAACCATGACCATAAGCATCACTTGAAATAATCATGAACATCCCTTTCCATATTAATAAAAAAAAAATTCATAAATATCTGCATCACTTGCCGTAGCCATAATCATAATCGTCACTTGCATAAATGTTCAGAGATTACATAAACATCATAAACATTTGAGAATATCAAAGTATCTACTACTTTCATCATAAACATTCTTTTTGTCCTATTGCTTTTTCTTAACCTTTTTGTCCTCTTGTTCTACTTTGGTTCCATAAACTCTGTTGTGAGTCATTATACATGTGTAGTATTTTTAGTTATGGCTCAAAGATGGATTATCCTCTTTATGTATTCCAAGTCCACAAGAAGTATGTCTTTATCACGACATTACCTATTGAAGGCGATATCTCTCCAAGCTTCACATAATATTGAAATATAAGTGTACATATATCTGCACAAATAAAAAAATGAACCAATATATTTCTAATGTATGTATGTGTCAATGTAAGTGAATAAGTAAGTAGCAGTGTTGAGAAAATCAAAGATCTAAACTTTGCATATTTTGTTAATCCCAAGAAAAAGTGTTGCAAGAATCGATAAGCAAGTATAGGACATCATTTTGGAAATATTTTACTAGTAATCCTACACATCCTCAGACTTATTGGGGTCTCATCCATTCTTCGATTGCAAATTTCTACTTGATCTTCAACAACAAGGGTGTTATAATTGAACTTCGAAAGGGCGAAGTCTTTTTTGTCTAGAAAATTTTCAATTTTAGTGGTGTAGAAAAAGTCATAAAACAAACATCAAAATAGGATTGAAAGTTTAATTTAATGATGTATCTCATGTCTATGATAGACCTTTGTTTGCCTATAGAAACTAGAATCCTTTATTTGTTCAAATCATCAGCATATTGATGATTTTGCTCATTTCAAGAAGCTATAGCTTGACGTATTTAGCTAGCATGTCCAAAGGGATGGTACACTTATGTTTACCTTCTTTAAAAGTAAGGATGAGGACCTATCTTGTGTAGCATTAGCTTTCAACCATGTTCATCCAAATAAATTATAATTTTTGTGGAATTCTAGAAGTTCCAAGAAAAAAGAAGTCATCTTGAATGTGATCCTTTGGAACATCAGTGGAATATCTTGAATAAGCCATACTAGTTGTAGTCGAGATTGATCCACATATGAAAAACTTCTTCGGTTGCATCTTTTCTCAATCCATCTTTTTGCAAATATGCAAAGTGGTGATGTTAATCTCTCATCAACTATCAATGAACACTTGGTTAAACTACCTATTCTAAGTATGCATCTTATTGTAATTCCAAAACCTATTTAATCGAAGGGACCAATTGTAATACATATCATGAAGGTATTTGAAGATGAGCATTCCATAAAGTCTACCAAAATTTCTAGAAATTTTGAGGATCTTGCTTCTCAATCTCATTTAGGTTAGCATCCTCTTGGCCAATCATATTTCGAATTGGCATGCTCATTTGAATGATCTAAACACTTTCTACTATACTTGGAAACAGACTAGGTGCATACACTAGACTAGGTTGTAAAAACACACTAATTGATTGTGGGAATTCTACACAGACTAGTGCAACATCCATGTTTGTTCCAAAAATCTAGGGAGAAATGCATCCATTGTCTCTTGTGATGACCTTCCTCATCATGTGTGCAACGTAGAAGCTTGTGGATCTTCTGAGGAGATTTTGATCATGTTAGTCATGGAGCATATGTTTTGGCTCTTATTTTATGATTGCATTGAACAAATTCTAGGAGATCCCTTTTCATATCACTTTTTCAAACAAAAAATGGCATAATCTAAGCAGTAACGTTTGTGGAACTATTGGTTCTAATTGAATTTTCCTTCCCTTTTTTATCATCTTCTCCCTAGTAACCATACCATGACTGATTTTGAGATTGCAAACTATTATTTTGGTGAGTAATATTTGAAAGGGGATTCAATCGCAATATCCCTTAATTATGTCATTACGTATGGTGCTAGGGGCGCTTCCTATGTTACCACATGGATTGCTATGAGAGAAGCAGGTTAAACCCCCACATGCTTTAAGTTGGACTTAATAGGATTCCAACAAGAATTCCACATGGTAGTTGACCAAGTCTACCTAAGCCATTTACAAGTCATAAATGTTCAAATACAGCCTTCATATAGCATATAAGTTGGTTTCTCTTTATAATAGGGGCCTTAAAAATATGCAATACAACATAAAATCATGAGCAGTAAATATTCATCATATACAAACCCCCTCCATCCTTAGTGTTCATGTAATAATGAATAAGGTAGGTCTAGGTTCTATTTCCAATGCCCATCTACTGAATATGTCAAGTAAACTACTCGTTTACATGCACTTTATCGAATCTATAAGTTGATTTGCCTTTTTTGGAACAATATTTTGTTGGTGCAAAGTTCAAACCTACACATTTGGCTAGAAGTTCATGAATATTTGAAGCTCCATGGAAACCATTGCTAGGAAGATCTTTTATCTTTACAATTTGTAAAAGTCACTTTGACTTGGAAGAATCATTGTAACCACCACTAAACTCGTGGAGATTATTAGTTGAAAAGTCACGACTTAAATTGAGGGAATATCTCCTAGATTGGAGGACTACTTTTAAAGAGAGCCAATGAACAATTCAAATTCAAATTTGAAATCACTCAACTATAAAAGATGTCAAAAAACTCGCGGGGGAGTGACTCTATTCCCGAGTTCTCCATTGCCACATTGCAAGAGAGTGAGGTCTACATCGTAACCTACACTACTCACCATCATTAGGCAATGATTATCAAGCCTATGATCTTGTACAACATTGTTCTTTAATAGATCTACATTACTAATCTATGGTCTCTCTATTATAGTCATTCATAACAGTCAACTTGTACTGCTCATATCTCAGTCACTTCTTTATCATTCTCAATTATCTATAGCTTCTTAGAATCAGCTCCAAGTTCTCTACATGCTCACAAATTTTGAAGACAATCTATTCATCTAATTTGGAGAAAAGCGTGTCAAAGCACGCACTGGTCAAACTCTTCAGAGATCCTAAAAGATCGGGGGTAATGATTCAATTGCTAAATTGATTGCTCTGTGTATAGTGCATCATTGTAAGTTAGTCCACTTGGAATCAGTAGCTTACTAAGCTAATTAGATACCTCTAAAAGGAATTTTTCTAATTCTTACTGTACTGGAAGCACTGAGCATAACAAGCAGCAGGTGTGTGAACAAAAATAGAAGGTTTTCAAATTTAATCCTTCAACTTGGAAATAGTCTGTTTTGGTTCAATCATTTCTCACATCATTTCCAAAGTACATAGGCACTTATTTAGTGTCATTGGAAAGCTAAGAGGGCCTACAACTCAACTTTGAAGGAAGAAGGGGCTGGTACAAAGCAAGATTCGGTAGTATCTACTCATTTCCTGGAGTGTCCATCCATCTTTCCCAACAGTGGTATCAGAGCAAAGCTAAGGTAAAGTGGGAGATGGTTTTCCTTCTTTGATTGATAAATTGGACAGGAACAACTATCAAGCGTGGTCCTTGAGGATGAAGACATACTTGCAAGGAAGGAGCCTCTATGGATACATCTCAAGAGATGAGGAGATGCCCATATTCAGAAGAAAAGGACAACCTACAAGAGAGGAGCATGAAAGACTCAACACATGGTGTGCCAAGGATGCATTAGCAAGGTCTTACTTACTTAACTCAATCTCTGATTTTCTTCTTCCACATATTAGGAACTATAAGACATCCCAAGAGACTTGGGAAACATTTTCTTCCTATTTCTCTTCCACCACAAGGGCCGGGAAGAACCAACTATGGATTGAGTTTACCACTCAAAGAAAGCAACCTAAGCAAGGCATCTTAGAGTATGTGACCAAAGTCAAAGATGTTGCAGATCAATTGGCAAGCATAAGAGACAAAATTGAAGAGGAGCAAATTGTAAGACAAGTAATCAATGGTATTAAAGCTGATGACAAATGGGAGAGCTTCACAACTGCCATGGACTTGTACATGGACATGCAGATTCCAGACCTTACCACACTCATGGGGCAACTGTTTACCCATGAAGCCAAGCTCAACAAGAATGGAGATTCATCAAGAGGTAATAGCTCTTCTGCCCTATACACTGATAAAAGTAAGTCCAAAGAGAAATGGAAGAACAAGAAGGTTGAAGATGAAGGAACTACCTCCCAAGCCAACTATGTAGGGAGAGGTAGAACCTCAAGAGGAAGGGGTAGAGGAGGCAAGCAAGGTAGGGGGAGACCTTATAACTCCTCACCATTTAATATTTTTGGATTGTCAAATCATACTATAGATGAGTGTTATAGGAACTTCAAGAATCAGAGAGGAAGAGGTTATCAAAGAGGTGGATATACACAATCAAGAGGAAGATTCAATCACCATCAAGGATACAATAATAACTACAACAACAACTACAATAAAAACTACCAAGGAGGTTACAAATCAAGGAAGGATTACAACAGCTACACAGAGGAGCAAGAAGATTCTCTTCTGATTATGAATATGACTTCAAAACCAAGTATAAATGATGAACGTCTCTTCTACATTGATTCAGGATGCTCAAACCATGTGGCAGGCAATGTAGCTCTTCTCTCTGACCTTGAAGAACCAAAGGGTAAGCATCAGGTACAAACAGATGATGACACCAAGCACTCAGTGATTAAAGTAGGAAATGTTAAGACCCCTAATGGAAACAAGAATCTGTTGAGTAGGGTTCTATATGTACCTATAATTACCAAGAATTTGATGAGTGTTGGAAAGATTGTGGAAAAGGGTTTGCAGGTTATGTTCAACCAATATAGAGCATTTGTGGAGGATCCCCAACATGGATTCAAGATAATTGCCAAAGGAGAAAAGACAGGTAGATTATTTACTTTTGAACTTGAAGATACAAGGAATATTGCACTTTATAGTTACAAAGATCAAACACTATCAGAGCTTGAAATTTGGCATAAGAGATTAGACATGTTGGTGAAAGAACATTAAAAGAGATATGCAGAGATCAATGTGTGCTTGGGATACCTAATGTATCCAAGCAACACATGATCTATAAATGTGGTGCTTGTCAGTTTGGAAAATCTCATAGGTTACCCTTCTCAAGGAAAGGCTACATGCATGAGGACTACCTAGAGGCTGTCCATGCACATGTATGGGGACCAAGTAAGGATCCCTCAATCTCTGGATCAAGGTACTATGTATCTTTCATTGATGATTTCAGTAGGTAGACTGTCTTATACTTTATGAAGCACAAAGATGAAGTATTCAGTTGTTTTAAAAAATATCTTGCACTTGTTGAGAACCAAACAGGAAGAAAACTAAAGTTACTAAGGTCGGATGGTGGAGGTGAGTACTTCTCAAATGAGTTTGATGCATTCTTGCAAGACAGAGGAATCAAGAGAGAAATTACAACAAGGTATACCCCTGAGCAAAATGGGGTGGCAAAGAGGAGAAATATATTAATTGTTGAAATAGGTAGGTCAATGTTAAATGAGAAAAAACTACCTAATTACTTGTGGGAAGAGAGTGTATCTACTGCCACTTACCTTATAAACAGGTTGCCATCCAAATCACTTGATGGGATGACCCCATATGAAGCATGGCATGGTAGAAGACCTTCACTTGATCATTTCAAGATCTTTGGATGTGTTGCTTATGTGCATATCCCTTCTCAAATAAGAGGTAAGTTAGATCCTAAGGCAGAGAAGTGCATCTTCATAGGGTATGACTTGAATGAGGAAAGTAAAGCTACTTTAAGACTTGGAAGAGGAGTTTCCCAAGCTCACTAAGGAGGAACCTACTCAGAATGGAGGCATCAACTCAGATGATGAGGACATCATCAACTTAGCAGAATTCAAGGCATGGAAGTCCAAAGGCAAAGTCAAGATGAAGAAGTTGGAGGATATACTTGAATCATCCAACCAAGCAATCAGAAGATCACAAAGGGAGATCAAGAAGCCAATCAGATATGGGTATGACACTTCCCTAGTTAATAAGCACTCTGTTTAGCTTGCAAAAGACTTGTCATTTGAAGAGCCATCATCATATGAAGAGGCAAAGACCAAGGCATAATGGAAGGAAGCTATGGATGAGGAAATTGAAGCACTCAAGGAAAGTGATACTTGGGAACTAGTACCAAAGAAGGAGTCTATGAAGGTAATTGGTTCTAGATGGATCTATAAGATCAAAAGGAATTCTGATGGATCAATAAGCAGGTACAAAGCTAGAATTGTGGCTAAAGGTTTTGCACAAACCCAAGGAGTTGATTATGAAGAAACATTCTCACTTGTGGCCAAAATGCCAAGCATCAAGGTATTGGTAAGTGTGGCTGCATCAAAGAATTGGAACATGTATCAATTGGATGTACAAAATGCATTTCTAAGTGGCTGGATTTCAGAGGAGGTGTACATGTCTCAACCTCTTGGCTATGAGGACCCAAGCAAGGTAACATCTATATGTAAATTGAACAAAGCGCTTTTTGGATTGAAGCAGGCACCTAGGGCATGGAACCATAGGTTGACTACATACCTTCAAGATCAAGGACTCATCATGAGTAAAGCAGATACTTCTCTATTTATTAAGAGGAGAAATTCAGAGGTGATATACCTATGTGTATATGTTGATGATATCATACTCACAGGTAATGATATTAAGGGCATCAAACAGATCAAGAATCAGATGATGCAGGAGTTCAAAATTAGTGACCTTGGATCACTAGAATATTTTCTTGGACTTGAGTAAGTATATACTAACTCTGGATTTTATATTACTCAGAGAAAGTATATACAAGATATGTTAAAGAAGTTACATTTGCAGGATGCCAAAGTAGCAAGTACTCCAATGGAGGTTAATCAGAAGTTAAGTGCTCATGAAGGTGATGTGCTTGAGAACATTGCAGGTTACCAAAGCATAGTGGAAAGCCTAAACTATGCTACATTGACAAGAATTGATATTGCTTATGGAGTAAGTGTTTTAAGTCAATTTATGCACAAACCTAGGGCACCTCATTTGGAAGCTCCCAAAAGGATTTTGAAGTACCTTAAGGGCACTCAAAATCAAGGATTATATTTTCCTTATACCTCTGTCTTGAACATCAAAATATATTCAGATGCAGATGGGGCAGGTTGCAAAGATGATAGAAGAAGTACCTCAGGATACCTATCCTTTGCAGGTGATAAACTTGTATCATGGTCTTCAAAGAAGCAACCTACTGTTGCTTTGTCTTCTACACAGGAAGAGTATAGAGGATTGGCCAATGCTACTCAAGAGGCCATATGGATCAGATTACTATACACAGATTTGGGTTTGCATACTACATCTCCAATGATTTTTGGCGATAATACAAGCTCACTATATCTTGCAGCAAATCCTCTTTATCATGCTAGGAACAACCATATAGAGGTCCACTATCATTATGTGAGAGAGAAGCTATTGAGCAAGGAAATTCAATTCGCTTATGTGTCTACTAATATGCAATGTGCAGACTTATTAACTAAAGCATTAGATGGTACAAAACTTTGCAGATTTAGGTCTATGATTGAATTGCAGGACATTCAAGAAGATTGAAGAAGAAGACCAAGCCAAAATGTTTGGCTTGATGGGGAGTTGTTGGTGCAAAGTTCAATCCTACACATTTGGCCAGAAGTTCATGAATATTTGAAGCTCCATGGAAACCATTGCTAGGAAGATCTTTTATCTTTACCATTTGTAAAAGTCACTTTGACTTGGAAGGATCATTGTAACCACCACTAAACTCCTGGAGTTTATTAGTTGAAAATTCACGACTTCAATTGAGGGAATATCTCCTAGATTGGAGGACTACTTTTAGAGAGATCCAATGAACAATTCAAATTCAAATTTGAAATCACTCAACAATAAAAGATGTCAAAAAACTTGCGAGGGAGTGACTCTATTCCCAAGTTCTCCATTGCCACATTGTAAGAGAGTGAGGTCTACATTGTAACCTACACTAGTCACCATCATTAGGCATTGATTATCGAGCCTATGATCTTGTACAACATTGTTCTTCAATACAATAGATCTACATTACTCATATATGGTCTCTCTGCTATAGTCATTCATAATAGTCAACTTGTACTACTCATATCTCAGTCATTTCTTTACCATTTTCAATGATCTATAGCTTGTTGAAATCAGATTTAAGTTCTCTACATGCTCACAGAGTTTGAAGACAATCTATTGAGCAAATTTTGAGAAAAGCACGTTGAAGCACTCACTGGTCAAACTCTACAAAGGTCCTAAAAAGTTGGGGGTAATGATTCAGTTGCTCAATTGATTGCTTTGTGTATAGTGCATCATTTTAAGTGATTCCACTTGGAATCATTATCTTACTAAGCTAATTAGATAGCTCTAAAAGTAATTTTTCTAATTCCTACTGTACTGGAAGCACTGAGCATAGCAAGCAGCAGGTGTGTGAACAAAAATAGAAGGTTTTCATTAATCCTACAACTTGGAAATAGTCTCTTTTGGTTCAATCATTTCTCACATCATTTCCAAAGTACATAGGCACTTATTTAGTGTCATTGGAAGCTAAGAGGGCCTACAAATCAACTCTGAAGCAAGAAGGGGCTGGTACAAAGCAAGATTTGGCAGTACCTACTCATTTCTTGGAGTGTCCATCCATCTTTCCCAACATATTTAAGCTTCACAATCTCATCACATATGAGGTGATAGACACAATGATATTATGTGCTTTGTGGAAGCATAAAATACTTGAATCTTTACAATGGCCATACAACTTTGATTGTCACATATGTGTAGTTTCCATTTGTGATGGACAACTTGGATCTTCAAAAACTCTCCTTAACCAACCTATCTCACAAGGGACAAAGGAGCCTCGTTTGTACAACTTTTTTCAATAGAAAAATATGCCATTATTGGTATGCTTCTAGTCATCAAAGAAAAGATAATTCAACCATAGTAAGAAACAATATCTAAAGACTAATTTATGGAATCACAAAACCCTTGAGGATTATCGTGTGAACTATACAAAATATCAAAAAATAAGGTTCTTTCACTTTAAGTTATAAAACAAATGTCTGAAATCCTACACATTTCTTTAGGTTTCTTGGAGAACATGCTCAATAATCTGAAGCCATAACAAAAATATAATCTAGTTTTGCACAAGAATCTTTAAGGATTTTTCAAGCATATCGTTTTTTTATATGAAAATCCCATCTCCTTTTTTCCATAGTTCAATGAGAATTCAATAATGGAGTAGCTTGAGCTCAAATTCATTGCTTAATATCACACTATAATTTGATGAATCATGCATGATCCTATATATTGATTAACTCATCAATATACAAGATGACAATAGTTCGTTTTTTTCTTATAATATACAAAATTAGATTGAAAGAGCACTTTTGAAAACCTAAGTTTTTTAAAAACTATCAGTTTATTGGTACCAAAATTTAGTGATTCTTTAGGGCCATCCAATACCTTCTTAAGTTTATAAGTCTTACTTTTTAAAATGGATACATCAAAAGCTAGTGGTTGAGAGAAGCATGCATCCTCCTTGATTCATATTTTTAATCTCTTTTGAATAGGCTACCTCAAAAACTGGTGGTCGAGATAAATATGCCTCCTCCTTGAGGTATCCACTTAATAAAGCAAACTTTATACCCATTTGTAATGGAGGAAATTTATATGTGAATCAGCTACATGTATCATGCAAATAGTGGACATTTGAGCTAGTATCCTAAGAAGACACAACTTGGTTCTTTCTAATTGTAGTTTTTTTCTTGTTGGGTCAGGTACATAGGGAAAATCAAAACAACCAAAGATTTTGAAACGCACAATTGAAGGCAATATAATAGAGTATGCTTCTTAAGTATTGATGCCCTATAATGCATTTGTGTAGCTCCTATTTATATTTCTACAATTCTATTTATTGTTTCTACCTAGAAAAAGAAACAAAATATTTAGTATTGGCATATAGTGAGATTTTTCAATTACCACTATCATATTTCATATCTCAAAAACACCATTTTTATTTGGTGTGTGAGAAAGGGTGAGTTAGCTTTGAACTCCACAATCATTGCTGTATTTTTTGTTTACTTCTTCTATAAGAAATCTCCTCCTTTATTAGAACAAAGTTTCTTCTATTTTCTACATATTCTATATATACAAACTTATTAACCATTTATAATTAATAAAAAATTAAATTTCTTCCATAAAATACACCCACATCGTTTTCCTCTAATCGTAAAAAATAGAATGATCCTAACTATCTATCTATCTATCTATCTATCTATCTATCTATCTATCTATCTATCTATCTATCTATCTATCTATCTATCTATCTATCTATCTATCTATCTATCTATCTATCTATCTATCTATCTATCTATCTATCTATCTATCTATCTATCTATATATCTAACTATCTATCTATCTATCTATCTATCTATCTATCTATCTATCTATCTATCTATCTATCTATCTATCTATCTATCTATCTATCTATCTATCTATCTATCTATCTATCTATCTATCTATCTATCTATCTATCTATCTATCTATCTATCTATCTATCTATCTATTTATCTATCTATATGTCTGCCTGTCTATCTGTCTCTTTTCTCTCTCTCTGTCTCTCTCTCTGTCTATTTGTCTGTCTCTCTGTCTCTTTGTCTCTATGTCTATCTATCTATCTATCTATCTATCTATCTATCTATCTATCTATCTATCTATCTATCTATCTATCTATCTATCTATCTATCTATCTATCTATCTATCTATCTATCTGTCTATTTATCTATCTATCTATCTATCTATCTATCTATCTATCTATCTATCTATCCATCCATCTATGTATCTATCTATCTATCTATCTATCTATCTATCTATCCATCCATCCATCCATCTATCTATCTATCTATCTATCTATCTATCTATCTATCTATCTATCTATCTATATGTTTGTCTATCTATCTATCTATTTGTTTGCATGTTTGTCTATCTATCTATCTATATATCTATCTACACTAGTAGAAATAGGGGGCGTGGCTACACGCCCCAATGAAAAAAAAATGAATCTTGTGAGACTTTTTTTTAATTAAAAAAAACAGATTCGTCAAATAAGCGATGCAAAGTGTCGCTTATGCGATGCTACAAATGTGTGCTGCAAGGAGTGTCCCTAGTCAGTGATGGTCTTACCGATGTTGGAAAACTACCTGCGACACTAGAGCATCGCACAAAAAACATCCTGATATTTTAGAGCGTCGCTTGGAATGTTAAAAAAAAATCGATTTCTCCGGGCACATTTGTGTCGGGATTAGGACGGGAGAGATAGAGAGAGAGAGAGAGAGAGAGAGAGAGAGAGATCCAGCTATCAGTTTAGCGCACACACCTCAAAGGAAGAAAGGTACGCTCACACACACACATACACACACAGATTTACACACACATGTACACATGCATACACACACATATACACACATAGACACACACACATAGACATAGACACACACACATACACACACACATACACACATAGACACACACACACATACACACATAGACACACACACATACATACATAGCCACATACACACTTACACACACACACAAACACACATTTCCACACACACACACATACACATGCATACACACACACACACACACACACACACACACATATATATATATATATATATATATATATATATATATATATATATATATATATATATATATATATATATATATATATATATATATATATAGATATATATATATATATATGCTTACACAGGTATATGCACACAGACACACACATAGACACATACACATACATACACACATATACACACATAATGATGCATACACACACATGCACATGCATACACACACATATGCATTCATACATGAATACACATACACACATAGACACATACACACACATAGATACATACATACACATAAACACATACACACTCATAGACACATACACATACACATAGACACACACACACATACACACACACACACACACATACACACATAGAAACATACACACATAATGATGCATACACACACATACACATGCATACACACATACAGACACATATACACACACACATACACATGCATACACACATACAGACACATATACACACACACATACACACATATATGCATACACACATATATGCATACACACACACATAGAGAGACATACTCACACATACACATACATGCATACATATACATACATAATGCATATGCATATGCATACATACATACATACATGCATACATACACATACATAATGCATACACACACATATGCATACATAATGCATACACACACATACACACACATATGCATACATACATGCATACACATACACACATAGACACATACACACACATAGACACATACACACTCATAGATGCACACACATACACATAGAGACACACACATACACACACACATATATACACACACATACAAACATAGACACATACACACATAATGATGCATACACACACATACACATGCATACACACACATACACACACATACACGCACATACATACACACACACATGCATACATACACATACTTAATGCATACACATACATATGTACACGTATATATATTGATTTCTAACTATTTTGTTTTATATGTTAGGTATTATGGATCCTAGTAGAGAGAGAAAGGTGAAACTCACTCTCATAAAACGTCTTATGAGAGCAAGAGTTCCGTCTGATACTCTAGGGCCATCATGCATGATTACTCACAGATGTCTTATGAGGATCTGGACTATACGATCCAGATGCTTACCCAGCGATCAGAGGAGGGCTCTTCTGCGACTATACATGCAGGAAGATAGCTATCTGCTCATAGGTATGTTTTTTTTTTCCTAAACTTTTTTATAGATATTATAACACATATTTTTATTTATTTTTATCTATCTATTTTCAAGACACCTATACCACCTCCAGATCGTGATAGAAGAGCAGAGTTGCCTATGAGGACATGCATAGGCACCTTAGGACTAGAGTGCGATATAGAGCCAGAGGGGAACATTGTGTACATAGGGAATGGATTGGAGTTCAAGAGATGCGGGCACTATGCAACTCTTACCTGCGCCTTGTCCACTTACTGTGGAAGTAAGTAAACATTTTAGATATAAGTTGAAATAAATATCTTATGTTTTATTTACATTATTTTTTTTATTTTTGTAGTGAGCATGATGAGAGGGATAAAAAATACATACTTAGTCACTTGAGACAGAGTTTGGGACAGGATGGTCGCTTAAGTGGTGTCTAAAAGATATGCATACACTTATGGCTCATCGTCGTGATAATGCACGGTATGCACTACTTTTATGTATATATAATGTGGATATGAGTATGTGCGTTTATGCATGTATGTATGTATATGAGAGAGAGAGAGAGAGAGAGAAAAGAGTGAGACTAGAGGTACAAAAACACGCATACACACACATATACATCATACATGCACATTTACACACATACATGCACATTTATACATACACACACATACATGCACATTTTTACACACACATACACATGCATGTAGTTACACACATATAATGAATACACATAGACACATACACATACTCACATACACGTACACATACTCACATACACATACACATGCATAATCATATGTATACACACATAGACTCATATAATCATATTTACATGCATATATACATATACACATGCATATATACACACACACAACACATGCATATGCACATATAGATACACATACATACACAACACATACATACACAACACATGCATACGCATAAATAAATAAATAAATAAATAAATAAATCCTATTTCAAAAATCCTAAATTGAAAACACTAATTTCGATATTAGGATTTTAAAACCCCTAATTTAAAAACTCTAATTCAACCTTTTAGCCATATGTTTGAAGTATATGTACACATTGCATCTATTCCTCCGACGTGCTACTAGAGAGATGTCTCTCCTCCCAACCTTATGCCTCTATATATAGCTACTCGAATCAACGAGGATCATAATATATATAAAGATATATACACATCATGTAGATACACATACATAAAGATAAAATGGAGTAGATATATTATGCATCACACATACATGCCTAAATGCACACATAAATATATATATACATGCATACATATTTACATGTACACATTTACACATAGACATACATACATATATACATGTACACATCACATATACATGCCTACATGCACACATAAACATATATATACATGCATACATATTTACATGTATATTTACACATAGACACATATACATATATACATGTACAAAATTATAAACACTTGCATATATTACATGAATACATGAATGTTTTACATAAATGCATATGCATATATACATATATGCATATATACATATATGCATATTTAACACATGTATACATATATCACACACATGCAAATGCATACATATACATGAAATACATATATATGCATACTAACATATGTATACATATAATACACATGAATACACACACATATGCATACATACATGATAAAAATTTCCTCCTCAAAGATAAAGCTATATATAAAATAATTAGGCATATCCCCGAGCTTCATGTTCTAACTTAAAAGAACGTGATTTCATCTCTCTAGTAGGATTCATTGTTATTCAAGTTAATTACCTGATATCCATTCAGAAGCTTCAAGTTATTGATCGATAACTAGAATAGAATTTACTATCTAATCTGCTCATATGTTTTCATTATTGCCATCATTTTGGTAAGACATCAATATAGGCTCATCTTCATTATCCTTATTGATTTCATTTATTTCTTCTATTATTAAATCTATGTTCTCATGAATGACATCATCTATTGATAAACTAATATCGATTTTTGGTAATTCCTCTTCAACATCAGTAGAATCAACATGTAGAGTAGTATCCTCTTCATCAAAAAGATTAGTATCATTATCACATATAATGATTCTAATTTCTCTTTCAGATGTTGATGTATGAGTATCTGATGGTGAATCATCAAGAGGACTTTCTTTGATCTCTCTAACAATAAACTGTTCAAACAATGACCTACCTCTAGGTTGCACATGAATGACTTGCCACCAAGGATGAGCATCTGGGTTTTTATAAAAAAATGCTTGTTCAATATGCCTAGGAAGAATATATGGTTCTTTAGTAGATCGCATTGCCTTGGAAGAATCAATTGCCCAAAACCAAGATAATTCCTTTCTTAATGTGGAATTACTACCTTTATACTCGGCTCGAAACCAGTCAACCTTCAAAATGATCTATCAAAATATATAACAACAAAAACCCATTATTAGGTGCTTAATAAAATAACTAACTCTATCATAAAAATTATAAACTTTTTTCTACCTGTTTGAACATACGAAATGAAATTTCGTAGATACCAACAATAGTTCCTACGTAACCAAGGTCGCTATCTATAAGGTAATAACCAATATTTTTGAATATATGCATAGGATCAAGAAGATGACATACTTTCAACTCTTTCCAATAGCCCAAAGAATACCATATTGATATGTTCTCTACGAGTGCCAATTTTCCTTTACCTCTCTTCACATACTCATTATCTAAATCATCACTAAACATTTCTAATTCTGGATCTATCAGAGGTCCATCAGTCCATTTCTTATACCAATCCATAGGCGTCATAGGTTTTGGACACTGACCTGTTTCAAGCTTTCCATTAAAATGTATCGCTTCTCTTTTAGATCTTAATGGATGATCATCAGGCAAGAATCATCGATGTCGAAGATAAATATTTTTGTTGAGATTCTTACTATAGATTGATCTCAACCAATCACCACAATATGGACAAGCTTTATAACCCTTAGTAGATATTCCTACATCATGAAAATGATAAAAATATAATTAGATTAAATCATATTTATTTACATGCATATTAAATAAAAAAAATTACATCAATACCTGAACAAACACCATATCTTGGAAAATCGTGAATAGTCCAAGCCACAATACCACGAACCATAATATGTCTTTCATTGATGCTTTTCGATACATCAATGACATTAATACCTCTCCTTAACTCTTGGAGATTGTCAATGAGAGGAGCAAGATATATATTCATATCTTTAACTTGTCTTTTGCCTGGGATTAAAAGTGAAAGCATTAAATGTTCCTTTTTAATTCTAAGATATGGCGGAAGATTGTAGTTTATGACTACCACTAGCCATGTTGACCATTTACTGGATTTCATGAAGAATGGATTAACCCCATCTAATGCAACTCCTAACTTTAGATTCTGTGGATTTTGTGCAAATTCAGCCCATGTAGAATCAATATGCTGAAAAGAAACACTATCATGAGGAATTCTGATTATTCCATCAGTACTTTTGTGATCATGTCCCCAAGTCAAAAGCTTTGATAATTCGGGGCTTTGAAACATATGTCTAATCCGTGGAGCCAATGGAAAATGACTCAATAACTTTTTTGGGATTTTACCTTCTTCACCCTTATATCGAGGAGATTGACATTTGGGACATGTCAAAGAGTCTGCATATTCACCTCTATATAAAATACAATCGTTTGGACATGCATGTAAACATTGATAATCTATACCAAGATTGTTGATTATCTTCTTCATTTCATCATGTGAGGTAGGAAGAATATTCTGACTTGGTAAAAACTTTTCAGATAATAACCTGTAAGTTTATCAAAAAAAGATATATTAAAAAAAGTAATATATATATATATATATATATATATATATATATATATATATATATATATATATATATATATATATATATATATATATATATATATATATATATATATATATATATATATATATATATATATATATGCATATAAGTTTATATATGTGTATGCTTATGTGCATCTTTCAAAATATTCGCAAAAAATTTGATTGTTTTGGATGGCAGGATATGATAGTTTGTTTTGGAGGATATGAAGTATGTACCTTCATTGAATGATTTGTCGATTCTATCATATGTTCAGATTGAAAGTGTGAGAAGCGGGTTTATAATTGCTATTCAAAGAATTTGGCACTGTTTATAGGCCATACGATGGTGACCTGGATGAATCGCATGCACAGAGGTTACTCAAGATAGAGCAACCTGATTATAAGGGACTAGGGCCAGTAGGATTCCTGGGTATGCAGTAAACCTCTTGCATGTCAATAATGAGCATCTGAACTTTAGGATAGAAAGTGGAAATCATGGTGGGTTGAGAGGATCACTTTTATACAGCTTGTTCAAAGAACTTCAGGTTAATGACACTGAATTTCTTTGAACAAGCTATATAAAAGTGATCCTCTCAAGCCACCATGATTTCCACTTTGTATCCTAAAGTTCAGATGCTAATCATTGACATGCAAGAGGTTTACTGCATACCCCAGGAATCCTGCTCGCACTAGTCCATTATAATCAGATTGCTCTATCTTGAGTAATCTATGTGCATGCGATTCATCCAGGTCACCATTGTATGGCCTATAAACAGTGCCAAATTCTTTGAATAGCAATTATAAATCTACTTCTCACACTTTCAAACTGAACATATGATAGAATCGACAAATCATTCAATGAAGGTACATACTTCATATCCTCCAAAACAAAAAACTGTATCCTTCCATCCAAACAATCAAATTTTTCACGAATATTTTGAAAGATGCATTAATAGTTTTAAAAGATGCGCGGACAAAAAGTTTCCATTCAATTCAAGTTCTTGTTCTTACCTTATCTAAAGTAAGAATAAAAACCTTCATTGAATGGACACTTTTTGTTCGTCCATCCTTTAAAATTATTTTTCCATCCTTCAAAATGTGTGTGTATGTGTGTGTATGTTTATATGTGTGTATGCATTCATGTATATTATGTGTATGTTTATATATGCATATATATATATATATATATATATATATATATATATATATATAGAAAATATAAAATTATACTTTAATAGTGTCGGAACAGATACATTACTCCATCCAAACGATTTTGAAGATTGAGAATAAGTAAGCTCACACTTAGTCGTGTCAAATGACTTCCTTCATATACATGCTTTAGACATTCCTCTCGAAGATATTTCTCATTTTTAGAACTATCAATGCTCTCACTGTCATTTTGATACCAATCCTCAATAAAATCTACCATGCCATCATCTTCATCATTGTCACACAAATCTTGTACTTTATCGTCTTTTGAATATAGATCTTTCAACTTTGCATATTGCACAGGATTACTTTTGCGTAGCCTCCTCATGGAAGCTTCTGATAAATGAGGTCTTACTGGTAATTGTGAATGTTGTGGAGGAATATCATCAACATCATACGTTGGAATCTACACATATAAATAAAATTCATTAGTATTCCATAAATGAATAAAAAGTAAACTTTAAATATAAAATTAAGTATATAACTTATTAAATATGGATAGAAAAGTTTTATTCTCTCTAGCTAAAAGGTGCTCTTGGAGGATACGCCATCCATAATTCACTAATAGTTCATCACCGGCATGTAATGTAGTAATAGCATTGACAACTATGTATCTTGATACATCTCTACTCATGTATGGTGATTCATGACTATTTTCACGCTCCTCAAATGTGCAATTAGTCCTTGAACTATTATGTAACCCTCGACTACTATTTATTAAACCTGCTATATTTCCATGTGTGTAAGGTCATCCATCAATATATAATCTTTCATTTTCTGCATGTAAAATCCTTCTACTAGTAAGGGATGCTGCATTCAAGCATATTCCATAAGTACTCATGCTTTGAACATAACGTGAAAGTCGATGCGAATCTCCCCATCCATATATAGGACCACAAAATGACATAAGAGTGACTTCAGAGTTCGGAGGCACATACAAATCCTCTACAATAAAGAGACCACGACCAACATTAGTAATAGTGGATGGAGCAATCATATAGCGATTACCCCAAAAGTTGAAAACCTCTCCATCTAAAGGAAGTGGTCCTCTATTCCATCCTCCATATCTTCTTCTATCATATGTTTGTACTAAAGAACGATCACGAGCTAGCAATGGATAATCTCCAGCCGTTTCAGTCTCTAAACCAGGAGGTAGAGGATTTCTAGAAACCTCTGCTTGTAATTGATGAACAGCAAGTCCATGATGTGTACGAGGTATATTAACATTATGAGAAAAAATATCATCATCATCATCATCATCGAGAAAGTACTCTTGTATATCAACAGTAATTTGATTTTGTATATGGTTTTTAAATAAAATAATGACATAAATATATATAGAAAATACATACCCAAGCATTATCATGTTGACCGTTTGATGGTGCACATTCAAAAGTACCATACTCTGCCTCATGTTCAATACATTCCAATCGTGTTCTTCGATACGTGCCATAACAAGAGTTACACCAACATATAATATGCTCTTGATAGTAAAATTCATCATAATTCCTATCGGAGGACACATGTGAAGTCGTTGCCTGGGTAGGAGGTGGTGGAGTACCCTCTGATTGATCAGAATCTGCACATAATAAGAAACAAAAAAAATATAAGTTATGTATCCATCAAATATATTCAAAATTACATCTTTAATATACTTACAGTATAAAGTCGTTGCACGATGAGGAGACGGTGGTGGAGTTCCATCTGATTGATCAGAATCTACAAATAATGGTATTTGACATTAATAATCTGATTATCTACATACACAAAAAATTCACATATACATATTTAAACATACACACATATTCACATATACACATTTACACATACACACATATTCACATATACACAACTACACATTATTGTGGGATAAATGTATGTATTTTGTATGAATGAGTGTATATGCATGCATGTGTGTGTACGTATATATGTGGATATGTATATGTGTGTTTATGTTATATGTATGTATATGTGTATATGTATACCTATATGTATGCGTCTATGTTTGCATGTATATGTGTATGTGGGTATGTGTATGTGTATGTGTGTGTATATATGTGTATGTATTCTGATTTTTTTTTTGTTTGAGATTAAATTAACAGGAGATATTGTATGGTGGAAAAAAATAAGAGGCGAGCTAACATACCACCTGAGATGTGGCAGTTTTTTCGTAGACACCTACATCTTCAAGAGTCATTTCCTAAGCAGAAGGTACACAAATTAATAGTTTATATTTATAATTTTTATATATTTTAGTAATTTTTTACATTTAATTTATGTATTTTTTTTCTTAAATAAACGGGCTGCTGCAAAGAAGAGAGTGGAGTCCGGCCACACATCGCACCTAGGCCAAATGGGCCATAATGGTTTTGTAGCTACATTTGTAAGTATGTGTTATTGTGAGTATATTTTTTATTTTAGTTAAAATGCAAGCAACTAATCTATTTTATTTGTTTCAATACAGCGGAAGGATTATGGCCGATATCCTATGAAACATGAGATCGAGTATGCTACACATTTTGGATACCGGCATTTGAGCGAGTATATGCAAGATCATCCTGATGCCTTTGTGAGTATTATTAAATTCTATATATTTTTTATGAATGGTTTAATTGTTTTATTTATTTATGTTTGTTATATGTAATACAAGAGTATTATGGAGAGATAGATATGGATGAGGTGGAGAGACAGACACAGGAGGGATGATCTCGATCGTCACAGGGTGATCATGACGATGAGGATGAGGAAGATCAGGATGATCTCAATACTGCTGATGATGATGATCATGATGATGATGATTAGGATTTTAGTTGATTATGACATTGGATTATATGTATTTACATTGATATATATATATATATATATATATATATATATATATATATATATATATATATATATATATATATATATATATATATATATATATATATATATATATATATATATATATATTTATCTATATATTTTTCATTTCAGTTATGTTTTGAATTGTGTGTATGGTATTAAGTAATGAAGAGTTTTGTTCTATTGATTGTTATTATTGTTTATATTAAGCATGTGTTTTAATACTTTAATCATATAATTCATTCATGTGTGTACCTAAGTGTATATGTATGTGTGTGTATATGTATGTATGTGCATGTGTATGTGTGTGTATATGTATGTATGTGCATGTGCATGTGTAAGTGTATATGTGTGTATGAGTATGTGCATGTGCATGTATATGTGTAACTCTATGTGTATATGTGTGTATGTGCATGTATATGTGTATATGTAGGTATGTGCATGTGTGTGCATGTGCATATGTGTTTTAATACTTTAATTATATAATTCATTCATATGTGTGTACCTAAGTGTATATGTATGTGTGTGTATATGTATGTATGTGCATGTGTATGTGTGTGTATATGTATGTATGTGCATGTGCATGTGTAAGTGTATATGTGTGTATGAGTATGTGCATGTGCATGTGTATGTTTGTGTATATGTATGTGCATGTATATGTGTAACTCTATGTGTATATGTGTCTATGTGCATGTATATGTGTATATGTAGGTATGTGCATGTGTATATGTGTTTTAATACTTTAATTATATAATTCATTCATATGTGTGTACCTAAGTGTATATGTATGTGTGTGTATATGTATGTATGTGCATGTGTATGTGTGTGTATATGTATGTATGTGCATGTGCATGTGTAAGTGTATATGTGTGTATGAGTATGTGCATGTGCATGTGTATATGTGTGTATATGTATGTGCATGTATATGTGTAAATCTATGTGTATATGTGTGTATGTGCATGTATATGTGTATATGTAGGTATGTGCATGTGTGTGTGCATGTGTATATGTGTGTGTACGTATGTGCATATATATGTGTATATATGTGTATAATGTATGTATATGCATGTGTATATGTATTCCACATGCATGTGTATGTGGATGCATTTCCATTTGCATCCATGTGCATGCATGTGAATGTGCATGCATGTGGATGTGCATATACATGTATTTGTGTATATGTTAATGTGTGTATGTATGTATATATATATATATATATATATATATATATATATATATATATATATATATATATATATATATATATATATATATATATATATATATATATATATATATATATATATATATATGCAATAATGCATGCATGTAAGTCTTTTTATGTGGTTGTAGAAATGTTTATGCATATGCATGTGTATATGTGTGTATGTCTAAGTGTATGTTGTTAAACGTCTAAACGCGGGACTAACTGTCAGTAGCGCGTTTAAACATTTATTGGGTTCTTGGGAGTGGAAGGGGTCTGTTAGACAGAGGCCCTATACTTAGTTCCCAAACTAACCCCTTACACACAGCAATACACTGATGCTCAAAACTCTATCAAGACTCCGTTACACCTACAACCTTATAGCACTCAGCCCAAACTCCCCCAATGTTGACCGAACACACTGCTTCCGCTTATGCAATATCGTGACACAGAGTTACTTGATGAACTCAAGACTTTTTCCGAATATAGAATACTGTAGCACTAGAGACAACATCAGTAATTCAACCTTCACCGAATGGATACAAACAATCAAACAAAACCGAAGATACAGAAGAACTCAACAGTCTCAGAGACACGGTACGGGGGGGAAGTCCAGTGTGCAATGTAAGACGACCTTTACTGTAGCTTAACCTTTGCCGTATGAGGACAGACTGCAACACCGAAGACAACACAATACGACTCAGAGTTCTCCAATCACTACCGCAACTACACAGATTTCATCCAACACGTTACAAGAAATAGCGACACCACGATACACTTAATCAACAGAACAATCGCAACCGAATACCGCAGAACAACTCACTCAGACAGACAGTCTGGTGATCTCATGGAACGTCGTCACTATAAATTACAACCCGAACAAATGTCGAATCAACACCACAGAAATTAGACAAGATACTCTAAATTAACCAACTCGACACACAGTAACGTCACAGACAAATCACCCAGACAGACAGTCTGGTGATCTCACGGAACGTCCCTGAGCGTCTCTTTTTCATTGCTTTATATAAAGATTACAACGTATTCGTGTAACAACCTTTCGTTCGTGCGAACAAGATTCAGTTTTGTTTTTACAATCGCCAATCCGGCGGTCGACTAACATTGGCACGCACGGTGGACTCGAACCCGCAAGTCTAACAAAACTACAGTTCATCTATAATGCCTTCTAAATACATGGCTCTGGCTAATCTAAAGGTTCGGGCGATTTTCTTTTTTAAAGCTTCTAACATCTGTTTCAAAGTATCGGGTTCTACTAATTGTGCATCGGTTCTTACAAAACTTAGGGAAATTACTTCGGTCATCAAAATTTATGTCTGCATCTGCAGAAAGGCCTCTTGTAGGTAGAAATCGTTCAATAGGGCCGCATCTCTGGAAACTTTCATTTCTGCCACTTGTTTCTCCATCTTGCTTACTCTTTCTTTCTGATTGTCCAGCTGATTCTCCCTTCTTTCGATCTCTTGATTCTGAAACTGTATGGTTCTGGAATATGCATCCCTTTCTATTCGGAGATCTGTTATTACTTTTTGTAATTGTGCTTCTAATGTCAGTTTTCGCTGTAGAATGTTGTTTACCTCGTCGAATTCTATCTTACATTTCTGGAGTTCTTCGGTTGTTTTCATCATCAGATCGTACTGTTCTTGGCCTTTTTGTACCACTTCATCTAGCTGCTATCTTGTTTCTTCTAATAGATTTCCTAAAGCGACTCTTGCATCTTCTTTGTCTTGTATCTCTTGCTTCAACTAGATGTTTTCTGTATTTGCATCATTTAGTAACTCGTCTTTCTTTCTGAGCTCAGCCAGTGCCGCATCCCTTTGAGTTGTAATTTCTACCTGTTCGGCCATTCGGGATTGTAACTCCTTCAGTTGTTCTTGTAGGGCTTGATTTTCTGCCTTAGCCACCTCCAATTCTTCTTGTAGAGGACTAATATCTGCCTCTAGCACATCCACTTTATGTTGGAATTCTTCTCGTATGCTATCAGTGACCTGTTTCATCTGTACTGGTAATTGTTGCGATAGCTGAATTAGCAATTGACCCATATTTGCAAGCTCAGAGATCATGGGAATCGAAGGAAGTGGAAGATGAGGACGAGGTTGAGATGAGGATGCGGTGAGTAGCTGCTGGGAGTTCGGTGGAGAGTAGTTTGGGGATGACGAAGAAGAGGCAGTGGGTTCTTCGAGAAGAATGGGTGGAGTAGGGATAACTGGGTTAAGTGGAGGTTCTGGTGGGGGAGTGGGAAAAACAGAGTGAGATTCTGTTACCTTTTCAGTGGTTTGTTGTGTGTCAGCGGTGTTGGCAGCTGTGGACTCTACTGCTTTAAGCAGTTCCTCGAAGACTTCTTTGATTATATGTTCTTCATCTCTTTGCTTTTCCTTCTCTGATTATTGCTGTGATGCTCGTTGTGATGAGCTTGTGTCAGACTCGATGGGAGCCTCCTGTTCTTGATGTTGTTCTGAAGATGACTGTGGTGAAGATTCATGATGCATGGTAGTTGTGGTGTCGTGAAAAGATTCGTCTTCGTTTGCTTCTTCTTCTTTGTCGTCGGCCTTATCATTTGCGGTTGAACCCATACTTCGCTCTCGGATGAACTGATTCTAATTCTTATTCGTCGGAAGAGTTGGAATAATTCCTCTTCATCTTCTTCATCGTCCTCTAAAATCTGTGCAGACTCTTCATGGCACAGGATGGGTCCTCGGGGTGGGGGTTGCACTGCTTGGATGGTCGGAAATAAGAAGTTGAGGATGTGCAGTAGCCTGGATCTTGGCATATCCCCCTTATTTACCTGCTTGATGATGGAGACGCATTCTTTGTGTATTCGCCGAAAGAAATATGATGCAAAATTGACGGGTTCTCGAGCAGCTAAATCTATAGCGGAGTAAAAAGGACGAGAGATTCCATAGGTTCGCTTCTGCAGGTTAAGAATGGCTACTAGGAATTGTAGCGCGGATCTCTCCGGTTCAGGACGGCAGAGGATGGCGTATTCGTTTGAGGAGCTCCTAGGGAATAACTGATTCATTGTTGCAATTGGTAGATTTGGGCCATTTTCCCGACCTACTGGAGCGAGTCGGAATGCATCAGAGAAGGTTTGCATAGTGATAACTACGCGGGATGGTAATGACGTTATCGGCCAACTCCGCTCGGTGGCAGGTCTGGCAGCGATGGCAGCAATTATAGGGGCATAAAATGGGTGGGATTCCACTGAATGCCAAGGCAGTTCAGCGAAATTGGATAACCCATGGATGCGCAGGAACTCTCCCACGTCGGCAGGGAGTCCGTCACGGAAAGCAGCAAAGTTTGCCAGAGCTTCCATGGCGCACACAGTAAACGCAAGCACAAGGCACAAAGCACAGGGTTTACACGATCATACAAATTACACAAACACAATAGCAATTTTCGGCGAAATGGAAAAGGTTAAGTAGATGCTTTGTAGTGGAGAGCAATCAAAATCACTAATCATCGTGCGACGTTGAGATGATAACTTCATAACTTCGGTGGGCATGCATGAGCGGATCCAATAAGGCAGGGCGGCTGTTAGTCATAATTAGGTATCAAAACGCGGATAATTACAGACTTATTTTATTAGACGTGCAAAAACAAAAGAAAAGAAAAGAAAAGAAAAGGAAATGCAAAAGACGCGTCCAATCCGCGGAACGTTTTAGTGTAGATCGGCTGCTTGTTGGTACGGCCGCAGCTTTGAACCATTTATCACCTTTGGAAGAGGATTTCCGATCAAAGTAGTCAACCGAAAAGTAGCTGGGCCCACCTGTTCAGAAATCCGATAGGGACCAAACCATCATGTCTTGAATTTTCCAGTAGAGCGATTTGACTTTGCATTGTAAAAGAGTACAAGTTGCCCCACCGTAAAAACTGGAGTCCTTAGATATCGATCATGTGTTCGAGCTTGTCTTAACTGAACTTCCTGGATAGTCAGAAAACTTGTCCAACGATGCTCATCCAGTTCTCTGAGTGTATCTAGCCGAAATGATAAAGAATCTTTTGGTATCAATTTCTGAGTGAGAGCTACGCGTAGACTTGGCACAACAATCTCCATTGGTGCTATGGCTTCCAGTCCATAAGCTAGTTTGAAAGGTGTTAGTCATGT
>CM035428.1:125848157-125870657 GCA_020310875.1 Ceratopteris richardii
TCATCAAGCAAGAATCATCGATGTCGAAGATAAATATTTTTGTTCAAATTCTTACCATAGATTGATCTCAACCAATCACCACACTATGGACAAGCTTTATAACCCTTAGTAGATATTTTTGCATCATGAAAATGATAAAAATATAATTAGATTAACTCACATTTATTTGTGTGCATATTGAATGAAAAAATTACATCAATAACTGAACAAACACCATATCCTGGAAATCGTGAATAGTCCAAGCCACAATACCACAAACAGTTATATATGTTTCATTGATGCTTTTTGATACATCAATGACATTAATACCTCTCCATAACTGTTGGAGATCATCAATGAGAGGAGCAAGATATATATTCATATCTTTAACTTGTCGTTTTGCTCGAATTAAAAGTGAAAGCATTAAATGTGCCTTTTTAATGCTAAGATATGGCAAAAGATCGTAGTTTATGACTACCACTGGCCATGTTGACCATTTACTAGATTTCATGGAGAATGGATTAGCCCCATCTAATGCAATTCCTAACTTTACATTCTGTGGATTTTGTGCAAAATTAGGCCATCTAGAATCAATATGCTCAAAAGCAACACTATCATGAGGAATTCTGATTATTCCATCACTACTTTTATGATCATGTCCCCATGTCAAAAGCTTTGATAATTCGGGGCTTCGAAACATATGTCTAATCGGTGGAGCCAATGGAAAATGTCTCAATACCTTTTTTGGGATTTTACCTTCTTCGTCCTTATATCGAGGAGATTGACATTTTGGACATGTCAAAGAGCCTGCATATTCACCTATATATAAAATACAATCATTAGGACATGCATGTATACATTGATCATCTATACCAAGATTGTTTATTATCTTCTTCATTTCATCATGTGAGGTAGGAAGAATATTCTGACTTGGTAAAAACTTTTCAGGTAATAACTTGTAAGCTCATAAAAAAAGATATATTAATAAAAATAAATATATAAATATACATATATATATGTATATATATGCATATAATTTTATATATGTGTATGCTTGTGTGAATGTGTATGTGGATGTGTATATGCATGTGCATGCGTATACCTATGTGTATGTGTATATGTATGTATGTGTGTATATGTTTTTTATATGTGTATATGTATGTATATATACATATATGTATGTGTATGCATATATGTATGTGTATGTGTGTATATATGTGTATGCATGTATGTATGTATGTATGTGTATGTATGTATGAATGTGTATGTATGTATGTATGTATGTATGTATGTATGTATGTATCTATGTATGTACGTATGTATATGTATGTATGTATGTATGTATATGTATGTATGCATGTGTAGTTGTGTATATTTGATTTCGTTTTTAATTTTTTTTTGTATATTGTGGTTTGAAAACTTTCATATCTAGACCACTAAATCGTTTGGTTTTCTCCCATTTTTAGTCAATTTATTACGTGTCTTGCTAGCTAAAACTTACATATTTTTTTTACAAGGATTAAGTATCAATTAATTATGGAGGTATTAAGTCGTTTGGAAAATAAGACAAGCAAATTTCTCTCGATGATTTTGGAAGATGGATGAATAGTTCTAAAGTATGGGCGGACATAAAGTGTTCATTCAATGCAAGTTCTTGTTCTTACCGTAGCTAAGGTAGAAACAAAAACCTACACTGAATGAACACTTTGTGACTACCCATCCTTTAAAATTATTCTTCCATCCTTCAAACTCTTCGAGGTAAGTTTACTTCTCCTATTTTTCAAACGACTTAATACCTCCATAGCTAACTCATACTTAATATTTGTATGCAAATTTCATAAAAGAGTTAGCAGTGCAGGTACTAGGTCGACTAGAATAGGAGAAGCATGTATGTCAGGAAGATTCTAAAGGTTGGGTAGAAAATTCCAAAGGTTAGATGGAAAAAATATCTTCATTCGATACAGGTATGTATAATTTGATTTTACTCTCATAACATGTGTATATGTATGTTTATGTGTGTATATATGTGTATGTATGTATGCATGTGTAGCTGTGTATATTTGATTTTGTTTTTAAGTCTTTTTTTGTATATTGTGGTTTGCAGACTTTCCATATCTAGACCATTGAATCATTTGGTTGTTTTCCATTTTATAGTCAATCTATTACCTACCTTGCTAACTAAGACTTACATATTTGTTTACAAGGATTAAGTATCAGTGAACTATGGAGGTATTAGGTCGTTTGGAAAATAACACAAGCAAATTTCTCTCGACCATTTTTGAAGATGGATGAATAGTTCTAAAGTATGGGCGGACATAAAGTGTTCATTCAATGCAATGTCTTGTTCTTATCGTAGCTAAGGTAAAAACAAAAACCTACACTGAATGGACACTTTGTGTCCCCTCACCCTTCAAATTCTTCAAGGTAATTTTACTTCTCCTATTTTTCAAAAGACTTAATATCTTCATAGCTAACTCATACTTAATACTTTTATGCAAAGTTCATAAAAGAGTTAGCAGCTTATGTATTAGGTCGACTAGAATAGGAGAAGCAAATGTATCAGGAAGATCTAAAGGCTGGGCGGACAATTCCAAAGGCTAGATGGACAAAATATCTTCATTCGATACACGTACGTATAATTTGACCTTACTCTCACAACATGTGTATGTGTGTATATGTATGTGTATGTGTGTATATGTATGTGTATGTGTATATGTGTGTATACATTCATGTATATATATGTGTGTATGTCTATATATGCATGTATTTATATGTATATATTTATGCACGTATATATATATATATATATATATATAGAAAACTAAAAATTATACCTTAATAGTGCCAAAATAGATACATTACTCCATCCAAAATGATTTTGAAGATTGAGAATAAGTAAGCTCGCACTTAGTCATGTCAAACGACTTCTGTCATATACATGCTTTAGACATTCCTCTCGAAGATATTTCTCATTTTTAGAAATATCAAAGCTCTCATCATCATTTTGATACCAATCCTCAATAAAATCTTCCATGCCATCATCTTCATCATTGTCGCACAAATCTTGTACTTTATCTTCTTTTGAATATAGATCTTTCAACCTTGCATATTCCACACGATCATTTTTGCGTAGCGTCCTCATATAAGCTTCTAATAAATAAGGTTTTACCGGCAATTGTGAATGGTGTGGAGGAATATCATCAATATCATATGTTGGAATCTACACACATGAATAAAAATCATTAATATTCCATAAATGAATAAAAAGTAAAATTTAAACATAAAATTAAATATATAAGTTATTAAATATGGATAGAAAATTTCCATTCTCTCTCTAGCTAAAAGGTTCTCTTAGAGGTCTACGCCATCCATAATTCACTAATAATTCACCACCAACATGTAATGTAGTAATAGCATTGACAACTATGTATCTTGATACATCTCTACTCATTTATGGTGATTCATGACTATTTTCATGCTCCTCAAATGTGAAATTAGTCCTTGAACTACTATGTAACCCTCGGCTACTATTTATTAAACCTTCTATATTTCCATGCATGTAAGTTCTTCCATCAATATATAATCTTTCATTTTCTGCATGTGAAATTATTCTACTAGTAAGGGATGCTACATTCAAGCATATTCCATAAGTACTCATGCTTTGAACATAACGTGCAAGTCGATGCCAATCTTCCCATCCCTAAATAGGACCACAAAATGACATAAGAGTGACTTCAGAGTTCGGAGGCACATACAAATCCTCTACAATAAAGAGACCACGACCAGCATTAATAATAGTGGATGGAGCAATCATATAACGATTACCCCAAAAGTTAAAAACATCTCCATCTAAAGGAAGTGGTCCTCTATTCCATAAATCAAATAGGTCTCAGTCCTATGCCCATCTGTTGAAGATGCATGTTGAGCTGCTCTCTTCCAAGTGCTTTAGTGAATATGTCAGCACAATTTGCCTCTGTTGGGCAATATTCTAGCTCCACAATTTCATCTTCAATTAGCTCACGAACGTAATGGTACTGTACTTCTATGTGCTTGGTGCGAGCATGAAATACTGGGTTCTTTGCAATAGCCATACAACTTTGATTATCACACTTGAGTACAGTCGGCATATTTAATGGAAAGCCTAGATCTGCAAGAATTCTCCTTAACCAGACTGCCTCACAAGAAGCAAAACAAGCTGCTTTGTACTCTTCTTCAGTGGAGGAGAGTGCGAGAGTTGGTTGCTTCCTACTTACCCAAGAAAATATTCATGAACCAAGTGAGAAACAATATCCAAAAACTGATTTTCTAGAATCACAATCTCCAGCCCAATCTGAATCACGATATCCTTGAAGTGTATCACCTGTGGTATACAAAATACCAAAATCCAAGGTTCCTACAATGTACCTTAGAATTCGCATTCCAGCATTCTAGTGACTCTCCTTAGGTTTGTTGGAAAACCTGCTTATCACTCCAACAGCATAGCAAATGTCTGGTCTAGTGTTGCACAGAAAGATAAGACTTCCAACGAGCTTCCTATACTTCTTAGCATCTACATCATGCATGTTATCATCCATAGATAGCTTATGATTTACCTCCATAGGTGTGCTAGTTGGTTTGCAGTCCATCATTCCAAATGCCTTGAGAATTTCTTTGGCATATTTTTGTTGTGAGATGAAAATGCCATCCTTCCTTTGCCATACTTCAATTCCCAGACAAAAATGGAGTAGACCTAAGTCTATCATTTCAAACTCAATTCCCAAGCTGATCCGAGTTTGATTGATGAGTTCCTGATGATCTCCTGTAATGATCAAATCATCTACATATACAATGACAACAACTAGCTTGCTATCCCTTTTTGTTACATACAAGTTAGCATTAGAAGTACTTCTTTCAAAACCCATATTTTTTAAAAGATTATCTATCTATTGGTATCAAGCCTGTGGAGCTTGCTTAAGTCCATACAAAGCTTTCTTCAACCTGCAAACTTTATTTTCTGAATTGGGCACCTCAAAACTTGGTGGTTGAGATACATATACCTCCTCCTTGAGGTGACCATTCAAAAATGCAGATTTGACATCCATCTGGAAAATAGGCCAGGCCTTTTGTGCGGCTGCTGCAAGTACCGTCCGAATAGTTGTCATGTGTGCTGCTGGTGCAAAAGTTTCTTGAACATCAAATCCTTCGATCTGTGAAAAACCATGTGCAACTAATCTTGCCTTATACTTTTCTAATGTTCCACCTGCTTTATACTTAGCTTTCCAAATCCATTTAGTACCAATTACCTTCTTCTTTGGTGGCAAGTCGACTAGATCCCATGTATCATTTTTTTGTATACTATCATACTCAAATTGCATTGCCGCTCTCCAACCTGGACCATCAAGGGCTTCTTCAATGGTGGTAGGTTCCTTTATCGAGCCCATGATATCTGCCATTAGAGCCATTGTTGGGGGTTTCTTGGACGTGAAGGAGTTTGAGGGTTTGTAGGAGAAAAAAAAGAAGAAGAACAAGAGAGGAAATAACTCAGACAAGCTTCTGCAGAAACACCTTTGAACCTTTGAACCTTGAGGTTTTGATTACAATAGAAGGATTGCACTGTTTCATTCAATCGGAGTTAATACTTCGGGCGCAATTACAGAGAATGCTCAATCATAGAAGATCAATTATCTCAGAATCTTCCAGCAGCCGGCCTCTTCTGCACCAGTCCTTCACTTGCTTCCAGCTTCTCCTTGTGCACACCTTGCACTAAGCTTCCACGAGCTGAGGGACTAATACTTTTCTGGCCTGATCGTGGAGAGAGACTTTTGGGATTGGTGTGTCTCCCTTCGCACTCTCTGCACCTCCCTTAGCCTCACTTCTTGCACTCTTCACTTTCCGGGGTCGTCACACACCAGTGACTCTTCACTTCTCCTCTTGCTTCTTACTTCCGGTGTCCAAGAATAGCCTTTTGTCTCTCTTGTTGAGTGCGCCGGTTCCGCGCACTCTAACTGTAATACAATCTTGATGCCCTTTCGATGTCCCAAGATTGTCTTTTGAACTGGTCACCAACGACTCACTACTTTGTCCTGTAGTGACTTTAGAACAAAATTTTGATTGGGCGGCCCTATTTCCACCTTTGCGTACACGGGCGCTTCCATACCTTCACCTTTCCTTCTAATTCTTTACTTTTGCACCTAAGATTTTAAATTCACCCTTTGAACCTTAAGAGAAAAAAAATACTTTGCACCCTTAGTTTCAACCGGTTAGGGCTCAACAGATGCCCACCACCTAAAGATCTCTCCGTCCCGGAGAGACAACAGCAAGACCAAAACAGGTAGAACTCAAAGACAGCGGACTGAAGAAGAACGAATCTGAGGCAAGAAAAGAGATAAAGAGTGCGAGTATTATTTAAGTAAGAAAAATCATAAGGCATCCTGCAAGAATTATTGACAAAATCAGAGGGATGAGGATTTTATTGACAAAGCGATAATGGAAGCTAAGAGCAATTATTATGAAGGGGATGAGCAATTGATTGACACTGTGGACGGCAAATTATTGTGCAGGGTGATTGGGATTCTCAGTCGATGTTGGTGGAGAGGGGGGCAAAGGAGCAGAAGCTTGCTCAATCATATGCTGTAGCGAACTAAGGCATTGCCTAAGATTGTCCCTGTCGCGTCGTATACGTCTGCATGCAGGATTAGCACATAGCCCTAAGTTAGAGCGATTTTGAAGATCTTCCAAGGCTTTCAACGCAGAGTCGGCCATATCGCGATAGTGATCTCTCTCTTCTTTGAGCAATCGCGCCGTTTCATTGAGCGATTGCCATTGAGAAGTAGCCATGCGATTGATGTTGTCAATTGTGGAGATATATTGCTGATGAACCGACGCTGCCGCCGATACCGAATCCAAGGAAATCTGGGAGGCTTGAGCACTGCCAAGAGCAACTGCGCTCGCGTCGCGGAGTAAATGTAAAAAGGAAGGGGTGGATGGGAGGTCAAATGGCGGAGTAGTGGATGCAGGAGGATTTGGAGGGAGATTGGAAGGAGGGTTTACATGCGGACGGGGAGGAGGGAATGTAGATGGAGGGGGAGGAGGGGATGTAGCTGGAGAAGGAGCAGGTTGGTCACCGGTACGTTGAAAAACAGAACTCGGAGGACGAGGGGGTGTACAGGTGGGGTTTTGCGGGTTGAGTTGGGTTTGAATGGATGGGCGAAAGGATGCGGCCGAAGAAGATCTATGAGGGGGAACAGGATCAGGAGTATGAATTGTGGCAGTAGTAGGAGATGTAGTGAGGAGAGGGGAGGCAGAGTGTGGATGAAGGGGAGGAATATCAGGTGGTGCGGAGGGTAGGGTTGGAACGGAAGTCGAGCCAATGGAGAGTGTAGGGGAGGGGGGAGGGCGGGAGATGGAAGGCATAATCTGATCTGTGTGGGATTGGGGTAGTGAATGATTAGCAAAATGCGCAGGGAGATGATATAACCAAGCTAGCAATGGAGCAGAATATATGGAGAAGGCACGAGTTTGGCGAGTGATAGCTCCATGAAGTCTACTGGAGCGCAAGCTTAAGGAACTATAGAGGAGGGCGGCGTAAGGGTACGGGCGGCTAGTGAGGAAGCAGTAGAGTGGATCAGCAATGCGAATATCGGACAGTGGAAGTCGAGAGGTTGGGCAACGAAGTAAAAAGAAAAAGATGAAGGAATTAAGGATGGATTGCATTCGGATGGAAAAGCTTGCGTGATTTTCAAAGCGAGCTTTACAAAAAGCAATTGTATCAGAGGGTGATACTCCCGAATATAAGAATGGAGGGCTGCTATAGTGAATGATGGAGGAGTGTATACTGGTGGCAAGGTCAGAGATGGTGAGAGTGCCGGTGCGAAAAGTGGGGAACAACCTGAGAGCTTCATAGACATCATTATGGTTGGATGGTTCCTGCAAGATAACGTTGGCCAAGCCCAAAAGTCCTGCAGACTGAAGATTTTCGACTGAGAAAAGATTACGGAGTTCAATGGGGGGAATGGAGAGATGAAGACGAATTTGGATATTCAAATCCGGTGGAAGAAAAAGGCGCATGTAATCACCGGAAGGCGAATAAGGTTGCGAGGTCTGCGAAACAGAATATATGGAGAAGGCACGAGTTTGGCGAGTGATAGCTCCATGAAGTCTACTGGAGCGCAAGCTTAAGGAACTATAGAGGAGGGCGGCGTAAGGGTACGGGCGGCTAGTGAGGAAGCAGTAGAGTGGATCAGCAATGCGAATATCGGACAGTGGAAGTCGAGAGGTTGGGCAACGAAGTAAAAAGAAAAAGATGAAGGAATTAAGGATGGATTGCATTCGGATGGAGAAGCTTGCGTGATTTTCAAAGCGAGCTTTACAAAAAGCAATTGTATCAGAGGGTGATACTCCCGAATATAAGAATGGAGGGCTGCTATAGTGAATGATGGAGGAGTGTATACTGGTGGCAAGGTCAGAGACGGTGAGAGTGCCGGTGCGAAAAGTGGGGAACAACCTGAGAGCTTCATAGACATCATTATGGTTGGATGGTTCCTGCAAGATAACGTTGGCCAAGCCCAAAAGTCCTGCAGACTGAAGATTTTCGACTGAGAAAAGATTACGGAGTTCAATGGGGGGAATGGAGAGATGAAGACGAATTTGGATATTCAAATCCGGTGGAAGAAAAAGGCGCATGTAATCACCGGAAGGCGAATAAGGTTGCGAGGTCTGCGAAACAGAAGGAGAGGAAGAAGGGGAAGGTGGGCGAGGAAGGGAAGGTGGAGAATAAATATCGGTTGAATCAGAGCGAACTGAATAGGTAGGAATATTTAGAAGTGGGGGAGGAAGTGGAGTATGACGAGCGGAAGTTGAGGCATCTGGTGGGGGATAATGGGAGTCTGTGGGTGCAGGAAGCGGGGTGGAAAGTGAAACTGGCAATGTCGGGACCGGGTAGACGAGGGTGCTAAGTGGTCGGGTATGAGAGGGTTGAGGATCTGAATGAGGGTCAGTGGGATGGGTCGTTTGTAAGGCCGAAGATGGGAATTCCGAAAGAGCTGCCTGTGTTGAAGGATCGGCCATTGGGGACTAGAGCCTGAGGAGAGGGAAATATGTCGGATTTCGATGGGTGCGAAGTCTCAGATGGAGAGAAGAGTGGTAGGAGAGGGGGGGCCAAGCGGTTTGGGAGCTGGGTGAGAGAGGGATTGAGGGAGGGGGTTGGAGATGGGGGCGGAGAGCGCTGCGGTTGTGAGATCGGGGTGAGAGGGGGTGGGGATAAGGGGGATTCGGATGGGGTGGTGGGTGGGGGGAGGCGGATGGAGTGGTGGGATTGGGGAGGCGGATGGGGTGGTGGGTTGGGGGAGGCGGATGGGGTGGTGGGTTGGGGTTGAGAGAGGGGGGGGGAGATGGGGGGGCGGAGCGCGGGTGAGAGAGGGCGGGGTGAGAGGGGGGAGTTGGAAGGGTAGTGAAAAGGGGGGGTCGGATGGGGATGGGGTGGGGGGATTCGGATTGGGTGGTGGGTTGGGGGAGGCGGATGGGGTGGTGGGTTGGGGGAGGCGGATGGGGTGGTGGGATGGGGGAGGCAGATGGGGTGGTGGGTTGGGGTTGAGAGAGGGGGCGGGAGATGGGGGGGCGAAGCGCGGGTGTGAGAGGGCGGGGTGAGAGTGGGTAGTTGGAAGGGTAGTGGAAGGGGGGGTCGGATGGGGATGGGGTGGGGGGATTCGGATTGGGTGGTGGGTTGGGGGAGGCGGATGGGGTGGTGGGTTGGGGGAGGCGGATGGGGTGGTGGAATGGGGGAGGCGGATGGGGTGGTGGGTTGGGGTTGAGAGAGGGGGGGGGGAAGATGGGGGGGGCGGAGCGCGGGTGCGAGAGGGGGAATTCGGATGGGGTGGTGGGTTGGGGTTGAGAGAGGGGGGGGGGAGATGGGGGGGCGGAGCGCGGTGTGAGAGGGTGGGGTGAGAGGGGGGAGTTGGAAGGGTAGTGGAAGGGGGGGTCCGATGGGGATGGGTTGGGGGGATTCGGATTGGGTGGTGGGTTGGGGGAGGCCGATGGGGTGGTGGCTTGGGGGAGGCGGATGGGGTGGTGGGTTGGAGGAGGCGGATGGGGTGGTGGGATGGGGGAGGCGGATGGGGTGGTGGGTTGGGGGAGGCGGATGGGGTGGTGGGATGGGGGAGGCGGATGGGGTGGTGGGTTGGGGTTGAGAGAGGGGGGGGGGAGATGGGGGGGGGCGAAGCGCGGGTGTGAGAGGGCGGGTGAGAGTGGGTAGTTGGAAGGGTAGTGGAAGGGGGGGTCGGATGGGGATGGGGTGGGGGGATTCGGATTGGGTGGTGGGTTGGGGGAGGCGGATGGGGTGGTGGGTTGGGGGAGGCGGATGGGGTGGTGGAATGGGGGAGGCGGATGGGGTGGTGGGTTGGGGTTGAGAGAGGGGGGGGGGGGGGGGGAAGATGGGGGGCGGAGCGCGGGTGCGAGAGGGGGAATTCGGATGGGGTGTGGAGTTGGGGGAGGCGGATGGGGTGGTGGGTTGGGGGAGGCGGATGGGGTGGTGGGATGGGGGAGGCGGATGGGGGGGTGGGTTGGGGTTGAGAGAGGGGGGGGGGAGATGGGGGGCGGAGCGCGGGTGTGAGAGGGGGAATTCGGATGGGGTGGTGGGTTGGGGGAGGCGGATGGGGTGGTGGGTTGGGGGAGGCAGATGGGGTGGTGGGATGGGGGAGGCGGATGGGGGGGTGGGTTGGGGTTGAGAGAGGGGGGGGGGAGAAGGGGGGGCGGAGCGCGGGTGTGAGAGGGGGAATTCGGATGGGGTGGTGGGTTGGGGTTGAGAGAGGGGGGGGGAGATGGGGGGGGCGGAGCGCGGTGTGAGAGGGTGGGGTGAGAGGGGGGAGTTGGAAGGGTAGTGGAAGGGGGGGTCGGATGGGGATGGGTTGGGGGGATTCGGATTGGGTGGTGGGTTGGGGGAGGCGGATGGGGTGGTGGGTTGGGGGAGGCGGATGGGGTGGTGGGATGGGGGAGGCGGATGGGGGGTGGGTTGGGGTTGAGAGAGGGGGGGGGGGAGATGGGGGGGCGGAGCGCGGGTGTGAGAGGGCGGGGTGAGAGGGGGGAGTTTGAAGGGTAGTGGAAGGGGGGGTCGGATGGGGAGGAGGGCGGGGGGATTGGAGAGGGAGGCGGCGAGGGGCGCTTCTGGGTGGTCGGGGTGTTGGAGAGGGGCTTGGACGCTGCGGTTGTGAGATTTGGAAGTGGGGGTTAGGAGATGGGGGGCGGAGAGCGCTACGGGTAGAGAGGCGGGATGAGAGGGGGAATTCGGATGGGGTGTGGAGTTGGGGGAGGCGGATGGGGTGGTGGGTTGGGGGAGGTGGATGGGGTGGTGGGATGGGGGAGGCGGATGGGGGGGTGGGTTGGGGTTGAGAGAGGGGGGGGGGAGATGGGGGGGCGGAGCGCGGGTGTGAGAGGGGGAATTCGGATGGGGTGGTGGGTTGGGGTTGAGAGAGGGGGGGGGGGAGATGGGGGGGCGGAGCGCGGTGTGAGAGGGTGGGGTGAGAGGGGGGAGTTGGAAGGGTAGTGGAAGGGGGGTTCGAATGGGAATGGGTTGGGGGGATTCGGATTGGGTGGTGGGTTGGGGGAGGCGGATGGGGTGGTGGGTTGGGGGAGGCGGATGGGGTGGTGGGATGGGGGAGGCGGATGGGGGGTGGGTTGGGGTCGAGAGAGGGGGGGGGAGATGGGGGGGCGGAGCGCGGGTGTGAGAGGGCGGGGTGAGAGGGGGGAGTTTGAAGGGTAGTGGAAGGGGGGGTCGGATGGGGAGGAGGGCGGGGGGATTGGAGAGGGAGGCGGCGAGGGGTGCTTCTGGGTGGTCGGGGTGTTGGAGAGGGGGTTGGACGCTGCGGTTGTGAGATTTGGAAGTGGGGGTTAGGAGACGGGGGGGCGGAGAGCGCTGCGGGTAGAGAGGCGGGATGAGAGGGGGAATTCGGATGGGGTGTGGAGTTGGGGGAGGCGGATGGGGTGGTGGGTTGGGGGAGGCGGATGGGGTGGTGGGATGGGGGAGGCGGATGGGGGGGTGGGTTGGAGTTGAGAGAGGGGGGGGGAGATGGGGGGGCGGAGCGCGGGTGTGAGATGGGGAATTCGGATGGGGTGGTGGGTTGGGGGAGGCGGATGGGGTGGTGGGTTGGGGGAGGCGGATGGGGTGGTGGGTTGGGGGAGGCGGATGGGGTGGTGGGGTGGGGTTGAGAGAGGGGGGGGGAGATGGGGGGCGGGGAGCGCGGAGAGGGGGGGCGGACGCTACGGTTGGGAGAGGGGGAAGTGGGGGGTAGGAGATGGGGGGGGCGGAGAGCGCTGCGCTTGGGTGGTGGACGGTGGGAGATAGGGGGGGTTGGAAGGGGGGGTCCGATGGAGCGGTGGGCGGGGGGGTTGGATAGGGGGGGAGGAAGGGGGGGCCAGACGGGGTGGTGAGCGAGTTGGAGAGGGGTTCGGATGGGGAGGTGGGCGGGGGGTTAGATGGGGTGGTGGGCGGGGGGATTGGAGAGGGAGGCGGAGAAGGGGCTGTGGAGGGATGGAGGGGTAAGAGTGGTTATAGTTTGGCGGGGGAAGGATGGAGGATCACGTCTACTTCTCTTCATATCGGATTTGAGGGGTGGCTGAGATCCAGGTTCACCATCATAGCCAGAGCGCGAAGATGATAACAGTATTGATGCTGAGGGAGCAAGAATGAAGGGAAGGCATATTATATAGCAATGAGAAATGAAGGAGCACCTCCTAATCAAGAATGGTTCACCATAAAAGGTAGCTCAAAAGAGAGTAGATGCAACTCTTAATCTTAGCCATTCAAGAGAGAACAAAGAAATGGGCATTAATGAAAGTTAATGTGCAGAACTAAGGGCCATCCAAAAAAATGCCCCCAATTTTATTTAACTATGAATTTTAATTTTAATGGATTGAGTGGATGAAAACATCAAGAAAAATGAAAAAATTGCACCAAAAAAAACGCGTGAGCTTTTTTTTTTCTGATTCCTGTTACCTAATAAACCAAACCAAAACCATCAGGAACAAAAGAAATGAAAATACAATGGTTATGACACTTGATAATAAGCCTTGAGTCTGGAAATGTTTACTAAAGGTAGGGTGTCGACATCGAGGGTTTCCAATTGCACAGCACCCCAATGCAATATCTTCAGCACGCGAAAAGGTCCTTCCCAATGAGGGATCCATTTCCCTTTTGCGGTCGAATGAGGGTTAGGTTTATGGAGAAGAACTAACATGCCTGCTTCAATGTTGTTTTTCCACAGATGTCAATCATGTGCCTCCTTCCGCTTCATCTGAGTCTCTATCAATTGTTTGGTCGCTAGTAGACGAATCTCCTCCACTTTATGTAGTGCTCCTAGCCTCTGAGAGACATCACAATCCTTCTTTCCCTGCATGAATGCTATCGTAGGCGATCCATGTAAAAATTCAAAGGGCTCGATGGGTAATATGCCATAAACCAGTTGGAATGGGGAATATCCAGTGGCCTCTTTGTAGGCTAACCTGCATGCCCAAAGTGTACCTTGGTAAGCAATGCCCCATGAAGTGGGTTGCAACATACACTCCTTTCTTAACATTGCAATTAAAACCTTATTTGTCGATTCAGCCTGTCCATTTGCTCGTGGATAGTAAGCACAAGAGGTCCTATGAAGAATTCTATACCTGTTGAAGATTTCTTGCAGGACTTTATTGACAAAATGGGTACCCTGATCAGTACAAATTTCAAGTGGACAACCAAACCTGCAAATGATGTTACTATAAATGAAATCAGCAACAGTTTGGGCAGTGCAATCGGGGGAGGCGATAGCTTCAGCTCACTTTGTCGCATAATCTGTAGCTATCAAGAGATATTTTTCTCTTTTTGGAAAAGCGGGAGGGTAGATGGGCCCTACAAAATCTAGCCCCCACTTCTCAAATGGTTGCCAGGAGGTGGAAATAACCAAGGGGTTATGTCTCTGCTTTGTTGGCTTAGGTCCACACCTCTGGCAAATGTCACATGCCTTTCCCCATTCATCTGCATCCCTAAATAGTGTAGGCCACCATAGACCAGCATCCAGTATCCTCTGACTCATAATATGTCCTGGGAGGTGCCCACCACCTGTTCCTTCATGTGCAGAGTGAAGGACTTCCCTCACTTCTTCTTCTTCCAAACACTTCCTGAACCGGTCATCCTTGCCCTGCCTATACAATTTATCTTCGATGAAGGTATATGGTCTACTCTTGATTAGCAGTCTCTTCTTTTGTACAGCACTAGCCTTTTCTGGATACAATCCAGTTTTAATGAAATTTTTGATGTCGTAATACCAACCTTGAGCTTTTACAGCAAACAGATGAGCATCTGGAAAGTCATCATTGATTCCACTAGTTTGATTCATCATATTTATTCTGGATAGGTGATCCGCCATAACATTTTCTTTTCCTGGTTTATGGACTACAGAAAAATCAAACTCTTGGAACAACAATAACCACCTCCATATTCTACCGGTGGCTTGGGGTTTGTTGAGTAGGTATTTTAGTGGTTGGTGATCTGATATAATAATAAATTTTACCCCCAGTAAGTAATGAAGGAATTTTTGGACAGCAAAGACCATTGCTAGGGCTTCCCTTTCAGTAGTATTGTAATTCCTTTCAGCCTTGGTCAAGATTCTACTGGCATATTGAATTGGCCTGTCCATTTTAAATTCTTCACTGGGTTGGGTCAAAACTGCCCCCACTGCATAGGCACTGGCATCGACATGTATATGAAAGATTTTTGACCACTGAGGTGTGACCAAGATAGGAGCACACACCAACCTTGACCATAATGTTTGATATGCTTTTTCCTCCTCTTCTTCCCATTTAAAAGGTACTTCCTTACCTGTAAGTCTAGTCAGAGGTCTAGCTATTTCTGCATACATTTTTATAAACCTTCTATGGTAACCAGTATGCCCCAAGAAACTCTGGATCTCTTTAGGGGATTTAGGTTTAGGCAACTTTAATATAGAAATGATTTTGTCAGGATCTGGGGTCATACCTTTAACTGACACCACATGTCCTAAGAGGGTTCCTTCTGTCACAAGGAAATGACATTTGTTTGGATTGAGCTTTAACTTAGTCTCTCTGCATCTTTGGAAAATATTCTGCAGCTGCCTCAAGTGGTGGTCCAAACAATCTAGATGAGTTTCCTTGTGAGATCCTGAAAACGAAGAGAAGTCATCCATGAAGATTCTAAGTGATTCCAGCAATAGGGGGCCAAAAATGAGATTGACCGTTCTGTTAAAGGTGGCTGGAGCATTTCTGAGCCCAAATGGCATTTTTACATACACATATGTTCCCCAAGGTGTGATAAAAGCAGTCTTTTGACGATCCTCTGGATGTATTGATATTTGATTATAGCCACTGAATCCATCCATAAAGCTATATAATGCAAGCCCAGCCACTTCTTCAATGACCTGTTCTGCAAAAGGCATAGGGAACCCATCTGGAATGGTCACCTTGTTGAGAGCTCTAAAGTCAACACAAATTCTGATTTTATTAGTATTCTTCTTCGGTACTATAACCATAGGAGAGAGCCACTCTGAGTGTTCAACAGGAATGATGATTCCTGCATCCTCCATCTTTTGGATTTCCACATAGACGGCTTCGGCATATTTTGGATTAAGTCTATAACTCCTTCCTCTGATGGGACTGGCTCCATCAACGAGAGGGATTCTGTGCTCTCCATAAGATGCAGGCACTCCTTCTAAGTCTTTATAATGCCAGGCAAAAACATCTACATACTGGGTCAAGAATGATTTTACCTTTTCAAGGAGCCTTGGGTGGCTCCACAACCAAGTGGCCACCAGAACTGGCTGATTGTCTTGAGTGCCTAAGTGTATTTCTTGGACAGGATTTCTCGCTACCATATTATCTCCGTGTGCCTCTGCTTCCTTGTCTTCTTCTACTAGCTTTTCGTGCATTGCTTCATAAGCAAGTGTATTTTGGACTTCAATGTGTTCCTCCTTGTCCTGCATCCATCCTGCAGGGATTTCTTGAATTGGGAAAGAACATTCAACCTCAGAATTTTTTACCTTGTTTTTAGCTTTAGAAACTTCTCTATCTGTGGTTGACACATCCTCCTCCAAGTTGTATTTGAGAGGTATCTTCCTGCCCCTTCTGTGGTCTGTGATGGGCTCTCCCAATCCATCAACCTGGACCTTTTCCTTGTCTTCATCATAACCTTCAGTCGTGCAAGGATTATCCAGAAAAATTCCAAAACAAGAGGAAGAGTTGCCTGCTTGGAGCCAACTTAGAATATCCTCTTCTTCCTCAAAATCTATTTGGGGTTGATCCTCCGCTTCTGTTTCCATGCAAATGCTCACTGTTTGCATCATACTAGTGTTTCCTTGATTGTTTGGGCCTTCTTCTAAATGAATTTGTGTCAGCTCCTGCCCTTTCTTTTGTACCCACATAGTGTCCTTGCCCCAATCATGAATGACACTGGCATGCCTCACCCAAGGTCTTCCAATTAAGAGAGGAAATCCTCCTTCAACCTGGGGCAATCTTAAAACCACAAAATCCAGAATGAATAGATTACCTTGTACTTCAAGTGGAACTTTTGGGATTACCCCCAAGGGCCTTACTTTGCTCTGATCTGCCAACGTAACCGTGAAATTTGCAGGTCTTGAAGGGTGGAGTCCAATCTTTTTCATGGTATGTTCAGGCATCAAGTTAATGCCAGAACCACCATCCACAATAACACCTTGAAATGCATGACCCTTGATTGATATTGTAAGCCGAGGACTTTTATAATCCGTAAGGGGTGCTTCCCCCATAATTATCCCTTTATGTAAAATAGCAGTCTTTGCCACTAAGCTTGTAGTAGAAGCCTCATCAATTATCTGCAATAATTCTGACCTGAATTTCCCATCCATCTTTATTAATTCAAAAGTACTAACCTCCTTCTTCATTGACTTGAGTAGTTTTGAAGCCTCTGACTCTTTAAGAGAATGAGCTTCATTCGCTTTGCCAAACTCTTCTTGAGCCCTGTTGAAGGCATGCCCAATGGCATCACTGGTGCCTATGAGATATTCCTTTTGGTTTGTGTCTGCACTTGTGGTGGCTTTGTCTTCAAATGCAACTCTGTCTTTGTTCAATTCCCTAATTATTGATTCTTGATTTTCTACCACTGTTGCCGTTCCCTTGCTTCTTGTCTGTACTGCAAAAGATTCGAGTTCTTCTAATTGTACCACTCTGGTAGATGGTGAGGGTTCATTCACCTGAGGTAATGTTTCCTCCTTGAATACAGAGATCATTTGGAGATGGGGTCCGAAAGTAGAGGCTTGATTCTTAGGACAACCGTTTGTATAGTGATCCCTGGCCTCTGGACAGTTCCTGCAAGGAGGGGCATTTTCTGGGAGAGTGCACCTAGATTGGTAGTGCCCGCACTCTCCACATCTGAAGCAAATGATGGGCCTTCTAGGCCCATTCGCAAAATTATTCCTTGGTCTGGGATTATAGTTGTTACCTTGGTTTGCTGCTGCTGCCATTACATTTGCTGGTGGCAAGAGTCCTCCTTGTGTCTAGTATGTCGTTGTAGGCATTCCCCTTACTTGGCATTCATGGGCCTCATGCCCAATCTTCCTGCATAATTGACAAGTCACATTTAGCAGAGGACATTCACTTACTATGTGCCCTTGCTTGCTGCACATGGAGCACCAGAGTCCATTCTTAATGCCACCTCCTTTGAGTTCCTGCAATTCCTGTCTCAGCTGAGCTAGTTCTTCTGCTTGGGCTTCCTCTTCCTTTTGGAGCTTGAGGGCTTCAATCTCTTTTCTCAGCTGAGCTACAGCAGTCTCCTCCTCTGTGTAGGGCTTATTCCTTTTCAAGCCCTCCAGCTCCCTTCTTAACTGGATCACTGGGTCCTCCAGTTCTGTACCATAGGATGGTTGTGAAGAAGTTGCACCATACTAGTGCCTTATCTGCTCCAAGCGTGTGGCCGTATTGATGAACTCCTCAACAGAGGCAGTAGGTAGCACTAACTCTTTTATTTTGCATTGGGTGACCACAGGTAGGGGTTTGGCTAACCATTTCTTGACAAAGAAATCATGCGCTGGATCTGGTAGTTTAGCCATTAGTGCTTTGGCCCTGGTCACAAACTCTGGGAACTTTTCTCCTGGACCCAATCTCAAGTTTTCTAACTCTTCGATAATGATCTCCGTCGTGTTTCCATGCTGAAACTGATTTTTGAAGGCCTCTTTCATCAAATCCCAAGAGGTAAAGTGGTTTTCAGCAAACTAGCTAAACCACTTGTCTGCCAGACCTTCCAATGTGGCAGGGAAGAGTATCAAGAAGGCATCTTCCCTACCCATTAGACCTCTAGTCTTGCATAATGCAAGAAATCTTCGAATGTGCTCATCTGGATCCTCATGGGCTAAACCTCTGAAAGAGGGAAATTTTATGTTTAATCTGGAGAGTAAGGTTTCTAGGTCCACCTGTCCTGCCATGCTTCCTACCGATGAAGTCGATGAAAGTGGACTCAATGATCTTCTGTTCGTCTTTCTTCTTGTCTGCTTGCACTTGACCCTCAAGGTTTGTGACCGGGTCGCGGTCATGAGCTGTTCATGGTTCACCTGAAATGAGACACTTGATATAAGTACTTACCTCGTTTAGTCAACTGGAGTATTACTGTTGGCACTGGAATAGATCTTCTCCTAAGCTCAAATCTCCTTGTAAGTCCCACCGTGCGTGCCAAATTTGTTGGGGGTTTCTTGGACGTGAAGGAGTTTGAGGGTTTGTAGGAGAAAAAAAAGAAGAAGAACAAGAGAGGAAATAACTCAGACAAGCTTCTGCAAAAACACCTTTGAACCTTTGAACCTTGAGGTTTTGATTACAATAGAAGGATTGCACTGTTTCATTCAATCCGAGTTAATACTTCGGGCACAATTACAGAGAATGCTCAATCATAAAAGATCAATTATCTCAGAATCTTCCAGCAGCCGGCCTCTTCTGCACCAGTCCTTCACTTGCTTCCAGCTTCTCCTTGTGCACACTTTGCACTAAGCTTCCACGAGCTGAGGGACTAATACTTTTCTGACCTGATCGCGGAGAGAGACTTTTGGGATTGGTGTGTCTCGCTTCGCACTCTCTGCACCTCCCTTAGCCTCACTTCTTGCACTCTTCACTTTCCGGGGTCGTCACACACCAGTGACTCTTCACTTCTCCTCTTGCTTCTTACTTCCGGTGTCCAAGAATAGCCTTTTGTCTCTCTTTTTGTTGAGTGCGCCGGTTCCGCGCACTCTAACTGTAATACAATCTTGATGCCCTTTCAATGTCCCAAGATTGTCTTTTGAACTGGTCACCAACGACTCACTACTTTGTCCTGTAGTGACTTTAGAACAAAATTTTGATTGGGCGGCCCTATTTCCACCTTTGCGTACACGGCCGCTTCCATACCTTCACCTTTCCTTCTAATTCTTTAATTTTGCACCTAAGATTTTAAATTCACCCTTTGAACCTTAAGAGAAAAAAAATACTTTGCACCCTTAGTTTCAACCGGTTAGGGCTCAACAGTCATATTAACAATGTGTTCTGAGGCTCTTCTTTGCTCCTCTATTCTCTTTGATCTTCGTAATCCATTTGAGGATGATTCTGGTACATCCACATGTGGATTATGATCATCAAAGAGCTCTTGTGCCCACTTCGGTAGTGGCTTACATTGTGCAGCTACAACTTGTTGGCTTTTTACTGAGGAAATTACTCCATCAGATGTTTCCTCCTCCTCAACTTTAACCTATCTTTTGATAGGCACAAGGTGAGATATTTCTCCATTTGATTAGATAGTAGATTTACCTTTATCTTCTACTAAGTGTGGTCGTTCATCAAACACCACATCTCGGCTGACAAAAATCTTCCTTGCCTTAGGATCCCACAACCTGTATGCTTTAGACTCTTCACAATATCCTAGTAAGACACACTTTTTGCTTTTTGAATCTAACTTTGATCTTGTTGAATCAGGAATATGTGCATAACAGAAACAACCAAAAATTCTAAAATGCAAAATTGAAGGCTTTTTACCAGAATATGCTTCTTGAGGAGTCATCCCCTTCAGTGCTTTTGTGTAGCTTCGATTGAGGATGTAGACTGTTGTATTGATTGCTTCTACCCAGAATGAATCAGGCATGTCTTGAGCCTTTAACATACAATGAGCCATTTCAACTACTGTCCTATTCCTACGCTCAAAAACACCATTTTGTTGAGGTGTATGAGCTGTGGTAAGTTGCCTTTTCACACCATGCTCCTTACAGTAATTATTGAATTCTGTTGACAAGAATTCACCTCCTCTATTTGTTCTGAATTTCTTCAGTTTCCTTCCTCATTCATTTTCCACATACTTATGCCACGTTTTAAATTTTTCAAAAGCATCAGCCTTCTCTCAAATGAAATAAACCCACATCTTTCTACTATAATCATTCGTTGTTGCTTTCTCATCATACAAGATTCATAAGGTTCCTGCAATTTTGAAAATGTAGGCAAATGAGCAACCATCCCTGTTCTTTGCATCTCCTTCAAAACTGCAAATCCGAGATGCCCAAATCATTGGTGCCATAGCCTGCTTACATCTTTATCTTCTATAGCAGTTAAGGCACTTAGCTCATACAAGTTATCCTGTCATATGCCTTTACCTACAACATTACCTGATGAATCCATGATTTCTGCACCACTCTTATTGAAGTGAACTTCGAGTCCACAATCTGTTATTGCAGAGATTGACAACAAATTTCATTTAAGTGTAGGTACATAGAGAACATCGGATAAATTTTTCTCAACACCTGGAGAAGTGATAAAAGAGATGGTTCCAGTTCCTTCTGCTGGACACTTGGAGTCATTTCCCACCACTACATTGATTGATTCCCACAGAGGCACTAGGGAACTATACCAATCCTTTTTACTGGTCATATGGCGAGAAGCTGCACTATCTAAAATCCATGGTTCATCAACACGATCTTGAGCAGATGAGCATACCTCTTCAATAGCTACCCATAGTTCTAGCTCTATGTTGTTTGCAGACTCTTTGTTCTTCCACGATGATTTTACAATCCCATTCCGTTCATCAGCTTGCTTCTTTCTGCAATCCTTGATGGCATTGCCTTTCTTTTCGCAATAGAAGCAACTTCCTGTGAACTTTTTCTTCTTTGGCTTCTTCTTTGATCCATTAGAAGAGCCTTTACCTTTTGCATTTGCTAAGAATGCAGCATCACTTGTACTTTGTCAATTCTTCAGCCGCATCTCTTCTTCTAAAAGCATAGCACAAAACTCTTCAAATGTGAGGGGAGTTGGTCTTACCTGAGTGTTAAGGGATGTTACTAATCCATCATACTTTGCTGGAAGAACACGTACACATCTTCGAGCCAGTTGTTCTGATGTTATAACAACACCAACTGCAACCAATTCATCTTGAACATGTTTTATCGGTTTGATAAAATCTTCAGCCTTTTCATAATCAGAATGCTTTTCATTTGCCAACTGATTTTCTAAATTATGTATCCTAGTGTGGTTCTTGGTCTCATATTGAGGAGCCAATATGCCCCAAGCCTCATGTGCTTTAGTAGTATGTTGAACTAAAGTAAGCACACAATCACTTACACTAGTGACAATTGCACATAATGCATCAGCATTCCGCCTCTTCCAAGCTCGTAGAAGATCTAGATCTGGCTGAATCATCAATCTTGAATTTGTTGGATCTTCAACTGGTATAGGCTCTGGATCCAATCCCATCGGTCCCATGACAGTGTCAAGTAATTCATAGGAGTCCAAAATTGTAGAAATTTTCAACTTCCAGAGTGTATAGTTGGTTCTATTGAGCTTCCCTTCAGTGAATGTAGGTGGGAAAATTCGAATTGGTGCAGCATTAAATTAGCTGAAGCACCAAGACCAGTGTTCGATGATGAAGCCATCATGTAATCACTCGAATAATCTACTGATATTCTAGTCTGCTAGTAGGCCAAAGTAGTGATACTCCTCAAGCTATTCGAACCTTAAGGCTTTGATACCATGTAAGACAATCGTTACACAATATAACACAAGAGCAGTAGCAGAGAAGATAACAGATATAGGAGAATCTCAACAATTTTCTACTAACAGCAAGTACAAAGATGATGGCATTGTCCACCCGTGCACTCTCAAGGTAGATCTTAAATGGTGATCTAGACAACTCTAGATAGGGAGATATGAGGTAGAGGTACGCTGGCTCAACTTGATGTCTTAGGTAGTGCAGAACTCATGTATATATAGGATCATGGGTGGCCTTCCGTGGACGGCTATACATGGGCGGTAGACCGTGGACGGCCACCGCCCGCGTAATTGCCATACGCGGATTAGAACAGTTGAACTGACTTAACAAATATAAATGATTTTTGACTCCGATAAGGAATATTCCATGGAATATTCCCTTTATCGTCACGCCGGGGGCGCTGCCCCTAGACCCCCACCAGGGGGCCGACTGGCCCCCTCGGACCCCCCAGTCAGGGGGCCCACTAGCCCCCTTGGACCCCCCAGTCGAGGTTGCTCACCGCTCCCCCGAACCCCACAATTGGG
>CM035428.1:125878157-125890657 GCA_020310875.1 Ceratopteris richardii
CATTATTTTCTATGTCGGGCTTTGGCGACTGTGGGATGCAAGTTTTTTCCATTACGCCATGCTACTGAGCCAACACACAAAATTCTCTCAGCCCAACACACAAAATGTTGGTTTCAGCAATAAGGTGACGTCTGACATGCATCGACCTCAAAACTTGTTGTCTGACATGCAAAAGGACCTGTGTACAAACCGTTTATCTCTGCTGAAAGGAGAGCAAGCGACTTTTGTAAGCTTCTCTTAGAGATTTTCTTTATTAACCTAATATCTGCCGTTGTAGAAGCTTTTGTATATCACACGCAAAAGAGAATTGACTTCTTCATGCGATTGCTTTCGGCGATCGAACCCCCGACGTCACAAACAAAGTTTTGATCACAAATCAAATAAAAGAGGAGTTAATTTTTACATAGAGGTAGGCAGGCATCGAGCCTTAATCTCTACAATGGAAGGCACTCATCTGTATGCTAAATCAATCAGCTGCTACATGTATTTATGTACTGCACAGGCTTGGAAGTGTGTTGATCATCAAAAAAATAGAGAGATCTTATTCATCAGGAATTAGATCATCATTGCGAGGTCTTGAACTCAATACATGATGAAGCGAAGCAAAATCGTGTAGCCACGAGCTACATTTTGATCTTTATTGTAAAATACAAGCAAAAGGGAAGTATAACATCTCGTTTGCTGATGTTCTATCGGTTAAGCACGGTTTGCATCCATGATTCGAACCTATAACCTGTCACACCAGATGTGATTGGGCTAACATCAGGCGCATCATTAATTCTGTAGGCACATTATTATTCTTAATTATCAGACACAAAATAATAAGTTCTTCTACAACTGGTGTCTATAGGATCAAAATTGAGAGATCCTATTTTAATGATGTGTGGGATGGGGGTTAGATCTCTGGACTTACATTTTTCAGACACTTGTTGTTTTCACTTGAAGTATCCCTCACACATCATCCGATGGCATTAGAAGGGCCAAGGCAAGCACATATCAAGGAAGGCGGATCATGTTTTGGCTTTCATTTCTCTCAAGTGATGAAAGATGATCGAATAAGAACCAAAGGATGGAGAATGGCTCTTCTAGAGGATCAATGGAACGACGCAACTAGTTGGGAGATAAGTATTTTCCAAGTTGATGTTTTCATTTCAATAATTGTTTTGCCTTATGCTTTCATATAGAATGCATTGCTATTATCATTGAAGTAGGGAAGGAATCTTCAATGCCGAAAGCATTATAAGCAATTTAATGGAAGCAAAAAAGAAAAGCATTGAAATATGGAAACACTTATCAAACATAGGCATGCATCTACGAAAGAATGTTGGTGCATCTCTCCTTTTCAAAGAATGTTTTCATGCACAAAACATGTTTTCTTCTTTTTTGAAAAAGATACTTTATGCACATGAATGGTTATATCTTTTTAAAAGTTACCAAGTATAATTTTTGTGCATGGATGATTGGGAACATGCATTTTCAAGCACAAGAACTGTCTGATTTAAGTTTGGTGCATGAAAGGAGAATGCATGCCAACACATGAATGCACTCACATGCATTTGCATGCAAGAACAGGCATTTGCATGCAAGAAAAGGCATTTGCATATGCATGATTGGTTGTTAAGTAGTTGAATACTTATACTTTCGTTACTCTTTTTTCTAACTTGACTTAGATAGTTAGGAAAAATAGCAAACTAGGTAGTTGCAAGGCTCTTGGCTGTCGTGTAACTCAAGTAACTAGTTTGTTTTTCCCAGATGTGATACTTAGGTATCACAAATTAGGAGTCTTGATTAGGAAAACTAGGCCCTTCGAAAGTCAAGTGTTCAATTTTCTTGCTCATTGGAATGACAAGAAAATAGGGCTGCTTGAAAATTTCCATGATGACTCTAAGTTTAGGAGAAAACTTAGAGAAAATTAACGATAAGCCTAGATGTAGTTGTTAGCTTGGATTTGAGAAATCATCCATCCTAGTAGGTTAATAAAGTTTCCTTTGGGAGTTTGATCTGATTCTATCCCAAGACGTGATAAGAATCAAATAAAATCAAATGGAACTTAAATCAATTGAACGTTCAAGATCAAAGGATAGTTGATATGTTCCAAATTTGAAAAAATCATAGAACTTTTGAAGTTTTTTCTTTGATTTCATCCTCACAAGTGATGAACATCAAAAAAGTGAATAAACTTTAGCATCATGTGAACTTTAGTGTTCAATAGTTGGATGTTAGGTTCCATGATTGCATCTCTAGTTAAGATGCAAAGTTTTCAAAAAGCATAGAAACTTTATTAAGCACTTTTTTGAGGATGAGAAAATTATTCTTGGTTTTGTTTGAGCTAATTGGGGCTTAAAGAAGAAACCAAAGTCAAAGTAATCTTTGGGAATCAAGATGTTTTCTAAAAGATGCATCAAAATAATCTTTGGGAATTAAGGTACTTCCAAACGATAAGCCAATAAGGGAAATAGTTTGGTTAACTATTTCATTGGTTAAAAAGGAATATCTTTTGGACAAGACCAAGGCTTAAAGTTTTATTGTTTGTCCAAAAGTCTAGATTTCTTTTGAAAAGATTATTTCAGTAAAGAAAAAGATTCCAAGATGAATCGTTGACTTAGTATTACTTGATTCCTTGGCAGGAATCTAAAGTTCTTGAAAGAAAAATATCTCCTTAGATGTGAGACTTGAATCTTTCAATTAAGTTTAATAGACAGTAGTTCCAAGTAATTCTAAAACCACTGGTATTGGTGCTTAAGTCCAAAAATTGATATAATCTAAAGGTGTATCAAAGATTCTTAGCTTTGGAATCTAAGAGGCATCAATGTATGCTTGGACTTAAGCTAAGGGAAAGATCTCCAAAAATCCCACAGGTAAGCAAAGGAGCTTTTGATAGTCCAAGAGATCTTATAGATAAAGACTAAGTCTTTATTCTAGTTACAAGGTCAACTAGACTTGATCAAGCTTGGCCATGATTGCCCAAGAACTTGTGATTGGAACTACTCTAAAGTTCACCCAAGTATTGGCAATAAAATTCCTTTTGGGAATTACTCACTCAGGTTCTATTTATCCAATGGAAAATTGTGAAAAGAGTAAGCTATTCCAAGTCTGAATAGAGTCAAGAAATTCCAAAAGTGTAGTCTGCGACCATGAAGATGGTACTTAAGTCTGTGGAAGGTTAAACATAACGTTTACCTATCCTTAAAGGGATTTTTGTGCAAATCCAGAAAGCATGAGCAGATGCTAAGACTTAAGTAGTAGAGAGATTTCTAAAAAGTCTGGGCCCAGGATAGGTACCAAAAGCATCAATAAGATAGGAATCTAAAGACAAGACGTCAAAAGCTCTTGTCACTACAAATTGGACAAGAATAAACCCATTGAACTTGAATCTATGAAAAATTCAAGTACTTGGAATTCTGATTGGTTTTCATTTGAAAACCCTAGCAAAGAACAATGGATATTCTATCAAGAAGTTTTCAAGTTTCCAAGTTAAAGCACGTGATTGTATGACAATCATGTGAAGGAATCAAACTCTAGAATATTAAGTTAGAGATAATGCTTGAAACTTCTAAATTCTTTCAAAGAATTAAAGAGAGAAAGTAATCTATCAAGATATATTTTGAATTTTGGATAAGTATCACCCACACATTAATGTGAATATAAAATAGAGTGGTATGGGACACCAGATTTTATACTCAGATTGATGTAGGAAAGATGGTATAGGACATCAAACCATGGGATGATAATTGTCTTTTAGTCCTAGATTGGATCTTGAAGTTAGATTTTATCCTTAAGGGAATTAAAACTTCAAAGAAGGAGTTTAAAATTCAAGGAGGATAAAAGTAGTATCTCAAGATATTTCAAGATACTTCAAGATTGAGGAAACTAAAGATATGAAGTAAGTAACTTCCAAGATCTTCTTGGAGCACTTCAAGATAAAGTGCTGTTGATTCAGAAATATTTGATAAATTTCTAAAGAAGTGGATTTTGATATTGAAAAGATCCTTTCAACTAAGGGATAGATTGACTAAGTCAAAGCACCAAGTTCCTAGTGTAATTTGGTAAACTACACTAGGAACTTGGTGCTTTGACTTAGTAAATCTATCCCTTAGTTGAAAGGATCTTTTCAATATCAAAATCCACTTCTTCAGAAATTTATCAAATATTTCTTAATCAACAGCACTTTATCTTGAAGTGTTCCAAGAAGATCTTGGAAGTTACTTACTTCATTTCTTTAGTTTCCTCGATCTTGAGTATCTTGACTCAAAGAATTGCATTCCACTAAGGAGTTAGGAAGATTGAATATGACTTGAACTTAGTTTCAAGTGAAGCATTATTTGATGAGAAAATCATCAATAGAATATCAGTGGGTCAACACACTCATGTTGGATACCACACTAGTACCTTGTGGATGGATGATGTTTCATATTTGCTTTGAATCTTTTTGAGAATCTAGCTTATTTCTCTTCAAGATAGAAAAAATGATTCAATACCGTGTTGAAACAAATCTTTGGGAAGTTAAAATCTTGAGTCATCTAGACTTTGACTCATAGCAAGTTTACGTATCTTCAAAGTTTGAAATGGTTGAACAAATTTTTACTTCTTTCTTTTTGCTTTTCAAATCTTTTGGATTTGAATCGGATACGATATCTAATTCTTTTCACAAAATTCAAGGGTTAGCATGTTGGAACTAGGTAACTAAATTAAACATCCTAGATAGATGTTCTAAATAAGAACCTTTTCAAACTTCAAAAGATAATAAGTCCAAGATGGACTTGTTTATTTGATTTTGCTTCAAGTTATAGCATAAATGTTTTCTTAGAGTCCGATATACTCTAGAATAGAGAAGTTAGGAATTTCTCGTCAGATTGACAATTCCCAAGAACTTTTAGCACATTGAGTCTTTGAGAAAAGTGCCCTAAGTTGGATGCTTTTCATTTTTTTATTTGACTTGTTCAAGATATAGTAAGGTTGATGCAAAGTAGATGGAAAACTTTCTCCTACATTTTATATAGGATTTTCAAGCCCATTAAGACAAAGTAGTCCTCTAGTTGGGTGAAAAAATCAAGTAACTGTTGGCGAGGAATAAATCATTGTACAAATATCCAATTTAGATGTTTGGAACAACCAAACTTCAAGTTCTACAAACCAAATTGAAGTGAATCCAGAGTTCTCAAAGTCTTGCGAGGGATAAGAATCCCTTGTTACTAAGTCCATGCACCAGTCATGCCTAGAAATGGACTAGTAATTTGAATCCACCCAGTTCACATGTTTGTGCCTAGATCGCACCTAGTAAAAATGGTAAACTAGCCAGGGATGTTTTTAGATCCACCCAGGGATGCCACCACAGAGATGAGACATGTTCTTTGAGTTCTAAAACATGACCATGTTCTTCCGATTTTAAAACATGAGGCTTAGGGGTTGCCTACAATAGTTATATAGCTCTATCTTCGAGGAAGAAAATATTTTCCAAAGGGGGAAGAATGTAATAAAGTAAGTCTATGGTCTAAGGGTTCGATCGGTTTAGACGGATCTAAACTCGGACACTATTCGGTCATCCATATGTATGACCAAAGATCTCGAGTTTAGACTTACTAGAATGTCATTTACTCTTGTAACCAAGTGATCCACTTAGCCTAGTGGTTAAGACTCAAGGATGTGAAGGAGGCAGTCTAAGTTCAACCCCCATGGGGTACATGGAAAGAGTGTTTTGCCCAAAGGACTCTAGAACCTTCTAGAAGCATCCCCTTGAAGTATGTTGCTCTTGTTGAAAACCAAACAAGTAGGACTTTGAAAAGACTCGGATTAGATGGTGGAGGAGAATATTTCTCTTCTTAATCTGATGGCTACTTGCATGAAAGAGGCATTAAAAGGTAAGTCACTACAAGGTATACACCCAAACTCAATGGTGTAGTAGAGAGGAGAAACAGAGTTATTGTTGAAGCCGCAAGGTCCATGCTCAATGACAAGGGATTGCCAAACTACCTATGGGTAGAGGCTATGCCCACAACCACATATCCCTTGGAGAGATCTATAAATAGAGGCATTTGATTGGGAGGAGAGTCATCTCTCTAGCACGTGGTGGTCGTAATCTTGCATATGTCATCATAGAAGACTTTACCACCAGGTGCACTATTACTAATAGCTGTGCAAAATGTATCCCATGATGATGTGCAAGGTGCATAACAGAAATACTACTTTCATTTCATTATCCATATCCATTTTTTGAGCCTGTAACTAGGAGAATATAGCATCAAACTCATTTAGATGAGCAGAAACACTATTTGTGTCCTTCATGCGAGGGTCATATAATTTTCTCAAGAGATACACTTTATTTGATGCCGTCTCTTTTTCATATGTATTGCATAACTTCTTCGAAAGCTCCTATGCACTTTCATCGTCTAATACTGTAAAGTAAACATTATTTTCCAGGTGCAAGCAAATGGTAGACCTGGCCACTTCATCTAACTCATCCCAATCATCTTCATCCATGTTAGCAAGCTTCTTTGAAATTCCATTTACTAGCTTCCATTGACTCCTTTGAATTAGCACATCTTTAATCTGATTCTTCCATAGAGCAAAGCTTGTGCCATCAAATTTTTGGATCTCAAAATGGTCTTTGCCCTACAAGTTATAGCTCCTCCTTGGAACACTGGCACTAGACCCTGATCCACCTAATGTACGTGAGACCTCTAAGGCCATGATGGTAGAGAACTGAATAGAATGATAATGGAGCTAGAAGATTCCAAACACCAACGAACAAGTGTATCAAGGAGTAAATCGACCACTGTATAGTTGACAAAACCAAAAAAAATTGGAAAAAATTTCCCAGAGTATCCTCTGCAAAATGAGCATATGGCCAGTGTCAACATGACATAAAACTACAAGTACTGACATGTTTACATGTATAGTGAATCATTGACTCCACTACATATAATCACTTACCCAATAGAAGCCAAATATGCTTATCGAGAACCTATGAACAACTATCATACATCTCCTATGGTGAGGCTAGGTAAGTCTTCTACCTGCATCAACGAAGAGACCCCAACATCTAGGTGTGTTCCAATTAAGAAAACCTCACCACGACCCTCTTTATAAAACGTAAAAGGCTTTATGCAAAAAACATAACCGCTATATCAATGATCACATGGACGTAATAAGCGATATCCATAGAAGCATACATGGTGTGTATGTGCTCAATATATGCAATAAAATGACACTAAAAGGCTGAATGCACAACCCAAAAACTAGCCAACAACACTTGCAAGTGTCTATCAACTCTGATGTTTTGGGCTCAAAAATGTGCATAAACTTGTAACACCTGCTCCCACAAAAATTGGAAACGTTTTGACAAACTTGTACTTTTACGAGTGTGGCTAAAACACAACCCCAAAGGTTCACACTTATTGTCAGAGAAGTACAAAGAAGTGTTGGAGATAGATGTCTGCGGAAGCGCGCAAACAACATAAGGAAGAAGAAGAAGCTTGTAGCACAAACACACAATACTGAATGTATTACTAGAGAATGTACAAAGATAAGTAACCCATTAGATCAATAGGCGTATATACAAGCCGGGGGGAAAAAACCTCCTAAAGAGGGAAAAAAGTGCCCCGACAGTCCTAGTGTGTTCACACACATCACTACCTAAATATATCAACAAATCCCCCCTGGGAGTGATGCGGTGAACAAGGAGCTAGCACTCATGTATAAGGAAGTGCCAAGCTATGTGGAAATCACTCCACAAAAGGAAGTAAGCCCAAAGCTTTGCGGAAAGCTTCAAACTTCTCCCTAGGCAGAGCCTTCATGAAAAGGTCTGCAATGTTCTCCTACGTGGGCACATATGCCAAGCTGATCTCCCCAGCAGAGAACCTCTCCCTGATATAGTGATAATGCACCTCAATGTGCTTAGCACGAGCATGGAACACAGGGTTCCTCGCAACTGCCAATGCGCTCTCACTGTTAGTGAAGATGGTGGTGGCAGAAGACTGGCCAACACCCAAATCAACCATAAGGCATCTTAGCCACACACACTCAATAGTTGCTATGAAAGCTGCCCTATACTCAGCCTCACAACTGGAAGTGGCCACAATAGGCTGCTTCTTGCTCAACCAAGATATACATGAGCTACCAAGCATGAAGCAAAAACCACTGGTGGACACACGAGTGTCATAGCAACCAGCCCAATCTGAGTCACAAAAAGCATGCAAATCTGGCGGTAGTGATCCCCCCTTGGGATAAAACAACCCAAGTAGCCGAGTACCACTCAAGTAGCAAAAGATGCGCTTAACCGCCTTCCAATGCATGACTCCTGGGCAATGCATAAACCTTCTCATCTGTGAGACAGCAAACAGAATATTTGGCCGAGTAATGCATAAGTAAATGAAGCATCCAACAGCCTGCTGATAGAGAACAGCATCAAATGCATCTCCAGCATCATGAAGACTCAATCGTAAACCTGTCTCCATAGGAGTGGCAATAGGCTTACATTCTTCAAGGCCAAAACGCTGCAATAATGTGTCAATATATTTTGTTTGACACAAAGCCATTCCACCATCAACTTGCATAAACTGAATGCCTAAATAGTGATGCAAATGCCCCAAATCAGACATCTCAAATGAGGCATGCAAATCAGCCTTGAAATCAGCAATATGCTTCTCAATAGGACCATTGAGCAGCATGTCGTCAACATAGACAACAATGATCAGAAGCACATCATTAGCACGCTTAACATATAAGGTGCTTTCAGTTGGAGTGTTCTCAAAACCATGTGCAACTAGATAGGCATGTATCTTCTCATACCAAGCACGTGGTGCTTGCTTGAAACCATATAATGCCTTCTTTAACCTGCACACCTGGTTTTCATGCCCTTTCTGCACAAAGCCACGGGGCTGAAAAACATACACTTCTTCATGCAAGTCACCATTCAGAAATGCTGTTTTAATGTCCAACTGATGTGCATTCCAACCATGATGGGCTGCAAGTGCACAAATGCTCCGAACAGTAGTCATACGGCATGTAGGTGGAAAGGTCTCATCAAAATCAATGCCTCTTTCTTGTGCATAACCCTTTGCAATAAGCCTATCCTTATACCTGTCAACTGTACCATCAAGTTTACGCTTCACCTTATATACCCACTTAGTGCCAATGGCCTTCTTGCCAGGAGGCAAGTCACATAAAGACCATGTACCATTCTTCATTATAGCATCATATTCAGATTTCATAGCAGCCATCCAATTTTCTGAATTATGTGCTTCATCAAAAGAAACAGGCTCATTCTCATCACACAGACTAGACGTAGCAATAGCATAGCAATCTGATGCAAAGGAGGCACTATGAGAGCCTGAATGAGTACGATATGACAAAGGTGCATCTAATTTGCTATCATGTAAAGTCTACACTAGCTATTTTGGCATAGTTTTTGCCTGCTCAATATCAGCTCTCTCATCAACAAGTGCATCATGTAAATCTGCATCAGAAACGGAATGATCTACATCATCATATGAAACCTACAAAGGTTGAGAAGTTGCCTCATTAGGACCAGCACTAGACTGTCCACCTGTAAAAAGAGGCATCAAAGTATCATACATGTCTTTGGAGCTAACAGATGTCTCATTAGTACATAAAAGCAATGGTTGAATAGCATCTTCCACAAACACAACATCATGGCTAACCAAAATGCGTTTAGTTTGTGGATGATACAGACGATAGCCTTTACTTTCAGAACTGTACCCAACAAAAATACATTTTACTGCCTTATCATCCAATTTTCTGCGATGCTGTTCAGGCACTAGTGCATATGCCAAACAACCAAAAACACGCAGATGAGCAACAGATGGCTTGCGGTCATGCCAAGCCTCATATGGAGTGATAGACTGCAGCGCTTTAGTGGGACACCTGTTCAGTACATATGTTGCACACATGACAGTCTCAAGCCAGAAACTATGTGGTAAAGCGTGACTCTTGACCATGCACCTTGCCATCTCCATGAGTGACCTGTTCTTTCGTTCAGCAACTCCATTGTGTTGAGGTGTATACGACATTGTACACTGGTGTTTTATCCCACGTTCAGCCAGAAGTGCATTAAAATCAGAAGATATATATTCCCCCCCTCGATCAGAACAGAGGGTGCCCATTTTACATGCTGACAGATTTTTAGCCAAAACCAAAAACTGTTTAAAGCACATGAACACTTTGAACTTTACTTTGAGTGGATATACCCATGCATGCATGGAAAAATCATCAATGAAAGTCACGAAGTAAAGGTAATTTCCAAAAGAGGGTGTCTGCATAGGACCACAGACATCACTATGTACAAGCTGCAATTTTTGTGTAGCCCGAACTGAACCATCTTTTGGAAAGGAGGAACGCTGCATTTTGCCCAAAATACAGCCTTCACAAACATGTTTTCCAGGTGCCTCAAGTTTGGGCAAAGAGGACACCATTTCATATTTCTGCAGGCATAGCAAACTAGCAAAATTCAGATGACCAAAGCGTGCATGCCAAAGCTTTGCATCTGACATAGCTTGAGAATCATTTACTTCACATGCCAAATCATTTTCAGATCTTTCATAGTCTATGAGCTTATACATCCCACGACATAAAATGCCAAAAGCAATAATAACATCGCCATTTGACAAATCATGAACTGTACATCTGTCATCAACAAATTTCACCACCAAGCCAATCTTGGCTAATGTAGAAACTGATAACAGATTCTTCTTGATCCCTGGTGCAAATAAAGCATCTAACAAAGTGAAAGAACTACCATCAGCAGTAGTCAAAATGATCTTACCAACTCCCATAACAAGATAAGAGGAGTTGTTGCCGCATGTAACAGTATTCCCTGTAGGGGCAGGCTCGAGTGAAGAGAAGAAACTGCACTGCGAGGTAATATGTTTGATCCCTGGCACAAATAAAGCATCTGACAAAGTGAAAGAACTACCATCAGCAGTAGTCAATGATCTTACCAACTCCCATAACAGGATAAGAGGAGTTGTTGGTGCATGTAACAGTATTCCCTGTAGGGGCAGGCTCGAGTGAAGAGAAGAAACTGCGCTGTGAGGTAATATGTTTGGTCGCCCCACTGTCAAAGTACCAAACATCTGAGTCTACTGCAGACATGCATTGATCATGAGAAGATGGGTCAAAATTGCATACTGTAGTAAACGCCCATTCTTCTTCCTGCACAAGATTTGCAGACTCTGTTTTTGGTGTAGAGGCCTCTGCAACAACCATTCTAGCCTCTTTCTTCTTTGCCTCTTTAGTAGCCAGTTTTGAACAGTTCTTTATGATATGATCATTCCCTTTACAGTACTTACAAAACAATTTCTGCTTTTCTGATTTCTTCTCATCTTTATCTTCCCTCTTCGAATATGCAGAATTAGCATATTTCTGCTTACTAGTTGAAGAGCTCCATTTTCCTTTGCCCTTCTGACTAGCCAGGAAAGCTTGATCTGCAACTTGCATAATGGACCTGTTTTGCCTGGACTGATCTTCTTGCAACAGAACAGAGAATAACTCCTCAAATGACAAGGCATTTAGATTGCCTTTCATCATCAACCGAAGAGTAGAAGCAAAACTCTGATATGAATCAGGAAGACCATTCAGAACGGTTTGCACAAGTGAGCTATCTCGTATAACCTCATCAGCAGAAATCAATTGTTCCTTCAAGTCTTTGATCTTTGTTAGGAAACTATCCATAGAATCACCTTCATTCATGTGCTCACTCTCCAACTGTTTTTAGAGGTAAGCAACACGAGCCTCATTCCTAGCTTGGTACAATGTGGTAAGTGTATCCCAAGCATCCTTAGTTGTTCTGCAAGAGCAAATATAAGGAATAATGGCATGTTTGACAGACAAAGCTATCAATGCATGTGTCTGGGCATCTCTGCCATCGCAACGAATCTGCTCAGCAGTAGGTGCAGTAGAAACAGCAGCACGAACAGGAATCTGCGGAATATCATCTTTGACACCATCTTCATCAGCTCTAGCACCTGTATTTGCAGTACCTATAGTCAGAGGTGTAACAGGACGTCTTTCAACACCCTGTACAATGTTCCACAATCCTTTTGCAACCAATACATGTCACATCATATAAGCCCATAATGGGTAGTTGGTACCATCCAACTTATCCTCAACAGCCAACATATATAATACATCATTGCTTTCAGCCATGGCCGGTGACTAAAATACCTTGATGCAAAAAATTGACTGTATCTTAAAAAGTTGAACAAAACTACCCCAACGAATTTTGCTATACCTGTAGCAAACTTCGAGACGCTTATACTGGCGAACAAAAACTAGTATATAGCTTTGGCACAAAAAGACAAAATAGCCTCCACAAGCACTACGATAATGCATTCGGAGGCCGAAACGAGCTCAGATCGCGATTTCGGCACCACAAGGTGAAGCTGTTTTGATCTCTGAAACAGCCTGAGTACGCTCACCAAATTTTGTGCGAATCTGAGACTGCAAACAGAGGAGTGTCGACGGCGCCCTAGATGAAGCGACGA
>CM035428.1:125895657-125908157 GCA_020310875.1 Ceratopteris richardii
AGTAGTATGAGAGCCTGAATGAGTGTGATATGAGAGAGGTACATCTAATTTGCTATCACACAAAGTCTGCACTAACCATTTTGGCATAGTTTTTGCCTCCTCAATATTAGCCCTCTCATCAACAAGTGTATCTTGTAGATCTGCATCAGAAATTGAATGATCTACATCATCACATAAAACATGCAAAGGCTGAGAAGTTGCTTCATTAGGAACAACACTAGATTATCCACCTAAAAAAAGAGGAAGAAAAGTGTCATACATGTCTTTGGAGCTAACTGATGCCTCCTTAGTACATGAAAGTAATGGCTGAATAACATCTTCCATAAAAACTACATAACAGCTACCTGAAATGCATTTAGTCTGTGAATGATACAGATGATAGCATTTGCTTTCAAAACTGTACTAAAAAAAAATACATTTCACTACTTTATCATCAAATTTTCTATGTTGTTGTTCAGGCATTAATGCATATGTCAAACAACCAAAAACATGGTGATGAGAAACAGATGGCTTGCAACCATGCCAAGTCTCATATGGAGAGATAGACTACAGTGCTTTAGTGGTACATCTTTTAAGTACATATGTTGAACACATAACAACCTCAATCCAAAAACTATGTGGTAAAGCCTGTCTCTTGACCATACACCTCGCCATCTCCATGAGTGACATGTTCTTTCGTTCAAAAACTCCATTTTGTTGAGGTGTATATGGCACTATACACTGATGTTTTATCCCACATTCACCCAGAAATGCATTAAAGTCAGAGGACATATATTCCATCCCTAGATCAAAATGGAGGTGCCATTTTACATGTTGACAGATTTTCAGCCAAAACTAGAAACAGTTTGAAGCACATAAACACTTTGGACTTTGCTTTCAATGGATATACCTATATATGCATGGAAAAATTATCCATGAAATTCACGAAGTAAAGACAGTTTCCAAAAGAGGTTGTGTGCATACGACCACAGACATCACTGTGAACAAGCTGCAATTTTTTAGTAGCTCTAACTGAACCATTTTTGGGGAACAAGGAATGCTACATTTTGCCCAAAATACAGCCTTTACAGACATGTTTACCAAGTGCCTCAAGTTTGGGTAGAGAGCGCATCATTTTATATTTTTGCAGGCATAGCAAGCTAGCAAAATTTAGATGACCAAAGCGTGCATGCCAAAGCTTTGCATTTTACATAGCCTGAGAATCATGTACTACACATGCCAAATCATTCACAAATTTTTCATATTCTATGAGCTTATATAGCCCACAACATAAAATCCTTGAACCAATAATCATGCCATTTGATAGATCATGAACTATACATATGTCATCAACAAATTTCACAAAACAATCCAATCTTGGCTAAAGCTCAAATTGATAATAGATTCTTCTTGATCCCTGGCACAAATAATGCATCGGACAATGTAAAAGAACTACCATCGACAGTAGTCAGAATGATCTTACCAATTGCCATGACAGGATAAGAGGAGTTATTGGTGCATGTGACAGTATTCCCTATGGGGGTAGGCTCGAGTGAAGTGAAGAAACTATGCTGAGAGGTAATATGTTTGGTTGCCCCGCTATCAAAGTACCAAACATCTAAGTCTACTGCATACATACACTATTGAGGAGAAGATAAGTCGAAACTGCAAACAGTAGCAAACACCCATTCTTCATTCAACACTAGATTAGCAGATTCTGTTTTCGATGTAGAGGCCTCTGCAACAACCATTCCAACCTCTTGCAAAACAATTTTTTGCTTTTCTATTTTCTTGTCGTTTTTGTTATCATGCTTTGATTGTGCAGAATTAGCAGATTTCTGTTTACTAGTAGAAGAGCTCCATTTACCTTTGCCCTTCTGACTAGTCACAAAAGCTTGATCTACAACATGCATAATGGACTTCTTGTGCCTAGACTGATCTTCTTGCAACAAAAAAGAGAATAAATCCTCAAATGTCAAGGATTTGGATTTCCTTTCATCATCAAATGAAGAGTAGAAGAAAATCTCTTATATGAATTGGGAAGACCATTCAGAACAGTCTGCACAAGTGAACTATCAAGCAAGACTTCATTAGCGAAATTCAACTATTCCTTCATATCTTTGATCTTTATTAGAAAACTATCCATGGAATCTTCTTCACTCATGTGCTCACTCTCCAACTGTTTTTGGAGGTAAGCAATAGGAGCCTCATTCTTTGCCTGGTATAAAGTGGTAAGTGTATACCAAGCATCCTTGGCTATTCTACAAGAGAGAATGTGAGGAATAATGGCATGTTTGACAGACAAAGCTATCAATGCATGTGTCTGAGCATCTTTGCCATCCCAACAAATTTTCTTTACAGTAGGTGCAGCAGAAATCGAAGCACGAATAGGAATCTATAGAATATCAGCATCTTCAATGCCATCTGCATTAGTGTCAGTACCTGTATTGTAGGTGTAATAGGACGTTTTTCAACACCCTACACAATATTCCATAGTCTTTTTTTTTAGTTGAGTCATAGCCACTAGTTACTGCCTTGGTTGCCCTTTCATCTAGTTTACCTCTTGTTTGTGAAGGTACATGTACAAAATCTAAAGAACCAAATACCTTGCAATGACCTAGAATTGGTTTTCTACCATTGAATGCCTAGGAATACCATAGCACTTTTTTCCCTCTTTAGGAGATTTTTTTCCCTCAGCTTGTATATATGCCTATATCCCTAACAGGTTACTTATCTTTGTACATTCTAGTGGTAATACATTAAGTATTATGTGTTGTGGTCCAAGCTTATTCTTCTTTCGTGTGTTGTTCATGTGCTTCCTCACACGTCTAACTCCAAGAGTAGTGATGTCATTTTCAATGAGTCTAAGATGCATAAATAACCCATTAAGGAAGTTGAAGTGAGAAGAGGGGTGTTTGAGGATACTAGTCCTGCAGTTAGCATGCATAAAAATGTTGCACATAGGGACATTCAAGAGAATTTCCGATCAGATCAGTCTACACATGTTAATATGCAGCAACCATTGAGACACTCTGCAAGTGTCTCACATCCACCTGATAGATATGTTCCATGTTTAAATTTTGTTATGCTAACAGATGTCGGTGAGCCTTCTTGTCACAAAAAGGCTATGCAGACAGAGGATCATGTCAAGTGGGAGTGTGCCATGAAGAGTGAATTGCATTCTATTCACAAGAATGGTACTTGGGATTTAGTACCTTTGCCAAAGGGTAGGAAAGCTTTACCATGTAAATGGGTATATAAGTTGAAATTCACATCAGATAGTGCTTCTCCAAAGTAGAAAGCACAACTTGTTGCAAATGGTTTTAAGCAACAACATGGTGTTGATTTCAAGGAAATCTTCTCTCTAGTGGTCAAGATGACTACCCTGTGCATGTTGCTTGGATTCGTTGCAATGGAGGACCTAGAGCTAGTCCAAATGGATGTGAAGATTGCTTTCTTGCATGGAGATCATAGAGATGAGATCTATATGGAACAACTAGAGGGTTATGTAGTTCCTAGCAAGGAAAGTCTAGTTTGTAAGCTCAAGAAGAGCTTGTATGGACTTAAACAGTTCCCTAGAAAATGGTACCAAAATTTTGATGCTTTTATGAAGTCTCAAGGTTATTCTCGAAGCAATGAGGATCATTGTCTCTACACAGAGCGATGCTCAGATGGAAGTTTGATATGCTTGATAATTTATGTCGATGATATGTTGATTGCTGGGAAGTCCTCTTATGACTTGTCAATTCTCAAAAAGAAGTTGAGTCAGACATTTGATATGAAGGATTTGGGGGATGCCAAACATATTCTTGGCATGTGCATTACTCATGATAGGATTCAAAGATGCATATACTTGTCTCAAAGTGAGTACATATCCAAAGTACTTTACAGGTTCAATATGTAGGGTGGAAAGGCATTGAGTACACCTTTACCCACATATGTGAAATTGAGCAAGGATGATTGATGCAAATCAAATGAGGAAAATGAATTCATGAAAAAAATTCCCTATCAGTCTATTGTTGGCAGTCTCATGTATGTTATGGTAATTATGAGACCAGACATTGCATTTGTAGTGGGAGTTGTGAGTAGATATATGTCTAATCCTAGCAAGAAACATTGGGAAGTAGTCAAGATGATTTTGAGATATCTGTGTGGCACTAAGTACAAGTTTTTATGCTTAGGTAGAGGGAAAGCATCCATTATTGGTTACACAGATTTTGACTATGCTAGTTGTGTAGACAATCGTAAGTCTACATCAGGATACATTTTTCACTTTGTTGGAGGTGCAATCTCTTGGAGATCTCGTCTTCAAGAATGTACAAGTTTTTCCACCATAGAAGCAGAGTATGTTGCAGCAAGTGAGGCATGTAAACAAGCATTGTGGCTTTCTCCTCTTTCTTGAGATCTGGGTTTACCTCAGCATGTACCTTGTTTGCTCAATGATAGTCAGAGTGCCATTGCTTTTGCTAAGAATCTGGTCTATCATGCAAAAACCAAGCACATTGAGGTTAGGTATCACTTCATTAGAGATTGCTTAGCCACTAAGCGCAATATTCTTGAGAAAGTTCACTCTCGAGATAATGTTGAAGATGCTTTGACTAAAGCTCTACCACATGATAGCTTTTGACACTGTTGTCACTTGATGGGGGTTACTTGATTAATGATCTTACACAGTCACTTGTATATTGTGTAACATGCCCATCAAGTGGGAGGTATAGTTTGTAAACTTATACTCACGTATTCTTTATCATTCTTTATTTTTCTCCCATAGTTACTTTGGCCATATTGGCCTTTAGTGGAAGATTGTTACCATTAGTGTCCATGTGAAAGGCCAAATGGCCAATGGGCACTTCTTTGTATATGTTCTTCAATAAAACATATAGAAGCCTATTCAGTCACACACTGTAAGTTCGACCGCATTTGTAAAATCTAAGAAGTCTATGTTTGCGCTCCCTCTGTACTGTGTTTTTCTTTGTATTCTGAAGCCTCTTTGTTGAGTACCATGTGCAGTGCTACGGGCTCACTTTTCTACTCCCATGATATCATCATGGAGCTCTAAAGAAGAAGAGCACACTATGGTGCATCGCCATCAAAATACTTCATAGATATCAATATGTCTATCTATCTATCTATCTATCTATCTATCTATCTATCTATCTATCTATCTATCTATCTATCTATCTATCTATCTATCTATCTATCTATCTATCTATCTATCTATCTATCTATCTATCTATCTATCTATCTATCTATCTATCTATCTATCTATCTATCTATCTATCTATCTATCTATCTATCTATCTATCTATCTATCTATCTATCTATCTATCTATCTATCTATCTATCTATCTATCTATCAATCTATCTATCTATCTATCTATCTATCTATCAATCAATCTATCTATCTATCTATCTATCTATCTATCTATCTATCTATCTATCTATCTATCTATCTATCTATCAATCTATCTATCTATGTATCTATCTACTTATCAATAAATCTATCTATCTATCTATCTATCTATCTATCTATCTATCTATCTATCTATCTATCTATATATATATATATCTATCTATATATCTGTCTCTCTCTGTCTATCTGTCTATCTATCTATTTATCTCTCTATCTATCTATCTATCTATCTATCTATCTATCTATCTATCTATCTATCTATCTATCTATCTATCTATCTATCTATCTATCTATCTATCTATCTGTTAGAAGTGCATTTTCATCACAGACACTTTTAAGCTCTTTTCGGGTTCTTGGGGATGGTAGGAGTCTGATAAATCAGAGGCCCTGTATCTTATTTTCCCATCTAACTCATCAAGCAAGTAGTACATTAATGTTCAGTATCAAATTCTCTATACAGGTTACTGTTCATACTCATGTTAAGCTTTTCACAGTATGTAACGCAGGAATTACTAATTAACGTCGCACAGACTTATTATCGGCAACATACCATTACTGCGTTAATCACCAATTAATGTAACTTAACAAGGTAAGGGTAGCAGTACTCAGAATTAAGGAATGCTGCACTACGGCGTCTTCACAGGCCGCAAATCACCCAAACAGACAGTCTGGCGATCCCGTTCCTCGCCACCGGAGAACCACCAAAAAATGCATTTTCATTGATTGATAGAAAGATACAACACTTCGCTACGACCTTTCGATACGTGCGGTATAGGAAAAATATGAATTACATAATGCCAATCCGGCGACCTTACACTGGCACGCATGGTGGACTTGAACCCGCAACGGAAACAAAATTAAGGCTCGTCTACGATGCCTTGTATATACATGGTTCTTGCTAACTTGAAAGTTCTGGTAAATTTTTGTTTTAGCGAATCCAACATCATCTTTAAGGTTTCCGGCTCTACTAACTGGGCATCAGTGCAAACAGAACTGGCCGCAATGACTTGACTCATCAAGATTTCAGTCTAGGTTTGCAAAAATGCCTCTTGCAAATAAAAATCATTGGCAAGGGCTTTGTCACGGTTCAATTTCATATCTTCAATTTGTTTATCAGTTCTCGAAAGATGCTCTGCTTGAAATCCCAACTGCTTTTCTCTTCTCTCCAGCTTTTGAGCTTGATACTGAATAGTCTGGTAATATGCATCTCTTTCCTTCTTAATCCCTGCTATCTCCTTCTGAAGTTGAATAGTCAGAGTCATCTTGGCTTTAAGATCAGACTTCGCCTGAAATAAATTGGCAGTTGTGGTCTGGAGTTCTGCAATAGTTTGCTTAGCTAAATCAGCCACCTCCTGTCCTCTCTGCACAACTTCATCAAGCTAGATTCACGTTTCTTCCAACAAATTTCCCATTGCCACTCTAGCATCTTCTTTATCCTGTATGAGTTGTTTTAACTGAGTGATCTCTTCATCACAAGCATTTATCAAAACATCTTTGGCGGTTAATTCGGCCAATGCGGCATCGCGTTGAGCAATTACGGTGTCTTGTTCTGCAAGCCTGGCTTGAAGCTGTTGAATCTATAATTGCAGGGCATGATTTTCTGCTTTCACCGCATTAGTTTCTTCTTGCAATGGCGCAATGTCGGCCTCTAGGACATCCACTTTGTGTTGTAAGTCTTGACGGATACTATCTGTTGCCATCTTCAATTGCATTGGTAACTGTTGTGAGAATTGGATCAACATGCGACCCATAGACTCAAGTTCATGAAACATGGGGGTTGGAACCGGAATGGTAGGAAGGGATTGGGATGTAGAAGCAGAGAACAGATGAGGGGAAGATGGTGGAGAATAGGTGGGAGAAGAAGATGGAGAAGTGAGTACGTCAGGAACAATAGGCTGGACTGGGGCAACTGGCGCAACAATAGTCATGTTGAGCACCAGCACGATTCCGGTAGTCTGCTGCATGGTCGCTTCAGTTCGGTCAATTACAGCATCGACCAAAGCAATCACTTCATTGACAACCTCAGTAACAATGGCTTGCACATCCTCGTGGGTTTGCTGCTGAGAATCCTCCTTGGAAGAAATTTCTTCAGATTCGGTGGTGGACGCACTTTGTTCCTACTGCTAGATTGGAGAAGACTGGGCAGAAGAATCAATATGGATAGAAGTGGTGGTGTCGTGGAAGACTTCTTCTTCATATGCGGCATTAGATCCTTGCACCTGGCTCTCAAACGGACTTATACGGGTGCGTTTCTGGCGAAGAAGTTGGAAGAGATCTTCATCCTCATCCTCTTCATCTTCGAGCATCCGAGTGGATTCTTCACGCAATAAGAAGGGAGCATTGGGCGGAGGTTGCGTGGCTTGAATGGTTGGAAAGCGAAACGTGAGGATATGGGGAAGACGTGATCGTGGAAGATCACCCTTATTAACATGTTTAATAACCGTAACACATTCACGGTGAATGCGCCGGAAACAATAAGAGGCGAAATTGATAGGCTCACGAGAAGCCATATCAATCATTGAATAAAAGGGACGCGAAATCCCATAGGTATGTTTTTGCAAATTCAAGATCGCAACTAAGAATTGTAATGCGGTACGTTCAGGATCAAGGCGACATAGAATGGCGTACTCATTAGATGAGTGCCGTGGAAATAATGCGGTCATGGTAGCGACAGGAAGGAGAGGACCATTCTCCAAGCCTTCCATGGAAAGACAAAATGCTTCAGCAAACGAGGACAGAGTGATCACTACGCATGTCGGTAAGCAAAGAATAGGCCAACTCTGCTCCGTAGCAGGTGTGGCAGCGATAGCGGCAATAATCTGTGCATAAAATGGATGACACTCCACTGAATGCCAAGGCCATTCAGCGAAGTTCAAAAGGCCTCGGATACACAGAAACTCACTCACGTCCGGGGTGAGTCCTTCACGGAAGGTAGCAACGTTGGCTAGTGCTTCCATGACGCGCACGCGAAAGTACAAGAACATAGAGAACACAGAAAACACAGAACACAGAAAACACAAAACACAGAAACACACAGACACAATAGCGATTAATAGTGAAAGAATTATATTAAGTAGACACATGACAACGTGAGGCGATCGAAAACCCTAATCATCGCGTGGTATTGAAATGATAACCTCCATAATTACGGCATGCATGCATGAGCAGAATCAGTAACACGGGGCGAGGATTAATCATATTTAGATATCAAAACGAGGAGAGTTACAGTCTATATTCAACCAAAATACGGAAATAAAAAGAAAATAAGCGACACGCAGAAAAACGAAGAACACATCAGTGGTGATCAGGCGGTTGGTGATATGGGCGTAGCTTTGAACCATTAATTACTTTGGGAAGGGGAACTCCGGTCAAGATAGTCAACCAAAAATTAGTTGGTCCCACTTGCTCACTAATCCGGTAAGGACCGAAACAGATTACGCTACCAGGTGGGTAGAAGCTTGGGCCTTACGGTCCGCCACAACTGTTTCGGTGGCAAAATGCCTGATGAAGGACATTTTTCCGCGTTATGGATTACCGCTAGAACTTGTGACAGACCAAGGCACACATTTTGCCAACAAGTTAATGCGAGTACTAACGCACACTTTTCAAATTCTGCATAAATTCAGTTCACCATACTATCCACGTGCTAGTGGTTTGGTTGAAAGCACCAATAAGACGTCGTTGAGTATACTTCGCAAATTGATCGTGGAATCTCCAGAACGTTGGGATCAGTTACTTCCCGTAGTTTTATGGGCATACTAGACTACATACAAAGTGACAACCGGAATGACCCCTTTCAAGCTGGCTTATGGGTTGGAAGCAATTGCGCCAATGGAGATTGTAGTGCCAAGCCTACACGTGGCCCTAACTCAAAAATTGTTGCCCAAAGACTCTTTGCCATTTCGATTGGAAGCACTCAGAGCCTTGGATGAACATCGCTGGGAAAGTTTGCTGGTTCTTCAAGAAGTTCAGTTGCGGCAAGCCCGTACCCATGATCGTTTCCTCAAGACTCCAGTTTTTATGGTGGGCCAACTTGTGCTATTTTATAATGCTAAAGTGGCGCTGTAATGGCTGTCCAGACCGTTGACAAGTGTCACACTGCTGCACAAACTGAGTCACATCTTTGTACATGGTAGGCCACCAAAGCCCACTTTGCAGAATTTTCCGGTGAGTAAGATCGGCTGCAAAATGTCCACCAGAGGGTATTGAATGTGCCATAGCAATAACCGAGTCTGCTTCATGTGGTGGGATACAATGAAGTAAGACACCAGCATGATCCAGGTAGTACAGCTGACCTACAATCAACCGGAATCTTCGACTATAAACTGCAATTTTCCACCACAGAGCAGGAGGAGTATGAGGAGGAAGACACCCGTCAGTTAGGAAAGTTAGTAATGTATCATAGTAGGTAGACGGCACAAGAGGTTCTGGAGATTCGTCCCGAGCTGGCTCAGTAGCGTAAATTGTTGGTGTAGTGTCATCAACCCCCACCGGAGCTTCATCGGAATCCAACCGAGATAGGAAATCTGCCAAGGCATGTGCGGTACCGGTTCGATGAATAACTTCATAGTCAAATTCCTATAATAATAAAATCCATCAAGCCAAGCGACCACCTAAATGTTGTCGTCGGACCAGATACACAAGCCCGGCATGATCCACGTGGAAGGTGAATTTTCGACCCAACAAATAATGCCGGAATTTCTTCACAGAGTACACCAACCCGAGACATTCTCTTTTGGTCACTGAATAGTTCCTTTCAGCAGGAGCTGGTCAGCGACTTGCATAATAGACAGGCCGAAACCACTTGTCAGTTTGCTGCATTAAAACGCCTCCAATAGCTATGTCTGATGCATCTACAAAGACATGGAACGGGCATTCCCAATCAGGGGGTTGCAAAATTGGAGCCTGCGTTAATAATTCCTTTGAACGATCAAATGCAATTTGGCATTCTGGAGTCCATTCGAACTGTCATTAGTCATTAGCCGATTAAGTGGTGTTGCTAAATGAGCTAACCACCATAAATGTCTGCCATGCCACCGGATTTGACCCAGAAAGCGCATAACTTCTTTCGGTGTTGTAGGGATTGGTGCCTGCAACACAGCTGCAACCTTATCCGGATCAACTTGTATGCCGTGCTCAAAGATAGTATGGTCGAGGAGTTTGCCACAGGAGACTGCAAACACCGATTTTGCCGGATTCAAGCATAACCGGTATTCGCGGCATTTTTGAAAGCAACACCGTAAATGATACAGGTGCGCCGCAATTTTCCCAAATAAGGAAAAGTCATCCAGATATACTTGCATAAAAGTAGTCAGGTAGGGTGAAAAGATTTCTTGCATACAACGTTGAAATGTGCTTGGAGCATTCCTTAACCCAAACCACATTACCGTACAAGCATAAACACCCCAATTCGTGATGAAAGTTGTTTTCGGTATGTCCTGTTCTGTCATTCGCACCTGGTTATAACCACTGTATCCGTCCAAAAAGGAGTACATCTCATGCCCTGCCACTCTGTCTAGCATTGTGTCGAGAAAGGGGAGAGGAAATGGATCAGGTACCGTGGCCGCATTCAATTTCCGGTAATCCACACAGATACGCACCTGCTTATTTTTCTTCAGAACAATCACGATCCGAGATATCCATTCAGCGTGCTCGATTGGTACAATGAATCCACCTTCAATAATCGATCGAGTTTTGCTTTGACCTGTGCGGCATAATTGGGGTTCATTCGATAACTGGATTGTTTAATTGGCCTCGCCTCTGGTTTGAGCACTACCCGGTGTTGATAGTCCGCGGATCAAGACCTTTCATATCGTGATAGTCCCAAGCAAAAACATCGAAAAATGCACGCAGGAGTCGGATCAAATCTTCTTGGAATGCCTCAGACAATCTTGCCTTAATCTTAATAGGTCGCGGGTTAGCCTCATCACCCAAATTATATGCTACTAACTGGTCTTCCGGAACATAAAATTGTTGAGGTTTCACCAGATCGTCTACTGACTGTAAAAGTTGATGTAGGGTGGCTCCATCCATAGCAACACTATCATCTGCATCCACCTCTCCGATCACAGAAACAACCATACACACTGCCGGACTCCATGTGTCCGCTACTGATTGAAGATCTACAGTACCTAAGGAGATCAGATCTTAATTGTTCTTCAGAAACGCCTCTTCCTCATCATCAGATAAGCCATCCAACATGTGGACCGGCTACGCTACATATGTTCTGGCATGAAGCTCGCAGGGCTGGATGGCATCCAGTTTAACAACATATTTGTGGTGATTATCTTTGAAAGTCAATTCCTGCGCTGACCAATCCTATATAACTTTGGCTTGTTTCAACCATGGACGGCCGAAAAGTAGATTGTAGTCGAGGTTGGATTCTGGTAGTTCTAGGACTACAAAAGTCATTTTGAATGTGGTAACCTGCAGAGTAATCGGGATATTCCGTACTAATCCCACCGGATGGACTCAGGATTGGTCTGCCATTCTTACAAAAAACTAGACGGGCTCGATTTGGGTCCACCCCAATTTCTTGCAGAGGGTTGTAGTAGCTATATTCACACCCGAACCGCCATCAATTAGCACTTGAGTAATCTTTTGATTTTTATGCCAGCCAGTGATTAATGGAACTGAATGATCCACCGTAGAATCAGTTTCCGGTTGGATTGTTGCAGTCGTCGGAGTACCGGGAGATCCAGGACTGACATGTTGTTGAAATTGCTGCCTAACTCCTGGCACCAATGCAAGCAACTGTCCCAACGGGAGTGTAATTGAAGCCTTAGATAGAATCTCCCATACCTGATCTGTTTGAATCGTACTCCTCACCGATTCGGAGGATGATTCTGCTGTTACTAGGTTAGGGTTTTGTTCATTCGCTCTCGCCTTTGGCAGGGGAACCTGTGTCACCGGAATTGGATCCGGGAACACAATTGGCTCTTTAGCGGTCCATTGACTAGCCTTTGTATACATTCGCTGCTGCTCACGGATACCAGGTTCGAACACCTCAGCTGCTGGTTGCAACTGCTTACCCAATCTTGTCTGGACCACTGCTGCTTGTGATTCCACTGTTGAAATATAGACCATGTTGGTCATCGGGTTTTGACGC
>CM035428.1:125915657-125925657 GCA_020310875.1 Ceratopteris richardii
TTCCAAAGTGACTTGGAGATAAATTCTCAACTTTGAATTTATATACATGTAGAAAAAACTCCAAGCAACATATATAAAAAAAAAACATCAAATTTGGATATCATATGATATCTTTTCAAAGGGATCAAAAATGCCCTCCTAGATGAATTGCACTTTTCTTCTTTGTGATTAGTTTATGTTCTTTTGTAGAAGAATCTCCATCATCATGTGGCTATGACTTCTTGGATAAGCCATGCTCGCATTCACGGATAGGTTGTGGGTTCAAAACCCATCCGCTTCTACTCATGGTTAGCCGAATTCCACATCCTCTATAAGGTAGCTAGTTCGAACCCAACTCTCACAAGTAATTATTTTTTCTCCCATAGGAAAGATATGGATGCCAAATTTACACAAGTTTGTGAGTTAATGCGTTCAAAGCATGCATCGGCGTATAGCTCGCTGGATATGGCAATTTCACATGTTCCATTGGGTTACATGTTCAAAACCTGCTACCGCTCATGTATTAGAGCTAAAGATACACATATCTTTTGCTATAGATTCACCATCTGTTTGCGATTAGATACAAGCATGAGAACGACTTTAATAGACTCTAAAGTACAATCATCATGGACGACATGCTGGTTATGAGGAATAACTATGGACATCTGTGTCATGAGTTCAATACCTCTAACCTGCATTCTAAGTTAAAAGAATAGTTGGTGCTTTGTTACAAGAATGATGATTGAGCATCGATAAGGAGAATAGATACTTATGGATTATCTAAATCTCGAGAAGGGATGCTTTTTGCATTCATATAGCAAACCAGAGGGAAGAGAAAGTAATAGAGTTTGCAATAGTACCATTGATGCTCTTCCAATAGAACTTAGTCCAAGAGTTTATGGATAACAAACCAAGGACCTCTTGGTTAGTGAAATGTAGAAATTTCATCCCACAACCATTATGTGAGCTAGGCTGATAGATGTACATAGATCGCAAGATAGTTTAGATCAAAACTATTACTTGTGAGTACATTCAAGATTCAGAAGACCTAGAGCGCCATAAGGGTAAGGTTCAATTTTTGAGTTTTTCTTCTCCTTCATCTTCATCATCATCACCATCCCCACCCACCTTCATCTTAGATCTAGAAGGATTTGGAGTCACTTTTCTATGGGACTTTGTTCTATGTTCCATAAGATTTTTTGGTTTATTATCTCCATTATAATATGGTTGAGTTTAATTCACTTGGCACTCATCACTTATGTTTCATTTTCTTATGCCACAAAGGCAACGTTACATGGACTTATGTCACATTAATGATGTTCGAGGATATGGGAGTGATAAATCAGAAGTGTGTATGAGAGATAATAGGCATCCCACATACGGTTTCCCATCTTTGAGATGATCTCATATGAGGCTTCTTAAGGGGAAGGACATGGGGAATCAACACACAGAGATGACCATGTGCATAGAGTACATTGGATTCAAGGGAGTTAGAGCCTTTTCTTCTTCCATTACAGACGTTTCATCTACATTTTCGAGGACGAAAATGCTTTCAAGGGAAAGAAAATATCACATTACTTATACTATGGGTGGGAACACCCTTTATGATTCTATGGGCATGTGTGCCACATGGCACTCTAGGAGTGCAATTGCCAATTTGGTTGGTTGGTAGAAGGGAGTAAGGATTTACGTGAGTTCTCTTAGTGTCTGGCTGGGACAAGGTCAGTTGGTGGATCATAGCGAGCATCCTGGAATTGTCACGCAAAAGGTATGGTTACGATCTCAGACACAACTATGTATTAGATATCATAAAAATCGTTGCTGCAATAATTAAGCTAGAGATTGCTAACGTTGCAACATTCGTGAACCTTGAACAAAAGTAGCAAATTTTCCATTACTCATTATACAAATTAGACGCTCACTATGAGAAGACGATACATTTCCAAATGTCCAACACATTTCCAAATGTCCAAACACAGTACTAGATATGTAAAAAGCACCACACATACCTGTGCATATGTGCATTCAACAGGAGCTTAATAATGGACAAATCATTTACAGAGTGATGAAAAGTGCGTGGGTTAAATATCTGCCCTGCACTTCCACACGTCTTGTCCTTAAATTGCAGAATCATTAGGTCCATTCCTCTTAGTCATGGTGAGAGAGCCTATGAAAATATTCTTGGTTAAAGTCTCAAGTCTAAGCACCAAGCAAATGCAATAATACATATTAAATCATTAGAAACATTGCACTCCATAGCAATTACTCAGCTATCTAGAACTAAAAGCAAATAACATTAAAAATATATACAATATTTATTTTCTCCAAACTTAACATAAGCATCTGTTTACGGCTAAACCAAGAAATCTTAATTCTTTTTATGTGGTTATGCTGTACAGCCTAAACAAGAGCTTTAGATAAACCCAACAAAAAGAACTCTTGAGACAAAATTTTACTGCCAGACTCGAGCATGGTGCCATCACATCCAGAAGTCCTTGTCAGCACGGAAAAATGTTAGATTTGAGAAAGACAAAGTTTGAAATGACGTAACTGAAAAGTGTTTACATTGTCAAACTCCCTATATACAATAAAAAACTTTGAGCCTATCAGTTGAGAGATACCAAATGAAGTGGTGGCAGAGGATGAAGGGAATGATTGCAACAAAATGAGGGTAATATTGAAGAAAGAGCTGGGCAACACAGAAGCAAGCATTGTCAATTTTTTATGAATATGTAGTTACGTCGGTCACAGGCTTCTATAGCTGGCTAGTAACCTATCTCCAGAACAAACTCGTATACAACACTCCAAAAAAGTCGATCAGCAGTGACCGTTTAATCTGCTTTTGTGCTCTCCTCAAGCCACTTGATATAGGATGGATTTCCACCGATGATTGGCAAAGCAATCACTTCTGGCACACTGAGAAAGCAAAATTGGAACTTACAATAGAGACAATGCAATCCACATGAAAAGAATCCATTTTGAGAACAACACAAACTCGACATACAAAGAATTGAACAATTCCAGAAACTTACTCATATTTATGGTTCTGTATAACATGCTGAGTCAAGGACTCCAAAAGAGACTCTCTAGTTTTTATAATCAACAGCACTTCAGAGTCTGTCTCAACCTGAATCCACCCACAAATATGAAACACAGATGACTGCAGTCTTACATAAAGAATCCAGGCGCCTAAGAATGTACCTTGCCCTCCCACAAATATGTAGATTCAACACCTGGCACACAGATAATATAGTTAAAAATGCATGTCTGAAGTAAGATCAGATATTCTGAGCTTGAAAGGTCGTTCCATCAAAGCAAGGGACAAAAAGAAAGTGTAATTGAGAAAGAAAAAAGAACAGGCAACTGTAAGCCCAGAAATTTGATTATTTTTTTCTTTTTTTACCCCACACACACCAGAACAAACAACAAAATTCAATGGGCAAAGCTTCTTAAGAAAGGGGGAGAGGGAAGGGAAGTGAATCCTCAAAGGCAAAAACAAAATAAGAGAAACACTACACACAAGACGAGAGAGAATAAATAACCAAATAATAATAGAAAAGATTAGTTATAGAACTTCTTTTTCTTCTTTTCAATTCTGACCTCCCTTCTCTCTATCATTTACGGTTTTATCTCCAAATAAGTCAAAAGCACATCAAACCAGATATAAGAAAATATTCTAAAGATGTTTGAATAGATCATATATTTGAACGGTAAAATTGGTCCTAGAAATAAAACAAGAAGACATACCATATCATATACAAGCTGTATATAGCAGTATAAAAAATGATTGTTTGAAATATAACTAATATATAGTTACAAAATAGAAAAGAACACCGTACACAAAACTGAGTAAAATTTGAAACTAACTGTAAAAGTCAAGCTTATATTTTGAATCATCCTTGACACTTAGGAAACAAATGTAACCTAAAAACAGTGTCATGGCATTCCGACTATCATACCACAGTCTTCAATAGGTTCCATTCAACATGTATCCTCACCACTTTATCTACTGACTCCAGTCCTTTTCTAGGATTTGTTTTCTTTTCACTGCATCCACAGAAAAAAGTTCTTCTTTTTTACAAGGAAGTTCGGCAACTTTTTTTTTTTAAATGAAGCTCAGTAACTTTTTTAAAGGAATTCGCTTGATCCCGGATCAAGCGAATTAAGCTTTCTCATTCCTTTCAGCTGTAGCCCATGCTTTGCATGATTGCCTGGTTCTAGGATGGAGCAAAGTATTCCCTTGGTCATCAAGCACTGAACAGGCTACATGTTCAGATGTAGGCATTGCCAACTTGCACATAGGATTCAATGAATTAAGGCAGGCAGTTGAGTTCACGATGCAGAATCTCAGGTTATAACTGGCTAAATTATATAATAAGGATACACTTAAAGCCTTTTCCAAGTAAATGGGAAAAGCATCAACTCACATTTATCTTTTTCAGATATTTTCATACGAGTTGAATCTCAATTTTTCCCTTCCTGTCTGGGTATAAATTCCCCTCTTCCCTTATGTCGTATCCAAAAAAGGAGGCATAAACTGTTGTGTAGAAGCTTCCTTAGACTTGACCCATGATTTAGGATGAGCTCTTCCATGAAGCTTGGAGAGCCATTGTTGTTTGCAACCTCCTCTAAATGCATCACCACCTCTTTCAACTAATATCAGAGCTTTGAGATGTTCCATCGCAACAAATTTGCCCCATATGCTTTTCTACTTCAGCCTATGCTAAGCTGAAGTCATTTTCTTGCATTTGGGAGAATTTCATTGCAAAAAACCTTCATTTTTCATTATGAAATGTTGTTTTTGGAAGATTACTTCAACCCTCAGTAAAACTGAAGCAAATTTTGAATTTTTCAGAGAGTTTCATTGCGGGGAACCTCTTCTATTTTGCTTCTTGTATTGCCATGAGTGATTTTCAGCAGCCGCACTTATCTAGTATGTATGCAGCTTGATGAGTCAAAAGTTGCAACTGAGCACTTATCTACTTTTACAAGTACTCTCTCCCAATTGCAGGACTCCGAATTACCTGCATTGATAAGCTTAAGGCCATCTTCTTGTTGATGTCCTTACCTGATTCATGGTAAATACTGGTTCTTTCAATTCGAAAAATCCCAAACTTACCTTTGGTGATGTAAGGGGTTCTATTCTGAATGAGAAAATAAGGAGCAAAGCCAATGGAGAGGGCAGTGGTTCAGCCAATGTGGCTAGAGGAAGAACAAAAAAGAAAAGTGGAAATGCACAAAGGAACGGGAGCAAAAGCAAAGGCAATGTTGAAATAACTTGTTACCAATGTGGTAGGAAAGGTCCCAAGAAGCTTGATTGCAGATACCACAATCCATGCTTTCCCTAGCTAATCTCCCTCATGGATTTCAAGGAGAGGCTGTCAAAACTACAGTTCATATTTGCAATCAATCCCCTCCCACGTCCTTAAAAGGTGGCATTCCAGAAGAAGTTTGATCTGGCACACTAGCTTCATATGACCACCTATGCATCTTTGGTTGTGATGCTTTTGTGCATATAAGGCCTCAGTTGAGAAGCAAGTTAAATGCAAAGTCCATGAAAGGAATCTTCATGCGTTATGGAGATGAAGGTAAAATGGGCTACAGAGCATGGCTACCTCAACTCAAGAAGGTAATAAGCAGCCCGGATGTTGTATTTGATGAGGCAAGGCTGCCCAAAAATGATTGTCTCTCTAAAAGTGATCATAAGAAGGTCAAATTTCAGCACGTAGAGACACCTGTTGAATCTGATATGAACCCTTGGGATGCACCACATATGGCTGGAAATGACAATGAACCAGTGACTATTGAGCCAAACGATGTTGGACAGCGAAATGAGGCTCCTGAAGGGCATATGCAGCCACCTATTCATGCTGAAAACAGGGCTGGAAATTATGTTCGGCAGCCCATTAACAATGAGTAAGTTGGCCTACCTCCTGATGTAGATCCATTGCCAAAGAATGTGGATCATTCGGTAAGAAGATCTACACGTCCTAGGAGGCATGTGAACAAATATGATCCCTCTATACATTACATTATGTTATCAGATGAGGGTGAACCTCTCACTTATAAAGAGGCAAAGCTATGTGAGCACAAGAAGAAGTGAGAGTTAGCCATGCAAGAAGAGATGAAGGCCTTGCATGCAAATGATACTTGAGACTTGGTTGAGTTGCCCAAAGGTAGGAAGCCCATTCCCAACAAGTGGGTATACAAAGTCAAAACTGTTGATGGTAAACCCAAGTATAAGGCAAGGCTGGTTGCAAAGGGATATGCACAAAAAGAGCGCATTGATTTTCAAGAAGTGTTCTCTCCGCTGGTTAAAATGACTACATTATGTGTGCTATTTGCTCTCACAACTGCCTTGGATTTAGAGTTATTCCAAATGGATGTTAAAACAACCTTTTTGCATGGTGATTTAAACGAAGATCTGTACATGAGACAGCCAGAAGGAGATGCCATTCTTGGAAAAGAAGATTATATGGGCTGAAACTAGCCCCAAGACAATGGTATACGAAGTTTGATGCATTTATGCTCAAACATGGGTTCAAAAGAAGCCATGCAAACCACTGTTTGTACATTCAGTAAAAGGGATGAAGAAGGCAGCCCAATCATTCTTCTGCTGTATGTAGATAAATGCCTATGTTATGGAAAGTGTTCACTCGAGGTGAAAGAATTCTGTGATTCGGACATGGCAGGTGATGTGGCACACTCACAAGTCCACAAGTAGCTATGTATACACCCGTGCAGGTGGAGCTATTTCGTGGTGCTATGGACTTTAAAGGATAGTTGCACTATCTACTACAGAAGCTGAATATATTGCAGCCACAGAGGCTTCCAAAGAAGCCATTTGGTTAGCCCGCTTGTAACATAATCCTAGTAGGAGATGGTTGAACTACACCCTAAGAGAGAGGATTAGGAAGTAATCCTCAACCATGGCTTTTGGGGCAAGTGGTTAGCCCATCACATTCCTAACCAAGAGGTTGTGAGTTCAATCCCTTACATTGGTATCAGAGCCTAGGAAGTAGGCTTGGGCAAAGTGGAATGATCTAATGGCCTCTAAAAAAGGCGCTTGGGCATCCTCCATGTGAAAGGGTAGGATTTGTGGAAGGCGCGCGTCGATTTCAATGATGGACCTTACAATGATTGGGGTGTATCTCCCAATCCGTAGGTCGGATTGAGGCGTGTAATATACCGTTGGAAAGCTCTCGGAACGAACTTTCCAATGAGCTAGCTTGCAATGTGTGAATTCCTTGGGAATCCTTGGATGGAACTTGATTGAGTACATCCTGCCAGTCCCATAGCTGGTCAGGGTACATCCTGCCAGGGTACATCCAGGGTACATCCTACCAGTCCCATAGCTGGTCAGGGTACATTCCCGAGGGAGTTCAAGGGGGGAAGAATGTAACATAATCCTAGTAGGAGATGGTTGAACTACACCCTAAGAGAGAGGATTAGGAAGTAATCCTCAACCATGGCTTTTGGGGCAAGTGGTTAGCCCATCACATTCCTAACCAAGAGGTTGTGAGTTCAATCCCTTACACCGCTTGTGCAGTGAGTTTGGATGCCTGAAAAGGCACCTGTTCTTGGATGTGATAGCCAAAGTGCCATATGTTTGGCAAAGATATGCTTCTATAGTAGCACAAAGAATATCTTCTGCATCTGATAACTCCTCAATGACGACACTAGAGGCCACATTGACCTTCTCTTTGTCCTTGTCCTTTGAGTTGCCATGTGCTTCATTCTTGGTGTCCTTTTTCTTCTTATCACCAGTGTTCTTCTTTCTTTCTAGTTCGGCTTTGTAGTATTTGCAATCAAGTTTCTTGTGACCTTTCCTACCACATTGGTAACAAGTCACTTCAGCCTTGCCTTTGCTTTTACTCTTATTCCTCTATACATTTCCATTCTTCTTTTATGTTCTTCCTCTAGCTACATTGGCTGAACCACTGCCCTCTCCACTCGCTTTTCTCCTGATCCTCATTCAAAATAGAACTCCTTACATCATCAAAGGTAAGATTGGGGTTACTCGAAAGTCAAACAACCAATGTTTCCCATGAATCACGTTAGGTCATCAACAAGATGGCCTTAAATTAATCATTAGATGTAGGTAATCCAGAGTCTTGCAATTGGGAGAGAGTACCTGTAAAAGAAGATAAGCGTTCATTCAACTGCACTCTTTGACTCATCAAGCCTCAAAAGCACTTGTAAGGCCCTTCACATCCACTAAGATTTCATCTTATACATCCATCTTGATATAAATGATGGCCTTCTTGTTTAGGTACGTCCATGCTGCATATGTCATGTCTTTAGGCTTGACTTCCTCGAGAGCCCCATCGCAATCTTTCAGAAAGAGGATGGCTAACATTCTCCCTTTCCACAAATCAAAACCGCTACCTTCAAATCTCTTTTTCTCAAAAAAATTTTGACATCAGAGGTGGTAGAAGCCATGTTTGCACACTAAGAGCTTCAAAATTTCACCAAGGAAGGTAAAATTCACATGCTCTCTTGTGCACAATCACTTGACAAGACCAGAAATTAAGCCCAAAAACTCTTCAAAACTTGAAGAAGACAAATTCTGAAATTTTCCACATAAAATTTCGAAAAAGTCAAGCAAGTTGTAATCACATCAAAAACAAAAAAATTGTTGTTTTTCAACCACAAAAGGCATATGTAGATGCAAAACAAAGTCAATGGGTGTTTGTTTTCACGAAAGCCCCAATTTTTGGGGCAATATGACCTATAAAATCAAAGAAATGACATGCTATAATAAGTTTCCAACAAGTACGTACTTCCTTAATCCTTATATACGTAGTCCCACTTGAAATGAGAGAGAATTTCTGCAACAAAAGACTCGTAAATGAAAAACTAGAAGTGTGGATACTGAAAATGACATGTGAGAATACAAGAAGAACAATGGAAGAGGTTCTCCACTATGAAACTCTGTAAAAAACCTCAAAATTTACTTCAACTTTGCTGCGGGCTGAAGTAATCCTCCAAAAACAACACTTCTATCGCGAAAACTAAAGGCTTTTCATGATGAAATTCTCTCAAATGTAAGAAAAAGTTTTAAGCTTAGGATAGGTTGAATTAGAAAAGCATTTGAAGCAACTTTGTTGCGATGGTATGGTTCAAAGCTTTGATACCAGTTGAAAGAGGCCGCGGAGAGCTACGTGATGGTGTGCTCGGTCGCTCCAAAATTCAAATGCAAAGAGAGTGGGCCGCTATGTGAGAAGAGAGAAAGTAGAGAGAGAAACCTAAGCAAAAATTTGAAGAATAAGATGGAGAAGCTGAAGTTGAAGAAGTCCTAATCAAGTTATGAGAGACTTGGGACCAAGTCTTATTGATAGGTGACTTTTAGGTCATTTGAGCATGTTCAAACATAACCAATGACCAAAAGTCATAAAAATAATGTAAATGCCTATAACTCCCCAATTTGGGGTCCAAAAAATATAACAAAAATATGTCTGGAAAGCTCTCGGAAAGAGCTTTCACGTACAACCATCAAAATATACAAAAAGACAATCCTTGGGGCCTTCATCCCCAATACATTTGACCATCTTCAACCATCCAATTTTGTTTCAAATTATCCTATAGGTGGGGTCCCCTAGTGGAAAGTTACCCCAAAAAACACAAATTTTCTAACATATCCTTTTGGCTCTTTCATGTACAGCTTATCAGCTAAATCACCATGCAAAAAGGCAATTTTAACATTCATTTGGAGCAACTACAAATCCAAGACATTTTGAATTTTTTCTCGAAAATTTTCAAAAACTAGTTTAGATCCGAAACACAACAATCTCTTGTTGTTTTACCACATTAAGCATGCATATGATAGGTAAAAAGCCAATAGGGGCTATTTTCAGCAAAAACCCCAATTTGTAAGAAAAATAGGACCTAAAATTTGCTTGAAATAGAGCCAAAGGACTTAGCTAAAATGAAAATCCAAAAGTGAAGGTAATAAAAATAACATGTGAGAATAAAAAGAAGCACAATAGAAGAGGTTCTCTACGATGAAACTCTCCAAAAT
>CM035428.1:125930657-125933157 GCA_020310875.1 Ceratopteris richardii
AGATGTTCGGGGATTTGCCCTAAACTTTTTTCTTCTCTCAAGCTCAGGAATCGCTCAAGTTCAGTTCGTTGATTGGTTTGTTTCATTATAAATATGTCTTGATTGACATCGATTAACAATAAAATAAACTCGATTGAGATTGTGGAATGTCATTGCATGTGTATTTACATACTAAAACTACTAATCTAATCAATTTTTAGCATTGTTACAACTAAACGAGAGCATGTGAAGAGAAGAACCACAAAAAAAAAGAAAGAGCAAATGAAAAATAGCCAACTTCAACAAATAGAATTTGTTTTTTATCCCTCATGATAGCCCATGAGTTTATGTGTCATGTAAACCATGATCATAGATAATCGATCTTGGAAAGGAAAAGGAAAACTTTTTGTATGAAACTCACGGCGCACGCCTATATAAATTAATGCATTCACTTTATTCCTTCCTCCTTTATATTACACCAAGTAGGCTAAAAGGGATTCAATTCACCACATTGAGAACATATTCCCAAATCACAATTGAACCCACCTTGTCCAAAAGCAAGGTCAATGTTACATGACCATGTGTTCACTGAGTTCTTTTTGTCTACACAGATAAGAACAGTAAGCTGATCCTATCCTGACTTAAGAACCCAACAATAACTGGAGACAAACGTATAAGAATTGAAAAAGCATGTGCACCTCAGAAATATAAGAAATCAAACAATCATGACAAATAATGCCGCAAGATAACTAATAATGCGGTTAGATAACTAATAATGCTGCAAGATCTTACTTTTCATTGTCCACTAAGACGTAGATATCACCAATTTCAGATATCATGACGTCACAAGCAAACAAATGTATAGAATGTCGCATGCAACACATATAAATGGATTTCTTTTACCAGAGATCAAGTTGTATCCATAATGTCCCTACCTGGAACTTGATTGACACAGGCCGCTAGCCTTGAATTGATAATACTGTTAGCTAGCTCCTTCCCTGTAAGTAATTATAAACAATGAACCAATAAAGATAAGAAAAATGTACAAAAGAGATAGAAAAAGCTGACAAATGTGTGCTAGTAAATGGTGATTACATATGTGCGGCCAAACTTTAATAATCAAGGAATACACAAACAAAAGAGCAACCAACTATCTATTCTTTGGAAGTCTCAAAGACAGACAATGGACTCATCAGTACCACGACTGCTTCTAACAGAAGTATCTCAAAGTTCATTGAATAGATGCCAAGTATTTAGACGTTAAGGGCTCTGTTGTTGTAATAGTTGTTCAAAATATCCCAACATTAAGGCGACCATACAGTTGCGATGTGATTGGGGTATGCCTTCGCTAAAACCATTTTGGAGACGCCCAAGAAGGTACCTGCATCCTTATTTGGCACGGTCACATACACAACAATGTTCCCCGTTCCTTGAGTTTGAGTAGACATTGCTCTTGTCTGCGAGGAATAAGAGTAAATTGGTGCTTTAAGGACCTGTAAACACATATTCCATAATTTCAGCATCATTATCTGTTTACACCAACTGCGTAAGTTTCAGGATTTGAAACAAACGTGCATTTGGAGAGCAAAAAGCAGAAAAGCTGAGACGGATATAGGTGGAGTATCATACTGGTTGACGAGGCGGAGTGAATTGCTGTACAGGCAGGTTTCTTTGGGTGCGGGAAATTAGCGTAGTAAAGGCTGGTTGCGTGAGAAGCCTTCCGCCCATCAACACCATCAAACTTGCTGCCATCATGCACATCCAAGTTAAAGGTTTCATTTTATCTCCTAATACATGCTTTGAAAGATGTACGTATCATTTTCTAGCACAATACAATGCTTCAAAGCATCTAAATGTGTTCTTAAAATTTTCCTTACATCTTTATACAAGGAGGTGTACTACGTTTAGCGGTGAATGCACCCAAGTCTCTCGAAGCGCATCTAAAGTTAGAGTATCACCTCTAAGACAATGGGAAGTCCGAAAAGGGCGTGAAATTTCACTCATTAAAGTCTTCTCAAAAATATGTATATATTTATTCAAAAAGAAAAACCTTATATGCTTTGATTTATAATAATCATTTTAAGCTTTTAAGCTAATCCATTCATTATCGAAAAGAGACTTGATATGGGATACTTAATACTTATTTCTTCGCTTGAATAATGTAAGATTACATTAAATGAATGATTATAGCACTCAAAAAAACATCGGCCTTCAATTGGGGCTATGTGGTGTAGCAATAAAACATTGAACCTTTGGAATCAAGGTTCAGAGTTCAATAGGTGTTGATCGAACTCATGTTAGTCCCTAAATGTGAGGGATAAAGGTGGTTTCCTTGAGTGTGTGTGCATTATTCTTTTAATGTTCAAGCCTAGTAGAAGATGTTGAAGTAGACCTTGATATGAAGACTCCCATTTTTGGGATTGTGTAGACATGATGATCGAGGAGGAGACCCTTACCATAAATCCGAAGAGATCACATGATTTGTGGCCGGTAATAGTCTATCTTGTACAATGGAATTTGT
>CM035428.1:125938157-126185657 GCA_020310875.1 Ceratopteris richardii
TGGAAACATAGCCTTAGGTAACCATCTTTACCACGCTTGTATAAGTTATTTCCACTGATTGAGTAGTCTAGTGCCTCCTGTTCTAAGCTCCTTTGTCTAGCCAATGTCATGTCTTGAGGGAATGTTTTCGTCCTCGAAAAGGCTACTAATGGTTCACTCCAATTTGGCACTAAAGACACTCGATAAAGAGTGGCATGTTCCACTAGAGGTCTAGTGCTACACATTGGGCATTCTTTGCATAATTTGTGCACATCTGCTTCCATTGTTGTCCAATACACCCTTAACCGTTGTAGGGTTTGAAGGGTTCTTTGTTTCGAATGGTGTTGTTGTAAGGCATCCACATATGCTAATTGCAACCACTTCACGTACTCCTCCTCTTCCACACAACAAGCTAATATTCCTTGATCAACATGCTTGTACATACTCCCTACCATGATATTGTACTTTTGGGCTTTTACTATTTCCTTATCTTGAGTGTTTATCATTGGCTGTTTAGTCCCATATGTCCATATTGGCGCTAATGTCTTGTCCCACTGTAGCACAACTTCCAAATTAAACAAGTAAGCATCATGAAGATCATCTAATACTCCTTGTGGGGCCTCTCGGATGTGAGCCTCGAGAGATGATCTGCTCTTAGGTGAGTCTTACCTTTCCTCACCACTACCTCAAAGTCATATTCCATTAGTAAGAGCAACCATCTTACCAATCTACTTGTATCGCATGGCTTGTTTAACAAGTACAATAGAGCTTGATGATCAGTAAAAAAAATTAAACTTATTTGCAAGAAAATAGTGTCTAAACTTTTTTACAACATATACCATGCCTAATCCCTCTCTTTCGGTCGTGGTATAGTTCCGTTCAGCTACATTCCACTGTCTATTAGCATAGGCAATTGGGAGATCCATATTACCTTCACCAGTAGGTTGTGCAAGTACACATCCAATAGCATAATTGGATGCATCCACATGAACATGAAACAGCTTCTTCCAATCTAGTGTAGTCAAGATTGGTGCAGAACACAATCTTCCCTTGAGCTCGTTAAAGGAATCCTCACATTCTTCAGTCCACTCAAAGTTAGTCAAAAGTGAGTATAGAGGCCTTGCAATGATCGCATACATATGAATGAATCGGCGATAACAGCCGCAATGCCCCATGAAAGCCTATACCTCCTTGACATTCTTCAACCTAGGTAGCTCTGCAATAGCTCTCACTTTCTCCTCGTCCGTGGATATGCCATTCTTTGACACTATGTGTCCTAGAATGTTGCCTTGCCTGACCATAAAAACACACTTTTCTGGTTTCAAGTAGACTTGGTATTCTCTATATTTGTCAAAGATAGCTCTCGACTTTGGGATATGTGTTTGTCTTATGTTGAAATGAGCACAGAGATCATCAACATAGACTTCCAAATTTTTCCTCGAGAACTCTTTAAACACGTGACACATCAACCTCTGAAAGGTAACAGGCACATTGGTGAGACCAAATGGCATTACCCGAAAAGCAAATATGCCCCACTCTGTGACAAAAGCAGTCTTATGTTGATCTTTTGGATCTATGGCTACTTGATTGTAGCTAAAGAATCTGTCAAGGAGGCTATAGACTTCCTTGCCTACTAGTCTTTCTAGTACATGCTCAGTGATAGGAAGCGGATAACTATCTCGAATGGTGGCTGCATTCACCTTCTTCAAGTTAATGCTCACATGTAACTTGCCATTCTTCTTGGGTACCACTACGATGGGGGATACCCACTCAGTGTGCTCAATTTCATAGATGAATCTAGCTTCAACCAAGCGATCTATCTCTTCTTTGATCTTGGCAGCATAGTTGTCATTATAGGTGTATGGCTTCTCCTTAGAGGCTTTGGCATTTGAGGTCATGGGAATCATATGTGAGCATATGTCAGGGTCTACACCTTTCAAGTCCTTGTAACTCCAAGCGAATACATCTCTGTATTCTCTTAGCAAGGCTATCAACTCTTGCTCCTCTTTCTCCGTCAGGTCATGTCCAATATATGTGCATTTTTCCTCTCCTTCTTCCATGGTTACAACAATTTTCTTGGTGGTTTCTTTGTTATCATAGGCCTCTCCCTCTTGTGCATCACGTTTAGGTGTTCTTATCATGACTCTCCTATCTTCTATCTCATACTTCTTAAAGTTTTCTGGAACCTCAAACAAGGATTCTTCCTCCTTTGGTGTGACTTCTCTCTTCTTCCTCTTCTTGCCTTCATTCTTAGTGGTTATCTATGTGGCTAATCTCACATCATTTGTAAGTTCTTCGTATCTCTGAGAGTGAGCTTCTACTTCGTAGAAGTATTCCTCATCTGATGCAAAAGGTGTGACTTCTCTCTTCTTCCTCTTCTTGCCTTCATTCTTAGTGGTTATCTGTGTGGCTAATCTCACATCATTTGTAAGTTCTTCGTATCTCTGAGGGTGAGCTTCTACTTCGTAGAAGTATTCCTCATCTGATGCAAAAGGTGGGTCCATAATGATTGACTCGAGATCCGAGTCACTTGCATCCTCGAATGCATCAGTGCTAGGTTCACATTCTTCAATAACCGAATCACACATGATTGGCTCTATTGTGAAGACTGAAATGTCATAGCCGTCCTCGTCACAGTGAGGCGTCCATTGTTCTTCATTGATGGCTACATCCATTGTTGCTAAAATTTCTGTCGAACCATGAGGTTCAAAGTCTTCGTCAGGAAATACTACAGGTGCATAGGCTGGGTCTTGAATTGATATGTGAGTTTCCTTCGCACCTACCTCTCTGGCTTTTTCTCTCTTCTCTTCTTCTATGGCTACTTTGCATATCCATAAGTGTGTGTCTTCATGCATCCATGAGGATCCCGATCCTAAGGAATGCACTAACTCCGTATCATCTTTAGCTTTATGGATGGGATTCCATTGAATAGGCGGTACATCTCTATGAGAGTAATCCTTGAGATTGACTTTGTTGTAACACCTAAGTGTTGCAAATACAAAGACTTGGTTCCCCAATCTTGTACCACTTGCAACTACCGCATAAATGGTCTCCCCAAGATCATCTCATAGGCCTGATTCTTGCTAAAGTCACATATGGAAAAAGTATGCTCAAACTCGACACCACATGTAGTGAGAGTTATTCCTTTTAACAGCCCTAAGGGTCTCTCAATGTGACCATCGGCCATCTGCAATTTCATTCTCATTGGCCTAAGTATTGGCTTTCCCCATCGCTTCCATAAGGAAGTGGTAGCAATTGCAACTCCTACACCTAAGTCCAAAATTGCCTTGGTGGTGTAACCTTGATGGGTAATGGGAAGATAGGTGTTTCCTTCTTCTCCTTCACTCATGTCTGCTATCTTGTCCAAGGGTATTTCTGGCACTGTTCTATGCGATCCTACCTAGGAATGAGGTTTAGCTATTTCAGGCACTTGGTGGGCTACATGTTTCCACAATTTTGGCTTAACCTTGAGTAACTCTTCTAAAGTGAGGTTGCACTACACTTTAGTGTTCTTTACTACCTCTGTATTCCTAGGTATGATTGAGTCTTCGTTTCTTATCATGACCGTGGGTGCTCTCATACAAGTAGACTTATCTTCCCATGGGCCTGTGAAATGGGGTAGTTCCTGCAAGGAATTAGACTTGAAGTCTAATCTCTCATGGGATTCGGCACTCTCTTGCTCTCCATAAATGGAAGGAATGTCTTGTGGGAATTGATCGTGCGCGTCATCCACAAGTTCAATTGGAGGGAGGATTTTCACTTTCTTTAGCTCATTTCTCTTCTTGGATCTCTCATAGAAATTCTGGGGAATATCGATTCATAGAAGAAGATGTGTCTAGTTCTGTGGAGTTAGGCACATAAGCTTCCTGGGGAGGAAGGCTTATCCTTTCCCTTGCCTTGTCCTTACCTTGGGAGGCAGAGTCCTTTTCATATTTTGCAATTCGCCTCTCCAATCTTTCTAGGAGTCCATCAAAGTGCAACTGTGTCTTAGTTGAACTAGAGAAGTTAAAGAGGCAACCGGCTTCAAACATGACTTTGAGACAATTCCACCATCTTAGCACAAATTTTAGTTCGTTCTAGCTTTAGTTTAGCTCTAGGGTAACACTTTTCATGATCTGTTATGTTTGGCCCTTCTTGAATTTTGGCCTGATATGCCTTAAGCAACATGTCTAGGTCCTCGGAAGTGGGATCTGCTAAGACTGATCCTACTCTAGGGGGTGGTGGGATTGTGTGAGGTGGGTTCGAAGGTGGTGGATGGGAGGGAAATGGAGATGGTGGTGGTGGATTAGTGTGAGAGTGTGTTTGAGATGTGAGTTCAATTATCTTGGCTTTTGTTTCTCTTAGACTTTCCTCGAGTTCACTCATCTTCTTTGCTCATTGCATTTTCATTTTTTCTCGACTATCCCTCTAGGCTCTGGTCCTTTTCTTTGTTATGCTCTCAATCTTACTAACCTCCGAACGCTTGTCTTGCCCTAAACCTTGGTTTTGCTACAAAGCTTGGGCTCTAGTAACCACTTGCACTGGGGTTGTGGAAGTTACACTTCTTGTAGAGTCTACGACTAACCCAATAACATTGATAGGAGTGATTTTTGGCATATTGTTGGGGTTCTTAGGACAGTCTCACAAGAGATGCTCTTTCCCACAATCTGGGCAAAAACCCTGGATTGTCATAGATTGGGGTTGTGTAGGTGCAGACATAGAGCAATCACGAATGAGGTGATCTTCTTGACATCGATAGCATGGTCCTCTAGGAAATGGGGGTCTTACCTGCCTAGGTTGAGGCATAGAGTTGGGGTTTGCTTACATGACATTTGCATACTTTGGCTCCCAACTAGGTTCACTCAGGTCTTCATAATAATAGGACTCATTATGCTCAGTTGATTGCATGTAGTAAGCCTGAGGGCTATCAATATGAGTAGAGTCGAAACTATGATCACTGGGGTCACTTTCTGAAAGCAATGGTGCCAATGGCACTAAGGCTCTATTTAGATTTTCTTCTAAAACTGCACACTTTACTAGAATCACATTAGCTAGAGGAGGGGGCTATTGTGCTAGAACTGGTTGAGATCTTTGCTGCCCTTGATAGGGTGGTTGATAGGGTTGTTGTGGCCTGCCATATTGTTGCAGTGTGTACTGGTTCTGGTATCTTCCCTATTGTGGATATGGCTAGGAGTAATTTTGTCTGACAGTTTGTTTGTTATAGGGACAGTCTTGTGCAGTGTTGTTGGTATATTTCCGCTCTATGGTGTAGTATAGGCTGCTAGGGTTTGCTTGGGGTTGAGCCCTAATGGGACATACATTCGCCATATGGTCACCTCCACAAGTATAGCATCTTTTCACAGGGGAAAATCTGGGTATTTGTTTGCTAGAGAATCCTAACTTCTGAGCTACCATCTTAAAAAGTTCCTCAATAGATTTGGATGGATTTGAATTGAGGCTAGTAGAGCTATCTGAATCTTTGTAGATTTTTGAAAGCTCCAATTCCTCCCCTTAGATTATCCTCAATGTCTATGCACATGCGTATACACTCTTCGATGGGGTCCTTCAAGTCCACATAAGATCTCAATTTGGTACTTAGCAATCCATCTAAGAATAAAGCCACTTGTTAGGCTGGTGTGAGTAACTCAAGAATGGGACATCTCTCTAGGTATTGTGTAAACCTTCTTCTTGCAAGTCTAACCGTCTCTTGAAGTGTCTGCTTGAAGCTATGTATCAGTGAGGAAGTATTGTGTCATATGCCACTCTTAGAAAATTATGTGATGAAAGCTTTTAGAAGTTGGTCTATGTTCCTGAACTACCTCTCATGTAGTGGTTGAAACCATGTAAGGTCTGTGTTCTTGAGAGTTAATCCAAAGGCATTGTACTGTGTGAATAGGTCATCAACTTGCTCAGCTTTTAAGACTTGCCTAAATTCTGCCACATGATCGTACGGGTCTCTAGTGCCATCGAAGCAATTCTTCATGGACTTAACTAGATGTGTAGGCCTCAACATCCTCGTATGTTCCCTAGGTCTTGGCAAAGGGAATTCCTCCGTATTTCTTTGGTTCCTTTGGTCTCTAGGTCTCTTAGTTTCCTTTCTATTAGCCTTCGTTCTTGTTCTTTCTCTTCCCAATGGGTTAGCAAAGCTTACTTCTGCCTATCTCTACTCTTGTCCCTTTGGGCTCCATGAGCTTGGGATGTTCCAACTCCTTAGTGACCATAAGAGGCATTAGATCTTGGTTGGGGAAAAATAAATTCACCCTTACAAGTGTAGACATGCCTACCATACTCTGTGACCACAAAGATCCTTTCTGAAGTATTGTCTAAATATGTCACTTTGCCTATGCTATTAGGATCTTTAAACTCATAGATTGTGAGCATTGCTACTTCATTAGGTTGGTCAGGCTTATACCTCCAAAAAGCTTCATCAGTCTCTCGATTTAAGAGCAGATCTATGCTCTTATTGTCCTGGGGAACCCACTCTGGAGTGATGATTCTAGTCAGGACTGATTTGCCTCGTGGAGTCCTAGGCTCTCTTCCTAAGTTCCCTTGCTCTATGTCACTTATTTCTATCTCTGGCACATTACCAAATTCATTTGTTCTATCCAATTGGTCAGTGACTATGTACATTGTTCCTTCCTTATCTAGGTATGCACCATTCTCAAATTTGACGACTTGGTGTTCTAGTCCAATGGGTTGATCTGGGTTTTTAATCTCGACAACAGATCTTCTTAGACCGTCCTCATAGATGCGAGCAACTAATCGGTTGGTTCTGATGTATTCAAGTTGAGTTTTGTATGGGCCCTTGGGTTTCTCTAAGTAAGCCACACCTGAACTTCCTGTGGGTCTCTCCATACCATAAGGCATTTCTGATTGACTAGTTTCAAAGCTAAGGTAGTGCGGGTAATTGCTCAATTGTTGGGCCCAAGACCTAGTAGTGTGATTGACACTAGACTATGAAGACCTAAGGCTTTGTCTATCTCTCCCTAGATGTCATCCTGATCTAAGGTTCATATGCCTAATTGAATAGCCCCAATTTACCCCAAGTACAACCTCGTTGCATATCAATTCGTATTAGTCACTCGATTCTTTTTTTAGTTGGTTATCGTGTTTATGCTCTTGTCTGATATCACGTCATCAGGAATTCTTTAGTGAATTTCCACACTTTAAGTTGATCGTACCACGTTAAATTCCTTCCTTTAAAGTTATGGACCACAAAGAGATTATATTTCTGCTTGAACTTGAGTATTTAAGAGCTTTCAACTTGATAGATGCCTATCGTCACCCTAACTTACTTCTAGCACGACTCACACTTAGCCTAAGCTAGGAATTGATGAAGGGAGTTGAGAATGATCCAACCTCACTTGCTTCTCCGTTGCTCTTTGGTGCTCAAGAACCCTGTTCTCAAGCTTGCAATATGCTAGTGCTCTGGATGGCCTTCGATGCTCTCAATGGACATGTAAGTCCCAAAGTTAGCTCAAAATTTAAATTTAAATGACATAACAAACCATTTTCATCCATGTACTTCAGAGACCAAATTGCCCTTAGTCCTTATGGAAAACAATCCTAGAGATCCCTCAGTTTTCTTTCCCCGAGGTATGGTCAACTTCAAAATACCCTATCTATAACTCCCCATATTAGTTGAAGCTTTCCAAAGAGCCTAAGATCACTCCGAACGGATTTCGAATGAGGGAGTTATGACAGTTTAGTGTTCTTGGGTTAAAATATGGTTAAAATAAGGTTAAAACAGGCTAACATGCAAACTGGATTTCTCAATTTACTTGTGTAGGGGCCTCACAATGCACTAACTACTTGATATTTATGCCCATGATTACCCAAAAATTTGAAATAAAAAACCCTAAGAATTTGCCAAAAATGGTTGTCAATCGGGATCGATAAGGTTGCCAATCATGATTGACAGAGGTGTGCATCGGGGCCTATCAATCATGATCGACATATCAATTGCGATTGATGGTGTCAATCGCGATCGATAGAGTCAGTTGTGAGGGCTGTCAATCGCGATCGATGGTGTCAATTGCAATCGACACTTTTTCTGCAAATTTTAGCGTGATTTTAGTCGATCCAGGGTGTGTCCGTCGCAATGGACACGTGGACATGCGATTTATTGTGTCAATCGTGAAGTTTCAGTCGATCGCGATAGACGATGTCAATCATGATTGACTGAGTCCTATGTGGCAATTTGTCGGGTTTGTCGATCGTGATTGATAGGGTCTATCGATTGCGATTGATAGGGTTTGTCGGTCACGATTGATAGGGTCTGTCGGTCACGATTGATATGGTCTCTTGATCGCGATTGACAGGGTCCGTCGATCGCGATTGACAAGAAATCAAAGAATTTTTTAATTGTGATTAGTGATTTGGAATGTGCCCATCATGTGATTTGTGGTGGTGCACTTAGTTTTACCAATAGTTGAACTTTTCTGTGGATCATGATCAACAAAGGCCAATGCTTTGGGACCTACACAGACAAGTTTCTCACCTGTTGGAGTTGCGGCAGCTGCCAAGGAAGCTGATACCTGCAAGAACACTCCACAAAATAGAGAAAACAAAGGTGCAAACAACCTCTCTCTCGCTCTCGCTCTCAAATAGAAATGAGGAAATGAATGGAGATGGAGGTATATGGTCGCAATGGTGAAGATGATGATGAAGGGATATGGTGTGAAGAGGTGAAGAGGAAGGTAAAAACAAGTAAAAAAAAATGCTTACCTACTCTTCCAATGTCTCTATTCTACATCTTACCATCACATGCTCGTCCTCAAAGCTCAATCCCTGGCAACGGCGCCAAAATTTGGTGTAGCTCAGTGATGAGTAGCACCTCCTTTAATGTCAATCTGGGAAGACATGAGGATGGTATGAAGATCTTGAGCAAGTGATGTGCACAAGTGGTGATGGAGAAGCACGCAAGCATGCAACACATACACACACATGTAAGAACAAAGAATGAGATGATGGAAGCTTTGATTAAGATCAAAACACAATTACAATAGCTCTTCTTTAGTTCAAACTATGATTTTTTCCCCTAAAAAATGAGCTCTCTAGCTTCTTTTATAGTTTTTGACTAGCTAGTGGCCATGTCCAGACCTAGTGTCTGGCCTAGTTAAAAATTAGGTTCCTAGGCTATTTTGGAGGCTCAAACAAGCTCTAAAAATTATGAAAAATGGTACATAAATAGTTCTAATACTCCTCAAGCTCAAGGACTCCTTGGCTTGAACAAAATGGAGTCGAATCTACCAAAAAAGGTATTTACAAGCTTTGTGTAGTGATGAAAATCACTGTTAAAAAGGGATTAGGTTTGAAAAATTGAATGGCCTACTTGCCGGATCTTCTTTGACTGCTTTGCTTGCTTGGCCCTTCTCTTTGCTCTGATTCCTTATGTCGGCTCCCTTGTCTCGAGATGCCCTGATTACTGCCAACGCACACACATATACTCACATACACACATACATATACACACACACATACACATGCATACACACACATATATACACACATAAACACACACATAGACACACAGACATACGCACATAGATGCACATACACATACACACATATATACACACACATACACACTTACACACACATACACACACATATACACACACATACACACATAGACACATACACACATCCACACACATTTACACACATACACATGCACATAGGCACATATATACAGATACACATGTATATACACACATAGGCACACACACATACATAGAAACACACACACACACACACACATAGACACATACACACACATATATGCGTACACACACATAGAGACACATACACATAGAGAAACATACATGCATAGAGACACAAACACATACATACACACATAGAGACATACACACACACACATGCACATACATGCTTACACACATACACACACTCACATATACACCTACACACACATACACACACATATGAGTACTTACATATACATACACACATATAGATACAAACATATACACACATGCATATACACATACACATGCATATATACATACACATGCATACACAGTGCACACATACACATGCATACACATATACATATACATAAACATATATATACATACACATATATATACACACACATACATATACATGCATATATATGTACACGTACATATATTGATTTTTAACCCATTTTGTTTTGTATGTACATATATTATGGATCCTAGTAGAGAGAGAAAGGTGAAACTCGCTCTCATAAAAAGTGTTATGAGAACAAGAGTTATGCCTGATACCTTAGGGATCATCATGCACGAGTACTCGCAGATGCATGATGATGAGCTCGATTTTACAATCTAGATGCTTACCTAGCGATTAGAGGAGGGCTCTTCTGTGGCTTCACATGCAGGAAGAGAACTATCTACTCATAGGTATGTTTTTTTTTCACAAATTTTTTTAATGATATTATAACACATATTTTTATTTATTTTTATCTATCTATTTGTAGGGCACCTATACCACCTCCAGATCATGAGAGCAGAGCACAAGTGCCTATGAGGACATGCATTGGCACCCTAGGGCTAGAGTGCGATATAGAGCCAGAGGGGAATATAGTGTATATAGGGAATGGATTGGAGTTCAAGAGAAGAATGCGAACATTATGCGACTCCTACTTGTGCCTTGTCCACTTACAATGGAAGTAAGTATAAGTTTTACATATAAATTGAAATAAATATCTTATGTTTTATTTACATGTTTTTTTTAATTTTTGTAGTGATCATGATGAGAGGGATAAAAAATATGTACTTCATTCACTTGAGATAGAATTTGGGACTGGGTGGTCACATAAGTGGTGTCTAAAAGAGATGCGAACACTTATGGCTCATCGTCGTGATAATGCACAATATGCATTGCTTTTATCTATTATATTTATATGTGTAACTATATATATACACAAGCACACACATAACATACACATATATATACACATATATTTACATATATATTTACATATATATTTATTCACATATTTATATACACACACATATATACACAAACGTACACACACATCAGGTCACATGCATACATGTGTATGTGTGTATGTATATATATGTGGATATGTGTATGTGTGTTTATGTATGTATGTATGTATGTATGTACGTATGTATATGAGAGAGAGAGAGAAAGGAGTGCAACCGGAGGTACATATATACACATACACACACATACACATCCACACACACACACATACATGCATATTTATACACACATATACATACATGCACATTTACACACACAGATACACATGCATGCAGTTACACACATATAATGAATACACACATAGACACATACACATACTCACATACACATACACATACATAATCATATGTACGCACACATTTGTTCTGAAAGTAAAGGTTATCGTCTGTATCATCCACAGACTAAACGCTTTGGTTAGTCGTGATGTTGTCTTTGTGAAAGATGCTATTCAGCCATTGCTTTCATGTACTAAGGAGACATCTGTTAGCTCCAAAGACATGTATGATACTTTGATGCCTCTTTTTACAGGTGGACGGTCTAGTGCTGGTCCTAATGAGGCAACTTCTCAGCCTTTGCAGGTTTCATATTATGATGCAGATCATTCTATTTCTGATGCAGATTTACATGATGCACTTGTTGATGAGAGAGCTGATATTGAGCAGGCAAAAACTATGCCAAAATTGTTAGTGTAGACTTTGCGTGACAGCAAATTAGATGCACCTTTGTCATATCGTACTCGTTCAGGCTCTCATAGTGCGTCCTTTGCATCAGATTGCTATGCTATGGCTACTTCTAGTCTCTATGATGAGAATGAGCCTGTTTCGTTTGATGAAGCACAAAATTCAGAAAATTGGATGGCTGCTATGCAATCTGAATATGATGCAATAATGAAGAATGGTACTTGGTCTTTATGTGACTTGCCTTCTGGCAAGAAGGCCATTGGCACTAAGTGGGTATACAAGCTGAAGTGTAAACCTGATCGTACAGTTGACAGGTATAAGGCTAGGCTTGTTGCAAAGGGTTATGCGTAGGAAAGAGGCATTGATTTTGATGAGACCTTTGCACCTACATGCCGTATGACTATTGTTCAGAGCATTTGTGCACTTGCAGCCCATCATGGTTGGAATGTACATCAGTTGGACATTAAAACTGCATTTCTGAATGGTGACTTGCATGAAGAAGTGTATGTTTTTCAGCCCCGCGACTTTGTGCAGAAAGGGCATGAAAACCATGTGTGCATGTTAAAGAAGGCATTATATGGTTTAAAGCAAGCACCACGTGCTTGGTATGAGAAGATACATGCCTATCTGGTTGCACATGGTTTTGAGAACACTCCAACTGAAAGCACCTTATATGTTAAGCGTGCTAATGATGTGCTTTTGATCATCGTTGTCTATGTTGACGACATGCTACTCACTGGTCCTATTGAGAAGCATATTGTTGATTTTAAGGCTGATTTGCATGCCTCATTTGAGATGTCTGATTTGGGGCATTCACATCACTATTTGGGCATTCAGTTTATGCAAGTTGGTGGTGGAATGGCTTTGTGTCAAACAAAATATATTGACACATTATTGCAGTGTTTTGGCCTTGAAGCCTGTAAGCCTATTGCCACTCCTATGGAGACAGGTTTACGATTGAGTCTTCATGATGCTGGAGATGCATTTGATGCTGTTCTCTATCAGCAGGTTGTTGGATGCTTGATTTACTTATGCATTACTCGGCCAGATATTCAGTTTGCTGTCTCACAGATGAGTAGATTTATGCATTGCCCAAGAGTCAAGCATTGGCAGGCGGTTAAGCGCATCTTTCGCTACTTGAGGTACTCGGCTATTTGGGTTGTTTTATCCTAAGGGGGGATCACTACCGCCAGATTTGCATGATTTTTCTGACTTAGATTGGGCTGGTTGCTATGACACTCGTGTGTCCACCAGTGGTTTTTGCTTCATGCTTGGTAGCTCATGTATATCTTGATTGAGCAAGAAGCAGCCTACTGTGGCCACTTCTAGTTGTGAGGCTGAGTATAGGGCAGCTTTCATAGCGACTGTTGAGTGTGTGTGGCTCAGATGCCTTATGGCTGATTTGGGTGTTGGTCAGTCTTCTGCCACCACCATCTTCAGTGATAGTCACAGCGCATTGGGAGTTGCGAGGAACCCTATGTTCCATGCTCACACTAAGCATATTGAGGTGCATTATCACTATGTCAGGGAGAGGTTTTGTGCTGGGGAGATAAGCTTGGCATATGTGCCCATGCAGGAGAACATTGCAGAGCTTTTCACGAAGGCTCTACCTAGGGAGAAGTTTGAAGCTTTCCGCAAAGCTTTGGGCTTACTTCCTTTTGTGGAGTGACTTCCACATAGCTTGGCACTTCCTTATACATGAGTGTCAGCTACTTGTTCACCGCATCACTCCCAGGGAGGATTTGTTGATATATTTAGGTAGTGATGTGTGTGAACACTCGAGGACTACTGGGGCACTTTTTTCCCTCTTTAGGAGTTTTTTTTTCCCGGCTTGTATATATGCCTATTGCCCTAATGGGCTACTTATCTTTGTACATTCTCTAGTAATACATTCAATATTGTGTGTTTGTGCTCCAAGCTTCTTCTTCTTCCTTGTGCTGTTCATGTGCTTCCGCAGATGTCTATCTCCAACAACAGGTATCCCACTAAAGCGCTATAGTCTATCACTCCATATGAGGCTTGGCATGCTCGCAATCCATCTGTTGCTCATCTACGTGTTTTTGGTTGTCTGGCATATGCATTAGTGCCTGAAAAACATCACAGAAAATTGGATGATAAAGCACTAAAATGTATTTTTGTTGGGTACAGTTCTAAAAGCAAAGGCTATCATCTGTATCATCCACAGACTAAATGCATTCTGGTTAGCCGTGATGTTGTTTTTGTGGAAGATCCTATTCAATCCTTAATTTCATGTACGAAGGAGACATCTGTTAGCTCCAAAGACATGTATGATACTTTGTTGCCTCTTTTTACAAGTGGATAGTATAGTGCTTGTCCTAATGAGGCAGCTTCTCAACCTTTAGAGGTTTCATGTGATGAAATGGATCATTTTATTTCTGATGCATATTTACATGATGCACTTGATGAGGGCGCTGATATTGAGCAGGCAAAAACTATGCCAAAATGGCTGGTGCAGACTTTGCGTGATAACAAATTAGAGGCACCTCTGTCATATCATACTCGTTTAGGCTCTCATAGTGCAATGCCTCTTTTGCAGCAGATTGTTATGCTATGGCTGCATCTAATATATGTGATGAGAATGAGTCTGTTTCATTTGATGAAGCACAAAATTCAGAAAATTGGATGGCTGCTATGCAATCTCAGTATGATGCTATAATGAAGAATGGTATGTGGTCTTTATGTGACTTGCCTCCTGACAAGAAGGCCATTGGCCAATGGCACTAAGTGGGTACAAGCTGAAGCACAAACCTGATGGAACAGTTAACACGTATAAGGCTAGGTTTGTTGCAAAGGGTTATGCACAAGAAAGAGGCATTGATTTCGATGAGACATTTGCACCTACATGCTGAATGACTACTATTCATGGCATTTGTGCACTTTCAACTCATTATTGTTGGAATGTACATTAGTTGAGCATTAAAACAACATTTTTGAATGGTGACTTGCATGAAGAAATGTATGTTTTTCAGTCCCGTGGCTTTGTGCAGAAAGGGCATGAAAACCAGGTGTGCAGGTTAAAGAAGGCATATGGTTTAAAGCAAGCACCACGTGCTTGGTATGAAAAGATACATGCCTATCTCATTGCACATGGTTTTGAGAACAGTCCAACTGAAAGCACCTTATATGTTAAGCATGCTTATGATGTGCTTCTGATCATTGTTGTGTATGTTGATGACATGCTGCTCCTTGGTCCTCATGACATGTGCCATATTGCTGATTTTTAGGCTGATTTGCATGCCTCATTTGAGATGTTTGATTTGGGGTATTGCATCATTGTTTGGGCATTCAATTTATGCAAGTTGATGGTGGAATAGATTTGTGTTAAATGAAATATATTGACACATTATTGCAGTGTTTTGGCCTTGAATAGTGTAAGCCTATTGCCACTCCTATGGAGATAGGTTTACGATTGAGTCTTCATGATGCTGGAGATGCATTTGATGTTGTTCTCTATCAGCAGCCTATTGGATACTTGATTTACTTATGCATTACTCGGCCAAATATTCAGTTTGTTGTCTCATAGATGAGCAGGCTTATGCATTGCCCATGTGTCAAGCATTGGCAGGCAGTTAAGCGCATCTTTCGCTACTTGAGTGGTACCTAGCTACCTGGATTGTTTTATCCCAAGAGGGGATCACTACTGCCAAATTTGCATGCTTTTTTTATAGTGATTGGGTTGGCTGCGATGACACTCATGTATCCACTAGTGGCTTTTGCTTCATGCTTGGTAGCTCATGTATATCTTGGTTGAGCAAGAAGCAGCCTACTATGGCCACTTCTAGTTGTGCGGCTGAGTATAGGGAAGCTTTCACAGCGATTGTTGAGTGTGTGTAGCTCAGATGCCTTATGGTTGATTTGGGTGTTGGTCAGTCTTCTGCCACCACCATCTTCACTGACAGTCAGAGCGTATTGGCAGTTGCAAGGAACCATGTGTTCCACGCTCACACTAAGCACATTGAGGTGCATTATCATTATGTCAAGGAGAGGTTCTCTACCGGGGAGATCGGCTTGACATATGTGCCCATGGAGGAGAACATTGCAGACTTTTTACAAAGGCTCTGCCTAGGGAGAAGTTTGAAGCTTTTCACAAAGCTTTGGGCATACTTCCTTTTGAGGATTGATTCCACATAGCTTGGCACTTCGTTATACATGAGTGCCAGCTCCTTGTTCACTGCATCACTCCCAGGGGGGATTTGTTGATATATTTAGGTAGTTATGTGGGTGAACACTCTAGGACCACCGGGGCACTTTTTTTCCCTCTTTAGGAGGTTTTTTTCCCTCGGCTTGTATATACACATAATGCCCTTACGGGCTACTTATCTTTGTACATTCTAGTGGTAATACATTCAATAGTGTGTTGTGCTCCAAACTTCTTCTTCTTCCTTGTGTTGTTCGTGTGCTTCTGGAGATGTCTAACTCCAACAAGGAGCATATAAAAACTATTTTGATTGTTAGATTCTTGGACTCTTGCTTTCACCTTGACCAACTAGCTTGCCTCTGTGCACTCTTGCACTTAAGCCTCCTCTCAAGTTGAAGCATTGATCACTTTTGATTACCTATAACTCTTCCTTGGTTAGTGATCCTTACCACTAGTTTGTCTTCTCCCTTGGATGGCTGGTTTGTCTTCTCCCTTGGATGATGTTATTCTACAACAAAAAATGGACAATAGAGAGTACACTCTTATCTCACACTTCATTTGGCTCTCTAAATCTCAACAAACTATGTGGGCAACTATCAATACACTCCACACACTTGCCAATTCTCTTCTCTATACTTACACTTAGTCTATACCTTTTGCTTACTCTCACTTTTCTTTGCTTGCTAACTCACTTGTGCATACGTACACTTCACTTCACTTCCTCTTTTTCCCATGTGTGCTCAAGATCTTGGCCTTGTATATGCAACCCACTTTCCCACTCCCTTGTACACACACTTCCCAACTTCTTGTATTCCTTATGCTTCTTTTTTCTCGAAGAATCTTCTCACATACACTCTAACTAGATCATCTTTTTCCTTGTAGTGACCTTAGAAAAAGTACTTAATAAAAAAAATTAAAGTCGGGGCCCAATCATATGCTTTCTGCAATGTATGTATACTTTGCACTTTTACCTTTGATCTTTCTCAGCTACAAATATAAGGGAGAGTTCACTTGGACCTCCCAAAACCTTAAAAAACATTTCAAAGCCTATCAAAACCTAGAATTAAAGTCCACCAATGGACAAATGTGAGTGTATGCTTTGTGCACTACCTATGGACCCGCTGACCTCTCCTCACCCAATAGCCACATGTGCACCACATGCACCTCTTTGCCAACCTTGCACTAATGCAAATTGAACACCTCTTGAACCACCCAATGTGATATGTCCAATGCAGTTCACTGGCTAATATGGGTAAATCAAGTTTGAGGAAACCTTGGATATTGGTAAGCTCTCTATATCGGGCCATTATGGAACTACCATAGTTAGTTTTGGCAATTGTAGCATACTAAGTTGCACTTTGGTGACCATGATAGGATTGGCTTACTAGTGTGCATGATAGTAGAAGGTGGATAAAGCTCGATGGAGGTTGCGGCATGCACACAAAATGTTTTGGCCTAACATATTTGGTGTGCATGGAGGATGAAATCAATGCCTAAGGTGAAGAAAAAGGAGGAAATCAGGAAGGGTTAGAGCCTTTCCTACGTGATAAAATAAGTTAATGCAACTATTTCAAGTGGTAATTTACATGAAGCCCAAGGGAAAAAGGAGGTGGGTCTTTCTCTACAACTACCTATCAAAATTGGCATTCCACAATCAACTTTGTTGGTGCTTCTAGTCAATTGAAGAAGACCATAGTGTATTGAATACTAAAGATGGGTGGGGTTTTCAACCAAGGGGCCAAGTGCATATGTACAAAAATCATAACCTAAAGGACACCAAAAATAGATATACATACATTGAAGTTTTTTCATTTGATAGGTGCAAAGTCCGAGTCACTAAAGAAACATTGAATTCCACTAAAGTCTAGCTTTAGCAAGGTTCAACTATCAAATATTCAAGGATATCTGCATGATAGTTAAGATGAAGCTAAACATGTTCCTTACTTTTTCCAAACTGTCTGAATAAAATTATATCAATATTTAACAATTTTCTTGAAGAGAGAAACCTAGAGACCAAACACTTACAAAGTCCATAGCAGTCAATCTTGGATTACATGCACATGGGAGCTTCATATAAGAGAAACCGCCTAAATGGTAACGATGGATATGACCAATGAGTTCCCTAAGAGGTTACTAGGCTTTATTATACCAAATTTGCTAGGACAATGATGATTATGATGTAGATGTACATATATTAAAAAATCATTATTTCTTTTGGATAGAAATAGAGATCTTGTGCATAAATGAAGAGTTTTCCAAGGTACTTAATTCAAGAGGGAGTAAAATTCATAACTAAATTTTATTTCAATTATTTTTGGGATGATTCTGAGTTTTTTTAATAGATTTAGGCATGCTAAATCAAGTTCACAACTTAATGATAGCTTGCAAGCATTGTGATTGCAACCACATCAGTGAATGTTAATCTATGCTATCAAATTCCAAAGTACCTAAGGATAGTTTTTTATCGACAACCGATCTTTTTCATATGTGGTCACAGTCTAGCTCATCAATGGTCTTTCACCATGATTGCATGACATTATTTTTGGAGTTTGGGAATCGAGAAATCATAAAAATAGCACAAGGAAGAAGAAGAATCTTGGGATGACAACACAAAGTTTATTATTAAAAGAAAGTACAAATATAAGTAGTCCTTTAAGGTTATGGGCATATATACAAGCTAGGAAAAAAACCTCCTAAAGAGAAAATAGAGTTTCATTGCAGTCCTAAGTGTTTTCATGTACATCACTACCAAGTTATACTAAAAAATCTGCCTTGGAAATGATGTGATGAATAAGAGGTTTACACTCATGTATAAGGAAGTTTCAACCAATGTGGACTAAGTTCAATCCAAACAAGAGATTGGGTTCAAAGATTTGCAAAAAGATTTGAACTTCTCACCACATAGAGCCTTTATAAAAGGTATGCAAGATTATCCTCTCTAGGTATATATGCAAAATTGATGTCTTTAGCAAAGATTCTAAGTGCAAGCATGGAACACTATATTCCGCACAACTACAATATGATCTTAATGTCAATAAATATGGTGGTGGCAAAATTCTAACCAACACCCAAGTCATTCATAAGGCATCTAAGGCACACACACTCAATAGTAGGTGAGAAAGCTTATCTATACTCATCCTCACAATTAGAAGTGTCCATACTAGGTTGCTTCATTCTCAACCAAGATATGCATGAACTATCAAGCATGAATTAAAAACTACTTGTGGATATATGTGTAATATCAATCAACTCAATCTCAGTCCAAAAAGCATGTAAATATAGTATTATGGATTCCCCATTGGGATAAAACAATCCGAGCGTTTAGGTACTACATAACTAGCAAAAAATATGATTGATTTCTTGCCAATATTTAACTCCTATGATGTGCATAAATCTAGTCATATGAGGAATAGTGGAGTGGCAAGAGGTTTAATTTCCTCAAGATTAAAAACTACAATAAAGTGTCAATATATTTAATTCGACAGAAAGCAATGTTTCCATGATCTTGCATAATTTGAATTCCCAAATAATGATGTACATGCCCCAATTTTGACACTTCCAATGATGCATGAAAATCAGCCTCAAAATCATAATTATGCATCTCATTAGGACTAGTGAGAAGCACATCATCTACATAAACAACAATGATAAGAAGTTCATTGTTTGCACCCTTTACATGGTTCCTATAGTTGGAATATTATGAAATCCATGTGTTAATTAGTAAGCATGTACCTTCTCATACCAATTATGTGGTGCTTGCTTTAATCCATACAATTTCTTGTTTAAGCTACACACTTTTCTTTCACACCCTTTGTGCACACAACCACGTAGCTAAAAAACATACACTCCATGCAAGTCCCCATTCAAGAATGAAATTTTGATGTAAAATCATTCCAATCATTGCAAACTTCAAGTGCATAGATGCTATGAAGAGTTATCATTTGACACATAGATGCAAAGATCTTATGAAAATATATGCCTTTCTTTTGGGCATAACTTTTGGCGACATGCATAGTCTTGTAGAGATCAATACTACCATCGTGCTAGCATTTCAACTTATAGACCCATTTAGTGTCAATATCCTTCTTACAAGGAGGCAGGTCACATAAAGTCCATGTACCATTCTTCATAATAGCATCATTTATGTTGCATAGAAACCATCTAAGATTTTGCATTTTGTACACTCATATGGTGGTACTTTGTACTTAGGGATATTATTGAGCTCTTACTTCCGTTTTATTCATCATCGATAGAGAGAGAGCTATTCTAGCCATCCGTCTTCTTCATGTGTCTTGTTGCATTTGTGCTCCTTGTATGTGCTTCTTGTGTGTGTCTCGCACTTTTACACACACCCAATAGTGGTATTAAGGAAGGTTCAACTCCTTCTCAACTTTTGGCTTTTTGCCTCGCAACATGTGTGCACTTTTAATAATGCAAGTCAACTTCAAAATATAAAACATTAATTTTTGGCAGCTAGAAAGTATTTTCAATAGTTTCACTGGGGTTAGAATGATGCAATTGATGCAATCAGAATTGCGATCAGAATTGAAGCCATTGATGCAATCAGAATTGCGATTAGAATGACTTAAAATTTCTGCATTCATTTAAGTAAAGATCTTATCACATTGTTGTTCTTTAGTGAAATGGCAAGCAACAATGACTTGTTTGACATCTTTCATGCTGAAGATAAGCTTGATGGGACCAACTGTCCAATGTGTTCTTACATGAAGAAACATGTTTTTGTCACAAAACAACTATGGAACATAGTGGCAAATGTAGATCGAAGACCTCGAGGCTCATTTGCTTCATAATCCACTATCGCAAATGGAGCTTCTTCTTCAAGAGAATGGTTACTCCTTCTCAAACTACACAAAAGAAACTTAGATGAGATGGAAAAGATGCTCAAGCTAATGCATTGATTGCATTTTCTATGAAGCATCATATAGTTCCACACATTTGGTCATGTTCTACGTCAAGGCAAGCATGGGACACTCTTGCTTCTTTGTATGTCATGTGTAATGAAACACGTGTTGCATACTTGAGGAATCAACTTGAGGATGTCTCCATGGCTGAGAAAGAATATGTAGATGTGTATGGGATACATATCAAGGAGTTGAAATGCAAACATAGATGAGATTATTCCAGAAGCATCACTCATATCTACAATGTTGAAAGGATTGCTTGAATCTTTCCAAAGCTTTGCCACTACAATCTGTTTGGTTGCAAAAAGGAATCCAATTATGTATGTATTTGATGAGGTTGTATCTCTTGTTTTGTAAGAAAAGAAATCTAGAGTGAATAGGAGTGGTTTGATTGAGGGAACGCAAGCACTTGCTATCTCACATTTCAAAGCATATAAGTTCATGCAAAAGGTTGTTTGCATCTTTGAAAGATCACGCAAAGGAGGAAACATGTGACGTGTGCAAACAATGCCTCTTATCCTATCATTGAAGTAGGAGAAATTGAGTTTATGGTTGCAAATGGAGGTGCGGTTCTCTTGAAAAATCTTGGTATCAAGAAGAAATTAATTTTAGTTCCTTTGATTGGCAAAGCTAGACTTCATGTACGCTTTGTTGATTATAAGTGTATGATTGTCACTCTAGCACAATGTCAAGTACCAATGTGAGGAGATCCATCTCATAATTGTCAATCTGGGGAGACGTGAGGAGGGTATGACAACTGTAAGCAACTGCGTGAGTGAGAAGCACACTAGCATGCACACACATACACACACATGCACACATGGCAAGAGAAAAAGATGGAGCAATGGAATCTGTTCGATTAGAAAATATCTCTTTTACATAAGCATTAATCTTCAACAAGCCAACCTAAAAAATGAGCTCTCTAGATCTTTTTATAGTTTTTGACTAGCTTTTGGCCCTATTCAGACCTAGTGTCCCGCTTAGTTAAAAATTAGGTTCTAGGGCTTATTTAAGGGCCCAAAAGGAGTCTAAAAATTATGAAAATTGATATATAGGTACTTCTAATACTCCTCAAGCTTGAGGACTCCTTGACTTGAACAAAATGGAGTCCAAGCTACCAAAAATGGTATTTATAATGTTGGTGCAGTGATGAAAATAACTTTTGAAAAAGATTTATCTTTGAAAATTTTGGATAGGCCTAGTTGCCAGATCTTCTTTGATTGCTCTTCCTAATTGGTCCTGCTTGACTCTCCCTCTGTTCTGACTCTTTGTGGTGGCTCCCTTATCTTGTAACACCCAGACTTCCATGAATGCTATCAACACCCCCCCTCTCTCACGTCTATAATATTCAATGACATCTATGGCTAGATGATGTTCTTGTATGCACAATCCTCTTGCCAAATCAATCATCAGCTGATCCCAATCTAATAGACATGGAACGTCCGGATGTGGTAGTCATAGTTGATTGGCATGTATTGCTTCTTCTACTACAAAGAGATGCAACAGGTGAGTGGGTCTGGGAATGAAAATTTCTGAGTGGTACTCCCAGAACCCTGTAGAGAACATCTCCTCAAATGTTTGTTTGTATCAAGTAGGTAAGTACTTGATGCATGCATGCCATGCCTAGATGGTGTTGATGGAGGGGGTTTGACTCATATCGTATACCAAATCGCGATTCCCTTCAGAAAACCCTTGAGCAGAAATATAGGGAGCTTGGATTTTGTGAAAAGATTTGAACACATTTGTCATTAGCTAAAAAATCTTCATACACATCTTTGTGACAATGTGCAATACATTTTTTAATTGTGCAGACCAGTGGTGTATGGTCGAGATCATATATGCGACTGTGGATGGTGCTCTAGGTGGAGCAAAATAAGGATAGTTAATCCAAGCGGAACACACTTTATTGTTGCAAACTTTGATTGTGAATGCTTGCCAAGATCTATGATGGATGATAGGACAATAATATGGGTTATATTTTAATATATAATGGGATGTTTGACCATGTGTGCATCATTTCGGGGTAGTCTGTCCATAGTTGCACATGCCAATTGGGTTGAAAAATAGCTCTTGCTCGTGCCTTTTTTGGTAGGTTAGCTGGCTCAAAGTGAGTAGTGAATGTTGGTTCTTTCCCTATATGCCTCTTAATTTCTGCATTATAATCTACCAACAATACAAAATATGGCATGTATTCCATTTTTGATGTGGTGATGAGTCGTTGATGGGATAAGTTCTAAAAATAAGAGGACTTAAGAACAGTTTCTTCATGATTGGACAGTGATTGGATTTGTACGATCACTCTATCGTCATGGGTTTAGCCTATCTACTCTACCCATTTGAGCCAATCTGGTGCTTCAATTTCAAAAGTATCCTTGCCCTCCTTAGTGATTCACCCTCTAGGCACTCGTGAAGGCTCATAAGGTTCTTCAAAGCTTTCTTCGACAGGGATGTCTACCACTGTGTCTGGCTTTGGGTCTTCAATTGAAGAAGGTGGTCTCTCATATTGCAATAGCCTAGCTTGGAGTTCTTCAACCTATTTATGAAGGGTTTCCATGTCCTCTGTAGTTTGTGGGAGTATGACAACTTCTATCCTAGATGTGCTTACTATGGTTAATTGCTTCTTGATGTCAGCACATTCTATCTCCAGCTTTTTGTATGATTCTAGAAAATTGGTGTGTTCCTTGAGTAAGATCTTGATGTCTTATGAGGGAAAAACTTGAAATCGTGTAGGAATAATTATTGTGCTCCGGGTCCCTTCCATAGTAGCTTCAAGATTATTTTGGTTTTGTTGTTGTAGTTGCTTATTCTCTTCCAATGCCACAGACATGTGCTTCTGCAGAAGCCCTAGATTTCTTCATACTTTTGCATTGGTGAGATTTTGCTCATGTAGCATTGTTTCCAAGTCCTTGAGGGCTTGGGCATCCACATCGGGTACCTTGGACCCCAGTTTTGCATGAGCTTGTTGGAAGGTGAATTATTCCACCTCAATTGTTTCGTTATCCACCTCCAAGATTGTAAATCTTTCTTGTAATCTTTGCAATTCTGCATGGAAGGCAGCATTCTGATCTTCGAGTCTTTGATAATCTTGTTGTAATTGTGATACACATTGAATTATTGTATTGAATGTATTATGTATAGTATGAGATGCAAGGGAGACTAGGTGGAGTGTAGAGGGGATGGGAATGGGGATGGGAATTGTGGATGCTATGTCTAACAAAGAGGTGGGTGCAAGTGAACTAATTGGTGGTAGGGGGATGGGAGATGGTGGAATCGTGGGAGGAGGGGGAGGTGCAATGAGTGGTGAAATGTCCATAGGATCAGACAATGTCATACGTGCAAGAGCTACCATGTAAGTGGGCATGGTAGGTGAAGTGATCATGGTATGTGTGTACAATGAACTGGAAGTGGGTGGTTGTGAGCCTAACATGTGTGGGGTGGGGACACGAATGAAACTTTCCATGGAAGACATGTAATGGGGTGGGGCTATGGTTGTGATTGGAGTATAGGAAAATATGGAGGAGAGAAATGGGAAGTATGGATCAGGGTGAAGAGGAATGTGTGAATGGGGGTATGTGGGATACCTAAACTACCTTTAGTGGGTCTTGGGTGTCCTTCTATGCTAGGTATAATGGGGTGCCCTACACACAAAAATGGGGAAGTTAAAAAGAGGGTTGGTGATAGAAGAAAAGAGTGTGGCCTAGGAGGTTGGTTCACGAAAGGAAAAGGATGTTGATTGGGGTTTGGATAATGGTTGTTAATATTACGGCAATTTCATCAGTGGTAGGTGGTGGAGGTGGGGGTGATGGAGGAGATGGGGGGTGTTGGGGTGAGATTGGTGATGTTTGTCCAAATGTCTCCATAGTCATATCGATGGTGGCTATCGAGGTAGTTGTTGGCTCAATTATTGTTTTTGGTTCAAATATTGGTATCTATATGTCTTTGCCTGCCCGTGGCCTTGTTTCCACTCTGCATTTGTCATATCGGATTGATTGCCAGAGTGTTGTGTGTACGGCCTCTTGAAATCCCAAGGACTCTGTTAATCATTTGAGCGTATTGATGAAGTGAGGTTCAACCCTTTCATTTTGCAAGATTTGATCAATAAAAGCTTGGCTTGATGCGAATGAGACTCTATGCCATTCTTGCAATGCCTTGATTGTATCATACAATCTTTGTAGTTGGGGGATATACATTGTGGCACCTACAAGTTCTGGCACTTCTTGTTGCTCTTCTTGATGTTTTCCCTTGTTTTCATCATCGTTGCCTTCAGATTCTTCATCCTCATCATCATCTTCATCATCTTCTTTGTCCTCGTCGACTATGGTAACTTGCACTTGTGATGTGGTTGCCTGTGGTTGAGAGCGTTCCACCAATTGTTCCTCAGCTGACTCAAGATTCACTTCCCTTAGGATCTGCTCAAAATCCTCATTGGTGAGCTCTTCCAAGTGTACCCCTCAAGGGAACTCAAGGTCTATGGGGACTGGCAGAAATATTAAGCTTGGGCCCTCAAAGCTGCACCTTGGAGGGCATAGTGTGAATGGGTGTACAGGGTGAGGTGGGGGAGTGACATCTAGGGTTAAGGTGGCTCCTCGTTGGTTGAACACATGACATGGTACTACTCCTCGCATCATCTTTGAAGGGGGTCATGTGGATGCTCGGCCCTTGAATTGCTATAATCCATTCCACAATAGAGCCCTTTAGATTGGAATGTCATAAGCCAAACATCTATAAATGATCTTAGTCAATGCAAAACATCCATACAAGACTGACTTGCATGGCCATCGTTTGTGCACCAAGTGGATTTGATCAATAACCCATTGAGGTGGTTAATGGTTAGGTTCTAAGTCTTTGCAAGGTATAAACTGAACCCAATCTTCTTAGGTGGCATGAAACTTGTCTTGTGCTGGGAATGCAAAATGTTGCATAGACATTCTTAGGTGAACTGCAATGTTTAGTGTCATGGCCACCATATCTTTTGGCTTTGTGAGGTTTCTATTCTTCATGCTATATGGTAAGAGAATCTCCTTCTTAGTGGGTATGTGCATTCCTTTCATATCTAGAGCCTCCCATACTAGGTTATTGATTAACCTAAACTGCTTCAATTCATTTCCTCTGGTTAACGATGGAAGCACAAACATGCTATATACTTTGGGATTCTTATTGGGAGTCAGGGTGTTGATAAGATAATAGCATCACTTGAAGTCGGGTTTGGGAAGCTGAGCACCAAAGTACAAACCTAATCCTGCTTTTGCCACATCAGGCATAGTGCTTCTGCATTCTGTAACTTCTCAAACTCCCTTGTGAAAAATTGGTACTTTCCCCACTTGCCATTGAACTCTAGCTCTACCTCCCAAAGGTATGAGCCCTCTCCCAATTGTCTTGCTACTTCACTAAACCAATGGGATGTTTTGCCTACTGGTATAGTGTGGCCACTCGGGGGGCCTTGTATTTGTATGATTTGTATGGCTTGCAATTCCTCGAATCTTTCATTTGTCTCAGCACGATGGGTATCGACCACTTGCTAACTTGTGCCTGCATGAGAGCTGGTTCTTGCTACTTCAACCATGATATTGCTCGTAGTGTCTGATCCTCATCTACTAGAAGAAGAAAATCATATTAGCATAAGCTACTTGAGCATGTAAGCAGGTCTTGGGCACCCAAATTTGTTGTGCATTGGGATCAACCTTCATTGACCGCTTTGGGACCTAGATGGAAATGGTCCATTTTGGGAGATTCTTGGAATACTCTTTCTTTGTAGTCCTTGCTCGAATAGTTAGTTTGGTGCATCATTGGGGTACCATCTCTCAAGTAGAGGTTTGTCCACCCTTTTGTATCCAAATTTGCTTCACAATTTGAGTCATCTGGCTTCATGATCTTCTTTGACTATGAGCATAGACCGTCTGCTTCCTTTGTTTCTTGTGCTCCTTAGTTTGCTTTGTCTCGATCACTTTTGGAAAAGAAGGGAGTTGCCTTGGATCCCTGACTTCTTTGTTGAGAACATCATCCTTCTGCATCAAAGAGTTTTGGACAAGAACAACATCTTTATCTTCATGTGTACTCTTAGAAGGACCAAGATTTGGTGCCTTTCCTAGTTCCTTGAGTGTATGATTTTCTACCTCAATTGTGATGTAGTTTTGATTCACCTAGACCTTAAGAAGTCCATTTCTTAGGTTCAGGTTGACTGCACGATCATAGATCAAATCTTGACCCAAGATAAGAGGTTTAGTGAGATCCTCATCTTGACACACCAGCACCTTCACTGTCTGGATATAGATGGGAAGCTCCACCTCACCCATGCAAGGGGTTTCCACACCTCCCAATCCTATGAGACATGCTTCTATAGGATCAATAATCAAGGCTCTAACATACCTGGCATTTTTTCCTTGTCCTACCTCTATTCTTACAAAAGGACATCAGTCAATTATTCTAGGGGAACTTACACCTGAGGCTTGGCATGTGGCCATGTGATATCTGCGAGCATCATGAGTGTCTGACCTAGGGTGATCTCTACCTTGTCTTATCAGTTTCATTCATCGGATGAGTTCTAAAGCATCTGCATGTGCTTCTTCTTGAATTTGTTTTTCTTCCTCCTTACGTTTCTTTGCAGTGTTGAGTCGACTTAAGATTCCCTTTGTGAGGGGTTCTTGATCTAACATCACTCGGAACCCACTCATGTAACTGGGTAGAATATCGCCCTCTATAGTAGCTAATTGAATTGCTCCACATGGAGATCCTATTGATCGGTCCATAGCCTTGCTTCTCCAACTTTCGTGCATGTTGTTTCAACGTGTATACCAAGACTAAGTCTCTCGCTTTCAAGCCTTTATCTTTCACATGGGCATCAAAGTATGCCTTTTGTCTTTTCTTGGCTACATAAATCCCTATGGCTACTCCCAATCTTGTTTCACCTAAGCACTCTAGATCAAAGATTCTAGACGAGAGTTCATGGTCGGTCTATTGATGCTCTTGTCCTACTCTTAACATGGGGATTAAGAAGTGTAATGGCAGTACTACATTCTATCCAAATACCATCTGAAAGGGTGTGGCATTGAGCACCATTTTATAGGAAACTCAATATGCCCAAACAACATGATGCAGTTGTTTATCCCAATAAGAGCATTTATTATTCACCAATTTTATCAATACATTACAGAGTATCTTATTCATGCTTTCGGCCTAGCCATTGGCTTGTGGGTGATATGGAGCCGACTTCTTATGAACCACCATGAAATCTTGTAGCAGGTATCCAATGACCTCATTCAAGAAGTGGGTACCATGATCACTTACTAACTCCATTGGCAAACCATATGGTGTAAATACATTCTCAAATATTCACTTTCATGAACACACAATCTTAGGTACCCATCTCTTCCACGTTTGTATAAATGATCTCCAATCAATGAATAATCTAGTGCTTCTTTCTTTAAGTTTCATTGTCTGACCAATGTCATTTCTTGAGGGAATGTTTTTATCCTCAAGAAGTTTACCAATGGTTCACTCCAATCTGGTATTAGAGACACTTGATATAGTTTCGCATGCTCCACGGATGGTTTAATACTATAGATTGGGCATTCCTTGCACATCCTATGGACATCTGCTTCCATGGTTGGCCAATATACATCTAATCTTTGCAGATTCTATAGGGTTCGATGTTTGGAGTGATGTTGTTGTAGTGCACCCACATGTGCTATTTGCAACCACTTTGCATGCTCGTCTTTATCTACACAACAAGCCAATATGCCTTGATCGGTGTGCTTATACATGCTTCTTGCCAGTATGTGATACTTCTGAGACCTTACTACTTCTCTTTGTCTTTCAATACAGGATGCTAAGTTCTGAAGGTGAGAATAGGCACTATAATTTTGGCCCATTCAGGCACAACTTCTAGAGTGAACAAGTAAGCATCAGGAAGGCCATATGATACTCCTTGAGGGGACTCTCATGAAGTTACTATAGAAAGGTGATCTGCCCTAAGGTGAGTCCTACCTTTCCTAACCACAACTTCAAAGTCATATTTCATTAATAAGAGAAAAGATCTTACTAATTTTCGAGTATTGTAAGGTTTGTTCACTAGATATAGCAATGCTTATCATTTATTGATGATTACAGTAGATGGACAGTTCTTTATTTCATGAAGCATAAGTGTTGACATTCAAGGTCGAGCACAAGCATGTAAGCACATCAAGGAAGTGGACACATACGAAGAAGGGAGCATGTAGGGAGCTCCAAGAAGCACATGTCAAATTTTCAGAAGAAACCCCTATAAAAATAGTGAATTTTATCACTAAAAGCCATTGTAAATAATTTTCCATTTTTGTAACTCCATTTTGTTCAAGCCAAGGAGTCCTTGAGCTTGGGGAGTATTAGGAGTATCACCCTGCCAATTTTCATAATTTTTAGACTCCGTTTGAGCCCCCAAATAAGCCCTGGAACCTAATTTCTAACTAGGTCAGACACTAGGTCTGGACAGGGCCAAAACCACTCAAAAACTTTAAAAAGGGCTGGAGAGCTCATTTTTGGGGTTATCTTGTTGTAGATTTCAGCTTTGTAAGAGAGTTCTTTTGTAATCAAAGTCCTTCCATTGTTCCACTCTTTGCCCTTACCTTGTGAGTGTGTGTGTGTTTGTGTGTGCATGCTTGTGTGCTTTCACTCACACACTTGTGCCATCACTTGTTCACGGTCTTCATACCAGTCCTCATGTCTCCACGGATTGACATTTATGAGGTGTATCTCCTCACATTGGTACTTGCCATTGTGCTAGAGTGACCCAAGATAATATGTTTGGTTGCCCCACTATCAAAGTACTAAACATGTGAGTCTACTACAGACATACACTGCTCATGAGAAGATGGGTTATAATTGTAAACAATAGTAAATGCCCATTCTTCATTTTGAACAAGATTAGCAAACTCTATTTTAGGTGTGGAGGCCTCTGCAACAACCATTCTAGCGTCTTTCTTCTTTGCCTCTTTTAAAGCCAACTTAAGACAACTCTTTATGACATGATCATTTGCCTTCAGCATTTGCAAAATTTCTTTTGCTTTTTTATTTTCTTCTCATATTTGTCTTTCTTCTTTGACTATGCATCATTAACAAATTTCTACTTACTAGTAGATGAGCTCCATTCATCTTTCCCCTTCTGACTAGCTAAGAGAGCTAGATCTGCAACACACATAATTGACATGTTCTGCCTAGACTAATCTTCCTACAACAAAATAAAGATTAAATCCTCAAATGTTAAGGCACATCAACAATCAAAGAGTAGAAGCAAAACTTTGATATGAAGTTGGAAGATCGTTAAGAACAATATGCAAAAGTGAACTATCCGATAAGATTTCATAAGCAAAAATCAATTGTTATGTCAAATCTTTGATCTTTGTAAAAAAAAATTCAATGGAATCTCCTTCATTCATATGCTCACTCTCCAACTATTTTTAGATGTAAGCAACACAGGACTCATTCCTTGCCTAATATTAAGATGTAAGTGTATCCTAAGCGTGCTTTGTTGTCTTTTTGGAGTGAATTTTAGCCATGGCGAGTGCCTAAATACCCTGATGCAAAAAATTGTATGTATCTCAAGAATTTGAATGCAAAGACCCTCTCTAGCTCTACTAAACCTCTAGCAAACTTTGAGGTGCTTGTACTAGCAAATTGAAACTTGCATTCATTTTTTACTTCAAAAATCCTAATATGCTTGAGTATGCTCACCAATTTTTGTGCGATTCTGAGACTATGATTGGAAGGGTGTTGATGATGCCCTAGATGAAGCAGCAACTTGCTCTAATACCAATTGTTGGAGTTCAAGGTATGCGAAAGATATATACCTACATGTGCATATATACATTTTATATACACACAAGCACACATAAATATGAATGAATTATATAATTAAATTAATAAACACATGCTAAATATAAACAATAATAAAAATCAATAGAACAAGACTTTTCATTATTTAGTACCATATACACAATTCAAAACATAACTGGAATGAACAATATATAGATTTATATATATATATATATATATATATATATATATATATATATATATATATATATATATATATATATATATATATATATATATATATATATATATATATATATATATATATATATATATATGAATGAATTATATAATTAAATTAATAAACACATGCTAAATATAAACAATAATAAAAATCAATAGAACAAGACTTTTCATTATTTAGTACCATATACACAATTCAAAACATAACTGGAATGAACAATATATAGATTAATATATATATATATATATATATATATATATATATATATATATATATATATATATATATATATATATATATATATATATATATATATATATATATATATATATATGTGTGTGTGTGTGTGTGTGTAAATACATATCCAATGGCATAATCAAGAATCCTAATCACCATCATCATCCTCATCATCATGATCATCTGCATGATCTCATGTATCTGTGTGAGCACTTTGTGATGGGCAAAGTGGTGAGTTAAGAAGGAGGCACAAACTTCTTCACATGCTCATTGGTTATAAAAGTGGAGTGGGAGCATGTTCTAAAGAAGGGGAGGAAGGGGCAATAGCTCCCAATAGTTGGATCATGTCATTTTGTCATTTTGTCTTAACATAGACTCCTTCCAGTCGCATGTGATTTTGTACATAGCTCTGTTGTGAAGCTCATATCTCAGTGTATATGTAGCCATTTCTTGTCTTTAAACACTCATTGGAAAGCTTATCTTGTTTAATTTTTTGTTCTCAAATATCTCCTTCAAAGCTTATATATTCTGTGAGATATCAATCAAAGAGTGAAGTCCAATTTTTCAGCATACCTATGTAGACACATGGTCTATTTTGGTCGGTTAAGTTTCCCAACCAAAACGTATCCAAATTGCTTGATTTTTGGCTTTTTCAAAAGCTCTTTGCATGTAATTTCTCTTTCGAGAATATCTCATTCAAAGGATGTATTAAGGTGTATTCTTAAACTATAATAGCATATGAGGAGTTGTTTAAACAAGTGATAATATGAGGATTTGGGGTAGGCTAAAATGAGGTGAAGAAATGCATTGAGAAGGAATATGTTTGGTCACACCACTATCAAATTGTCAAACATTCGAGTCCCTAGCTTACACATAATGATCATCCATTGATGTTTCATAACTACATGCATCCCTAATTGACACATAATGATCATCCATTGATGTTTCATAACACACATACACACATACACATATACACACACATAGACACATACACACACATAAACACATACACACTCATAGACACACACACATACACATACACGCACACATACACACACATACACACACATACACACATATATGCATACACACACACATAGAGAGACATACACACACATACACATACATGCATACATAATGCATATGCATATGCATACATAATGCATATGCATATGCATACATACATACTTACATGCATACACACATATGCATACATAATACACATGCATACATAATGCACATGCATACGTACACATACATAATGCATACACACACATATGCATACATAATGCATACACATACATACACACATATGCATACATACATGCATACACATACACACATACACACATACACACACATAGACACATAGACACACATAAACACATACACACTCATAGATGCACACACATACACATAGACACACACACACATACACACACACATATACACACACACATAGACACATACACACATAATGATGCATACACACACATACACATGCATACACACACATACACATGCATACACACATACACACACACACACACATACACACAGATACACACACATATATGCATACACACACATAGAGAGACATACACACACATACACATACATGCATACATATGCATACATAATGCATATGCATATGCATACATACATACTTACATGCATACACACACATATGCATACATAATACATACACACACATACACACACATATGCATACATAATGCACATGCATATGCATACATACATGCATACACATACACACATAGACACATAGACACATACACACACATAGACACATACACACACATAAACACATACACAATCATAGACACATACACACTTACACATACACGCTTACACATACACACTTACACACATACACATCCATACACATTTACACACACACACATACACATGCACACCGACACATATATATAGATACACACATATATACACACATAGACACACACACATACACACATAGACACACACACACACACACATACACACAAATATACACACACACATAGACACACACACACTTACACACACACACATCAACACACATTTACACACACACATACACATGCATACAGACACATATATATAGATACACACACATACGCACATACACACATACATGCATATGCATACATAATGAACATGCATATGCATACATACATGCTTACATGCATACACACACATACACACGCATACACACATACACATATACACATAGACACACACACACATACACACACATATATGCGCACACACATAGAGAGACATACACACACATAGACACATACACACACATACACACACATACACACACATACACACACATACACACACATACACACACATACACACACATACACACACATATGCATACATATGCATACATATGCATACATAATGCACATTCATACACATACACACACATAGACACATACATATACATAGACACATACACACACATATACACACAAATTTACACACACATGCACATGCATACACACAGACACACACACACATACACACACACATACACACACATGTACATACATAGACACATACACACATAATGCATATGCATATGCATACATACATAATTACATGCATACACACATACACACACATGCATACACACATACACACATAGAGAGACATACACACACATACACATGCATACATAATGCATATGCATATGCATACATACATGCTTACATGCATACACACATACACACATATACATATACACACATAGACACACACACACACATGTAGAGAGAGACACACACACATACACACGCACGTAAAGAGACATACACACACATACACATACATGCATACATATGCATACATATGTATACAAAATGCAAATGCATATGCATACATACATACTTACATGCATACACAGACATACACACATACACACACATATGCATACATACATACTTACATGCATACACAGACATACAAAGATATACACACACATACACACACATACACACACATGCATACATATGCATACATAGTGCACATGCATATGCATAGATATATGCTTACATGCATACACATACACAAATAGACACATACACACACATGGACACATACACACATACACATACACACATATATACACACAATTTTACACACACACATACACAAAAACACTTACACATGCATACACACAGACATACACACATACATACACACATACACACACACACTTACACACATAGACACACACACATACACACATATAAACTTACACACACAGAGATACACACACACATATATAAACAAACATATACACACATAGACACATACAGACTTACACACACACACACATACACACATCCACACACATTTATACACACACATACACATGCATATAGACATACATATATATATATATATACATATATATATATATATATATATATATATATATATATATATATATACATATATATATATATATACAGACATATATACACACATAGACACACACATATACACACACATACACACATAGACACATACACACTTACACAGACACATACACACATCCACACACATTTACACACATACATACAAATGCATAGTGTCAAGTCCCCTTTTTTTACTACTGCTCTTCGAACATTTTCGAGAGCTTCGTCTTAGCTTTCGACACACAGAGATAGTCATATTCAAACCTCCCGACCACGCCCGAGACCGTATGTCTCATCACGAGACACTTCTAAGTCTTCTCTCATCCCACATAAACATAAGATAAGTGAGACTCATCTCTTCTCTCTTCTACCAAATGATAAGTGCCCAGGTGATGCCATGTGGCATCCTTCCTCAAGGGATGAGGCACACCCCATGAGTATCATATGACATTTCCTTCCCCTTAAAAACATTTTCGTCCTCAAAAATGTAGATGAAATGTCTGTATTGGTAGAAAAAAAAATGCTCGGACTCCCCTGAACCCCATGTACTCTATGTACATGGTCATATCTATGTGTTGTTTCCCCGTATCCTTCCCCTTAAGAAGTCTCATATGAGATCATCTAAAAGGTGGGAAACCGTTTGAGTGGTGCCTAATATCTCCCATGTACACTCCAACTCCAAACTATCATCCAAATGACCTAAGTCCATATGATGTATCCTGTATGGAGTAATAATTTGTAAAGCAAGTGTGAAAGTGCCAAACTTATAAGCTTGACCGTATCATAATGGAGATAGTAAACCATAAAATGTTATGAAATATAGAACAAAGTCCCATAACAAGTGACTCCAAACCCATCTAAGACTAAATGATAGATTGCCCTCATACCACTCTAGGTCTCTCTAACCTTGAGTGTACTGACAAGTAATAGTTTTATCTAAACTACCTTGTGAACTATGCAAATCCATCATCTAGCTCATGGTAGTAAAATGCAATCTCTACATTTCACCAACCAAAAAGTCTGTGGTTTTTCATCCATTACCTGTGGACTGAGTTCTATTGGAAGAGCATCTATCGGCACTTGTGCAAACTCTAATATTTCTCTTCCCTATAGTTTGCCATATGAATGCAAAAAGCATTCCCTTTGAGATTCAGATAATCCATAAGTACCCATTCTCCTAACTGATGCTCACACATCATCCTCATGATGAAGCATCAACTAAGAGTTTGGTACCGAAATAGGTTAGATACATCCCTATCTCCTAGAAAACCTAAAGAGAGAAGTCATAACTCATTCCCAATCTAACTAATGTCAATAACTAGATCATCTCATCTAGTCAAGGACCATCACTGGAAATAGCATAACTGTTTCTCTCTAGAGACTATAGGTGAGACTCAAACTAACCATCATGATTAACTGATCTCCCTCTTGTCTTTGATAGAAGAGTGCCACTTCTATCTAGACAATCTAAAAGTGAGAAAGTGAACCTCTCTCTCTGTCTCTGTCTGTAATCTCCTTTAAGGAAAAAGAGCTCTGGTAGTGGGATTTATTCCACTTTCCCTTTCCCTTTGAAAGAGATTCTGTAGAATCCGATTGCTCTACTTATCCATAAGTGAGAACATGCACATAAGTTCTCCATGTTTTTTCCTTCCAAAATAGTGGAGAAAGAAACTCCATATGAAGGAAAATTATACTGAAAAGTAGAGTAAATGAATTCCTTCTGAAAGAAAGACTAAGAGATGTTTTCCAAACACCTCTTCTGTGTAAAGGAAAACATACTGTATTCTTCTCCTATGAAGAAATCATGTTTTCCTTTACTTCTTTCTCTTTCAAAGAATAGGAGCTAAAGTGAGATATCTCGTCGATCTTGAGCTGATTCCCACTTTCTCCTTTCCTTAAAAGAGAAACTCATGAATTTATTTAGTCTTCTCTTCCATAACTAATGCATAATTCCTCACTACTCATATTCCTATGAAGATGGAGAACAAATCTCCCCTGACTAATGAAGGTGTATGTAGTGAAGAGTGGAGAAAATAAACTCCTCATAAGGGTCCAAGCCCTCTACTAAAATGGTCAGCAATGATGTAACATGATACTGTAAATACATGTGTATCCATAGTAAGGAATTATCTCTGCCAACCATGGTTTATGCATGGATCTATATGATCCAATCAACTAATGGAATTATCCTTCCTTAAAAACTCATAATGAGTATGTGATACCAATGGTGATAAAATCACCTATCACATTCTCTATTGGAAGAATAAATCTTCGCTAAACTATGAAGGATAACTCCCAATCCTAAGGAGATGTCTACTAAGAGCTCTCCTCTGATCTAGTGAGACATGACACCATGAATGATGAGTCCTTTTCTTCCTGGCCATAGAAGAAGAGTGCTCAAAAGGAAGTCATTTCCACCGTCCCATACCAGTGAAAAGTTTTTCCAATTCACGGTACCATACCTACACTAAACCGAATATATATTCCATACATATGTAATAGAATATACAGGTGGACTCTAATGAATCCCATATCCTAAAATTATATCAGTGGACTCAAATGAGTCCCATATCCTCGAACTAGTTAGTTTGGTTCTAGTCAATATGTGACAATGGATATCCCTTTCTGTTCCAAACCAACTTGCTCCTAGGTACCAAGACTAAGTCTAAGTACCTCTCTATTTATCCCAATATACATATATATGTATTGGGTACCCCAATTATTCCTGACTAAGGGATCTATGCTCTATACCATAGAGCTCGTGCCATATCTCTGGCCTTCCTAATCATCACTCGAATCAGATAAGCACCCGTCGATGCTGTCTCATGAAACCCATCTTTGTGATCCCATCTTAATGGTTTCCTTATTAGTGTAGCAAAAATGCTTCACTACTTGTTCAAGTGATGTACATGAGTGAAACTAGTCACTCTTTGGGTATTCCTGATAATACCCCATAGTCTCCTAATCATACTGTGAGACTCTTGTGAAGATAAGTGAATCTTCACTACTTTGGAGATTATTATAAATATATCTCCCGTGCCTGTATGCAACTTCTTAAAACCTATAGGATTGCTTGTGCACAATACTAATGATGAAGGTGTAGCTCCTTTCGTTAGCAATCCTATGGTCTAAATCCATAAGGATTATGTGTAGGGATCCTGTTACTACTGAAGTTGCCTTATGTATGATATTGTGATGGTACTAAGTGTATCAAATACATGCTTAGAAGCATGTCTACACCTTATTGAAGTTTGCAGAAAGGGCATGTTACCATGCCATAACATTCTTACCTAAAGGCAAGTGCGTATATAACGCCATGAGGGGGGAAAATTTTTGACAGCATTTCCCCAGGAAATGGAATCCCAAAAAAAATTATAACCAATAGCTCAGTGGCACATAGGCCACCCAATAACATAGGGCTTGACAGGCCCATGGCATGCATGCCATAAACTCATATATGGACTCCATGACCTGCAAAAACATAAAAACAAATGTTGGCAACCATTCTCTCTGTTGCCTAACCATATAGTTTTTGCAATCCTCTTTCCTGCAAACAATCAAAAAGTATACTTCTTGCCTGTCGATCCATACTTTAAGAATTTAAACAATGATCAACATTTGATGTATGCAATCCAATTCATGCATTTGATGGATTTGCAGAGATGAGAATCTCCCTTCAAATAAACTCATGACACGAAGGATTTAACTATGTCCTTCTTGTGATGAGGTTTTTCCTTTCACACGGTTCTTTGAACTATGCCCTCCCCAATATCAGTCGAGGATGTTCTCCTCCATCTCCATCTTCCTTTGTGATCCAAGGAAAACTATGCTGCTCAATGGAGGGAACTGAAATGGCGTTGTATACTGACTATATATTTTCGCGCTGTATATTATTCACCAAATGGGCATGGCGCCTTGGTTAGAGCATGGGCCTCCAATCCTAGCTGCCAGGGTTCAATCCCCATCTGCTACACACGCAGAAGCAGCCAGACCAGATCTCTACTCTGATACCAGTGTTAAGTCCTCTTTTTTTTTTTACTACTACTCTTTGAACATTTTTGAGAGCTTCGTCTTAGCTTTCGACACACAGAGATAGTCATATTCAAACCTCCCGACCACGCCCGAGCCCGTATGTCTCATCACGAGACACTTCTAAGTCTTCTCTCATCCCACATAAACATAAGATAAGTGAGACTCATCTCTTCTCTCTTCTACCAAATGATAAGTGCCCAGGTGATGCCATGTGGCATCCTTCTTCAAGGGATGAGGCACACCCCATGAATATCATATGACACATAGACACATATATACAGATACACATGTATATACACACAGACACACACACACATAGACACACACATATACACACACATGGACACATACACACATATATATGCATAGACAGACACATAGAGACATACACACATATATATGCATACACACACATAGAGACACATACACACACATACACATGCATGCATACATATGCATACATAATGCATATGCATACATACATACTTACATGCATACACACACATGCATACATTTGCATACATAATGCACATGCATATGCATACATACATGTTTACATGCATACACACACTCACATATACACCATACACATATACACACATACACATGTACACGTATATATATTGATTTCTAACCCATTTTGTTTTATATGTTAGGTATTATGGACCCTAGTAGAGAGAGAAAGGCAAAACTCACTCTCATAAAAAGTCTTATGAGAGCAAAATTTCCGTCTGATACTCTAGGGGTCATCATGCATGAGTTCTCAGAGATGCGTGATGATGAGCTGGATTATACGATCCAGATGCTTACCCAACATCAGAGGAGGGCTCTTCTCTGGCTCCACATGCAGGAAGACAGAAATCTCGTCATAGGTATGTTTTTTTTTTCATAAACTTTTTTAATGATATTATAACACATATTTTTATTTATTTTTATCTATCTATTTTCAGGACACCTATACCACCTCCAGATCATGATAGCATAGCAGAGTTGCCTATGAGGACGTGCATAGGCACCTTAGGGCTAGAGTGCGATATAGAGCCAGAGGGGAACATCATAGGGAATGGATTGGAGTTCAAGAGAAGAATGCAGGCATTATGCGACTCTTACCTGCACCTTGTCCACTTACCATGGAAGTAAGTATAAATTTTACATATAAATTGAAATAAATACCTTATGTTTTATTTACATGATTTTTTTTATTTTTGTAGTGAGCATGATGAGAGGGATAAAAAATACGTACTTAGTTCACTTGAGACAGAGTTTGGGACAGGATGGTCGCATAAGTGGTGTGTAAAAGAGATGCGGACACTTATGGCTCATCGTCGCGATAATGCATGGTACGCATTGCTTTTATGTATATATATGTGGATATGAGTATGTGTGTTTATGTATGTATGTTTGTATGTATATGAGAGAGAGAAAGAGAAAAGAGTGAGACTATATGTACAAATACATGCATACACACACATATACATCATAGATGCACATTTATGCACATATACACATACATGCACATTTATACATACACACACATACATGCACATTTTTACACACACATACACATGCATGCAGTTACACACATATAATGAATACACATAGACACATACACATACTCACATACACATACACATGCATAATCATATGTACACACACATAGACTCATATAATCATATTTACATGCATATATACATATACACATGCATATACACACACACACAACACATGCATATGCACATATAGATACACATACATACACAACATATGCATACACACAAATAAATAAATAAATAAATAAATCCTATTTCAAAAATCCTAATTTGAAAACACTAATTTTGATATTAGGGTTTTAAAACCCCTAATTTAAAAACTCTAATTCAATCTTTTAGCCATATGATTGAAGTATATGTACACATTGCATCTATTCCTCCGACATCCTACTAGAGAGATGTCTCTCCTCCCAACCTTATGCCTCTATATATAGCTACTCGAATCAACGAGGATCATAATATATATAAAGATATATACACATCATGTAGATACACATACATAAATATAAAATGGAGTAGATATATTATGCATCACACATACATGCCTAAATGCACACATAAATATATATAAATACATGCATACATATTTACATGTACACATTTGCACATAGACACATATACATATATACATGTACACATCACATATACATGCCTACATGCACACATACCAATATATATACATGCATACATATTTACATGTACACATTTACACATAGACACATATACATATATACATGTTCACATCACATATACATGAAATACATATATATGCATACTAACATATGTATACATATAATACACATGAATACACACACATATGCATACATACATTATAAAAATTTGCTCCTGGAAGATAAAGCTATATATAAAATAATTAGGCATACCCTCGAGCTTCATGTTCTAGCTTAAAAGAACATGATTTCATCTCTCTAGTAGGATTCATCATTATTCAAGTTGAATAAACAAACTATTATCTGATATCCATTCAGAAGCTTCAAGTTATTGATCGATAACTAGAGTAAAATTTACTATCTAATCTGCTCATATGTTTTCATTATTGCCATCATTTTGGTAAGACATCAATATAATCTCATCTTCATTATCCTTATTGATTTCATTTATTTCTTCTATTGTTAAATCTATGTTGTCATGAGTCACATCATCTATTGATGGATTAATATCAATTTCTGGTAATTCCTCTTCCTCATCAGTAGAATCAACATGTAGAGAATTATCCTTTTCATAAAAAATATTAGTATCATTATCACATATAATGATTCTAATTTCTCTTTCAGATGTTGATGTATCAGTATCTGATGTTGAATCATCAAGAGGACTTTCTTCAATCTCTCTAACAATAAATTGTTCAAACAATGACCTACCTCTAGGTTGAACATGAATGACTTGCCACCAAGGGTGAGCATCTGGGTTTTTATAAAAAAATTCTTGTTCAATATGCCTAGGAAGAATATATGGTTCTTTAGTAGATCGCATTACCTTGGAAGAATCAATTGCCCAAAACCCAGATAATTACTTTCTTAATGTGGAATTACTACCTTTATACGCGGCTCGAAACCAGTCAACCTTCAAAATGACCTATCAAAATATATAAAAACAAAAACCCATTATTAAGTGCTTAAAAAAATAACTAACTCTATCATAAAAAATATAAACTTTTTTCTACCTGTTTGAATGTACGAAATGAAATTTCGTAGATACCAACAATAGTTCTTACATAACCAAGTTCGCCATCTATAAGGTTCGTGTCTTTTGAGCTAGCACGTGATAGTTGCTTGAAAGAAGCAACAATACTAGAATCCTCTGTTTTACGTAAAGAATCAATGGCTTTGATTCTAATGTGCTGTCCAAAAGCCCACATATTAGTGAACATTCGAGCCTGCAAAAGAAATTCAATTAGTAAATAGAAACTAATATACATATATGAAAAAAAATAAAATATTATTAAAATAAAATTACCTTTCGTTCACAACCTATCATTAACTCTCTCTGCTCATTTGAGATTTCTTCATTATTTGCGTTGGCGCGTTGCAAACGACTATATAGCCAATCTGTGAAAGAAGATATATCTGTAATCTCATTATTATCGAGATTATGTCTATATCTTTTGTTTCTTCGCCTTTTACTTTAGAGATTTTGAAGTTCATGTTCGTACTCGCTAAGGAATGCTTGCATGCATTCGCTATTATATGTTGCAAAAGTAGAAACATCATTTTTTTCTTGAAACGTAAATAAAAATGGAATTGCCTTACCTGATAATACCTCATCTATTATTTTTGAAGAAGACTCGTTGGTCCATGCACGTGGAGCTTCTTCATGAACTCTTTCAAGGTACTCTTCAAGCATCCAACCCTTTTCCACCATATTGATATGTTCTCTGCGAGTGCCAATTTTCCTTTACCTCTCTTCACATACTCATTATCTTCATCATCACTAAAGATTTCTGATTCTGGATCCATCAGAGGTCCATCTGTCCATTTTTTATACCAATCCATAGGCGTCATAGGTTTTGGACACTGACCTGTTTCAAGCTTTCCATTAAAATGTATCGCTTCTCTTTTAGATCTTAATGGATGATCATCAGGCAAAAATCGTCAATGTTGAAGATAAATATTTTTGTTGAGATTCTTACTATAGATTGACCTCAACCAATCACCACAATATGGACAAGCTTTATAACCCTTAGTAGATATTCCTGCATCATGAAAACGATAAAAATATAATTAGATTAAATCATATTTCTTTATATGCATATTGAATAAAAAAATTACATCAATACCTGAACAAACACCATATCCTGGAAAATCGTGAGTAGTCCAAGCCACAATACCACGAACCGTAATATGTCTTTCATTGATGCTTTTCGATACATCAATGACATTAATACCTCTCCATAACTCTTGGAGATCATCAATGAGAGGAGCAAGATATATATTCATATCTTTAACTTGTCTTTTGCCTGGGATTAAAAGTGAAAGCATTAAATGTTGCTTTTTAATGCTAAGATATGGCGGAAGATTGTAGTTTATGACTACCACTGGCCATGTTAACCATTTACTAGATTTCATGGAGAATGGATTAACCCCATCTAATGCAACTCCTAACTTTAGATTATGTGGATTTTGTGCAAATTCAGGCCATGTAGAATCAATATGTTGAAAAGCAACACTATCATGAGGAATTCTGATTATTCCATCAGTACTTTTATGATCATGTCCCCATGTCAAAAGCTTTGATAATTCAGGGCTTTGAAACATATGTCTAATCCATGGAGCCAATGGAAAATGTCTCAATACCTTTTTTGGGATTTTACCTTCTTCACCCTTATATCGAGGAGATTGACATTTGGGACATGTCAAAGAGTCTGCATATTCACCTCTATATAAAATACAATCGTTAGGACATGCATGTATACATTGATAATCTATACCAAGATTGTTGATTATCTTCTTCATTTCATCATGTGAGGTAGGAAGAATATTTTGACTTGGTAAAAACTTTTCAGATAATAACTTGTAAGTTCATAAAAAAAAGATATATTAAAAAAAGTAAATAAATAAAAAAAAAAAAAAAAATATATATATATATATATATATATATATATATATATATATATATATATATGCATATAATTTTATATATGTGTATGCTTATGTGTACGTGTATGTGGATGTGTATATGCATGTGCATGCGTATACATATGTGTATGTGTATATGTATATATATATGTGTGTTTTATAGGTGTATATGTATGTATATATACGCATGCGTATATGTATGCATATATGTATATGTATGTGTGTATACATGTGTATGTATGTATGTATGTATGTATGTATGTATGTATGTATGTATGTATGTATGTATGTATGTGTATGTATGAATGTGTATATATGTATGTATATGTATGTATGCATGTGTAGCTGTGTATATTTGATTTCATTTTTAATTTTTTTGTATATTGTGGTTTGCATATTTTCATATATAGACCATTGAATCGTCTAGCAGTTTCCCATTTTATAGTCAATCTATTACTTGTCTTGCTAAGCTGTTTACAGATATTAAGTAGCCATTACCAAGGAAGGGATTAAGTCATATGTAAAATGGGAGGATCAAATTTTTCTCGAATATTTTGAAAGATGCATTAACAATTTTAAAAGATGGGTAGACAAAAAATGTCCATTCAATTCAAGTTCTTGTTCTTACCTTATCTAAAGTAAGAATAAAAACGTCCATTGAATGGACACTTTTTGTTCGCCCATCCTTTAAAATTATTTTTCCATCCTTCAAAATCTTCAAGATAAATTTGCTCCTCCCATTTTACATATGACTTGATACCTTCCTTGGTAACTGCCACTTAATATTTGTATTAAAAAGAATTAGCAGCACAGGTATTAGGTCGACTAAAATAGGAGAAACATATGTGTCAAGAAGATTCTAAAGGTTGGGTGGACAATTCTAAAGGCTAGATGGACAAAACATCTTCATTCGATACATGTATGTATAATTTGACCTTACTCTCATAACATGTGTATGTGTGTATATGTGTGTGTATGTTTATATGTGTGTATACATTCATGTATATTGTATATATATATATATATATATATATATATATATATATATATATATATATATATATATATATATATATATATATATATATAGAAAATTGAAAATTATACCTTAATAGTGTCGAAACAGATACATTACTCCATCCAAAACGATTTTGAAGATTGAGGATAAGTAAGCTCCCACTTAGTCGTGTCAAACGACTTCCTTCATATACATGCTTTAGACATTCCTCTCGAATATATTTCTCATTTTTAGAAATATGAATGCTCTCACTGTCATTTTGATACCAATCCTCAATAAAAATCTGCCATGCCATCATCTTCATCATTGTCGCACAAATCTTGTACTTTATCTTCTTTTGAATATAGATATTTCAACCTTGCATATTCCACATGATCACTTTTGCGTAGCCTCCTCATAGAAGCTTCTGATAAATGAGGTCTTACTGGCAATTGTGAATGGTGTGGAGGAATATCATCAACATCATACGTTGGAATCTACACATATAAATAAAATTCATTAGTATTCCATAAATGAATAAAAAGTAAACTTTAAACATAAAATTAAATATATAAGTTATTAAATATGGATAGATAATTTTTATTCTCTCTACCTAAAAGGTGCTCTTGGAGGTCTACGCCGTCCATAATTCACTAATAGTTCATCAGCATGTAAAATCCTTCTACTAGTAAGGGATGCTGCGTTCAAGCATATTCCATAAGTACTCATGCTTTGAACATAATGTGAAAGTCAATGCCAATCTCTCCATCCATATATAGGACCACAAAATGACATAAGAGTGACTTTAGAGTTCGTACGCACATACAAATCCTCTACAATAAAGAGACCACAACCAGCATTAGTAATAGTGGATGGAGCAATCATATAGCAATTACCCCAAAAGTTGAAAACCTCTCCATCTAAAGGAAGTGGTCCTCTATTCCATCCTCCATATCTTCTTCTATCATATGTTTGTACTAGAGAACGATCACGAACTGGCAATGGATAATCTCCAACTGTTTCACTCTCTACATGAGGAGGTAGAGGATTTCTAGAAACCTCTGCTTGTAATTGATGAACAACAAGTTCATGACGTGTACGAGGTATATTAACATTATGAGAAAAATTATCATCATCATCATCATCGAGCAAGTATTCATATATATCAATAGTAATTTGATTTTGTATATGGTTTTTAAATAGAATAATGACATTAATTTATATAAAAAAAACATACCCAAACATTATCACGTTGAGCAGGTGCACGCTCAAAAGTACCATACTCTGCCTCATGCTCAATACATTCCATTCGTGGTCTTCGATACGTGCCATAACAAGAGTAACACCAACATATAATATGCTCTTGATAGTAAAATTCATCATAATTCCTATCAGAGGACACATGTGAAGTCATTGCATGGGTAGGAGGTGGTGGAGTACCCTCTGATTGATCAGAATCTGATTATAATAAGAAACAAAAAAATATATAAGTTATGTATCCATCAAATATATTTAATATTAAATGTTTGATATACTTACAGTATATAGTCGTTGCACGATGAGGAGACGGTGGTGGAGTTCCATCTGATTGATCAGAATCTACAAATAATGGTATTTGATATTAATAATTTGATTATTTACATACACAAAAAATTCACATATACATATTTACACATACACACATATTCACATATACTCATTTACACATACACACATATTCACATATACACAAATACACATTATTGTGGGATAAATGCATGTATTTTGTATGAATGAGTGTATATGCATGCATGTTTATGTACGTATATATGTGGATATGTATATGTGTGTTTATGTAATATGTATGTATATGTGTATATGTTTGCATGTATATGTGTATGTGGGTATGTGTATGTGTATGTGTGTGTATATATGTGTATGTATTTAGATTTTTTTTTTCTGTTTGAGATTAAATTAACAGGAGATATTGTATGGTGGAAAAAAATAATATGCGACCTAACATACCACCTGTGATGTGGAAGTTTTTTTTCGTAGATAGCTCCATCTTCAGGAGTCATTTCCTCATAAAAAGGTATACAAATTAATAGTTTATATTTATAATTTTCATATATTTTTGTAATTTTTTACATTTAATTTATGTATTTCTTTTTTCTTAAATAAACAGGCCGTTGCAAAGAAGAGAGTGGAGTCTGGCCACACATCGCACCTAGGCCAAATGGGCCATCATGGTTTTGTAGCTACATTTGTAAGTATATGTGTTATTGTGAGTATATTTTTTATTTTAGTTAAAATGCAAGAAACTAATCTTTTTTGTTTGTTTCAATGTAGTGAAAGGATTATGGCCGATATCCTACAAAACATGAGATCGAGTATGCTACACATTTTGGATATCGGCGTTTGAGTGAGTATATGCGAGATCATCTGGATGCCTTTGTGAGTATTATTAAATATATAATTATTTTATTTTTATGAATGGTTTAATTGTTTTACTTATTTATGTTTGTTATATGTAATACAGGAGTATTATGGAGAGGAAGATATGGATGAGGTGGAGAGACAAACACAGGAGGGACGATCTCGATCGTCACAGGGTGATCATGATGATGAGGATGATCAGGATGATCATGATGCTGCTGATGATGATGATGATCATGATCATGATGATTAGGATTCTTGATTATGACATTGGATTATATGTATTTACATTGATATATATATATATATATATATATATATATATATATATATATATATATATATATATATATATATATATATATATATATATATATATATATATATTATCTATATATTTTTCATTTTAGTTATGTTTTGAATTGTGTGTATGGTATTGAGTAATGAAGAGTTTTGTTCTATTGATTGTTATTATTGTTTATATTAAGCGTGTGTTTTAATACTTTAATTATATAATTCATTCATATGTGTATACGTAAGTGTATACGTATGTGTGTGTATATGTATGTATGTGCATGTGTATGTGTGTGTATATGTATGTATGTGCATGTGCATGTGTAAGTGTATATGTGTGTATATGAGTATGTGCATGTGCATGTGTATGTGTGTGTATATGTATGTGCATGTATATGTGTAACTCTATGTGTATTTATGTGTATGTGCATGTATATGTGTATATGTATGTATGTGCATGTGTGTGTGCATGTGTATATGTGTGTGTACGTATGTGCATATATATGTGTATATATGTGTATAATGTATGTATATGCATGTGTATATGTATGAAACATGCATGTGTATGTGGATGCATTTCCATTTGCATCCATCTGTATGCATGTGGATGTGCATATACATGTATTTAAATATATGTTAATGTGTGTATGTATGTATGTATATATATATATATATATATATATGCAATAATGCATGCATGTAAGTCTTTTTATGTGGTTGTAGAAATGTTTGTGCATATGCATGTGTATGTGTGTGTATGTCTAAGTGTATGTGAACATGTATCTATGTGTATATATGTGTGTGTATGTGCATGTGTATATGTGTGAACGTGCATCTTCATCATGTATAAGTGTATATGTGCATATCAATAAGTGTGAGTATGTTATCTAATGAAAATAACACAATTCAAATGATACAAAGAATAGAAATTATACTTACAATAGTTAGCCATACTTTTTGCTTGGTTAGCTTCTTGAATAACCTGCAATAAAGAGAGAGCGAGAGAGAGAGAATTCAAAGAGAGAAAGACGTAGAAAGAGAGAAATAGAGACAGAGAGAGGCAATAAGATAGAGCTTAGACAAAACAACAATTCTGTGTATACGTAAGCGCAGCACAATTGCGAACGTTGGAGAGCTCTTCGATCAGATGCGTGAAAATGCTGATCGAAGATCCTCCAATGTTTTAATTTTTTTCGTCAACAGACCGTCGTGTAAGTGATGGTAACGCGTCATAAAAAATTGGAATTGGTGTCGCATAAGTGACATTTTTTAGCATTGCTTATGCGACGCTTTTTAAAACTGTCGCATTAGCGAAGCTCTATGCGAGCGTCGCACACTCCGTCGCGCCACACATCGAAAAAAACGTCGTTTGGCTCGTCGTTTAATCGACGGTCCACGCGCGATGCTCATTGCGATGCATTTTGCAATTTTATAGCGACGAAATTGTGTCGCCTTAACCGTCGCTATGCGTCCGTATTCCTTGTAGTGCACAATGACAACATTGCCTGCATAGTGACTACGATAGTGTGTTTGAAGGCTAAAACAAGTTCCTTGACTATGTTCACCAACTTTCATAGCATTTTGAGATAGTGACTAGGGGTGTGCCAATGTGATGCCTAACGATATAATGACCTGCTTTGATACCAATTGTTGGAGTTTGAGGATTTCATAGAATCCACACTAGAAAGAAGAAGAAGAAGCTTACGAGTACAACATAGAGTGTAGAATGTACAAAGATAAGTAGCCCTTGAGGATTATGGATGTATATACAAGCTAAGGGCAGAAAACCTCATAAAGATGAAAATAAAGTCCTGCAATAGTCCTAAGTGTGTTGACACACATCGTAACCAAAATATAGTAACAGAAATAAAGTCCTGCAATAGTCCTAAGTGTGTTGACACACATCACAACCAAAATATAGTAACAGAGATCATGTAACGTACTTAAGTTCTCATAATTCTTCTTGTTTTTATGCATCAACATTTGAATTCCATCAAATGATTATGATACAAGAATAATAAATTGCATAATAAATTGCAATATGTCCATACATCGTGGTGTATTGCCTTTCACAACAACATCGATCAATTCTCTTGCATATTTTTCCATTTTGTTTATGCCAATCAATCATTCAAGGTCCTACGCAAAAAATATGTATGTTTTGGTGCATTACATTCACATGTTTGTATGGAATGGCGATAGAAAGTGAGATTCATTGCGGTACCTCATCATGATGGTTGGACTCTCAGAAGAGCCAAGTAAGACCTGCCTGAGGATGGATTATCCCTTGGAGGGAAGAAAACCAATATCTATGGGACGATTGCCAATGGCCATCCTCAAGAGTGCCTAAGAGGAAGCCAAGACTGCGTCTTAAGTCAAAACATTGCCTGTCTATTTTGGATATTTTTGTCGCGATATTTTTATTGATTTGCAGAAGTTCGTCCTCTCCCATTAGCTTGCACCAGCAACAATCGGTTAGCTTGAATGCGAATTTCGATCACGTGAAGTCCACTCTTCAGCTCACTTGATGGAACCTGCTGAGGATTGCCTGGCAGAAACTCGCAAGGCGAAGAAATCTGAACATTTCCGCTCGAAAGTGCGACCGTGTATGGCAGCAAATGATAGTGCGAGTGAGCGGATTGAGAACCTGCCAGCATGCAGTTAAGCGCATCCAAGAGCTGCACGTATGGCTCCCAGTTACCAGAGGAGTCCCAGCCTGCCCAGTTCACCACTGATCTTCATCGACGAAAGAGGGTGCTCCAAGCTCATTATCTATCCCTGCAGAACGACAATGCAGAGCGTGAGCTTATCTTTGTTAAACGTCCTGTTGCGTTCTCAGGAAAAACTCTTTCTCGGAAGCTGGAAATGGGTGTCCTGGAAGTGGATCCTCCATGCTTTTCTGCTACTAAGGGCACCTCCCTAGCCTCCGACTCCTGTCCGGGTACGTTTTCCGACTTATTTGTGCGAAAACCAGTCTTACCTGTCAAAGATGATAAAGAAGGAGGCCTTGCACCCCTAGACGCGGAAGAAGACTTGCATAGATTCCATTCTTCTTCTGATAAGCGCCCCGTGGTTCCCTCTGGCAGATTTCAAGGGCTTACTTTGGAACCTCCGCTTTTGGATAAACTGCGGGCGACCTCAGAAGATCTATCTTTAGCTGAAACCGAAGTTATCCTAGGATCTATCAAAGAGAATATCATTGAAGGGAACTTGAAAACTGCACTTGAACAGCTCGAGAGCTTGCCGATAGAAGTCCGCATCAATTCAGATATTCTTTCTCTGTTCCTGAAGCAGTGTGGAAAGACTAAGTCGGTACATGTCGGACGGCGTATTCATAATTACATCAAAATGCAGGGTCTACAGCATGATACCTTCCTGGGAAATCATATCATTAATATGTATAGGCATTGCAAGGATACATCCTCTGCTAAATATGCTTTTGACGATATTCACAGGAAAAATGTGATATCGTGGACAATCATGATTTCAGCATATGCTCATAATGGGCAATACGAGCTAGCTCTGCAGTTGTTCAACGACATGCAGAAAGACAATGTGAGGCCTGACAAAGTAACAGTTAGTACAATCATTACGGCTTGCTCTAACATATCTGCTAGAGATCAGGGTAGAGAAATACATCAGATGATTATAGATGGGAAACTTGAGTCTGATGTGGTTGTGGAGAGTGCACTTGTGAACATGTATGTCAAGAGCAACTGCTTAGAGGAAGCACAAAAGGTGTTTGACAGCATGAGGTCGAGAAATGTTGTGTCATGGACAACCATGATCCTTGCATATGCCCAAAACAACCAGGAAAAGAAGGCTTTAAACCTTTTTGAACAGATGGAAGTGTTTGGTGTAATACCAAATGAGTTCACGCTTGTAGGTGCCCTCTCTGCATGTTCCAGACTAAGATCTCTAGCAGATGGTCTTAATGTGCATGGAAAGGCTGTATACCATGGGTATGAATCACATATCGTTTTGGGGAATGCGCTAATTCACATGTACAGCAAGTTTGGGCATTGGGATTTAGGGTTGAAAGTATTTTCCAAAATGCCCATGAAAGATGTTATTTCCTGGACGTCCATGTTGGATGCATATACAGAGGAGGGTCGCACAAAAGATACTCTTCAACTTTTTGAAGAGATGAATTGGGAGGGAATCATTCCAGATAAAGTCACTTTCCTTAGCATATTGGGTGCTTGCGCTGATCTCTTAGCCCTTGAACAAGGTAAAAGGATCCATGCCTCTATCATCTCTAGAAAGCTTCATACAGATCAGATGGTGGGATGTGCCCTGATTCACATGTACGGTAGATGTGGGAGTGTTGAGAGTGCTCGTGAAGTTTTTGACAATATCCAAAACCACAATGTACACACATGGACTTCCATGATTAGTGTGTATTCCCAGCATGGATTATCAAGGGATGCCCTTATTCTCTTCAATGAAATGCTGAAGGAAGATGTGAAGCCCAATGAGATCACTTTTGTCAGTGTTCTCTCTGCATGTAGCCATGGCGGATTTATAGCAGAGGCATTTCGGTGTTTTAACTCCTTAAAGAGAGTATTTGATATCACTCCAACAGCTGAACATTATGCATGTATGGTGGATGTTCTAGGCCGTGCAGGATTTCTCAAAGAAGCTGAGGAGCTTCTCAAAAAGATGCCTATAAGTGGTGATGTTGTTATATGGAGAAGTATGCTCAGTGCATGTGTGGCCTTCAATGACACACAGAGAGCAAAGTGGGCAGCTGAGGAGTGTATTAAATTGCAACCTGGATACAGTGCACCATATGTAATGCTGTCTAATATATTTGTAGCAGAAGATCAATGGGAGGAGGTGGCCAGGATTCAAAGGATAATGGATATAAATGGTGTGAAAATGCAATTAGGAAAGAGCTCAATTGAGATCAAAGATAAAATTCATGAATTTGTAGTAGATGATCAAGCACATCCCCAAATAGAGCAGATACATGCAGAGCTGGGCACGCTTAGCAAAAAGATGGAAGAATGTGGCTATGTTCCCATGGTGAATACTGTTTTGCATGATGTGGAAGAAGAGCTGAAAACATACATGCTCAAATATCACAGTGAGCGTTTAGCAATTGTGTTTGGGCACATGATGACACCTTCCAAGTCAACACTTCGCATCGTTAAGAACTTGCGTATGTGTTTTGACTGTCATTGTGCCATCAAATATATGTCGAAAATTCTTGAGAGGGAGATCATTGTGAGGGATTCTTATTGTTCTCATCATTTTAAGGATGGTGTTTGTTCATGCCTTGACTATTGGTAATAAAATCAGGAGAAATAGAGTTTGATCATTCCTTTCAACTTGTATAGGTGGCCTGCCCATTTATTTGGATTTGCCATTTGCCCTGAATGCATTATAACGGGAAGACCAAAATATGGCTGTATTTTACCACATAAGGAACCTGTGAATCACTGTGGGTCTGTATAGCTTGTAACTGTATGTAGCTTGCATATTAACTTGATGAAGCATTTTCAATCTTTAGCAGCTGGTTTCAGGTATCAATGCATTCAACTTTATGCCTGGACTGTATGATCACATGATAAAGGTGCTGCACGGATATCAGATCAGATGAGAGTGCTGATTGTATGATTCACATGATAATCCTGTAAAGATGCACATATCTGAAGGGAGACACTTGTTTATTGGTGCCCAACCTCAAATGATCTTGATTTGTATTTTGATCAAGCTTAACATCTAGATGCTCAAGGTATCCATGTACGTCATACCTTACACATCATATCTTACACATTATCTTTCAGACTAGTGGAATAAACTCTTAGCTGGCTATATTATGACCCCCAAGAGCAATGACCTCTTAAATTAAAGAATGCATAAAAGGATCTCCCCCTTCCAAAAACAAAGTATGTTCGTATGGAGTTATGCATTTATGTATGCAAGCCCCCCCCCCCCCTCCCCCCCACCCAACCCGAGACCACAGGAGATCATTAGAGCAAAGCTGGCATCCGTCCCAATTGATAAGAGGCACTTATCAGATCAGTTTCTTTCATACATAGCTTATGGGAGCTTTCCATTTATAGATATGCTGGATTGGACCTCGACTCCTTTAGAGATTTGGTGTTACAGGGAGATAGAGATTTTTGGTATACACAGATGGCATCCTGGTTTCAGAGGCATGGATTTAGCATGGTCAGACTTTCCTCCATTTCTGTATTTTTTTAGAGGCTCTCTCTCTTACTGCGACATGGACAGAGATTACTAGACTCATCTGCCAGGACTTGATCAAGCCGGATAATTGAAGGACCTGAATAGAAACTACCGAAGAGTTGGGTGTCAAGATGGCCTTCTACATAGACCGTCTTTTCCAACTCACTGCAGATGGTGTTGTAATAAGGCATCCATATATGGATACAAATTTATCATATGGAGTACGATGTGTCATTGGTCAGACAGTTATATCTTCCGATAATCTGGAGATCAGGAAGGGCAGATGCACAGGAGTTGCGGTGAAGGACAGGATATGCCAAGTATGCCACAGGGAGCCCGAAACAGAGCTCGATTATGGATGCCATTGCCCAACATATCCAGAGTTATGGGATACCATGACCAGAGATGCTTGGGTTGTTTTTTCTTGAGCTCAGGAGACAGAGAGACTGCTTAGGAGACTAGAGAGGCAGCCTCAGAGGCAGTTACTGATTATTTCCAGCCATTCACTGCCACTAGACAACAGATCTTGGATACCATTCACACTTCAGGCATTATGATTGAGCCTAGCACAGACATAAAGAGATCCAGACATCCGTGACTTTCTAGGACGGCATCTGGCATAGGATGCCATCATAGAAGAAGATTGGGATCATCTTTGCACGTCATGCATAACTCCCCATGAGGACCATCACCATGGAAGACATTGGGGAGATTCGACACCGACGGATGCTTGTTTACCTCTGAGTTGGAGGAATCTCATGAAATTGTATAATTTTTGCTCAACATCAACCTCTTCATTGGATCTTATATTTTTTGTATCTTTTTATTGACTAGCGATCCTCTAGTCCACCCACTTTCTCTATCCCACATCCACTCTTTTACCTTACCGTAGTAATTTATATTTTAGTTTCTTTTAAAAGTTTTAACTCAGAATTTGTCGGAGATCCAGCACTTCGTAATTTTTTGGTCTCATGGGTCTTTTTGGCTTTGGGCTAACGTAAATATTATTTCGTTTCATTCCATTTCTTCTCACTATGAGGGGATAGACCACACACGACACATTCATGGGTTCTCATCTCCCAAAGCAACTCCTTGACTATGAAGCGTACATTTATGATAACAAACAAGTGGATAAGTCAAGTGGAGAGAGATATAATAATAGAAAACCTTCCTTCTTAGGTCATGAGTCAAAGAGAAAGTGAATATAACATTTGAGTGAAGTAAAGGTGAATAGGAGCTTCAAGGAGGATGAATTTCAGCCCTCAATGATAGATGAGATTGAAGACATCAATGAAGAAGTTCTCATAGTGCATATTATCTTTCTAAGCATCGACATAGTCTCCTCTCTACACGAAGAACTTGCACAGAAACATACTAGACTCAAGGGCTTGAATTAATAGTGTAGTAGGTTCCACAATAGACGGTCTCAAGTTTAGTATATAGCTGGCCAAGCCACTATATATTTTATCATAATGAACATATACAAGAGTATGGTCATTTGATCTTTTAGAGAGATACTCACAATAACAATATCCCACTAAAAGCCAATATGGTTGAGATGATCCAAGGGAGAAAATTAAAGAATGAAAAAGAGTTTGAGTATGAATATATGATTTTATGCCTCATCTAATAGGCATGTTACAATGTACAAGGGACTTTGCAAAAAGAGAAAGGAAGTGATTTCAATGAGGTGAAAACAATGTATAAAGATATCTTGTGGTAGAGCCTTGGTCAAAGCAATTTGCATGGAACTTAACCAATGTAATATCACTTTAACTACCATTAAGTAAACGAGGTACATGCCAAGGTATATCCATGTCACATGCCAATCAAGAAAGTCTCAATGATTCCTTATATGTTTTCACTGGCTACAACACATTGTGCCTCTATAGTACAAACAACTCTACATTCTCGAAGATGAGACCACCAAGAAGTAGAAGCACTTGTGAAGATGAGACCATAATAGAACGTCTATAATAGATGTTCTATTATGTATATAACCAACATAGTCAAAGTCTATGTATCCAACAATGGATGCATCGTCTCTATCCAAGCGTGGACATGCACAACTTAGTGCGAGTTAGATGTCTCAAGCATATCAAGCCTCATTACTTCTAGAATAGCCTTGGGACTTGTGAGTGCATCAAACTTTTGAGATCATTGTCTAAGTAATTGTTTAAGTCCATATAAACTCTTTTCTTGAGCTTACATACTAGAATCGAATCTCTTTGATAGGGACAATATAATCCTCTAGTTTTTCCATATAGATCACATTTGTAAGATCTCCATGCAAGAAAATGGTCTTCATATCCATTTGGACCAACTGTAAGTCCTCTTTTGCAACTAAAAGCAACATGTGTAAAATAGTCATCTTGACCACTAAAGAGAAGATCTCCTCAAAATCAACTCTTTGTTATTGCTTGAATCCCCTTGCAACAAATTGTGATTTATACTTTAGAGAAACAATGTTATGTTGCTATGAGAATCTTCTTGTAGATATCCAATTTTTTACACAAAATACTAATTAAAGACAAACAATAGGACTAATAATAACAAAATGGTGGACCTATAGGAGTGTAATTGATGGCAAAACGTCTAGTATTGACATTCACTCTTTTATCTAAAGCACCATCCAACAATAAATGAAGACTTAAGAACCACCCACTTTTATGGCCTACTAAGAAGTACTGACAATTAGATTGGCAATCCTTGGCAATATAAAGAACTCAGCTTCAGTATCAAAAGAAACATATTCTTTTTGTTCTATATCCAAGTGTTGTCACCATAACAATAGGATTATATTTAAATTAAGTGCGTTGAGTGAATTTTACGTTGGTTATATATGTGGCTATGAATAGCATTGTAAATTCTATAAAGTAAAAGCTTCATAGGCCAAAAGTTTGCCTCATTAGGAAATACATTTTATTTTCCTTGAGCAAAAAGAGGAAATAGTGCATCATATCCTTTGAGCTCATTGATGTCTAATTGTTACATGAAAGTAAAGGGTGCACAACATCTTCCACAAAGACTATATCATCGCTAACCAAAATGTGCTTAATTTGTGGGGTGATGTAGGCAATAATTTTTATTCTCAAGATTGTACCCAACAAAAGTACATTTCATAGCCTTATCATCCACTTCTTGTGTTGTTGCTTATGCATTAACAACACACATTATGGCCTCAACCAAGAAACTATGAGGTAAATTCTAAAATTTGACCATACACCTTGCCATTTCCATGAGACACCTATTTTTTCTCTCTACAACACCATTTTATTGTGGTATATGCAACACTAAATTGGTGTAATGTCCCATGCTAATCCAAAAATTATTGAATTTAGAAAACATGTACTCTCCCCCTTGATCAACATGAAGGATTCCCATTTTACATGTAGATAGATTTTCAACATACTAATGAACTTATTTGAAGCACATAAATACATGGAAATTCAATTTTGATTGGTAGACCCATGAATGAGTCAAAATTCATCAATAAAAGTTATGAAGTAAAGTTAATTACTAAAAGATGGTGTCTATAGCTTCTCTCTCTCTCTCTCTAGTACCCAAGGAGATCATTTGAGCAAAGCTCGTAGAAACACCCTAATGCTAATAGAGGAAATTATCATATTTATTCCTTCCATACATAGCTTCTGGGAGCTTCCCATCTATAGATGTGATGGATTGGCCCTTGAATCCTCTTGAGAGTTGGTGTTATAGGGAGAAAAAGATTGTTGTCATGCAAAGATGACATCCCGATTTCAGAGGCATGGATTTAGCATGGTCACACTTTCAACTCCGTTTTAGTATTCTTTGAAAGCTCCCTCTTTGAATCTGACATGGACAAAGATTAGTAGTGTCGTCTGTCAGGACTTGATTCATCGTGATGCTAGAAGGACCTAAATAGAACCTTCAGAGGAGTTGGGTATGAAGATGGCCTTCTACATAGACCAATCTTTCCAAATCATTGTAGATGGTGTTGCATTAAGGCACCATGTATGGATACCAACTTATCATATGGAGTACAATGTGTCATTGTTCAGATACTTATATCTACATATGATGTGTCATTGGTAAAATATGTATATCTTCCAATCAAGTGGAGATCAATAAGGGTAGATGTAGAGGAGCTCTAGTGGGGGCCATGATATGCCAAGTATGCCACAAGGATCCCAAAAATAAGCTTCACTACAAATGCTATTTCCCAACTTACTATGAAATATGGGTGCATTTTCATTGCCTTTATAGAGAGGCATTGGACCATGACAAGATATGATCGGGTTTATTTTTTCTTGAGTTGAGGAGATAGAGAACAAATACCATGAAATGTGGGGTCATTTTTATTTCCTATTTAGAGAGTGTTTGGACCACTACTTAGAGTTATGGGATATCATGATGAGAGATGCTTGTATTTATTTTTTCTTGAGCTCAAGAGACATAGGGAGTGTTTAGGAGACTAGAGAGGAAAGCTACTGATTATTTCTAGTCATTCACTGCCACTAACCATCTGCACTTTGGGCATTATGATTGAGTGCACGATAGACTTAAGGAGATCCACACATCCATGAATTTCTAGGAGGCCATCTAGCATAGGATACAATTATAGAAGAAGATTGGGATCATCTTTTCATGCCATGTATGACTCTCAACGAGAACCCTCATGATGGAAGACATTAAGGAGATTTGACATTGATCAATGTTTGGTTACCTCTGAGTTGGACCTTCATGCGATTGTATTATTCATTGTTTTTCCCGACGCCACTTCCTTGGATCTTGTATCTTTTGAACCTTTGTATTGACTAGGGATTCTCTAGTCCACCCACTTTCTCTATTCCACATCCACTCTTTTACCTTACCATAGTTATTTATCTTTTGGTTTCTTTTTTTAAGTTTTACCTCAAAATTTGTAGGAGATTCACCACTTTATAATTTTTTGGTCTCATATGTCTTTTTGGCTTTGAGCTAATGTAAATATCTCATTTCGTTTCATTTAATTTATTCTCATGATGGGGAGGAAATATAACACACACGAAGACATTCACGGCTTCTCCGCTCCCAAGACAACATTCGTGATCATTAGGAATACATTTATGATAACAAACAACTAGATAAGTGGAGAGAGATATAAGAATGGAAAGCCTTCCTTCTTAGGTCATGAGTTAAAAAAAGTATAAGTGCTCAAACTTTCTTAACAACGGGGGAAATTTCAACACTCAAATAACAATTGAGTGAAGTGAAAGTGAATATGGGCTTCAAAGATAGTAAATTTGAACCCTCAATGATGGACGAGATTGAAGACATCAATCAAAAGGAGCCTCTCAACTTCTCATATTGCACAATATCTTTCTAATCCTCAAGATAGTCTCCTCTATACGTGTAGAGCTTGCACACAACATACTAGAATCTAGAGCTTTAATAGATAGTGTAGCAGGTTCCACAATAAAAGCTCACAATTTTAGTTTCTAGCTAACGAAGCCACTATATATTTTATCATAATCCAAATATATACGAGTATGATCAGTTGATCTCATTATGGGAAAAAACGAAACCTCCTTGGACCTTTTAGCTCAAGGTCTGATTAGTGATGGAGCAATTTGAAGAGGGTGCTCACCGCAATCTAGTCCCTTAACCACATAGACTAGGCATAGGCTTCCCTTGGTTTTTTGTGGTTAAAGATGCAAAAACCACCTAGAAATCATGGTTTTAGATTAGTGAATGGTTTTGGAATTCTTCGAAATCAATAATAGCCCTTAGAATTGCTCAATGATCCAAGGGATGAGGTGGAAAAGCAAAAGTCACGGTGCCATCTCTTGGATTGGTCTTATTAACAATGGTTGAGATTGTACTCATCTTAAAATATGCGCCATCAAATGTATACCCTTGGCTTGAGCTTGAGATCAAACGCATCTCCTTGAAACCAAGCAAGATTGGGCACCTAAAATGTGGACCATTAGATGCACACATGATCTATTGGCTGAGAATGAGGCCCCAAAATCAAAAGATGCCTTTTAACATCCACCATCTGCTTATGGCCCAATCCAATGGCTCATAGAAGCTCCAATTTTTTAAGCCTCAAGTGTGGTATGCCCTTGGATTTCTCTTGATCTAAGGGCCAACAGATGTGTAAATAGTGTCAAAAAAGTGTGTGACCTTTGTCCGCCATCATTAAGTTGTTCGCACTTCTCTCACTAGAGCTACATCCATTTAAATGTGAGCCATTGATTTGAGGTATCCAAAGGCCTCAATTTTTTCATCTTGAGAATTCAAATACAAAACTTGTGAAGCATTATTTTATTTGACAATACCATTTGTGGTTTTCCAAGGTCCCTTAATCTCCTAGATTTAGAGTTTTAATCCAACTCCTTTTAAGGACCATGCAAGTTTCATTTTTTCCTCTAATGTTTCACAAAGATACTTGCGATAACAATATCCCACTAAAATCTGATATGGTTGAGATGAGCCAAGGGAGAAAAAGTAAAGAAGAATAAAGATCATCTGACTATGAGTGTATGATTTATGCATCTCATCTAATGAACATGTTACATAGTGTACAAGGGGCTATACAAAAATAAAAATAAAGTTATCCCTATCTAGTGACAATGATGTCAGAATCTATCATGTGGTAGAGGCTTGGTCAAAGAAATTTTCATGATAGACCAAGTTTTTAACTGATCTAATAGTAATCCAACTATCATTAAGTCAAGAAGGAACATTTTGAGGTATCCCCATGTCACATGCCAATCAAGAAAGTCTCAATGGTTCCTTACATGTTTCATTGGTTGCAACACAATATGCTTTTGTAGTAGGAACGATTATACATCGTTGAAGATGGGACCTCCAAGAAGTAGCACCACTTGTGAAGTGAAAAATATGCCTTGAAGTAGACTTTATATTATCTATATAACCAACACAGTCAAAGTCTATGTATCCAACAATGCATGCATTATCTCTATCCAAGCATAAACACACACAACTTTGTGCTAGCTAGACATCTCAAAATCATATTGATCACTTTCCAATGCTTCTCTCTATGATTAGAGATATATATCTACTCATAAATTCCATTGTTAATACAAGGTTTGGTCTGGTAGGTGTCGTAGCATATACTAAATTGGTAGGATGTATGGTCATGATTTCTCTCTCCTCATTAGATTTGGGACTGTTATCCTTGTCTAATTCATATACGTAGGCATTGGTGTACTCAATACTCTTCCACCATGCATATTGAACTAGTGAATTACTTCGGATAGCATATTCATTTTGTACTCTTATCATGAGTAGTCCTCATACCAAGGATGCGGTTTACATCTTCAAAATTTGTTGTGTCAAGAGTCAAGTTCAACTTTTTCTTCGAGAGAGATAAATCTTTTTTGAGTGCTTTCTTGCAATCAACATATCATCAACATAAAGTATCAAGCATATCAAGCTTTCATATGAACACCTATTAGTGTGGACACAATGAACCTCATTACTTATGGAATAGCCTCGTGACTTATGAATGCATCGAACTCTTCAGATCATTGTATGAGTGATTGTTTAAGTCCATACAAGTTCTCTTCTTGAGCTTACATACTAGAGTCGAATTTCTTTTCTAGGGACAACATTATCCTCTAATTTTTCCATATAGATCACATTGTAAGTTCTACATGCAAGAAACTAGTCTTCATATCCATTTGGACCAACTCTAAGTTCTCTTTTGCAACTAAACTAAACATCATGTGTATGGTGGTCATCTTAACCACTAAAGAGAGGATTTCCTCAAAATCAAATCTTTGTTGTTACTTGAATCCGCTTGCAATCAATTGTGCTTTATACTTTGGAGAAGCAGTATTAGGATGCTATGAGAATCTTTTTGAAAGTATCCAATTTTACACAAAAACTACGTAAAGACAAACAAGGGCACTAACAATAACAAAATGATGGACCCATAAGAGAGTATGTAAAATTGATAGTGAAACAAAGTATTGAGAGCCACTTTTCCATCTAAATCACTCTTCCATCTAAGGCACCATCCAACAATAAATGGAAACTCACAGGCCAACCTCTCTTGTGACCTACTAAGAAGTATTGATAATCGAATAGGCGAGCCTAGGCTATATAAAGAATCTTGCTTGAGTATCAAAATAAAGAGAGTTTTTCCATTCTACATCCAAGTGTTTTCTCTATGACAATAGGATTGTATTGAAGTTTAATTTTGTTGAGTGAACTCTACGTTGTTTATATCTATGGATCTAAATAGCATTGTAAATTCTATGAAGTAAGGAATAGAATGATGGTCCTTCCAACTTATTTTTGTTAGTTTTATGGTTGATTAATTTGAGAGTGATTTTGTATTTAAACTTTTCAAGTGATCTCGTTCAATATTTTCTTTCCTCTTAGGGATTTCACACCTTAATTTGTGCACTACCATCAATGATGAACGAATTAATAAGTACAATTTATAATTGGTAAATAATCTTACATATGCATGAGGGACAAATTATCACTATGTAGTAGTAGAATATGGTTAAATCATCTTAGGATAGTATGTATATGTAGGATCAATTGAGGATAGGAATCAACCAAAGTTCCTACTATTTTATTCCGTTAGATCACTAGTATTGACGGTCATATGAATGAAGAAAAAGTTATACTCTATTAAAAAATTGAAGCAAAGTAGTCTTTGTCTTGGAGAATGTCCCAATTATGGTGGCATGAGTCTATGAACCTTACACATTAATATTGGAATGGCTATTAGAGGGAGAAGAGCCCAAAAGAATATTTAGTAGGTGCCAAGTAAGCTCTTCAATAGAAAAAGGCTATCCTCCTATAAGAGGATTATTTGGAGGAAGAGAGATTGAGTGTTTGTAGAGGAGAAATGTGGATAAGATCAACACGTATTGAAATATTACAACTTTATTTATGAAACACACAAAAGAGTAGATGCCTTCACTTACTATAGGTTACACCTTAAGACAAAGAGTACACACAAGTACAACAAAATCACCTCTAACTACTTGTAGGTATACAAGATCTGGTGGAGTCTCTTCACCTTGACCAATTGGCTTGCCTCTAGGCCCCTTGCACTCAAGCATCCTCTCAAGATGAAACATCGATCACTTCAGATGACTTGAAGCTCCTTGGTTAGCACTCTAGCCACACTAGTTTATCTTCTCCCTTGGATGATGTTAGCCTACAATAGACAATGCACAATAGAGAGTACACTCCTGTCTCACACTTCACTTGGCTCTCTAAATCTCAACCAACAATATCAACACACTCCACACATTATCCAATTCTCTTCTCTTTGCTTACATTTAGCCTATGACTTATGCTTACTCTCTCTTTTCTTTGCTTGTCCACTCACTTGTGCATATGTACACTTCATTTCACTTCCTCTTTTTTGCATGTGTCCAAGATCTTGACCTTGGATATGAAACCCATGTTCACTCATACACACACTTCCCAACTTTTTGTATTCCTTATGATGCCTTTGCACTTCATGTTTTCTCTAAGAATCTACTCATGTACACTCTAACTAGATCTTGGTTCAACGTGTAGTGACCTTAGGAAAAGTACTTTATGAAAAAAAAAATCATGTTGGGGGTCAAAGCATATACATTTTTCACCATACATACACCTTGCACTTTCAACCTTTGATCTTTATCAATTGCATATATAAGAGGTGGTTTACCTAAACCTTCCAAAACTTCAAAAACCCTTCCAAATCCATCAAAACGTGCAATTAAACTCCACCATGAACAATTGTGAGAATATACTTTGTGCATAGTTTGTGCATCCACTAACCGTAACACACCCAATGGCCACATGTGCACCAATTGTGCACCTCTTTGCCAACCTTGCACTGATGCAAGCTCAAAAATTGTCCACCACCTAATGGCCTCTCCATTGCAGAGAGCATAATCACAAAACAATAACAAATGTAGGCACCACCCATGAAAGATCAACTGATAGACAAGAATAAGAACGACTTGAGACATGTTGAAAAGCACAAAAAAACACTCAAGAATTAAAAAAAAAACATCCACCCAAAGTGTCATCTAAATCATGAAGGTCTTTCCCCATGTGAATAAACAAAATAATTAAAAAAGGTATGGTTTTTTTGTTTTTTAATAGAAATAGAAAATAATTAAAAAAATAATAAAAATAAAAGAAAAGAAAAAAAGAAAAACTCTAGAGTCAAGTGAGCCTATCCTTAAAAAGGGTGGTAGAATTAGGGAAAATTTTGAGAAAAATAGAAAAAATCTCAAAATTTTCCAAAAACGTTATAGAAGCATCCTCATCTCCAACAATTTATTAGCATCAAAAGTTCAGTAAAACAAAAAAAGTCGACATGCTTTAATCCAAAAACAATGCTTATTGAGCTACCAAGATCAACTTTAACTTTCAAAATAAAGAGAGCAAAAGGATAGGGCTATCTACAACTTGGCCAAAATGAGTAAACTGCTAGGACAACAAAAACACTTCCATTGTTGGGTGGTTGGTAGGCCTTAAGCCTAGAAATGTTGACTAGTGGTAATTACTCTATGGATAAAGTTTCAATCTGAATTGCACCCTAGTTGAGGAGTTATTTGATCTTATATAGTTCTTCCTAATGGGAGATCATTCATATTTTGTTTTCTTTCTTCCTATGTTGCCCACGATTGCCTGTCAACATCTGTTCATATTTCCTCTAGCCTATTTAGTGTTGAAAGTCTAGTAGAAACCTAGTGAGTCTTCATTTTTGTTGGAGCTTTTGTCCTAAGAGATCCATGCAAGAACTCAAAAGGTTCACTTGGATTACCCCATACACAAATTGAAATGTTTTCAATGGCATGTCGCTTCCTTGCATGCTAGCATGTATGCCCATAAAGTTCCTAGATATGCAATACCCAAGTATTAGGCCTTAGACTACATTCCTTTCTAAGAAGTGCTATCAATACCTTGTTTGTTGAATCTGCTTGCCCATTTTCTCTTGGTTAGTAAGCACATGAAATGTGATGGCAAATATTATATCTGCTAAAAAATTTCCTACAAAACTTTGTTAACAGTGTGTCCCCTAGTTAGTACAAATTTATAGTGGACACCCATATCCACAAAAGATGTTGGCATATAGAAAATCAAAAGCAATTTGGGGAGAAAAATTAGGTGAAGCAATGGATTCAGCCCACTTGGTGGCATAGTCAGATGCAACCATTAAATACTTATCCTTCTTGGGAGAAGATGCAGCAAAATGGGTCTAATGGAATCCAAGAACCATTTATCAAAGGGTTTGTATGAGGTGGAAATGACCAAGAGATATTGCCTTTGTTTGATTTTCTTGGGTCTGCATCTTTATTGTGCATTAGGTTCTTGTGCTTTCTCTATTGCATCCTTGAATAAGGTTGGCCACCATAAGCTAGCATCTAGGATCTTTTGGCTCATAATGTGGTTGGAGAGGTGCCCAGTACCTAGAGATTCATGTGTAGTTTTAAGAATTTAAGATGGCTCTTCTTCCTCCATGCACCATATAAGGATACTATCCTTCCCATATCTATATATTTTTCCATCAATAATGGTGTAGTGCCTACTTTTAATCAGAAATCTCTTCCTTTGCATAGAGCTAGCTTCTTCATATACCTCTTTATTGTAAGTAAATCTTTAATATCTTCATACCACATCGATGAGTGTGCATAACAAGTAATTCAGCATTTTGGAACTCATTGTCCACTCCAATGTATTATTTCTCTAGGCTACCTCTCAACAAATGATCACCCATGGCATTTTCCTTATCTGGGCTATGAACTCTAACAAATTCACATTCTCGAAATAATAAGAACCATCTCCAAAATCTTCATGTTGCTTATGACTTATTCAATAAATAATTGAGGGGTTGGTAATCACTAATAATCATAAATTTTACCCCCAACAAGTACTATCAAAACTCTTTCACTACAAACACCATTGCAAAATCTTCTCTCTCGTTGGTACTATAATCTTTACAAAATTATTCAATTTTCCACTTTCATATTGGATAGGTCTATCCAATTTGTACTCCTCATAGTACTGAGTAAGGACTCCTCCATCTACATAGGCATTGGCATCCACGTGTACCAAGTCTTTATACCAATCTAGACTAACCAACATGGATGCTTCCATAAGCCTTGATCTGAGAATTTGATATGCCTTTTCCTCTTCCTTCCCCACTTAAATGGAACATCTTTACCTGTAAGCCTGACAATGGGCCAAGCAATATTTGAATAAATTTTGATAACCTCCTATGATATCCAATATGCCCCAAAAAGCTTTGGATTTCCTTTGGTTTCTTTGGTTTGGTTAACCTCAATATAGCTATAATTTTGTATGGGTCAAGGGACATACCTCTAGTGTACACTACATGCCAAAGAAGAGTACCCACTGTTACCAGAAAGTGGCACTTATTGGGATTCAGATTCAATTTGGTTTGTGGCACTTATTGGGATTCAAATTCAATTTGGTTTCTCTGTATCTTTTGAAGATCTATTGCAATTGTGCCAAATGACCATCTAAGCAATCCATGGGAGTGCTAGTGCAAGTACATAAGAAGAAGGAGAAATCATCCATAAAAGTTTATAGAGATTCTAAAAATAGGGGTCCAAATATAAGGTTCACTCTTGTTGAAGGTTATAGGATAACTTTTGAGTCTAAATGGCATCTTTAGATAAACATAAGTGCCCCAAGGTGTGATGAAAGTCATCTTGTCCCGATCCTTTGGGTGAATAGAGATATGGGTATACCTGCGAAACGCATTCATGAAGTTGTATAAGGTGTGTCTAGACACTTCTTCACTAACTTGATCTCTAAAGGGCATAGGGAAGCCATCTGGGACTATCATCTTGTTGAGTGATTTTGAGTGCTTGATGGAGATAACAATGCCCGCATCCTCCATTTTCTAGATCTCTTGGGAAACAACTTCAACATACTTTGGATTCAACTTTATGTTTTACCCCTTATTGAGTTGGATCCTTCTATCATTGGAATTCTATGTTTCCTAAAATTTGTAGAAACACCTTCCAAATCTTTGTAATGTCAAGCAAATACATCAGCATAAGTTCTCATAAAATAAGTGACCTTTGGAAGCCATTTAGGATGATCCCATAACCATGTGGAAACCAATATGGGATGAGGGTTGTCATTGGTGCCTAGCTCAATTTCCTTGGCTAGGTTCCATTCCATCAATGTGTCTGGTGGCTCTTCATCATCTATGTCTTTTGCTTCTTGCATAACTTTACTCCACATAGATCTTGTATCATATGAAAGAGCACATTGGATATCAATACATTCTTCTTTTTCTTGCATCCATTTTGTACAAATTTCATGAATTGGAAAAGAAGTTTCTTCATTGGGTTGCTTTACATTCTTTTTGCAACTAACTTCCTTCACAACATCTATATCGGCTCATCTTTGATGCACTTGAGGAGTGGTTTCTTCCCTCTTCGATGGCCAGTTACATGGTCACCCAATCCAACCCCTTGTATGGTTGCTTGATTTTCTTCATGCTCTTCTTCATTTGATGCATGTAGAGAAATTCCATAACAAGGAAATTAATTATGTGTTTCTAACCATGCCATAATATCCTCTTCTTCTCCACCATCCAAACTTGGATCCTCCATTAGATCTTCCCCAATAATAATACTAACAATCTAATTTATATTGGTGTGACCGTGACTATTCAGACAGTTTTCAAGGTGAATTTGTGTTAGTTCCCATCCTTCATGCTTAAGCCATATTCTATCCTTCCGTAGTCATGCATAATACTTGCATGCCTTAGCCAAGGCCTTCAAATCAAAAGTGAAAATACTCTAGCCACATATGGAAGTTTCAACACAACAAAATCTAGAGTGGACATGTGACCTTGAACTAAGATTTGTACTCTAGGCACCACTTCTAGATGTGTTACTTTGTTATGGTTCATCAAGGTTATTATAGAGTTGGTTAGTTTTTAACGTTGGATTCCAAGCTTTTTCATTGTAATATGGCATTAAATTGATTTCAAAATTACCATCCACTATAACTCACTCGAATACATGTCATTTGATATTTACTATTAGTTTGGGGCTCTTATAATCAACGGGGTCTTTCCTCAATAAATTTCTCTTTATTAAGTGTGCCCACCTTTTCCTTCAAAGTTGAAGTGGACAAGTCATGGATAATCTGCAACACCTCTTAGATGAATTTTACATTCATTCTCAAGAGATCAAGAATACTTACTTCTTTATTCATTGGTTTTAGCAACCTTGTAGCTTCTTATTTTGATAGTGTCTAGGAGAAGTGTTGATCTTCTAACTCTTTTCTAGCCATGTTCTAAGCTCTTCCAATTGTTTCATCCATATTTGCACGGTCCCATCTTGGTGAGGTATCTTTAGTTCCTATTTAGGTAGAGAGGCCCTTACTAGTCACCTCATAGCCTTAGGCACTTCCTTTGTTGTGGACTCCTACAGAGATTCTTATTGAGAGATTCCTCCTTTTCTCACTTTCTATACTACCATGGATTTGATTTCGTCCAAATGGACTATTAGGATAGCTAGTAAATGCATAAAGGCCTCATCTACAATGTTTCCTTATCCACAAATATCATTTGGATATGGGGACCATATGTTGGAGCTTTGTTCTTGGGGAAACACATGGTATAATGATCTCTTTCCTTTGGGAAATTTTTGCAAGGAGGAACCTTTGGTTAGAGGGCATTTGCTCTGATAGTTCCCACACTGCTCGTTCCTAAAGAAATTGATTGGCCTCCTTGTTCATTTCCTAGATTGTTTCTAAAATGCAAGTTTTGGTTGTTACCTTAGTTTGGAGTTGTCGCCATTAAGTTGGGTCACGACATAGGTCCTGTTTTGGTTTTTGGTTTTTGTTTTAGTTATAGTTCTTGAACCTAAAGCTATAGTTTACACATGTTTACTCCTTTGCCTTACTACAATTTGCACCTATGTTTACTCCTTTGACTTACTCCAAGGCTTTGATTAAGGCATATAACTTTGGCATCTTTGGCTTCCCAGGCACCCATGGTGATCGTTGCGCGAACACTCTTTAATTAAGGAGTAACAATAAGGAGTCTCTCATCTACCAAGGAGGGGATTTGAACCCAAACCTCACATTCACAAGTCAAGTGTTTTACCACCACACTATTCACTTATGTGGTTAATCTGCTCCTTTTTACTTCTATTTAACATAACTTTCATCTCTCTTACTTTTTCAATTCCAAAGAACTAACCTTCCCTTTTGCATTTGAATTCAAGAATTCTTAAAATTGTTTTCACATATTTAGTAAGGGGTTTTCTTCTTCTTCACACCCATGGATCCTACATATACCATGGAGGAATTTTGGTGCACCTCTACCTCGGGTAACAATCAAACAATAGTTGGAGCTCTTGTGGCATGAACTTCGAGGTTCCCCAAAAAAGATCCAAGAGCATGATGAAATACTTCAAAAGGTGCATTCTGTGGAGGAAAACCTTTTAAGGTTTTTATAAGCCATTATTACATCTCAAGTTGATGGCACACATTCCAAGATCATGGTTTAATAGCCGAAAGGATGACCAAATTATTTTATCATGGTTATCCTAGTTTGATGATGTTTATTCACATGAATCCTACTCTGAAAATGATAAAGTGATGTTTTCTACTAATTATTTAGTAGGGAAAGACCAACTCTGGTGGAATGTTTAATGACATAGTGCAAATTGTCTGACTATATGGAAGGCCTTTCAAGAGAAGGTTAATGATTCTTTCCTTTCCCCTCAATTTCATCTACATGTTTGACATTCGTGGACCACGTTTACATGGAAGGAGGGTGCTACCATTACAACTTACATTGAACAGTTCTAGCAAAGTCTTTTACTTGTTTGCATGCTTGAAGATGTTCCTAAAGATACATAATTTTCCTTTGAAGCACAATTTTAGTACCTCTTCTTACCCTAGTTTTCCATGATCTCCTCAATCTAACTATTCTACAATAGTCGTGGCCTCATCCCTCCAACGTCCCAAACCCCCTACCTTTCAAATTTCAATGGTAGTGTTTTGATGATATGTGAAGTGATTATGTGGATTTTAATGTGAAGTGATGATATGATTTCAAAAGTTAAGATGTATAGTGTTATGAATGGATTTAAATTAAAATGTTATGATGTGGATTATGATTTTGACTATTCCTATCTATATGAACATCTACCTATATGACTCCCCTATCTATCTACCTACATATCTATCTATATCAAATTTACCTACCTATCTGTCTATCTTTCTATGCAATGATTTGGATTGAATTGAATTATGTGAATCATGTGCATTAAATTTTAATTTAAATCTTATGATATGAACTATTATGATTTTATCAAATGATTATTAATTCAAGTGTTATTATATTATTTAAATATTTTCTTTTATCAAATTTAGAAGTAAAACATGTAAAAAATGCCAAATGTGAATGATCAACTTGATCATATCAAGTCAGAAACAATTATAGATTAACAAAATTCACAATTTACTCAATCAAGGTTATTATTTCTATTCCAAAAAGATTTAGAATTGGATGGTTTAGAAGGAGAATTTTTATCTATGAATGAAGTAAGAAAACTACATCCAAATCACTTTGTGTGTGACATCGTCTTTTGAGTTACATGGAGATCAAAAGAGACATCACCATTAAAGCTACCACACTTACAACACAAAGGATTAACAAAAGTATTACTTCAATACTTCATCCAATTTGAACGATGTTTACCAAATATTTCATTCAAAAAGTTTTTGTATAAAATATCATTCATCAATGTGTAGATTGGGATGACCACCTGAAGAATGCAGGTATAGGTTTGGGTACAACCTTAATAATGATTTATCATCATAGGAATTAGTGTTATACAATGAAGGATTGATAGTTCTAGATTTGTGCATAACAATCAATAAGCAGCAGTCCACTATTATAGATCAATAGAGGAGAATTAATGATTTCAAAAATCAAGTGAGAATTTTACAAGTATCCCTAGATGCACATGAGAACAAATTTGGAAGAATATCAAAGGCATATCATCTTTTGATTGGCTCACTATGGATGAACTGCTACATCAAGAAGATAATGAATAGACAAGCCACTTTTTGTAGTATATATAATTTTTTGTAATAGAACATTATCAACGTATTTATAACACATCATTTTCTTCATTTTGTATATCATCATTTATTAAAGGTTCCATGTCATCTATTTCTTCCATGTCTCAACTATCATTGTTGTGTGCATCTAATTCATGATCACTTCATGGCACATACATACATATACACACATACACCTGCTATTGTGAAGTAAAAATCAATGTTGATTCAGACAATCACAATATTTTTTAGATTACGATCATATACGTGCATACACACTCACACACATACTATTGTGAATTAGGAATCCATATTGAGTTAGAAAATCACAATAGTTTTAAAGTCATACACATACACACACATACATACAAGTAATAATATCTACATACTTGTTCTATAATTTTCTATATGTTTAACTCTAAAGTCTATAGTTTCTTTACTTTTATAATCCTCAAGTTTTAAATTTATATAAAAGATTTTATACCTTACTTTTCATATGGAACTATCAATTTGTAGATAAAAAGAAAATTTTGGTGATCATATATCTAGGACACTATTATATTGAATATACTTTCGATCGAAAGCTTTTTAATCGAAAATGTTTTCCCCATAGTCGATTACATGGGCCAAAGGAACCCACCTAACATGATCATCCATTTATATTCCAAGTGATTTCCCTACATCCAAAACAATCACTTGATATCCAATCATGTTTTGTGATATAAACCAAAAAGCCCATGTCTACTCAAGATTGATGTCCTATTTGTGATAATTTTGATGCCCTTGAAATAAAAGTGACTGTACAAAAAATCAAAGGCTTCTTTTTTCTCATGCAATAGCTTCATACTCCTTTATGAGTGTAAAATAGAAATCAAATGTAAGACTTCTCAAGTAGATAATTTCTCACTTTTCTCACTTCATCAAACAACCCAATTATAGGTAGCCAATTGCATGTTGTTGACACCTAATTGCCCTCTTTATTATCCATGTGATTGCACATTGCATCATACAAGCCATTTTCTTACACATAAGAACTTATTATTGCACCTAACTGATGAAGTTTTTTGTTTGATAATGCACATGTGATTGCCTCATAATGGTGCTGCCAAAAATTGCCCTTGTTGAAAACATATTCCCAATAAGGTTAGATAGATTTCTAGGCCCTTAAAGGTCTCTATAGAGTATAATTTCTAGAGGGAGTTTTCTGTAATTACACACATCAAATTTAATTGTTCTAGCACTTAATGAATTGATTAATGAGGAAAACATATCTATTTTGAGGATTTCACAATCCCTCCAATGATAGAGGAAAGAATTTCTATGATTCAGGGAGAGCATCACACCTCCCTTCAATATAATTCCATCAATGGGCTAGGAGCTTCCATATATTTGGACAAACTCAATTTGATTGGTGGTTAAACTCGAAAGTGTTTAAGGAGGTATCAGTTTCATGAGACCTATTCTAAAATTTGAGGGAGGATGCTAGCTTGAGAAGGTGAGAGATGTGTATGTTGTGTGTGGTTTCCTAAAAAAGAAGTGGATATGGAGAGGTGGTCAATGTTTTCCAAGTTCCACCTAAAGAGGAACATGAGGATCTAGCATCTACACCTTGCAAAAATTTGTTTTGACAATTGTTGATGTTGGTACTTATGTTGAGGTTGTCTATTATAATCTCTAGGTGTGTACCTTGGCACTCTATTGCACATGTAATTGGGATGATCCCCATTACATTTTTGACATATCCTAAATGGTTGTGATATTTTCCTTGTTCCATCTAAAGCTTCTTCACTAACAAATCTGCAAGCTCTTCCATTGAATGTTTCATCAAGCGAGAAAAAGCAGATGCTTCACTCTTTGTATCGGATGGTGAAATCTTGAATTTTTCATTTAAATTTTCCTCAAAGTCCATGCACTCTCTAGTATATTTATTAAAGATATTATGACTTTGAATGTAACTATTTGTTATTCAAACCCTCTAAGAACAGAGGAATCAACTTCTTCTCTGAGGGACCATTTCTAGGTAGACATTTGTCTACATATTGCTTAATGTGCCTTGCTACTACTCGCACACATTTTTGAATAGCATGGTTGAAGCTATAGATTAAAGAAGTTGAATCATGCTTGACTCCTCGTTTGGAAAAAATTCTCTGATGAAATCTTCCACAAGAGCTTCCAAGTTTTTGAACATGCCTATTGTCAATGTTGAAACCATAACATTAAGGTTCCAACCATAGTTAATACAAATGCCTCATAATGAATGAGAAAGTGGGTGACTTGTTCGTCTTTCAAGACTTGCATGAACTTGGCTACATGTTCATAAGGATCAGTAGGCCCATCATAATAATTCTTCACGCACTTTGCCACTTGGAATGGTCAAGGGCCATGTCTTAGATCTTGCATTCTAATCACAATGTCCACTAATTGAGGATTAACTTGTTCATATGTTGGTACTACATGAGCATGCTACTCTTGCGATGGCACTCTCACTTGGAATCTATCTCGAGGTGCCTCTAGAAATTCGAGCAGTTTTTCTCATTAATATTCTCCAATGGAACATCAAAAGTGTTTGCACTTACTATAGGCCCTTCCAAAGATTGCTCTAGTTCTGCGACTTCCCAATATAATTTGTCTACCTTGTCTCTCATTTCAAGAAACATAGTAGGAGCATACTAATTACGGTACACATATACTACCACTCTCTTGGCAAGTGAAGTAGATGGAGTATGTGCATGCCTACTACTACCATTCCTTATGGTGGTATGGGCAAAATTTTAGGTATGTCATCATCATCGATGCCAGACAAAAGTACTATCTCCCTTTTCTCATTGGTATACTCACGATTGGAGTGAGCAAATAGATAGTTCCTTCATTAGTGATCGGTGCAAAATTTCACTACTGTACGTGGGTCTACACTTAAACAATTAGGGTTTTAAGCCTAACCATTTGTCAATTAAGACCATCTAGATATATGTCTACCTTATGGGCATTGAATTTTTGGAATTCTAGAATGGTTTGATAGTCCCTACTTGATGGTCCTGCCTCGTTAGAATTCATGGAGTTTGTGTGCATATTTTCAAAAGTCATCATATGCCTTCAATTTATCTCAGAATCACTACTCATAGAAAGTCTCTTGTGGGGCTAAAAGTTCAAAAATTAATTCCTATAAAGGAAAGATGAATCTTGAAAGATTTTTATTGTTCCAGTGTTTTCCCCAATCTCACATGCACGTACAAATGATAAAAAAAGAACAAATGAGTTTCAAGCTTTTGGGAGGAGAATGTGAGTGTGTGCACATTGCGCTTCACTCAATAAGAGTAGACACAAAGGCCCAAAAAAATTTCAATTGGAAAAGTGATTCCACAATGTGAAGTGCTTTCTTTCAATGCTCACACATGTACAGACTTAACAAAGCAATCACTCCAAAAATGATAATTTTTCTCAATTTCTATATGCGATAGCTTTTGTAATCTTCTACAAAACTTTTAGATATTCACACAAGCTATGAAACTCGATTTGAATCACACCAACTAGATATTTGTAGCTCAAGTCATGAACAAAACATTAATCATGATTAGATCCTTTTCTTCATAGTGGTGCGATGAAAAGTGAAACATTGATCACCCTTACTATTAAACTAAGTTTTTGCACTCTTTTAAAAATTTGTAGAATTTTTTGCAACTTACAGAACCCAAGTTGATTCGCATCAATCAGATATTTCTAGCTCAAGGTATGATTGGAACACTAATAAAAAGTTGAGCCTTCTTTAATCGCTATGCAAGAAAAATTGAATTTTTAATCGCCTTGGATCAAAATCAGATTTTTTTTTTCTTTTTTAACTCTTTCATAAAGTTGTAAAAGTTTTTGTACACTACACAACCCAAATTGACCCGTATTAATTGGATATTTCTATCTCAAGTTATGAACGAAACACTGAACATGAGCCTTTTTTAATCATGGCAAAAGGAAAGTGAATTTTTAATCACCCCTCCAATCAAGTTTGGTCTTTTCATTCTTCTACAAAATAGTAGAGCTTTTTGTACACTACACAAGAATATTTTTAGCTTAAGTTAAGATCAAAAAATTGAGTGGAACTTGAGCCTTTTTTAATCGTTGTGCAAGGGAAAATGAATTTCGATTGCCTCATCAAAATCAGTTTTTGCACTCTTGTACAAAGTTGTAGAGATTTTTGTATGTTGCACAACCCAAGTTGAATCGTGTCTTTGGATATTTCTAGCTCAATTTATGATCAAAACATTGGCTGAGACTTGAGACTTTTTTATTTTGTGGTGCAAGGAAAAGTGAATTTCTAATCGGCTCTCCAATCAAATAAGTCTTTCCACTCGAAAAATTTTGTAGAAATTTTTGTAAGCTACACGACCTAACTTGAATCACATCAATTGGATATTTTTAACTTAGGTTATGAGCAAAACACTCATCAAAGGTAGAGATTTGTTTTTATCGAGGTGTGATTAAAAGCGAGTTTTTTGCCAAAATTCTTGGAAATTTTGCCTATCAACACCCAATTTTAGAAGATCTTTCCAAACGATGAGGAAAATGACCACAAAAGAAATGAACAAAATATTTTACTCTATTCAAATTCAAAAACCTAAACTTCACTCACAATTGGAAAAATTCCATTCTCTTAATTATATGTCCCTAGGGGTAACAGTATTGGCAAAAGTGGGGATTCTCACCATGGAGAAAAAAATATCTTCAAGAAGCAAATAATTACAAGCACAAGGTGACTTACCTATGAAATTTCTAATCCACCATGTAAGTTACCTAGGTGTGAAAGTCACTCTTCTCAAAAATGGCACCAAAAAATATCGATATGTAGCACATGGAATGATCATACACCTTTAATTTTCTCACAATCTGTAAATAGTAGAATGCTTCTTAGTTGTATTCCGTGGAATAAGCAAATGAGATGGATAGATGTCTCGCCAAGTTCCTTATGTCAACTCTCAACTTCCTTGCTCATCCAACTATGAAACCAAGTAGTATGAAAAATGATCAACAAGAAAATTATCACATTTCACAATAAAAATTGGTTTTGATCACACTCAACCATCAAAAATGGTTTTGATCACAACCCACAATCAAAAACATGGATCATTTTCATCATCATCTCCAAATCCAAGTTGGGCTCACAAAGGCGATCAAAAGAGATAACTAGTTAGAAAAGTGGCCATATCTCCCTTGTTACTTTTCCAAATTGAGAGCTAACAAAAAGACCTACAAGGAGAAGGAAAAATTAACAAAAAACATCTTTCTATAGATCCAAAAATGGTTGCGTTCTATCAATGGACCAAAGACGTTGGCACAAAACAACATGTGGTCATGAGAAAAGCTAAAAAACACTTAGCCTAATGATAGTAGACATGAAAGGAACCAAGTACTAAGTATCATACATCAAAAATTGAGCAAGAAAAAGTGATCAAGGATCCATGAAAGCTTGTGCACAAATTTTTCAAGAAGAAGATCTCAATCTAAAGCCATCTAGGGAAAAGAAGAAGAAGAAAAGAAACTTGACTTAGAAGCAACATGAGGAAATTAGTCAAAAATGGGAAAAGAAAGTAGGAAGCCTAGAGAAAGAACTTCAAAAAAGCATGCACTGAGGTTTCTCAAGAAAAGATAGTTGCATTCAAAGATAAGAAAACTCTTGAAAGATGAAAGCATGTTCTATGCTTTTAGAATCTCCCCCTAAGGATTTCGATATGATTTTTAAAGCTTATGAGGATCAAAAGTGGACCTAACAAAGAAGCTCACCATCATTGTTACCCTCACACCCAATTAGAGAAAGAAAGATTTAGCATGTGCAAACAGCTAATTCTTGAGGAAGATATCCTTCTAAGGGAGAAAGCACAAATAGTTGTAGTTAAAAAAACCATCCTCAATTCAATGATGGATCGAGAGATACAGTTGTCTCATGCAGAACCTAGCAAAAGAAAAGAGCCAAAGGAAGACCACATTGGGACTAGGATTGTTCCAGATTCTATTGAATCTTTGGCTCTAGAGCTTATTGTTTATGAGTTAGAAAATCAAAAATTGGTGAGGTAGAAATTAGCTGCATGATCTCCGAAGTAGAGGAGAAGTGGCTAGAGTGCTTATTGGATCACGTGCAAGAAGCAAGATGTAAGAAAGAGAGGAAAGACAGAGAGGTACCACTGCTAAAAGAGTTTCAAGATTTTGATGAGTCCAAATTCTTGAATTGTCCCTTTAATGAGAGTGCTCCAATAATTGATCTCTCAATAGAAGAGGAAGAAGATGGAGATCTTATGGAGTTTCCACAATATATGGGAGAATGTGGAAGAGGATCGATAGTGAAGAAGGAGACTTCCATTAGGTTTCTCCCAAACAACAAAGAGTAAACCCAGCATGGAAGTATTAAAAATACCGGAGTAAAATGTACATTAACCATTTAGTACCTATTGTGCACAGAGCCACACTTATGGCAAAAATTGGCCAAACATGTGGACCCAATCTCCACTCAAACTAAGCCTTTAGAGTCTAAGCCTAAATAAAATAGTTTGAGTGTGAAGCAAGTGCTAGTTCACAAAGTAGGAGAATATAGTGAAGGAGATGAGGGCAATACTTCCCTACCTATCTTGTTCAATGGACACACCATAAAAAAAAGTTCTAGATATTGGATCAAGCATAGCAATATCCACTAAATCCTTATGGGAAAAGCGGGGAAAACTTGTGTTGCATCCTACTTGAATGAAATTACATTTGTTTTTCTAGAGAACTTGAAGTTGGATACTTGTGGAGTTGACTTCAATCACACTCTAGATATTTTCAACTTCAATTGAGTAAGCAACTATGAGATGATTCTGGGAAGACCTTTCATGGATCAATTGAAAGTGGTGCAAGATTCTTTACTTTCAAAACTTAGGAATAATGATTACAATCAATCTACATACATTCAAGCATAGAAATATCCATCCCATCCAGTGGAACAATGTACATAAGGATGTAGATAACTTTGTCTTGGAAAAATCATTAGAATCGAAATTGGAGACTTGGATGATGAGGAAACAAATTTCTGGGTTTATAGGCAAGCCCACAAAAGATTGTAGAAATTAGCATGAAGAGATCCTACTAGTTTGATAGTGATTCAAGACTGATCTATAGAAGATCTAGCTTATATTCCACAGCATTTCAATGATGAAGAATTTGAACCTCACATCTAAATGAAATCTTAGCGACCATGGACATTTCTATTAATGAGAACACTACAATGCTGAATTTTTTACCTTAATGGATTATTCATGTTGACCATTCTAGAACAAATTGAGGAAGAAGAGGTATTATGGGTTCAAGATGAGAGTTCTGATAATAAGGACTTGATTTCACTCCACACATAATCAAAGTTTAATTAAAAAAAAAAACATGAAAATAATTCATTATGATGATTGTATTAGGGATCAAATAACTTAAACATTCCCCCTATACAAAGTTGCAAAAATCGAAGAGGAAAGTATTACTATAATAGAGAGGAAGTTAGATTGCATTGAGCCTTCAAAGCACTTCAAGAAATGTGAAGATGAAATTCGACAAGTTATGGCTATGAGACCTAAGCGTGAGGCCAAATTAGGAGAATCATATGACAATCAAGAAATGAAGAAGAAATTGGTGGCGACTATAAATAACAACGAAAAAAAAACACTTACATTGGAAGTGATGAATCAAACATAAAAGAGTCTCAACTGAAGGAGTTGTTCCAATAGTATTGAGATGTTTTTTCTTTGTCATATAGGTATTTCCTTCCATAGGTGTACATGAAACCTTTGCATTATCCATTTTGAACTTTGAGCATATCTTTGTTGTACTTTCTTTGATTAAGGTACATACCATGTTATATGTACATGACTTCCAATTCTAGGAAGTATGTGAGTTGCTCTAAGTCACTTATCTTGAAACCTTTCTTCATTTGATGTTTGATTTTCCTTATGACTTCAGCATCATTCCTATAAGAATATTGTCAACTACATAATACACAAATGTATATGACTTCTCCATGTGATCTTATAATGAATAGGGAAGGTTTTGCCTCTCACCACAAATCCTTTTTCCTATAGTTAAGTAAATAATCTATGATTCTAAGCTCTTAGAGCTTGATTTAGCCCATATAGAGCTCTTCTTAATCTACAATCATACTTAGGAAAATATGAGTCTTCAAAACCAAGTAGTTGAGCCATATATGCCTCCTCTAAGGTCCATCCATTTTAGGAAGGCATTCTTGACATCTGTCTAATATATCTTCCAATTTGGCAACTTCCATGCTCATGAGTACTCTGATTGTCAGTACCTTTGCTACAAGAGAGAAGCTCTCCTCATAATCAATGCCTTGAGTCTAAGCATATTGCTTGGCTACTAATCTATCCTTGTTGCAACCCTAATTTTTGGGTACTTAGCCAATTTTTGGGTACTTAGCCAATTTTTGGGTACTTGGCCCATTTTTGGGTACAAAACGTCAAAAATTATTATTAGGTTATCAGATAGAGCTTGAAGAGAGCTTTCATTTGGTATATAACATTCCTTTCAACTTCAACAGCTAGGAAATCTAACTCCCACTCTAAATGAGACAATGAAACCATAGGTTCACTTCAATGACTATGAAGTGAGCAAACTTAGAGAGCAGACAAGCAGCAATGGATAGTAGCTTAAGAAGATGATGAAACTTCAAGTATATGTATAGGTATCCATACTAAAATGCTTGCCAATGTCGGAGGACTACAATGGCTATGTGATAAGTACAATGGCCACTCTAGAAGTGAGCAAGAGCTCTACTATATCCCACTTCTTCATTGAATTATGTATAAGATTTCTCATTCATTTAGTTGTTGAGTGATTCTACCAAAAGATTCATTTCTAGCTAATTATTTGGATTTTGAAATCAGATTTGGATTTTAAAAGACCCCTTCCTCAAGAAGCAAATTGGAAATGCATCTCACCCTAACAATAGTTCCATATACAAGAAAAAAACAAAGCATTCATATAAAAAGCTGAGTAGACCCAATTGCAAGCCAAAATGGAAGCAATGGAAAGCAAGTGAATGGATGAAGCTTTTGGAAAAAGCATATGGCAGAAGGCACATGGCAAATGGCAAATGGTTTTGCACCTTCTACAAGCTTAGTTTCACGCTCCCAAAAGGAAGATCACAGTTGATATATGGAGACAAAATTCAAACATGGGACATAACTCATCTCTTTTCCCCTTAGCTTATCTGCACACCATATGGCAAAGAATGTCACACAAGCAAAAACACTTTCCACAACACATAAGCCAAGAAGCATGGTCAATGAACAAGGCCACACAAGTCATCCACAACTTGGTGAGAGGCATAGTCGTATTTTGTTAGCCCTATTGACTGTTTTCACCATTTTCGACCTTAAAATAAAAGCATAATTTTAACTAGAACTCCATGAACTAAACTAAAAAAATGTTAATTATACATGTTCATTAAAGATATGCCTTAAATATCAAATGCAAAAAATACAACCCTTGCAATAGGCATTGCATGGAGAGCTACACCATAATTTAGGGTGACACTCAAACAGATTGTTGGAACCCAACAATCTGTTTGAGTATTTCATGGTGAGTCACTTGGGAGATTGTGACAGCAAGGGAACACAAATGATGTCCACCCATCACAGGAGAATTTTCATAGCAATAATCACGACATTGAAGATGTCGGGGTCACAAAAATGGAAACACGAACTTTCCATGTAATTTCAAAGCATGTAGATCACACAAGAGAAGTCATTAAAACTCTCCCTATAGGAAAATAGCTCTATAGCTTTGCACACAAGATTGCATTTACAAAGGATCTATAGAGTGGGTGACAATGTCGATGATGATCAACAGAAGTCCATGATGGTGCCGACGATTATTGGTAGAATCTAGAACATACTCGACCATGGCCTTCTTGAGGTTTTGTGGCTGCAAACATATCTAGTGCTTTAAAGATGTTAAGAAATTCTTCCTCACTCTTCATTTGTGGTAATCTTGACATGGCTCAAGAAGATGTGGCCATCCTTTGCTCAAGAATGCACAACATAACTTAGATTGGACCAAGAAGAGAAATTTATAGTATCTCCACAGGATTGAGGTGAAGCATAAGTAGTTCCAAATCCATTTTCTCAGTCCATTCAATGAGGTGAGCATTCTTTTTCTTCACCAAAATATATATAGCTGCACATATCAAGCTGACCGCCACCAAATGTCTTTTGCGCAAGGCTACAGATCAGGTAGATCTTTAATAAGGTACTCAATAGAAAAGTGCTTATATCACATATACCCCTCAATCATCACCATATCAAACTTATAATATTTTTTTCCATATAAAAAATGAATATTCTTGCAATATGTACAATGCAAATCTTTAAAGTTTCAAGAGGAAAATGATAATTGAACACACAAATATACTGGAGCTCAAAAAGTTTGTCGTCTTTGTCACGTTCCATATATCGAATTAAAATAAATAAAAAGTTCATATCCTCTGTTTTATGATACTTTCAAATTCATTGAGTAATTGTTTACCTCTTTTGAGCTTCTTTATTTTTTCACACATTCTTTGATTGTTTGAATGGCTTTTTCATCCTCATGTCATCCTTCTTGTCATCACTTCTTGTCAAGTTTAAGACAGAAGAGAGGAATCTCTATGACCAAAAACTGATGTCCAAGTAGTTGATTTGGTGACTATGTTACCCACTTGTAGAGGTGCACATAGAGTGAGGGAGAGGAAGGAGAGAACACAAAAAGTACAATGCAAGGTTTCAAATGAAGAAGGCATGGTTGGCTTGATAGAGTTCAAAATGTGTAGAGTGCAAATGGTATGGTCCTTACAAGTCATCTCTATTCTCCAACATATTGTATGTAATTTGTATAATGAATCTCTTTCACACATTGTTCATATTATTACTCCTTTTTGGAAGTATCTTTACACGTTGTAAATATTACCCCAGCCAATGCCCTAGAGTCGCACGTTGTTGAATGCCTATGATGGACAAAAAATGTGATTCATAAAGAATATGCAAACATAATCTATGTAATTATTTGTTTATTTTGCAAAATATCAAGTACCATCATGAAGGAATGCGTATGAACTTGTTGACGTATCATCTACTACCCTTGTTAGAATAGAATAGGGACTCTTCTCAACAATGGGTAGTTTCAAATTTCTAGAGCAAGATCAAAGATGATATTCATATGGAATTATCACTGAAATGAAATCTCACAAGGGATGAAGATTCACTGATTTACGCCTCTTCATGTTTTTAGTATGTTAAAAAAAAAGTAACTTCAAAAAAACACAAAAACAATGTGGTTGAATAAGAGTTTCAATTGTAGAGATTGTTGAATTCTTTAGGTGAGGAATAGAGTATGAAAGAGGTCTAAAAATTGGGAGACATCATTTTCTCTTCTTTTGGGGTGGATCAATTGCCTTGTAGCTTCTTGAGTATTGCCTAGATGACGAGAGATTCACAAGCGCCTAAAATTCAAGTAGATGATCTATAATAAAAATATTTTAGGATGAAAAACAATCCTTAATCACAAGGTCCAAACTTGGAGAACTTTTTTACCACCCCACACCCAGTTTTGGCAATGTGTGGTCATAAACCACTTTTATTTGAAAACAACCTATGTATGTTTTTTGGGCATACACCTGAATAGAAACAAAAATAGTTCATCTGACATGCAAAAGCAAAAATATTTCTTTAGACCATTATTCACAATGGATAAACTATTTTTATCTCTACATCCCCCTCATGTGAAGCTCACTTGGATTTAAGCTTGTTTTCAAGGAAAAGCACTATGGTGAATAAAAGGTGGGGGCTTCTAACAGTTGAAAATTCTTCAACCTAGGAGGGTTTCCAAAAATCAGTAACACACCTCTCCAAATTTTCAAGAGCATCTCACCTCTTATAGCATTCCACAATGATGAGCAACCAATCACCCCTCTCCCCAAATCTTCAAGAGAGTCTCACCTCTTATAGCATTCCACAATGATGAGCAACCAATCACCTTCCCCAACAATGCTTACTTCCAATTGATTTATTCTTGTAATTTCGCCAAATCGAGATAGATTTGGGGAACAAGATGAAAATGTGCCCCAAATCCTCCTTTCATTGCCCAAGTCCTTCCAACCTAGAAGTCCCACCAGAGTAAGCGCTTGTACTCTTGAAAATTCTTCAACCTAGGAGGGTTTCCAAAATTGGCAACACACACCTCTCCAAATCTTCAAAAGCATCTCAATTCTTATTGCATTCCACAATGATGAGCAATGAATCACCTTCCCCTACAATGCTTACTTCCAATCGATTTATTCTTGTAATTTCACCAAATCAAGATAGATTTGGGGGACAAAAAAAATGTGACCCAAAGCCTCATTTCATTGCCCAAGTCCTTCCAACCTAGAAGTCCAAACATAAGAGCACTTGTACTCTTGAAAATTCTTCAACCTAGGAGGGTTTCCAAATTTGGCAACACACCTCTCCAAATCTTCAAGAGACTCTTGCCTCTTATAGCATTCTACGATGATGGGCAACCAATCACCTCACCCAATTATGCTTGCTTCCAATTGATTTGTTCTTGTAATTTCGCCAAATCAAGATAGATATGGGGGACAAGAAGAAAATGTGCCCCAAATCATCATTTCATTACCCAATCCTTCCAACCTAGAAGTCCCACCAACCTTGAAGATAGAATGCCCAAGAGGCCTCACTATTGCACAAAGCTTTGATAAAACATTTAAGCACCAACTTTTTTTTGCCATTCCTTCAATGTCCAAATGCCCAACCTTTTGGCTAGTACAAGTAGTTCATTTAACTTTGGGGACACCGCCTCTTGGGGTCACCAATCCACTAAAGGTTTCTACAACTTTTCCCATTTCAATAATCTTTTCATCCTTAAGTTTCCACAAAGAGTAAATAGTCAACGAGATATTGTTGATCTGCATGTCTTTACAATAGGAAAGCTTGTTATTGAGCTTAGAGAGGGGACCCAACTCCATCATTAATCCATCATAACACAAAATCCCATCTAGATACCCAATAGGCAAAGATTTTGACCCTTGAGGATCATCTAATAACCATGATGAAGAATAAATTAAGGCAAAAATCAAATAATTCCTTTCAAAGCAACTCTCGAGTGGATTATTATGGATCTTGTTGCCACACAAAATGTGTCCAAAAATGCCCAAAAGGTAACACTGTTGATCATTTACTATGCACAAAGACATTCATATCATTTGCATAGAGACCCACGATCTAGCCTCTCTGAAAGGAAGTGAGAGACATTTAACACAGCCTAAGTCCTTGTGATGCTTCACAAGTCAGCTGAGCCCCACCATTGCAATATCAAAACGTAGAGGGGCCAAAGGGCATCGTTGTCTGATAGTGTTTTAATCTGATAATCTTCAACAACTAGCCATTCATATTTACGTGCATGAAAACATATCCAAACAAAGTAGAGATCTTAGTGTATTTTATCTTATTAAATCTCAATATATTATCACTAGAGATGTGGCTTATCAATGTTGTTCTCTATGTACAATGCAAACGTCAATCTGCTCATCAAATGTGTGACACTAAGCTACAATTCTGAAAATGGATGATCAAACAATCTCTCTAATGAGGCAATTTCTCAACCTTTTAATAAATTTCAAATGGTGGTGGAGATCGTTCTATTTTTTACGTCATTATAGAAAATTTTATATGCGAATCTACGAAATACTTGTTGATGAGAGCTAACACTGAAAATGCTAACATTTCTATGCATTAAAGAAACACTTATTGATGAGAGCGCTCACAGTGAAAACGCTAGACTGCCTAAATGGCTTGAGCAAAATTTTGACAGGACAAGCAGCTTAGTGATATGGAATGATTTAACCCTCGTTTATGAGATTAATTAGAGCTTGCTGCAAAAAACGATGAAGAAAAGACATTAAATTTGATGAAAATATTGCCCATTTGCTGAATTAACACTATCCATACCATAATTAGACATGCATCTTATCACAATTGGTATAAACATTATTTGGACATTAAATAACATGTTTGAATGCTGATCTGGTTAAAAGTACATGCACTTTCAGTGTGACTTAGTGCAAAGAAGATATGAAACAGAGTTCAGAACTTTATATACACATTGTATAATTGAAGAAAGCATCATGTGCCCAACATGACAATATGCATGCCTAAATCATAGCGCCTTATTTATAGTGTAAGTGTTGTACATATCATAGTTATGACTCTTGCTCATCGCTAGTCTAAATGAGAAGACTCGCTAGATATGAGACTGATTTGTCTACGTCTTCTTTTTCACACTGAAAAGTTCCGTGACCACGACAGGTGCACAAGTTACAATGATTTAATGTATACCACATATTAAGGCCCACGTTGATACAGACAACCATAAAAAACGTCACGCAGCAGGCCTCATAAGCTTCATAAGAAACCGGTGTCCATAAAGTACGAAGGCAAGTATGAAGTGCATGCGACCAAAGCGTAATGACTACGAGGTATTTCTTAGAGAGATTGAGAAAAGCGGGCTGAAAACACTTCAATCTGGGATGAGAGGATTAAACAAAGCTACTGGATAAGCCATATCCAGCTAATGCATTATATGCAATGCAGATCAATGGGCCAAATCGCCCCAAACAGATAGTTCATCCACTAAGAGGCCATGATACCTCTAAATAGACAATATATCTAGATGCCAAACACTAAAATTATGCACATGTTCGCCTTACATAGGATAACAAGACTTCAAAAACGCCTGCTTGAGAATGCCGAACTGAGATAATTTAATGATCTTAAGCTCAACAACGCAAGCCCACAGTGACCAGAGTACATAAACGTAACGGCGTCGAATAATCAGCAGCACAAATATTCGCATCAGCTTTACAGCTAGAAAACACACAAGCCTGGCATCAGCTTCTCCCACTTAAGGTAGATAATCAGCATATTACAACTCAGAACTGCACATCCTACGCAGAATAACGATCATTACAAATCATAACTGCAAATTCTACGCATCTATACATACCACACTGAAAAGGACAGAACATACGTAAGCATCGGCCTCTCTGAAGTAACCGAAATGGCATATATTTCTATCCAGAAAGGGTGGCTAGATGTAAATCGAATGCATCCATGTGCCACACTTTTCACACATTCAATACTTACTTCCGTGTATCCTCGATCAATCCTTCGACTCGTACCCAACCTGCACGTCTACTAGAATTGCAAATCTAGTTTTCCTTGAACTATGTCATATGAACAGAAAAATCTCACTTCAACACATCCATTCAAAATGCAGTACAACATATACCCAGTGCAACATATTTTTCCAAAGATTATGAGTAAGAGCGTTACGGCTTACTCCTATACCGCCTGAGATCTAAGCTAACTTTCTATAATTCCTAGAATGACAGCCAGTGTCCAAATAGAAAAATAGACTAGAAGAAACTAAATAAACTAGGCTAGATCTCGTTACTCGCTACTCTCCAGTCAAACTATTGCATCCTCAAAGCGTGGAGGATATGCAGAGAAGACAATCATAATCAACTCCCACAATCCTCGACACACGACCACGTTCGATAAATGCATTCATCGAAACTACACTACATGACAGGTGACCACTGACCAATAATCCGGCTAGCCAAAAGGAAAAATCTACAATGCAGCCTCATACCAAGTAACCAATATCCAGCACATCGCACCATGGGCACAAGCCAGACCCGAGCTATATTTATAAAGTTCGGCATCCTCCCAGTCAGATTACATTTGCAGAAGATATTCGCATGTAGCAACCATAAGATCCCTGTTAAAGACAGAAACAGGGCATGTGCCCTCTTATCCGCTACGCAATATTAAAGAGGGCTATTCCAGAAGTACTTCCGTTAAAAAAAAACTTGTGAAACAAAAGCAAAAGCAAGCGCAAAGCATTTACAACCCACATCCTCTGCGAAAAGACAATCAAGTAAGATTTACTGAACTGATGATACGCGAGTCCATTCTTCTGTAGTAAACCTATCTACAAGTAGCAGGCAAGAAACACACATCCAACTTCATCGCAGTTGTTACAGGTAACTTTGAGGAGAGTGTCATAGATCGTAACGGATCTGCTTCCAAAAACAGATCAAAAGACACCACCGAATTCTTCCATGCGAGGGCCAAGAGCGAAGCGCCAGTTCCCCCTCAGAAGGAAGGCAGTAAACTAAGGCGTAGAGTCTTCAAACGCCGCAAAGCATCGAGTTTCACCTTCATCATCATAGGGAGAATAGGGAGTCTCGACAACTCTAGAAACACACGTCAGAGCTGCCTTTAAATATATGCACAGATATTAGGGTTTCCTAGTTAAAACTAGCTTTTTCATAAGATAGTTAAGCTTTTGAGCTATAGGATTTCAAATCACTTATTAAGCATGTGTAACCAAGTGGTTTGACACTTTGATTTTTACTGAGGAAGTCTTGAGTTCAAGTCTTGGCTTGACATGTATCTATGAGTTCTTGAGTTCAAGTCTTGGCTTGACATGTATCTATGAGTTCCTCACAGATGGGTGCCTCTACCTTAGTGTGTGAGTGTGTTTTCAATTCATTGTACTCTCAAAAATAAAAAAAAATAAAAACTAGCTTTTACATAGGAGAGTTAAGCTTTTGGGCTATACGATTTGAAATCACTTATTAGGATGGCTTCTTCTCAATGTCCATTTTATTGGACCTTGAAACTCTTTATCTTAGTGCTTGTACTTGGTATGTGTCTAACCTCTCCTTTGTGGGATTACCAAGTGTTGATATATTTCGATAGTGATGTGTGTGAACACACTTAGGACTATTGTGGACCTTTTTTCCCTCTTTATTTTTCCTCGGCTTGTATATACATCTATAACTCTAACGATTGATTTATGTTTATACAACTCCAACAATTGATATTAGAGCATATTGCAGCTTCATCTAAGGTGTCCTCGATATGCCTCCGATCACAATCTCAAAATTATACAAAAATTGATTAACATACTTGGGGTGATTAGGAGTTCAAAACAGCTTCATTTTATGGCATCCAGATTTTGATTTGAGCTTGTTTCGACCTTTGAATGCATTATCGTAGTGACTATGCAAGCAATTTCTTAATATGTCAAACATATATACAGGTTTTGATTCGCCAATATAAGTGCCTCGAAGTCTACTACAAATTTAACAAAGCTTGAGTGGGTGTTTTTGTTCAACTTTTTGAGATATAGTCATTGTTTTGCATCATGGTATTTAGTCACTAGCCATGGCTAAAAGCAATGATGTATTCTTTATATTGGTTGTCGAGGATAAGTTGGATGGTACTAAATACCCATTGTGGGCATATATGATGCATCATGTATTGCTAGCAAAAGGGTTGTTGAATATTGTGCAGGGCATCGAAAAACATCCTACTACATTTTTAAATATAGTTATTGAAGGTGATGTAGATGGCATTCAAGATGATAATCTTCAAATTGTTCCCCCCCCCTTGGAGCACATTTTCGTCCTCGAAAATAGAACTATATGAATACTAGAACACATGATCATCTCTGTGTGCTGTTTCCACATATGTTTCCCCTTAAGAAGTTTCATAAAAGATCATCTCAAAGGTGGGAAATTATATGCATGGTGTGTATTGTCCCCCATCTATACCTATTTTCCAAACTATCACTCCCATAACATATAACGTCATCAAAATGACCTAAGTCTATATGATATATCCTCAATGGACTAATAAGATGAAAAATAAATGTAAGGTGTCAAGCTTATAGGATCCTCTAATAAAAATGGACCATGATAAACCATAGAATCCTCTAAATATAGAATAAAATCCCATAAAAAAGTGACTCCAAACCCTTCTAAACCTAAGAAGATAGACTTGTCCTCATGTCTCTCAAGGTATTCCTATCCTTGAATGTAGTCACAAGTGATGGTTTTTACCTAAACCATCCTTGTGATCTATGCATATCCATCATTCTAGCTCTCAAAAAAGAATTCCTTGGAACTAAAAAGAATCCTTTACATTCCACTAACCAAGAAGTCTTTGGTTTGTCATCGATTACCTTTGGACTAAGATCTATTGGAAGAGCATCAAATAGAACTAATGCAAAATCTTATTTTTTCTCTTCCCTTAGGTTTGCCATATGAATGCAAAAATCATTCCTTTTTAGATTCAGATAATCCAGAAGGATCCATCCTCCTAATTGATCTTCAATCATCATCCTCATGATGAAACACCAACTAAGATTTTGGTGACCCAATAAGTTAGATCTATCCCTATCTCCTAGAAACTCTAAAGAAAATATTCATTACTTTATTTCTTGTCTCACTAATGTTAGTAACTATATCATCTCATCTAGTAAAGGACCATTACTCAAAATAACATAACTACTTCTCTCTAGAGCCTCCATATGAGACTCAATATAACCACCATGATTAACTGATCTCGCCATTGCCTTTGATAAAAGAGTGACACTCCTATCTAGAAAATCTAAAGGTGAGAAAGTGAAACTCTCTCTCTCTCTCTCTAATATCATCTAAGGAAAAGAGCTATAGTAGTGGAATCTATTCCATGTTCCCTTTCCCTTTGAAAGAGGCTCTCTTGAATTCAAATGTTCTACTAATCCAAAATTGAGAACATGCACATAATTTCTCTGTGTTTTTCCTTCACAATAGTGGAGAACCAAGCTCCCATATGAATGAAAAATTATAGATTAAATGAATTCCTTTTATCATATAGACTAAGAGATGCTTTCTAAACACCTCTTCTCTCTAAAGGAAAATATACTCTATTATTCTTCTATGAACATTTTATATTTTCCTTTTTTCTTTCTCTTTCAAAAAACAGAGCTAAAGTGAGATAAGTGAGATCTCTCCTCGATCTCTTAGATAAATCCCACTTTCTCCTTCCCTTAAAAGAGATGTGTATGAATTTGTTGGCTCCCATCATCCATAAACTAATGCATAATCCCTCATTTATATACATTCCTATGAAGGTGGAGAACCAATCTCCCTTAAATAATGAAGGTGTATGTAGTGAAGAATGGAGAAAATAAATTCCTTCTAAGGGTCGGAGCCCTCTACTAAAATGGTCACCAATGATATGACATGATACCATAATAAACAGATATGTATCCATACTAAAGAAACTATCTCTTCCAACCATCCTTTGTGCATGGATATATATGATCCATCCGCACTATTGGGATCATCCTTCTTGAAAACTATAAATGATAACTCCAAATGCCAAGAAAATGTCTTCTAAGAGCTATTCTCTGATCTAGTGAGACATATCCCCATGAATGATGGGTCCTTTTCTCCCTAGACATAGAAGATTACTCAAATCAAAGTCATTTCTATCGTACCATACTAGTGGATCCTTCTTCCAATTCATGGTGTCCTAACTACACTAAATCAAAGGTATATCATGCATATGTCCTAAACTATGCATTATGCAACCAAATCAAATAAGAGAAAACAAGAAAGGAAGTAAAAGGGTCTGCCCTATGATGATCCAACGATCCAACAGCTCTTCAATGTTTCAAGAGGCATGTTGCATCGAGTCTTCCATCTCTTATGGTCCTTGATGCCTTGAGATGCACTTGCATCTGCTTGACCTGTCCACTTTCTCTCTAACAAGGCAAATATAATGTTTCCCCTCAACATCGAGGCATAATGAATGTTACAAGGGCACAAACATGTGCTAATATAAATGTCCCTAAGGCACCTACATGTGCCAAATATAAACATACCAAATTACCTAAGGCACATCATGTGCTACATGTATGAAAATACAAGACTAAGTAAGAATTTCCTACTTTTACAAGCTTAAGAGATGGTTGTTGAGAACAAATTCTCTACACAGACCTATTAATAGTAATCTTTATATCATTGGAGATCATACAAGAAGAGATTCCAACAAGCTAAAAATCATCAAAACCAGATACTCAAACCAAGTGCAGCACGTGTCCGAAGTTGACTAGCTGCTAGGTTGTCATTGGCTAGAAACATGTTTCAAGTGCCTAATTTGGATGCTTCCCAATGTGAACTTGGAGATAGATTCTCAAGTTTGAATCTTTTAGGCAAAAGAATTTCCAATTGTAAGAAACCCCCACCTTTTAGACATCATAGATTATTTTTCCTTGAACAACAAGATCAAGAGCAAATGGGCCCCAATGAAGGGGACGGGAGGATGATCAACGTTCTTTGTAAAGCTCTCTAGCTTCCATTTATGAAAAAAAAAAAGAAGTTGATTGTGTCTGCACATCGTTTAGATTCTGAAAAGTTGGGGTGACCCCCCTTGAGTTGCTAAATTCATCTTTCTTTGTATGGTGCAGATAAATCCATGAAATGACTTGCTTTAGTTAGGTATACACTTGAGTTAGATGTGTGCAAAATCTCTCTGCAGAAGCCTCTACACCAAAAACGGAGTCTCCTAATCTTGTGCAGGAAGAGAGATTGACTATTTACATTTGAGCTCCAAGATACTAAGAACATTGCATTATTCAATATTGTTAGTCAAACCTTATCAGAATTCGAAATTTGGCACAAGAGGTTAGCTCATATAGGTGAAAGGGATTTGAAGCAAATCAGTAGGGATCAGAGTGTGCTTGGTCTACCAAATATCTCCAAACAACACATGACTTACAAATATAGTGCTTGTCAATTTGGAAAGTCTCATAGACAACCATTCACAAAGAAGAGATACATTCACTGAGACCTATTGGAGCTAGTCCATTCTGCTGTATGGGGACCAAGCAAGGAGCCTTCAATATTTGGATCCAGGTATTATGTGTCATTCATTGATGATTGTAGCAGATGGACAATAGTATATTTTATGAAGCATAAAGATAAAGTGTTCCCTTGTTTCAAGAAATATATAGCACTTGTAGAAAATCAATCAAGTAAGACTTTGAAGAGGCTAAGGTCCGATGGAGGGGGAGAATATTTCTCCCATGACTTTGATTCTTATCTCCAAGAGAGAGGAATCAAAAGAGAGAATACAACCAGGCATACCCCAAATCAAAATGGAGTGGCAGAGAGAAGAAATAGAACCATAGTAGAGGTTGCAAGGTTAATGCTAAATGAGTAGAGGTTGCCCAAATACCTGTGGGTAGAGGTTGTATCCACAACCACATATCTGGTAAATAGACTCCCATCAAAGGCATTGGATGGAATGACACCTTATGAAGCATGGAATGGAAGAAGACCCAGCCTTGATCATTGCAGGATCTTTGGGTGCATATCATATGCACACATACCTTCAAAAATCAAAAGCAAATTAGATCCAAAGGCAAAGAAATGCATATTCATTGGCTATGACCTTAATAAAAAAGGTTATAGACTATGTAATCCAAGCAATAAAGCTTTTATTGTAAGTAGAATATCTTGCATATGCAAGTTAGCTGTTTTGATGCAAACTTTTGGGAATGATGTTGCAAATCACTTGGTGGTTCCAAATGCATTAATGTGAAGCTAAAGGAGTCTAATAAGCATCCCTAGAGTTAACTTGGTAGGTGCGGAGCTGATTTTGTGCAATACCAGCTCATCTCTGGAGCATACTCATCAATCTCCTCACAAAAATTGCCCTATACTAAGCCCCTATACCAAGATATGCGTGAGCTACCAAGCATGAATCAAAAACCACTAGTGGACACATGAGTGTCATAGCAGCTAGCCCCATTAGAGTTAGAAAAAACATGTAAATTTGGCAATAATGATCCCCCCTTGGGATAAAACAATCCAAGTAGTGGGGTACCACTCTAATAGCAAAAGATGCACCTAAATGCCTGCCAATGCTTAACACTTGGGCAATGCATAAAGCTACTTACCTAAGAGACAACAAACTGAATATCAGTATGAGTTATGCATAAGTAAATCAAGCATCTAACAACCTATTGATAGAGAACAACATCAAATGCACCTTCAACATCATGAAGGCTTAATCATAAACCTATTTCCATAGAAGTGGTAATAGGTTTGCAATCTTCAAGGCCAAAATTTTGTGATAATGTGTCAATATATTTTCTTTGACACAAAGCTATTCCTCCATCATCTTGCATAAATTGAATGCAAAATTAATTTTTGGGGGAAGATTCAACACCCCTATGTAGCTTTGGAAGGTTTTAGGCCCTCACAATTTTTTTCCACAGTGACCTTGAGTCACTATTTTACCTCTAATGCAAAATCTAGATACGAAAAGATAATGGAACTTTCTAAAATTAAAATAGAAACTCTCAACTACCCATAACACTTTAAAATACATGATTTGGATACACCAGTAGGGAGAAGCAACCTCTAAAAGTTAGACTAGTTGTCGGTACTGCTATCTGCCTATGTGTAGAGACACACCTTCACTGTTTACAACCTCACATCATTGATCACTTGAAATATAGTCATAAAATTTACACCACACTGAATAGACTCTATGAGAAATCAAACGCAAGTAAAATCACTCGAATGGATCCAAAAGAAGGACCTAGAGCCAAATCAAAATGGTATTGAAAACTAGCTCAGTCTTGAGAGAGGTAGTGAGCAATGGCTAACTACAGAGAAGTATAAGCTAACACAATGACTAACTAAGTAAGGGGACTGTGTATAGCAACTTTGTTACACTCTATACTAACTTTTGGAAAAGATTAGAGATCTTGGTCATCATTCACGACTTGGATTCATACATATATAGGCTATCAAAAAAGTGCTCCTACAATTTTGCAAGAATATCTCAATCAACCTCTTTACCATTTTTGGTAAGCTTTGATTTAGGAAAGTAGTTGAGACTTCATGATATGAAGCCTCTAAATAATAGGTCCACTTGTCATTCACACCGTTGAGACTTTAGCTATGATTTAGAAACTATTCGAAACACCTGCACAATGGGACACACTAGACTACCTGACTGCCAGACTACAAGACTGCCAGACTACGAGACTGCTAAAAATATTTTTGTTCATCTTTAAGGCTTGATTTTAACACTCCCCCTCAATCCTTGAACTTAAATCTACCATGCCAATACTTCTTTTGAATTGATCTTTGGTACTCACATGCTCCACCTTGACCTCTTTTGCAACCACCTTTTATAAACATATATGCAAATTGATCTTTGGCACTCACATGCTCCACCTTGACCTCCTTTGCAACCACCTTTTCTCTTATGAAGTGGTAGTGTACTTCAATGTGCTTGGACCTAGCATGGAAAATTGGAATCGAAGCTAGGTGTAGACTGCTCATGTTTTCACACATGATTGGAATCTTCAGGTGTCTTTAAAGAGCTTCTTCAACCACATAAGCTCACATGTGATGAGGGAGAAGGCTCTATATTCAGCTTCGGTGGAAGATAGGGCTATTGTTGGCTGCTTCTTGGAGTTCCACAAGATAATCTTACTTCCAATCATGATCACATAGCCACCTTTACTTCTCCTTTCATCCTTTGAACCCACCCAATCTTCATCAGAATAGGCATTCAATTGCAAATCTTCATCATAAGCATAGAATAAAAATTCATTTATACTTCCCTTGAGATATCTAAGAAATTCCTTGGCCACCATTAAATGTTGTACTTTGGGAGTTTGCATAAACTGTGGGAGAACTCCTACTACATGTTTGATGTTCGACCTAGTAAGAGTTGCATAGTTTAAAGATCCTACAATGGATATATATATAAGGTAACATCCTCAACATCTTCTGCATCATTTACACTCAACTTTACATTTACCTCCAATGGGTTTGTGATTGACTTGCAATTACACATTCCATATTTTGTTAGTACATAAAGAATGTACTTTCTTTGCATGAGATATATACCTTCCTCCTTGTAGATTACTTCTATGGCTAAGAAGTACTTCAACTCTAAGATCTAAGATCTTGAATTCTTCTCCAAGCTTATTCTTAATCTCTCTGATGCTTGCTTCATCATTCCCTATAAGAATATGATCATCGAATAAATGCAAATATAGACAACAAGATCGCCTTCCTTCTTCATGTACAATGACAAGTTGGCATCACTTTGCTTGTAGCCACATTTGGTTAAGTATCCCACTATTCTTTGGTTCCAAGCTCTTGGGGCTTGCTTGAGACCATAAAGAGCCTTCTTTAACCTGCACACATGATGAGGATACCTCTGATCTTCAAAGCCTTTTGGTTGCTCCATGAACACAATCTCCTCTACGTAATTGTTCAAGAAAGCATTCTTCACATCTAGTTGGTGGATCCTCCAACTCTTTGAGGCTACAATAGCAATGGGATTTCTTACCATAGTCATCATTGCAATAGGGCTGACAGTCTCCTGAATGTCAATGCCATTGGCTTGCGCAAAACCCTTGGCAATGAGTCTTGCTTTATAGCTAGATACGATTCCATTCTTCATGCTTCCTCAAAACAATTAGGATATTCACATGCAACTACTTGACTCATGTATGCATAGTGTTTAGCAATGAAAGAGTCATAGGTAAATCATTGAACTGGATTCCTTTCTCTTGTTGAGCTTCTTCTCTCTTGAGCGGCTGGAACGAAGTGTTTTCTTCTTGCTTTTGATGTCTTTAAACCTGGAGTTTCTATTTTTTCAAACTCTCCTTCATTGCTATTATCCATTTCTGCCACATGATTATACCCATCATCTTCTTTCTCCATGCCTTTGCTTCTTGTAGAACTCCCTTCACTTGAAGTAGGCTTGCTTCTCAATCTCCCATTTCATGGAGATGCGTGGCTACCCTCTCATGTTGTTCATGAAGTTGAAGGACTAGAAATTTCCACACTTCCTTGGTCTTCTACATGTCTCCTCTCGACATCATGTATGTCTTCAACTTGCAACGATCCTTTCACACCATACCATGGTAACAGTTCATCAAAGATAACATCTCTAGATACCTTCAGCTCTTTAGTTTTAGGATCATAGCATCTAAAAGCCTTTTGCTCTCTTCAATACCCAATAAAGATGCATCATTCAGCTTTTGCTTCAAGTTTATGCCTCAATTCATAAGGCATGTGCATGTAACATACACAACCAAAAATCTTGAGATGAGATAGATCTAGTTTCTAAATGTACGATGCTTCATATGGACTTAAAGCATGTACACCTAAAGTGGGGCATCTATTCATGATGTAGATGGTTGTACTTAGTGTGTCTACCCAATAGCAATTGGGAACATTCATTTCGTTGAGCATCAATCTTGCTACTTCAGCTATGTGCCTATTTTTTCTCTCTGGAATCCCATTTCGTTGAGGTGTATAGTTTCATGTATATTGTCTTTTGATGCCAATATGACTTGAAAATTCAGAAACTTCCTTGGAGAAGTATTCTCCCCCTCCATTGGATCTAAGGATATTTATGTACCTGCCCATTTCCTTTTCAACAAGTGCTTTGAAAACTTTAAAGTGCTAAAACTTTAGCTTTTGACTTCATATAATATATCCATGTGATTCTTGTATGATCATCAATGAAGATAACAAAATACCGATTACCTCCCAATGAGGGCTCCTTGGTTGGTCCCCATACGTTAGTGTGAATGAGGTCCAATCGAAATCTGCTCCTTTCTGTGCTCTTCTTAAATGGAAGCCTTGCTTGATGTTGCATACTTTGAGAGTGGGAATTTGGAAGGCCACTTACCACACCTCTCCTTTGCATATCCTTCAAGTTTTGAAGGTTTATGTGGTTGATCCTCTTGTGGAACAAATCCACACTAGCTATTTGCTTGTTGCCAAATGTCAAATAGACCATATGTGATGAGGATGGTTTTAGCTCCATGGTGAATAGCCTTCCTTGCTTCTTTTATTTAGCTATTAGATTGTAGCCTTGCTTTGGATATTCCACAAAACATCCTTTGTTGTTGAACTTGACTACATACCCTCTTTCAATCATTTTTCCAAATGATACTAAATTCTTTGTGATTGTTAGTACATGTAACACATCTTTAAAACACTTTTGCATTTTGATTTTCATACAAAGGAACATTACCTATGTGTGTGATCCTATGCTCGGTGTCATCCCTTGCTATCAATGCATGTGCATGAGCATCTCTGTCATCCCATCAAAGTTGCTTTGTAGTAGGTGTATCAAGAGCCACAACACGAAGAGGAATCTGAAGATCATAATCTTCAATGCCATCTGCATCACCTTCAATGACTGTATTCCCAGGTGTAGTAGGGAATTTTTCAACACCCTACATGATATTCCACAACACTTTTTCTACCAACACATGGATGCATCATATATGCCCATAATGGGTAATTAGTACCATTCAACTTGTCCTAAACATCCAACATACGGAATACATCATTCCTTTCAACCATGGCCACTGACTAAATACCCTAATGCAGAAAAATGATTATATCTCAAAAAGTTGAACAGAGCTACCCTATGGAGCTTACTAGCAAAATGAAACTTATATATATTTTTGGTACAAAAGGCCAAAATATCATGCATAGACACTGCGATAGTGCATTTGGAGGCCAAAACGAGCTCAAAGTCAATGCCACATAGCAAAGCTATTTTGAAGTCCTAATCACCTTGAGTATGCTCAGTAATTTCATGTGATTCTAAGACCGTGACCGGGGGGATGTCAATGATGCCCTAAATGAAGCGATGACTTGCTCTGATACCAATTGTTGGAGTTTGAGATCTGCGAAAGCACCCGAATAGCACAAAGAAGAAAAAGAAGCTTGGAGCACAACACACAATATTATATGTATTACCAAGTGAACATACAAAAATAAGTGCAAAAATGTAACCTCTATATCAATGATCACATGGACATACATAAGTGGTATCCATGGAAGCATAGATAGTGTGTATGTGCTCATTATATGCAGTAAAATGACATTGAAAGGTTGAATTTATAGTCCAAACAATATCCAACAACACCTGCAAGTGTCTGTCAACTTTGTAAGTTAAGCTCAAAAACTTGTGTAAACTTGTGGTGGCTCCTCCCACCACAACTAAAAACCTTTCAAGAAACTTCTAGATTTACCAATATTGTATATGAAAATACATTGTGTTCCCCTTATTTAAAGACTTCTATTGATGTATTTAGCTACTTGCATATCCAAATAAAGAGATATTTACATTGAGCATCCATTAATTTTTTTGTAACCACCCTTGTAGTCCAAGCTCTCTTTTGGTGAAGTCTATTTAAAGAATAATGCCATGAAGGATTGATGTGAGTTGGAGTGAACTTTTTTGACAAAGTTTAGGTTGATGAGGGATCTTGTGTATAAATTTTCTCTTTTGTCTCTGCTTGAGGTGTTAAAAATCCTAATCTGATTGACATGAAGAAGTGAGATGATGAATTAGAAGACAACTCATGGTGTGAATGAACTGCTTTCGTTGAAGACAAATGTTGTGTAGTGTGCTTTCAATGCTAGTCGAATATGTTGATAGGGTATGAATAGGATCTAAAGTGAATAAAGAAGGAGAATATTTAGAAGTTTAATTTCTAAGGGATTCTATTGAGTTAACTATTAGATATTAAAGTGGTGACTCCAAATCAAAGAGGAAAGTATTGCACTCTTCAAGGAAGCTAAATAACTCTTTTCTTGACATATTTTTATACCAATCTAATCCTAGGAACATCTCTTCTATGAGCTCATGATCTTGACATACTATATGTTTACGTACATGAAAGTATTTTCAATGTGGATTGCGAGTTCCACTTCTTGAAAATTAAATGGTGCTCCCTTTGACTTCCATTAGATGTGCCTAAATGGGCTACATTCCTTGAATTTCACAAGACATTTTTCAACACCTTGCACAATATTATGCAAACCTTTTGCTACCAATACATGATGCATCATGTATTCCCACAATGTATAATTTGTACCATGCAACTTGTCCTCAACATCCAACATACGAAATACATCGTTCTTTTCACCATGGCTAGTGACTAAATACATTGATATTGGCATGAGTATGCTCACCAATTCTTGTGTGATTTTTAAATTATGATAAGAGGGGTGTCGATGAAACCCTCGAGAAAGTTGTGACCTAGTCTGATACTAATTGCTTGACAAGTGTAACGAGAAGGGTGTTGATGATGCCCTAGAGAAAGAAACTATTTGCTCTAATTGAAGGGGTCTTGATGACGCCCTAGAGAAATTGCTGACCTACTCTCACAAAAAAAAGGGTTTTGGTGAGGGGAAAAATAGTTCTCTCATTAAAATGGATTTTTTTATGATTGAGAACCACGACTTACCTTATTGTTTTTTGGCTTGAGACTTTTATGTGTGTTGCGCTTAATAGGTGTCACACTAAACATTGCAATCTGTCACTTTTTATGAGGCTTGACATGGATCCAATCCATATAGTGCTCATTTGCATTTTTTTTTTTTTTAGAATATGTATTAATGCTAAAGAAAATTTTTTCCTTTTCTTCAATGGAACTCAATCAAATGTAGCTCCCTGTAAGGCTATTTCTTACCCTACACAATTTCAGGATTAGTTCACGTATCGTTGATTTCTACTCTAGATCTATTGATGAACTTTTCTTATTTAAAGAGTGATGGTTAAGAAGAAAAAAATGGTTGGTGTAGACTTTAAGGGAACAAAAATTAGATGCACTTTTTCTCACCATACTTTCTCAGGCTCATTTTCCATCAATTTTTTTGGCAATGGTCATCTCAAATATTTATTCATGAGAATAATCTTGCCTCTTTTGATTAAGCACAAAGATTTAGAAAGAAAATTATATTTGATATGAAATTATAATTTAACGGGATTGTGAAGAATGGTAATTGATCTTTATGTGACGACCCTTCTAGAAAGAAGGTCATCAACACTAGATGGGTCATCTTTTTCATTATGGTAGTTTAATGATATGCTACTCATTGGCCCTAATAAGACAAATATTTTAGATTGTGGGTTGATTTGCATGATTCATTTGAAATTTCATTTGTGGGATTTTGTATCTCTATTTGTGCATTCAATTTATATAGGCTGATCGGGGAATTTATTTGTTAAATAGGGCTTGTAATGTCTTGTCTTTCAGGATTGTAAATCCACCATTCTAATGGAAAAAAGACTACAATTAAGTGTTCATGATGTTAGAGATGCATTTGATTATTATCTTTATTAGCAAGTTGTGAGTTTCTTGCTTTTATATTATACATTGTATGGAAATAATTCAATTTTTTACCATATATATGAGTAGGTCTATGCATATCCTAGGTATCAAGCATCCATAAATTAGTAATCATGTATTTTTCTATTGAATGGTACTCAAAACCATTGTTTGTTTTATCCCAAGTGTGGATCAATAACATTATATTTGCATGCTTTTACATTTGTGGTTAATGTTGGTTGCTATGACACTCATATATCCACAAGTGGTTTTTCCTCCATGCGGCATAGACCATGCATACCTTTCTTGAGCAAGAAGAAACCTACTATGGCAACTACTATTTGTGAGGATGATTATAAGGTAACTTTCAAAATATAATAAGTTTGTGGGTGGCTCGATTGCCTTATGGTCGATACATACTTATATTTTTACATTAAACACTTAGTAAAATCACTATGTTTTGTACTCCTAACCTCTTTCCATTTTCATTCTAATTTTTGTGTGTTCTTGCTCCTCAAACTCCAAATTATCCTCTTCAATGATCGCACCAAGGACATAATTTTTTATATTCTAATTTCACATATAGTAGAAAAAATCAAACTTGAAATAGAAAGTTGAATATATCAAGTGAAGAATTTTTTTATTTCCTAAAAAAGGGAACTTCATGTATGCAATTTCTTCTTGTAAAGGGAAATGAATTCATTGAAAGAAAGAACTTGATATGATGCCCAATGTTGAAATGGCATTACTAATCATGTAGAAGCTACAATCTTGGAGAAGATTTTCTTTGTAATAAAATGAAGCACAAAAAAGTGTAATGAAAAGAAATGATAAAGATGACCAAAAATTGAGTCCAAAACTTCAAGAATCAACACCTACTTATGACTTATCCATAAATTATACACAACACGTGAAAAAGGACTAGAAAAATAATAGTGTGCATGAATATGGATATGAAAATTTCTCAAAGAATGGAAGTAACAAACAAAAGAAAATTTCGCACACCAAATTTGATAATATGAATTGAATGTTTCAATAATAAGCAACTCAAGTACCCATCAAAAACCCTATGGTAATCATGGGAACTATGCATTTTTAAACATTGGTCTAAAATAGGGATTGAGAATGTCGATTATAAAATTGAATGTATGACTTTATAGATAGACTAGAAGAATACATCATTTGAAAATATCTACAATTCCTAAAAGCTAGATATCATAAAACATTCTAAAATTGTATAAACTCCGATTATTGCATATATAAATGTGAGGGATAATGTTTCATTTGCATGATCCAACAAATTAACGTTTCAAAATACACCCCCCTTGAATGGGGCTCTTGACATTATTGTTGGAGTTCAAGGTCTATGGAAGCACACAAACAACACAGGGAAGAAGAAGAAGCTTGGAGCACAAGACACAATACTGAATGTATTACCAAGAGAATGTACAAAGATAAGTAGCCCAATAGGGTAATAGGCGTATATACAAGGCAAGGGAAAAAACCTTCTAAAGAGGGAAAAAAGTGTTCGGCGGTCCTAGTGTGTTCACACACATCACTACCTAAATATATTGACAAATCTCCCCTGGGAGTGATGTGGTGAACAAGGAGCTGGCACTCATGTATAAGGAAGTGCCAAGCTATGTGGAATCAATCCACAAAAGGAAGTAAGCCCAAAGCTTTACAGAAAGATTCAAACTTCTCCCTAGGTAGAGCCTTTGTGAAAAGATGTGCAATGTTCTCCTGTGTGGGCACATATGCAAAACTGATCTCTCCAAAAAAGAACCTCTCCCTGACATAATGATAGTGCACCTCAATGTGGTTAGTGCGAGCATGGAACATAGGGTTCCTCACAACTGCCAATGTGCTTTGACTGTTAGTGAAGATGCTGGTGGCAGAAGATTGACCAATACCCAAATCAGCCATATGGCATCTAAGCCATACACACTCAACAATCATTGTGAAAGCTACCCTATGCTAAGCCTCACAATTGGAAGTGGCCACAATAGGCTGCTTCTTGCTCAACCAAGATATACATGAGCTACCATGCATGAAGCAAAAGCCACTAGTGGACACACGAGTGTCATAGCAATGAGCCCATTCACAAAAAAAGCATGTAAATCTAGTGGCAATAATCCCCCCCTTGGGATAAAACAATCCAAACAGCTGGGTACCACTCAAGTAGCGAAAGATGCAGCACAAAAAGACGAATCATCTTGAGTATGCTCACCAATTTTCATGCAATTTTGAGACTGTGATCGGAGGGGTGTCGATGACGCCCTAGATGAAGCGACAACCTGCTCTGATACCAATTGTTGGAGTTCCAGGTTTGGAGAAGTATGCGAACAACACAAGGAAGAAGAAGAAGCTTGGAGCACAACACACAATACTGAATGTATTACCAAGAGAATGTATAAAGATAAGTAGCCCATTAGGGTAATAGGCGTATATACAAGCCGGGGGAAAAAACCTCCTTAAGAGGGAAAGTGCCCCGACAGCCCTAGTGTGTTCACACACATCATTACCTAAATATATCAACAATTGTCTTCCTAGCAAAGTAAAGAAATCATACACTCGCATTGATGCATTGTGAATCATTTCTATCATCGTGAAATAATCATTATAATCAATGAAAATATAGATAAGTTGATCACATCACATATCCCCCTACTAATAAGAAAAAACAACATGCACTTATATGTGCTGATGTATGGAATACCACTATCATTGTTTTGCAAAAATTTTAAACATAGCTCTATATGTAGAGATAGCATCCAATGCAATAAGATGTGATTGAAGCCATTAGTTATACTTGGAAAACTGATATTATGTTTGCATAAAGTATAATCCCAATTAATCTCTACAATAACCCCATCATATCAAATGATAAAATCCACCATATCATCAAGACATGTAAAATGTATTCAAATAGGTGGCAATCTTCACTTTGTCCCAATGATGCTAGTAAATTTGTCTAAGAGACCGCAAAGGCAACACACTTACTCATGTGAGGCAACAATATCCACCAATATATGATTTAATATGCATATATTATAGTATGTGAAATGCACTCTAGAGATTCTATTGAAAGCTTTGCAAGGAATCTATCAATCAACCATGGAAATTCTCTCTCTAAAGCCTAGCCTTATAATAAGACAATAACATAAAGTGTGTTCAGTCACGTAATATTGATGCTTTGACCAATGTCACACATTGATCTCAATCTTAATCACAAAACCACTTATTATTGCTCCATATTATCCATTTTGGGCTTTTCTGGCACACAACCAGACATAATATTTCTATTTTGCAGAAATCTATGGAGTCTCCTTATCCGCTTGCCATTTGGGGTGGGGACAACAATGTGCACCATCTAGTTGTCTGATAATCCTTATGCTAAAGGGTGATTAAAGATAGTAATGAGCGGTATAATACTCTAAGGTGAGTAAACAAAATGAATAATGTACTTTTGTAATATTATTTATGTTAGTAACAAGTGGTGCAATGCTCTAGCACAAAAAAAGTTTCTCTTTACATGGTATTGTGTGATTGGATATTCTTTAGTGACCTAATCACTAGATGGCTCACAAAATCATCTTACATGTGGAAAAGCCTTGATCATGACATGCAATGTATCTAGCTTTGATATTGGTAGATAATGGGGCTAATATAACCCTTTTAGATGTATATTGAGAACAAGGATCTCGAAAAGTAAATTTAGCCTCATCTACCACAATCTCCAATAGGAAATAGCACTATTGCTACTCATAAACATAAGGTAAATATTCCAATATTATATATTCTCCTTTGCTTATCTCTTACAACAAGTCAAAGTGCACATCTATATGTGAGTTTATGCATCAAAATCACTCAAGTGACTAAATTTTAAGGCATCAATCATAGGCCCCTATACCTCTAAATCATATCGTCTATCTAAATCTTGTCTTTGTTCTCAAGAACTATGAATGCATAGTGTACAAGAAGATTTCAAATATTGGTCCCCCTAGAATATGTGAAAGACATCTTGCATGCATATTGAATGACAAAGTGCTTTCAAGGTGAGGGACATAGTATTTTCTTAAGAGCTTGTAAATGAAATGTATGAGGAAGTACAAATACTTTCAAGCATGTACACTAAGGGGGAAATATATGTGCATGAGAAAATCTATAAATGTTTTTAGCTCCAATATGGAAGTGTGTGATTGGTGAAATGTATCCATGTGTTGTACTTCCGGCCATCTCGGGACACAAACTCCACTCTTTGCATTTTTAAGTAGAAAGCGTGTTGCCATGCCAAACCTCTATTACGTATTCATTGTTTTATAAGTAATAAAATGCTTACCTCAAGCTCCAAAAAGAGTGACCATATCTCATGCAATCAAGTTATGTTCTCTAACAAAGGTGATATATTTGATGTCTCAAGGACTAAATTCTTCATGATTAAATAGACCAAGGGATCATCATGGTGTGCATCTCAAGGTCCAAAGGATATCAATCATATCTCATAGTGTCAACTCATGTTTTCTCTAACATTTGTGGTGAACTTGATTCCTCTTTATCTAGGTTCTCCATTATATGAAGTGTGATATTACATGTCATTTCCTAGCATTAAAGTCTCATCAAACGTTACCTTCCCTAAGTATAGACAATATCATCTCATTAATTCTCATGTAGTAATGACCCACAATCCATCCCTGAATCTCTCTCATTCTCAAGCTACTCAATATCCTTGTTCAATTTGCTATATCGTGAATCCATCAAAGAAAAATAGCACATAACCACATATACAACCCATTCTTTTGTTTGTTATATTCAAACCACAAAAAATGTGCTTTTGGACTTCGCCATAGCATTTTGATTCCCCTCAAACCACCTTGGTCTGTATGAATTGTCTTGTGTAGACCTAAAAATTTCCATCCATTTGATCATGATCTCTTTCTCCTTCAATGTGTCATTCTATGAAGCTCTAAAGAGGGAAGTACTGTAAAACCACACACATCCCAATAATTTTGGTTGTTGCATCATAACCATATATGGTGTGTCTATGAAGTTCATGGTAATGCTCAAGCTTCACTCCCTACATCTTATCTTCAAAATTAGGAACGCTCACCTGAATCTCTAGAAATCATCAACTACGTAGTACATTTTGTAAATTACTTACCTCCATATCCTCTCTGCATAGGAAAATCCTCTATCAAAGACTCTTAATTATCTGAATCCATAAAGTCTTATTGCAATTCCATCTTGCATTGTGTATAGTATTGATGGTCACATGGGTTACATGCTATCAATCTACATATCCTTCCCTTCATGATACTCCATCTATCCCTAAAAAATGTCATATATTCCTTTGGTTATATTTGTGCCTTTAGTGGGATCAATGATCACCGGGTATTCCCTACAATTCAAACAGTTGAAATTTCCCCTTTTCCCATAGAGCACCGGAAATTTTGAGATTGGACATATAGAATTCACAGCAATCAGTCAGTCCCTAATTAGATCCAGGGAGATCAACAAGCAAGGGTTCATAAAAAATGATAGCAAAATCGAGTCTTGCCAGGGCAATTGCCACCACTTATGGACTCAAACCTGGGTGATCTATCCATGAATTCGGTCCCCTTTAATACTCAATTAGCCGTGTATGTTTGGTTTTGCTGATTATTTAGTCCTGTGCACAGAAGTGAGCTCAACTATGTATGATTTCATGCATAACGTTCAGTCACATGTGCTTTGTCTTGCTACCAAATATGACCACAAATTTTGAGGACCACTAGCACAGAGAGGAAAGCCTTGAGGATAGAGATGACCTTGAGTTCTTTGCAAATGGCTCATTTTGCGTGTTTTATCCTCTTCTCCCACTCCCGATTGTTCACAGGCTTTTATCTACCTTAAAAACCTGATCTCAATCTGCATCTTCAAGGATGCAAGCCCTCTATGCATTTCCTGATCCTCCAATGTAAATCCCCTCTCAGTAATGACATATACAAACTCAATACACTTAGCTTTCTTGTAAATGAGCATCAACGCATATGCAAGCAAGGACTGATCATCAACAAAAATTTCTGACTTTCATTATTACTTCTAACATACGTGAGGTATTCATAGAACCTTACAAAATAACAGGCATTTGATGAGTGGCGATACAGTTCACCAAAGAGAGCCTGTGTAGTGCAATTTATGCATCTGCATTGTACATACATGCAAGATCAGACTGCCGCATGGGTGAGCGACAAAGAGGGCATTCAGCCTTCTCATTGCACCAATCAGTTATGCAATTCCTGCAACATTTGTGGCACATACACCATTAGCATTTGATTGACAATAAACTTATAAGAGGATATGAATCTTGACTAATAATGAGCATTACCAACAGAAAACGTGACCACAGGGAGTTGCCGTAGGATGCTGTCTTGGGCTTAAACAAAGTGAACATTTACTAGAACTGACAGCAGCCTGTACATACAAATGGATAAGATGAACTTCTAAATCTTCAAACGATGAAACAATGCAAAAGAATCTACATACCACATTCTCAAACGCAGTTTTCCCTAGCTCTGCAGATTCTATCGCATGGTTCCCATCTTCATCTAACAGTAAGATACCCCTTTGGCCTTCAAAATAAAAAAGAGCTGATCGGAAAACCATTAAGTGACAAAATTTTACCATGCCGCAAATAGGAATTTCATACCACTTGTTAACTTTTGATCCATTGCCTGCACTCTCAAGGACTTCACTAGATTTGGAAGAGCGATTCGTCTCAGCCAGTCCCCTCCCACAATGCCCAGTTGGATTAATAAGAACATGCCCAGCATGTGGTACCTGTGCATTTTGTTGAGAGCTTTGCTTGTTAGTGGTAAAAACTGTAAATAAATACAAGATAAATTTGTGCAGTAGACAACATAACCCATGGTGAGGAAGTACCCTCCCAGCTGGGTGTCCAAACTAGCATAAGACAAGCATACTTTGGTTTTTTGTAAAACAATTTGCCCATGTGGATGTATTTTACTCCAACCACCCTGTTTGATAACTGATAGTATACACCTGCATAAAAAGATAATGTGATCCAAAAGTATTCCAGCTACAATCATGCGCCAGATTACTATGTTTCGTAACAAATAACATTGCTTACCTTCAAAGTAAAACAGCATCAAGTTTGCTCTCACAGCAAAAAGGAAAGCATCCCGTAGAGAAGGAAAAACCTAGTTATGAAACTAGATATTAGTTATTTTTCTAGCTGAACACATTAACAATAGATGATGAACAAAGAAGACAGAAGCATACTCTAGGCCAACGTTGAATTATCAGTGTCCACAAACTCCGTAAACTTCGCAAGCGTTGTGAACATGAACCAGCCAGATCTCTGTCATGATCCGCTGCATTGTCAACCCTCCTGGAAGAATGCCCTGATTCTGCTGCATCTATAAGCCTTGCTGTGGGTCCATCTTCTATCCTCTCATTAGATTCAAAATCTGGTGCAGAGTCTGATGAAGATGAGTATATATTTGCCCTAACAGCTTTTGCACTGTTGAAGAACAAGCCTCAGCAACATGCGAAAGCTTCATATAATATAGTTGTTGAATCAGAAACTTTTATTACCTGATCTTTTCAGTGATGTAAGGGAGAACCGTCTGAAAAAATACCAGCAGAGCGCGCCTCGCTGGGGCTAATGGAAGCCTTGATGGACCTGCTACCTACCAATAAAAGGTAAGAATCAGGTTTTCATCAGATATGTTGAGGGCTTTAATCAGACAATTCAAGGTTCTAAATCCTTTGAACCTGCTGGATGTCACAATATTCTTCCCCTAATGTTTGAAGACCCGAACCTGTTGTCAAAATATAATAAAGGACGCAACCCGCCAATCTGGTCTGCAAACCAAAAAAACTGTAAAAGGCACTCAGAATTCAAAAAATTTTCTTATAAACTAGCACATAAGAGAATTTCTTACCTCCTTCTCATATGCCACAGAAAGTCTAGTTCCTGCACACAATAACACAATCTCAGTCCATTTATACTTCCTCTTAGAAATATGATGGACATGACGTCCTCATTAAATTAGAACAGAGCCTGGCCTTGTTCATTCTAGATGTTCAAACAATAAAAGGCCTTTCTCATGTAATCCATTCATAACCCTGTTGGAGAACAATGTCAGAATGCTCAAATCTACCAATTCCAGCAACTTTAATTTTGAGACTTAGTCAAAATTTGGTCAAAAATGGTAAAAAAAAAAAAATCATTGTACCATTGAAAAGTACCCATTGAGAGCTTTCTAATGATATATACTTCACCCTCTAACTCCTGGAAGTCAATCAAAAGTCAAACCCTAATTCTGCTTTACAAGTTGCTTTTCATGCAAAAACTGGCTCTTCTTCATATTTTTTTGCAGCTTTTCATGTTGATTTTCGTGGGTAATCCAAAACCTATATAAAAAGGGCATTGGACCCTCATAAGACATCAATTCTTGAAGCTATACAAGCTTAAGCTCTAGGGTTAAGAGTTAGGAGGAGTTTTGAAGGTGTATATGCAGATTTGGAAGATTTGTTCTTCTTCACACTCCTTAGTGTTCATGATGATTTTGAGGAGTTGTGGCTTCTACTTCAGGGCTTTTTCACGTGCTACTGCTTTTGCTGCATCACGTGTCTACCTACCACTTCATCGCGAGAAGTGACCATTGCTGCTACTCTACATCAGAGAAGACCTAAATTCAGATTAGGGTTTGCTGTAATAACAGTTTTGGACAGTTATCCTTCTTTTTGCAAATATTCACTCACATAATACCTCTTAGACGCTCACACTTTATTTTTTTTAGAACTAGAACCCTTAGATTCAGTCTATATTCAGATTTTTGTATCATACACACATTGCATATTGACATTTTGCAAGTTCTGACTTATGGTTAAGAATGAAAGTCAATCTAAGGTCCAAATTTTGAGAAGTGATAGAGGAGAGTATTTGTCAAAAGACTTTAAAGCTTTCCTAGAACAAAAAAATCACTCATCAGCTCACTATTGCTTATACTCCAAAACAGAATGGTGTTGCAAAGAGAAGGAATAGGGCACTTATTGAAATGATGCATAGTATGATGACCTCTAAGAAACTTTCACCAAAATTTTGTTTTGATGCAGTACATATAGCAAACCACATTCTTAATAGATCTTCCATAAAAGCTTTAAAGGTCATGACCCCATATGAAGCTTATTCTCGTAAGAAGTCCGATGTGAATTACTTCAAAGTTTTTAGATCTCCATCTTATGTTCACATTGAGAAGAAGAATCATGGTAAGCTAGATGTCAAAGCCATCAAAGGAGTATTCATTGGTTATGCAATTGAAAGTAAAGGATACAAATTCTATGTACCAAAAACACAAGTGATATCCTACTCTCCCGCAATGCTTATATTGCAAAAAGTCAGACTTATGATAGACATGCCAATATTCCAGCAAGAGTTTTCACCAGACTTTCTGAAACTTTCGAGATGGTATGTGAAAACTTTACAACATAGTGGAATTCAGCTATTTAAAAGAAGAACCGGAAGTCAAAAAGATCATACAGATCAAGTAAAATATGCAAAACATTTTGAAATCAATAATATTCTTGCACTAACTTCAGTTGAAGATGAACCTGCTAATGTCAAAGATGCATTAGAAACTCCTTCTTGGAAGAAATTGCATTGAGGAGATTGATTCCATATATAAGAATCAAACTTGGAAGCTTTGCAAATTACCAAAAGGTAAAAAAGCAATTGGTGTCGAGTGGATCTTCAAGATAAAAAAAAATGCAGATGGTACTATTGACAAGTACAAAGCCAAACTTGTAGTTAAAGATTATGCACAAAAGAAAGGTATCTACATCTTCTTTCTCTTGCTTCAATTTTCACTTGGAATGTATACCAATTAGATAACAAGGAAGCTTTTCTAAATGGTAATCTTTGTAAAGATGTCTACATTCAACAACCACAAGGTTCTGAAGAGCCAGATAAAGAGCATTTAGTATATAAGCTTATCAAAGCACTTAATGGTTTGAAGCAAGCACCAAGAGCATGGTATGAAAAGATAATTTGTACCTATTATCTAATAGTTTTGGAAACTCAGATGCACCTTCTATCCTCTATATAAAAACAGAGTAAAATGTCTTGATTATAAACATTATCTATGTTGATGACATGATCATGACAAGTTCCAAGGATTCATATCTTCAATTCTTTAAGTCACAACTTAAGCATGCATTTGATGTTAATGAACTTGGGATTTCACACTACTACTTACTACTTAGGCATTGAACTCAGATTTAGGAATGATTGTATCTATATGACAAGCCAAAGTACATTGAAAAATTTCTAAAAAGGTTTGAAATGATAGATTGTAAACCTATGAAGACACCTATGGATGTTAATGTGTCATTACAAGCAAAAGCAAACTTAGAACCTTTTGATGCTATCTTATATAGACAAGAAGTTCAATGCTTGATCTATCTATGTAATACACGTCCTGACATTCAGGTTCATGCACAAACCACTCAAGATTCATTGAAAAACAATTCAGAGGATTTTCAAATATTTGGAGGGAACTTTGAATTATACTATGTTATTTCCGAAGTCGCCGCATTTTCTACTAAAAGGTTTTGCAAATTTTGATTGGGTAAGTGACAAAGACAAAAGAAGTAGCACAAGTGGTTATTCTTTGTATATTAGAGATTGCCTTATCTCATGGCTATCCAAAAAACAACCAACAGTAGCCACTTTATCAAGTGAAGTATAGTATAGAGCTCCATTTAGAGCTACACTTGAAACAATTTGGTTACAGAAGCTTCTTAATTATCTTGATGTTCATGTGCATCTACCTATGCGAATATTGACATATTTACCAAAGCATTATCCAAAGACACATATAGGAAATTATGCAGACGTTTGAACCTTATGTCATTATGACACGGAGGGGAGATTGTTTGAAAACAATGTCAAAATGCTCAAATCTGCCAAAAATTCCAACAACCCTAATTTTGGGACTTGGTCAAAATTTGGTCAAAGATTATCACAAAATTTTATTGGACCATTGGAAAGTACTCATCCAGAGCTTTTTATGTGATTTAACATGTATAAAAGCCTCAAAAGGTTTGGCTTCTTTCCAAAATCCATTAGAGAAAAGAGTGAACAAGATTTTTTTATGTGGCACTCTAAGTTTTAGAAGGGTCCTTCTTTAGGTTTTGTAAGTTACTTCTCTCAAGGCTTGCTAAAAGAGAAAGGCATGTAGAAAGAGAGGCTTTAAAATTCATCAACATCCGTATTTTATCCTTGTACTTGTGAGAGTAAGAAATATCATACATTTACAAGAGACATGAAGAGAGTAAGTTAGATAGTATGTCTAAAACATATTTATTTTCATCCAAAGAAGAAAAAATATGCTATGAGGAAGCTACATTCCATATACTTGAAAAATTTGTGTAATGAATTTGATCTTTAAGCTTGAAGCTTAAAGGAACTTCCTAAAAGAGATCCTTAATTATGCAAGGCATATTTTCTAAAGGTATCTCTTCTTGCATTGCTATACACTTAAAAGTATGAAATAAGAGGTTGTTCTTTAAGTTTGAGTCCCATGAGATAACTACAAAGAAGCTCAAAAGAAATCTTATGAGAAGTGATCCACGGTATCAAAAGATCTTTTTACAGCTCCTAATCTCGCATACCTACCCGCATGAAAGGCATGAGAAGGAAAACTATAAAGAAGTGAATCCTCGATCATATGGTAGCAAAGATTTCTCAACGGTTTTATTAAAACCTCTCCAATAATTAAAAATTTATAAGAAAAAGATTCAAGAGTTCTACCAATCAACAATTCCACAATCATCATGCTACGTGATTGCGATAAATCCAACCAAGATCAACTTATCATGTGACCTCAGGCATCACCGCGTTGCTATCTTAGAAGAAGACAATATACTTATGAGATCACTTAGTTTCATTTCCGTTCCTAGTCATATTGTCAAACAAATAGAAAGACGATAATATAATATACCAAAACATGATAATTTCAATTGTGAATATTTTTTATCCGTTATAAAGTCATGCAGATAAGATTATGATTGTACCCCATCATGAATAAATGGGGACTTGACACGCTTACATGCTAATTTCGAAAATAGAGAAGGGAAACTTCTTCGGTATTGCCCATGTTTATTCATGCTAGTAAGAATGCATACAAACGGGCCTTTCCAAAAAAGTGGCACTGCAGCTATTCAGAGGAAACTTTCAATTCAGTTTGCTAACAAAAACTTATTATTAACTATGCAAAGAGATCGTGACAGTAGTCATAATCTGGAACCTACCGATAGTACAAAGAGGCCCACAAGTTATCATCTCTCTCTCTCTCTCTCTCTCTCTCTCTCTCTCTCTCTCTCTCTCTCTCTCTCTCTCAACACTTACCAAAGGCCCTTCGGAAAGCATCGTCACAAACATTACAGAGGTACGCTGCGTAATGATCATCCTTTTCAGAAGCACGCAGGATCTCAGCCTGGCTAGCCCGGGGATACTGCCGCATCCTCGAAATCTTTCGTCTGCTTGATCCTTCGTCTTCTTGTATTATTTCTGATATGATCCCCTCCGCTGGCATCGGAAACACGTGAGCACAACAATGCAGAAGCACAGCCTTGAATTCGTACGCCTGTGGAACCAGAGGTTGCTTGCACGCACCAGTGACGCGAGAGAGAGAGAGAGAGAGAGAGAGAGAGAGAGAGAGAGAGAGAGAGAGAGAGGTGTGTTAGCTCAAACTGGTATTTTAACATATATCCATTGACAATGAGCATTGACCCGTTTCAACTTTTCACGTCTTCTTGACCTCACTTGTGACTCCATCAAACCTCTCCCCTAACGTAAGCAGACGATTAACTTCACTTTCAAATCATGGCTTATTTGTTTTCAATCAAAAGCTTTACGGTTGTTTTTTTTTTTGCGCAAAAGCTTCAAGGAAAAGATCGCACGACGGAACTTCCTTTATCAAGTTTCAAGGAAGCGTTTTATTGATGTTGTTTTCTAAGGAAGCGTTTTATTGATGTTGTTTTCTTTCGCACGCATTTTACGATTATAGTAATAAAAAGCAATCAGATTTAAGGGGAGATAAAGCGACGGTTAAAATAGTTCTTCGTTTTTTCAACAAAGCAGCTTTAAATTACAAAAACAATAGACGTAGGAGAGAAGTAAAGGAGATGAAAAGGAGGTTCAAAGTCTTTAGTCCTCTTCGTGAGAAATTTATTTTAATTTGCTTTTGACTTTGTTGCTCGTTGGACTTATGTATATTGTGGGGGCATGTCCCTTGTATAGATCAACTTCTTAACTTTTGTTCTCTCAATTTGTTCTTTCAAAAAAAAAAAAAGAGGGATCGAACAGTGGATCAATTTTTTTTCTTTTTCGAGAGTACAAGAAATTTGAAAAGTTTAGTGAGTCGGATTTGAACCCAAGCACTCTACCCTAATATGGCATTCAAGGCATTCAAGGGATTCTGCTACACCACACCTATTTGAACAACAGTGGATCACTTTGTTACACTCTACCCTAATATGGCATTCAAGGCATTCAAGGGATTCTGCTACACCACACCTATTTGAACAACAGTGGATCACTTTGTTAAGGAGAGCTTGCTTGAAATTGATCGCTTGTTTGAGCTAAACAATGCTCTTAATACCTTTCCACATTTTAGCAATCTAGGGGGGGGAGAAATAAAAGATGATCAATGTTTTCTTGCACCTTGAAACATTATTTACACCAAGGGAGGGTGTTACAAATTTTATTAGCTTTGGCATTAGCTCAAATGCCCCCATGGATAGAAGCTTACCTTCTTGGATAGAGAATCGATAAGATGTTTAAGTATGTTCTATAAACATAATATTACGGTAATTTATTGTTTTATTAATGGATTTTTAGAGCGTGAATATGCATATTAGGAAAGAAATATTCCTTTTTTTTCATTGTGGAAAGTAATAAATTAATGGAGAACAAATATAAAGATCCCTAAAACATGGTAGGATATCTCCTAGAGGGAAAAAAAGACTAATGCTTTGCTTTGCAATGTAAGATAGCAAAAGTCCTTTACTTCTCATGCAAATGCATGAGTTTTTTATCTCATTTTCCTCATATGTCACATAATTTAAATAATAATATGGTAAATATGGCCTGTGTATGAGGTTTATGTGCTCCTCTTTATGCCCTTTAAAGATGGAAAATGCTAATGTAGAGTTGTTTCTTTTTCTCCTTCCAATTTACGGTAGAAAAAAACCCATTCTTTTTAATGGAGAAGGCATCACTACTTTATCCTTTTATCACCACATGTTTCATATTTTGGCAACAAAATGGTAAATAGGGTCTACATATAAGGTGTTTGTTTTGATCATTCTCTCAAAGATGGAGTACATCTCAAGAATGCAAACAAAGATTAGTAGTCATACGGCATGTAGGTGCAAAGGTCTCATCAAAATCAATGCCTCTTTCCTATGCATAACCCTTTGCGACAAGCCTAACCTTATACCTGTCAACTGTTCCATCAGGCTTATGCTTCAGCTTGTAAACCCACTTATTGCCAATGGACTTCTTGCCACGAGGCAAGTCACATAAAGACCAAGTATCATTCTTCATTATAACATCATATTCAGATTGCATAGCAGCCATCCAATTTTCTAAATTTTGTGCTTCGTCAAATGAAACAGGCTCATTCTCATCACAGAGACTAGATGCAGCCATAGCATAACAATCTGATGCAAAAGAGGCACTATGAGAGCCTAATCGAATACGATATGACAGAGGTGCATCTAATTTGTTGTCACGCAAAGTCTGCACCAGCCATCTTGGCATAGTTTTTGCCTCCTCAATGTTAGCTCTCTCATCAAAAAGTGCATCATGTAAATTTGCATCAGAAATGGGATGATCTACATCATCATATGAAACCTGCAAAGGCTGAGAAATTGCCTCATTAGGACTAGCACTAGTTTCTCCACCTGTAAAAAGAGGCAGCAAAGTATCATACATGTCTTTGGAGCTAACAAATGTCTCCTTAGTACATGAAAGCAATGGCTGAATAGCATCTTCCACAAAAACAACATCACGGCTAACCAGAATGCATTTAGTTTGTGGATGATACAGATGATAGCCTTTACTTTCAGAACTGTACCCAACAAAAATATATTTTACTACTTTATCATCCAATTTTTTGCGATGTTTTTCAGACACTAATGCATGTGTCAAACAACCAAAAACACGCAGATGAGCAACAGATGGCTTGTGATCATGCCAAGCCTCATATGGAGTGATAGACTGCAGCGCTTTAGTTGGACACCTATTAAATACATATGTTGCACACATGACAGCCTCAAGCCAGAAACTATGTGGTAAAGCCTGACTCTTGACCATACACCTCGCCATCTCCATGAGTGACCTAGTCTTTTGTTTAGCAACTCCATTCTGTTGAGGTTTATATGGCACTATACACTCGTGTTTTATCCCACGTTCATCCAGAAATACATTGAAATTAGAAGACATATATTCCCCCCCTTTGATCAGAACGGAAGGTGCTCATTTTACATGCTGATAGATTTTCAACCAAAAGCAAAAACTATTTGAAGCACATGAACACTTCGGACTGTGCCTTCAATGGATATACCCATGCATGCCTAGAAAAATCATCGATGAAAGTCACGAAGTAAAGATAATTTCCAAAAGAAGGTGTCTGCATAGGACCACATACATCACTATGTACAAGCTTCAATTTCTGAGTAGCCCGAACTGAACCATCTTTTGGAAAGGAGGAACGCTGCATTTTGCTCAAAATAAAGCCTTCACAAACATGTTTCCTGGGTGCCTCAAGTTTGGGCAAAGGGGACACCATTTCAGATTTCTGCAAGCATAGCAAACTAGCAATATTTAGATGACCAAAGCATGCATGCCAAAGCTTTGCATCTGACATAGCCTAAGAATCATGTACTGCACATGCCAAATCATTTACAGATCTTTCATAGTCTATGAGCTTATACAACCCACGACATAAAATGCCAGAAGCAATAGTCACTCCGCCATTTGACAAATCATGAACTATACATCTATCATCAACAAATTTCACAACCAAACCAATCTTGGCTAAAGCAGAAACTGATAACAGATTTTTCTTGATCCCTGGCACAAACAACGCATCTGACAAAGTGAAAAAACTACCATCAACAGTAGTCAAAATGATCTTACCAGCTCCCATAACAGGATAAGAGGAGTTGTTGGCACATTTAACAGTATTCCTTGTAGGGGCAGGCTCGAGTGAAGAGAAAAAACTGCACTGCGAGGTAATATATTTGGTCGCCCCACTATCAAAGTACCAAACATCTGAGTCTATTGCAGACATGCACTGCTCATGAGAAGATGGGTCAAAACTACAAACAGTAGTAAACACCCATTCTTCTTCCTGCACAAGATTAGCAGACTCTGTTTTTGATGTAGAGGCTTCTGCAACAACCATTCCAGCCTCTTTCTTCTTTGCCTCTTTAACACCAAGTTTTGGACAGTTTTTTATGATATGATCATTTCCTTTACAGTACTTGCAAAACAATTTCTGCTTTTCTGATTTCTTTTCATCTTTATCTTCCCTCTTCGATTGTGCAGAATTAGCAGATTTCTACGTTTTAGTTGAAGAGCTCCATTTTCATTTGCCCTTCTGACTAGCCAGGAAAGCTTGATTTGCAACACGCATAATGGACTTGTTCTGCTTGGACTGATCTTCCTGCAATAGAATAGAGACTAACTCCTCAAATGAAAAGGCATTTGGATTGCCTTTCATCATCAAGTGAAGAGTAGAAGCTAAACTCTGTTATGAATTAGGAAGACTATTCAGAACGGTCTGCATAAGTGAGCTATCTGGTATAATCTTATCAGCAAAAATCAATTGTTCCTTCAAGTCTTTGATCTTTGTTAGAAAACTATCCATAGAATCACCTTCATTCATGTGCTCACTCTCCAACTATTTTCGGAGGTAAGCAACACGAGCATCATTCCTAGCTTGATACAATGTGGTAAGTGTATCCCAAGCATCCTTAGCTGTTCTGCAAGAGCGAATGTGAGGAATAATGGCATGTTTGACAGACAAAGCTATCAATGCATATGCCTGGGCATATGTGCCATCCCAACAAATTTGCTCTGCAGTAGGTGGTGCAAAAACTGTAGCACGAACAGGAATATGCATAATATCATCATCTTTGACACCTTTTGCATCAGCTTTAGTACCTGCAGCTGTAACAGTTGCAAGTGTGATAGGATGTTTTTCAACACCCTGCACAATGTTCCACAGTCCTTTTGCAACCAATACATGTCGCATCATATAAGCCCACAATGTGTAGTTGGTACCATCCAACTTATCCTCAAGAGCCAACATACGAAATACATCACTGCTTTCAGTCATGGTCGTTGACTAAAATACCTTGATGCAGAAAATTGACTGTATCTCAAAAACTTGAATGGAATTGCCCAGATGAGTTCTGCTAAACCTATGGCAGACTTCGAGACGCTTATACTAGTGAACTGAAACAGGTATATACCTTTGGCACAAAAAGACAAAATAGCCTACACAAGCACTGTGATAATGCATTCGGAGGTCGAAACGAGCCGAGATTGCAATTTCGACACCACAGAATGAACTTGTTTTGATCTCTGAAACACCTTGAGTTTGCTCACCAAATTTTGTGTGAATCTGAGACTGCAACCGGAGAGGTGTAGACGATGCCCTAGATGAAGCGACGACCTGCTCTGATACCAATTGTTGGAGATAGATGTCTGCGGAAGCATGCAAACAACACAAAGAAGAAGAAGAAGCTTGGCACACAACACACAATACTCAATGTATTACGAGAGAATGTACAAAAATATATAGCCCATTAGGGCAATAGGCGTATATACAAGCCGGGGGAAAAAAACCTCCTAAAGAGGGAAAAAAGTGCCCCAGCGGTCCTAGAGTGTTCACACACATCACTACCTAAATATATCAATAGAGGTCTGTGGAAGCATACAAACAACACAAGGAAGAAGAATCTTGGAGAACAACACAACATGAAATGTGTTAGCAAATGAATGTACAAAGATAAGTGATCTATTAGGGTTATAAGTGTATATACAAGCCGAGGAGAAAACCTCCTAAAGAGGGAAAAATGTTTCCTAGTGATCCTAAGAGTGCTCACACACATCACAGGCAAAATATGTCAAAAAATCCCGAAGGGAGCGATGTGGTGAAAAAGGAGTTGGCACTCATGTGTCAAGCTATGTGGAAAGAAATCAATCCACAAAAGGAAGTAAGCCCAAAGCTTTGTGAAAAGCTTCAAACTTCTCCCTAGGAAGATCCTTTCTGAAAAGGTCTCCAACCTTATATGTGGACACATAAGTCAAATTGATCTCTCCAGCAGAGAATCTCTCCCTGACATAATGATAGTGCACCTCAATGTACTTTGTGCAAGCATGGAACACAGGGTTCCTCACAACTGCCAATGCGCTCTAACTATTAGTAAAGATGGTGGTGGCAAAAGATGGACGAATACCCAAATAAACCAAGAGTCATCTAAGCCACACACATTTAACAATCATTGTGAAAGTTTCCATATACTCAGCCTCACAACTAGAAGTGGCCACAATGGGATGCTTCTTGCTCAATCAAGATATGCATGAGCTACCAAGAATGAAGTGAAAACCATTGGTGGACACATGAGTGTCGTAGCAACGAGCCCAGTTAGATTCAAAAAAGCATGTAGATCTGGTTGTAATTATCCTCCCTTGGGATAAAACAATCCAAGTAATTGGTACCCCTCAAGTAGCAAAAGGCGTGCTTAATCGCTCGACAACACTTAACACTTGGGCAACGCATGAACCTATTCATCTGCATTATGCATAAGTAAATCAAGCATCCAATAGTCTACTGATAGAGACCAACATCAAATGCATCTCCAACATCATGAAAACTCAACCGTAAACATGTTTGCATGGGAGTGGTAATAGATTTGCAATCTTGAAGGCCAAAACACTCCAATAATGTGCCAATATATTTTATTTGACACAAAACTACTCCCCCATCAACTTGCATAAATTGAGTGCACAAATAATGGTGCAAATGCCCCAGATATGACATCTCAAAAGAGGCATGAAAATCAGTCATGAATTGAACAATATGCTTATCATTAGGACTAATTAGCAACATACCATCAACATATACAACAACGATCAGAAGTACATCATTTGCATGCTTTAACATATAAGGTGCTCACAGTTGGGTTGTTCTCAAAACCATGTGCCAACAAGTAGGCATGTATCTTTTCATACCAAGCACGTGGTGCTTGCTTCAATCCATATAATGCCTTTTTCAACATGCAGACTTTGTTTTCATGCCCATTTTGCACAAAACCATGAGGCTGCAATACATACACTTCTCATGTAATTCACCATTTAGAAATGCAGTTTTAACGTCCAACTGATGTACATTCTAATCATGATGACATGCAAGTGAAGAAATGCTATCAAGAGCGGTCATTCTGCATGTGGGAAGAAAGGTCTCATCAAAATGGATGCCTTTCTCGTGAGCATAACCTTTGGCAACAAGCCTAGCCTTATACATGTCAACTGTTCCATTAGGATTATGCTTCACCTTTTATATCCATCTAATGTCAATGGCCTATTTTCTTAAAGGCAAATCACATAAAGATCAAGTACTATTATTCATAATAGCATCATAATCAAATTACATAGAAGCCATCCAATTTTTTTGAAATATGTGCTTCATCAAAAGAAACAAGCTTGTTTTCATTCACAAAGACTAGAGATAGCCACTACATAACAATATGATGCAAAATAAGCACTATGCAAGCCTAAATTGGTATGATATGATAAAAGTGCATCTAATTTTCTATCTCTCAAAGTTTGAACCAACCATTTAAGCATAGTTTTGGCCTCTTCTATGTAAGCCAGGGAAATTATTAGGGGTGATTGATAGCCCAATGGTGAATATTTTTTATTTTTTAAGAAAAATGTCTAATTCTAATAATTTTGAGGATGTTAAATTAGCCCAATAAACTATAGATTACAAGAAAGGATATTGCATAAATTTGCCCCTTTCATATAAATGTATGGGGCTTGAATGGTAGATTTTCGCCACGATTTTATATGTTTTTATGTATATCTTGGGGATTGGTGTTCTATTCCCTCCCTCTCCCTTCTTTGCCTTCTCAGGAGCTCACAGGCTAGCATGAATCTTTATCGCATATATGCTACACTTTTGGTGCTAACCTACAAAAAGATTGTCCCTTCCATTTCTCCAACAAGCGAAGCCAAGGCAAATCCCTCACGGAAGTTCGCCCATCACATTTTCCTTCACATGCTCATGCATGAAGAGGAGAAGAAAGAAAAATATTTCTTTTTCCCTCATCCTCGACAAAAATTCATTGAGAGGTTGGGGCTATCTTTTGCATTGCACGAGAGAGAGAGAGAGAAGGTATCCTTGAGCCTCTTACCGCCATGGACATGGGATTGTACTTTGGGAAAGAGGAAGGTAGGATTTCATGTGCCTCTCAATAACTTTCTTATGGGATTGAATGGGAGCCATACATAGACTTCTATATTCCTAGTGAACTTGATATTTCTTATGAAATATATCTTAAGTATTCGTGCAAGTTCATATACTTATAAGTTTAGTAGGGGCTCTTAATTTTTAATATGATTTAAGCCCTCTCATCAACAATTGCATCGTGTAAATATACATAAAAAATGGAATGACCGACATCATTATTTAGAACCTATTGTTGATATATTTTAGTAATGATGTATGAACACATATCTGACTGTCTAGTCACTTTTTTCCCTCTTTAAGAGGTTTCCCTGCTTGTATATGCACCTATAAGCCATATGGGTTACTTATCTTTGTACATTCACTTGGTAATACATTATGTATTGTGTTGTGATCCAAGCTTCTTCTTCTTTTTTGTGTTGTTTGTGTGCTTTTCAATCCTTGACATCTAACAATTAGTATCAAAGTAGTTTGTCGTTTCATTCACGGCATCATTGTCACCCCTATGTTCTAGTCTCAAAATTGCATGAAAATTGGTGAGCATACTCGGGGCAATTAAGAGCTGGTTTCAGCCTTTAAATGCACTATCATAGCAATTGTGAAAGACATTTCTTACTTTTGTGCCAAACATATATACACATTTTGGCTTGCTAGTACAAGCGAGCTGCAGAGCTTGATAGGGTGTTTATCTTCAACTTTTTGAGATACTATCATGTTTCTACATTAGATTTAGTCACCGGCCATGGATAAAAGCAATGATTTATTCCATACATTGGTTGTTGAGGATAAATTGGATGGTACTAATGACCCATTGTGTAATGACCCATTGTGGGCATATGTGATGTGTCATGTATTGATAGCAAAATGATTGTCGAATATTATGAAGGGTGATGAAAAACTTCCTACTACACCTGCAAATATAGTTCTTGGAAGTGATCTAGATGGTGTTGAAGATGATGATCTTCAACTTCATGTTTGTGTTGCCGTTCTTGATGCACCTACTATATTAGATAAACTTTGTTGGGATGGTAGAGATGCTCAAGCACATGCATTGATAGCTTTGTTTGTCAAACATGCCACTATTCCTCACATTCACTCTTGCAAGATAGCAAAGGATGCTTGGGATACACATACAAATTTATACCAAGCAATAAATGAGCTTCATGTTGCTTATCTCTGAAAATAGTTGGACAGTGAGCATATTAATGAAGGAGATTCCATGGATAACTTTTTGACAAAGATCAAAGATTTGAAGGAGCACAAGCTTTGGGCTTACTTCCTTTTGTAGATTGATCTCTTTCCACATAGCTTGTGTTAGGCCGCCAGATGGTTCTATGTATTATTCATAATATTTCTCTAATTATGTTGATAAAGCGATGTAAAAGGATGAAACGATGTAACCTCTAGATTGATTAATATAAAAGGAGTTGTGTTCATATTGCTTAGTGACGAAGGAGACACACAATAGGTCTTGCCGGACTACACGTGGTGGAGCGACTAAGCCTACTCTGTATTTCTAGATTTAAATTTGACTCAATGCTATATTCATCTATGTCAGTTAAGTGTTTGATTCTAATTGAAGTAATTAATCATACAATAAGTTTTTGGTTAAGACATTGATGAATGCTATAGTCTTCTGAATGATGATAATGATCATTGTCGTGTGTATATATATATATATATATATATATATATATATATATATATATATATATATATATATATATATATATATATATATATATATATATATATATATATATATATATATATATATATATATATATATACATATATATATATATACATATGTGTGTGTGTGTGTGTGGTTGGTGGATGAGCACATGTGACTTCGATAGTATAGGAGTGAGTTGCATTCAGAGAGTTGAATATGACTATGTAAACTTGCAATCGATTTCAATAAAATTAAAGGTAGTATTCTGTGAGGAATGATAGGGGTGGAAGTTGTGTAGAGGTGTGGGGAAAAGCATTACAGGGCCTATGTTCAGCAGACCCCTCTCCAACCCAAGAAACATGTAGGAAAAATCTCTATTATTCCTATCTTGTTGGAACCAGTCCAGGTGGGATAAAGAGAGAACAGTTAACACTAGCGTCGGCCATGGGGCTTGGAATTTAAGCTAGAAGTATAAGATTCACTTTGCAGAATGGCTTCATATGAATCTCTATAGAAAAGATTTTGTAATACATGCCTATAGCATGTACTGGTGAAAGTTACACAGAATATCGGTATGATAGAGACCCTTGCAAAGTGAAAAACACATTCGGGACACCCCCACATGGTGATAGTGAAGGCCAATCATCTGAGGGAGGAAGTGGGACACAAACGAGTGGGATTGCACCATAGCACTTCCTTATTTCTTGGTTCCAAAGCATATCGGAATTGAGTCCAATAAGATTCGGTGAAAATCCGGTAAGTGGTCCTGGTACTGAGCTTGGTGACAATACGGTACCTTCCGACAGAGGTTTAGAATTCATATCAGAGTCCAGTGGTAGTGGTTTGGTGTTCAGTGACACTATCAAGTCTGGTGAGGATTCGGTGGGTGCGAAAGTGATTGGAAACTGTAGTGAAGGAACTAATCGACTTGTTGGAATTCTTGAGCAAATTACGGATCCTAATCCTGAACTAAAAACATTTGTTGAGCAACTGGTGCAAGATGAATTCTCTAATTTGGGGAGTAATCAGAGAGCTTCAATTGCTGATTATTTGTCAACATAGTGGGACCCTACATGTTCCTTCAAAATTACATTTCTAGAGGGCTTGGTGTTCAATCATAAACCAGCAAGATTAGAACAGAATAATGAGTTGTTATCTTCGAAGGGGTCATTGAATAGCTACGTAACAGGTCAGTCTATAAACACTTTTGAGGCACAGGAATTTAACAACTGATAGATCTTCATATCGATGATATGGAAGATTGTCAGAACCAACATCAACAACAACACAAGCAACAATAGCTACAACAACACCAGCAACAACAACAATAGTACCAACAACAACAACAACAGGGCGGCCACCGGAGATGCTCCACTATGGGGGTCACCTATGCAAAGTTTAGGGGTTTCCTTGGTGATGACCCAGATGCACATGTATAGACTTTCGAGATTAACTATGCAGTGTTAAATAACCCAATGGGCCCGACATATAAGGCTATCATGTTCCAATCTACTTTAGTGAATGAAGCAACTTGGTGGTTCATGGAGTACGATATTAATCATTTCATACTTTACGATGATGTGAAGAATGCCTTCTTACAATGTTTCAGACTAAAGAAAAATGCAGTGGAGATCTTTGATTACCTACAAAATAATAGGCAGAAGCCACATCAGAGTGTACAGGAATATGCAACCCTGTTCCACACCCACTTACGGCAACTGCCATCAACTCATGCGAATTTATCAGATGATGTAATGTAATAACCGAATGGTTCATTAATGGATTAAATCCCCAACTGAAATAGGTAATGACACTACTAGAAATAGGGGGGGGGGGGGTAATGATGCCCTCGAATGAAAAAAAAGCGGGTCTCGTCGCTTATGCTATGCTAGCATCGCACAAGTGACGAGCCTGTTTTTTTATTTAAAAAAAGTCGGGCCGTCGCATAAGTGATACACTCTGGAATGTTAAAGAAAAATTGATTTCTCCCGGCACATTTGTGTCGGGATTAGGATACGCGAGAGAGAGAGAGAGGGAGAGAGAGAGGGAGACAGAAAGAGAGAGAGAGATAGACATAGTACACACACATCATTTGAAGTAAGGTCCACACACTCACACACATACACACACAGATTTACACACTCACACACATACACACACAAATTTACACACACACACATACACACACATACATATGCATACACACACATAGACACACACACATAGACACATACACACACATACACACATGCATACATATGCATACATAATGCACATGCATATGCATACATACATGCTTACATGCATACACACACATACACTTGCATACACACATACACATACACACATATATATGCATACACAAACACACACGTAGAGAGACATAGACACACACATACACATACACATACATGCATACATATGCATACATAATGCATATGCATATGCATACATACATAGTTACATGCATACACATGCATACACACATGCATACATATGCATACATAATGCACATGCATATGCATACATACATGCTTACATGCATACACACACATACACACGCATACACACATACACACATACACATACACACATATATATGCATACACACACACACGTAGAGAGACATACACACACATACACATACATGCATACATATGCATACATAATGCATATGCATATGCATACATACATACTTACATGCATACACACACATGCATACATAATGCACATGCATATGCATACATACATGCTTATAGGCATACACACACATACACATGCATACACACATACACACACATATATGCATACACACACATAAAGAGACATACACACACATACACATACACGCATACATATGCATACATATGCATACATAGTGCATATGCATATGCATACATATGCATATATAGTGCATATGCATACATAATGCATATGCATATGCATACATAATGCATATGCATATGCATACATAATGCATATGCATATGCATACATAATGCATATGCATATGCATACATAATGCATATGCATATACATACATAATGCATATGCATATGCATACATACATACTTACATGCATACACACACATACACACACATATGCATACATGTACATACATAATGCACATGCATATGCATAGATACGTGCATACACATACACACACATAGACACATACACACACATATACACATATTTACACACATACACATGCATACAAACACATACACACAGACACACACACACACATACACACACATACATACACACATAGACACATACACACATACACACATAGACACATACACACATAATGCATATGCATATGCATATGCATACATACATACTTACATGCATTCACACACATACACACACATATGCATACATATGCATACATAATGCACATGCATATGCATACATACATGCATACACATACACACATACACACATACACACATACACACACATAGACACATACACACACATAAACACATACACACTCATAGACACATACACACTTACACACACACACACACCCGGACACATTTACACACACACACACATGCATACAGACACATATTTATAGATACACACATATATACACATAGACACACACATACACACAAACACACACACATACACACATACACAGATACACACATAGACACATAGACACACATATATGCATACACACACATGTAGAGAAACATACACACACATACACATACATGCATACACACACATACACACACATGCATACATATGCATACATAATGCACATGCATATGCATACATACATGCTTACATGCATACACACACATACATATACACACATAGACACACACACACATAGAGAGAGAGACACACACACATATATACACATACACACACACACATAAAGAGACATACACACACATACACATACATGCATACATATGCATACACAATGCATATGCATATGCATACATAATGCATATGCATATGCATACATAATGCATATGCATATGCATACATACATACTTACATCCATACACACACATACACACACATGCATACATATGCATACATAATGCACATGCATATGCATACATAATGCACATGCATATGCATACATAATGCACATGCATATGCATAGATACGTGCTTACATGCATACACATACACACATAGACACATACACACACATAGATACATACACACATAGACACATACACACACATATACACACAAATTTACACACACACATAGACACACACATACATACATAGACACACTTACACATGCATACACACAGACATACACACATAGACACACACACACTTACACACATACACACATACAAACTTACACACACATACAGATACACACACACACATATATAAACACACACATACACACATAGACACATACATTCTTACACACATACATACACACATCCACACACATTTACACACACACATACACATGCATATAGACATATATATACAGATACACATGTATATACACACATAGACACACACATATACACACACATACACACATACACACTTACACGCACACATACACACATCCATACACATTTACACACATACATACAAATGCAAATAGACACATATATACAGATACACACATATATACACACAGAGACACACACATAGGCACACACGAAGAGACACACACACACATGGACACATACACACACATATATGCATAGACACACACATATATGCATAGACACACACATAGAGACATACACACACATATATGCATACATATAAATAGAGACACATACACACACACATACACATACATACATACATATGCATACATAATGCATATGCATATGCATACATACATACTTACATGCATACACACACACACATACACACAAATGCATACATTTGCATACATAATGCACATGCATATGCATACATACATGCTTACATGCATACACACACTCACATATACACCTACATACACATATACACACATACATATGTACACGTATATATATTGATTTCTAACCCATTTTGTTTTATATGTACAGGTATTATGGATCCTAGTAGAGAGCGAAAAGCGAAACTCACTCTCATAAAAAGTCTTATGAGAGCAAGAGTTCCACCTAATACTCTAGGGATCATCATGCATGAGTACTCAAAGATGCCTGATGATGAGCTGGATTTTACGATCCAGATGCTTACCCAACGATCAGAGGAGGGCTCTTCTGCGGCTCCACATACAGGAAGACAACTATCTGCTCATAGGTATGTTTTTTTTTTCACAAATTTTTTGAATGATATTATAACACATATTTTGATTTATTTTTATCTATCTATTTTCCGGACACCTATACCACCTCCAGATAATGATAGCAGAGCACAGGTGCCTGTGAGGACATGCATAGGCACTTTAGGGCTAGAGTGCGATATAGAGCCATACATATATATATATATATATATATATATATATATATATATATATATATATATATATATATATATATATATATATATATATATATATATATATATATATATATATATATATATATATATATATATATCCTAATTCGGAAACACTAATTTTGATATTAGGGTTTTTTTAAACCCTAATTTAGAAACTCTAATTCAGCCTTTTAGCCATATGGTTGAAGTATATGTACACATTGCATCTATTTCTCTGACGTCCTACTAGAGAGATGTCTCTCCTCCTAACTTTATGCCTCTATATATAGCTACTTGAATCAACGAGGATCATAATATATATAAGCATATATACATATCATGTAGATACACATACATAAATATAAAATGGAGTAGATACGTTATGCATCACACATACATGCCTATATGCACACATAAATATATATACATGCATACATATTTACATGTACACATTTACACATAGACACATATACATATATACATGTACACATCACATATACATGCCTACATGCACACATGTATACTTATACATGCATACACAACTATACACACTTGCATATATGTTGGAGTTAGGCGTCTGCGGAAGCACGCGAACAACACAAGGAAGAAGAAGAAGCTTGGAGCACAACACACAATACTGAATGTATTACTAGAGAATGTACAAAGATAACTAGCCTATTAGGGCAATATGCATATATACAAGCCGGGGGTAAAAAACCTCCTCAAGAGGGAAAAAGGTGCCCCAACGGTCCTAGAGTGTTCACACACATCACTACCTAAATATATCAACAAATCCCCCCTGGGAGTGATGCGGTGAACAAGTAGTTGGCACTCATGTATAAGGAACTGCCAAGCTATGTGGAAATCACTCCACAAAATGAAGTAAGCCCAAAGCTTTGTGGAAAGCTTCAAACTTCTTCCTAGGCAGAGCCTTTGTGAAAAGGTTTGCAATGTTCTCCTCTGTGCGCACATATGCCAAGCTGATCTCCCTAGTAGAGAACCTCTCCCTGACATAATGATAATGCACCTCAATGTGCTTAGTGCGAGCACTGAACATAAGGTTCCTCGCAACTGCCAATGCGCTATGACTATCAGTGAAGATGGTGGTGGCAGAAGACTGACCAACACCCAAATCAGCCATAAAGTGTCTGAGCCACACACACTCAACAATCGCTGTGAAAGCTGCCCTATACTCATCCTCACAACTGGAAGTGGCCACAGTAGGCTGCTTCTTGCTCAACCAAGATATACATGAACTACCAAGCATGAAGCAAAAGCCAATAGTGGACACATGAGTGTCATAGCAACCAACCCAGTCTGAGTCAAAAAAAGCATGCAAATTTGGTGGTAGTGAGCCCGCCTTGGGATAAAACAACCCAAGTAGTCGAGTGCCACTCAAGTAGTGAAAGATGCGCTTAGCTGCCTGCCAATGCTTGACACCTCGGCAATGCATAAACCTACTCATCTATGAGATAGAAAACTGAATGTATGGCCGAGTAATGCATAAGTAAATCAAGCAACCCACAGCCTGCTGATAGAGGACAACATCAAATGCATCTCCAGCATCATGAAGACTCAATCGTAAACATGTCTCCATAGGAGTGGCAATAGGCTTACAGTCTTCAAGGCCAAAACGCTGCAATAATGTGTCAATATATTTCATTTGACACAAGGCCATTCCACCATCAACTTGCATAAATTGAATGCCCAAATAGTGATGCAAATGCCCCAAATCAGACATCTCAAATAAGGCATGCAAATCAGCCTTAAAATCAACAATATGCTTCTCAATAGGACCAGTGAGCAGCATGTCATCAACATAGATAACAATGATCAGAAGCACATCATTAGCATGCTTAACATATAAGGTGCTTTCAGTTAGACTATTCTCAAAACCATGTGCATTAGATAGGCATGTATATTCTTATACCAAGCACGTGGTGCTTGCTTTAAACCATATAATGCCTTCTTTAACCTGCACACTTGGTTTTCATGCCCTTTTTGCACAAAGCCACAGGGCTAAAAAACATACACTTCTTCATGCAAGTCACCATTCAGAAATGCAGTTTTAATGTCCAACTAATGTACATTCCAACCATGATGGGTTGCAAGTGCACAGATGCTCCGAACAATAGTCATACGGCATGTAGGTGCGAAGGTCTCATCAAAATCAATGTGTCTTTCCTGTGCATAACCCTTTGCAACAAGCCTAGCCTTACACCTGTCAACTATTCCATCAGGCTTACACTTCAGCTTGTAAACCTACTTAGTGGCAATGGCCTTCTTGCATGGAGGCAAGTCACATAAAGGCCAAGTACCGTTCTTCATTATAACATCATATTTAGATTGCATAACAGCCATCCAATTTTTTGAATTTTGTGCTTCATCAAATGAAACAAGCTCATTCTCATCACAGAGACTAGATGTAGCCATAACATAGCAATCTGATGCAAAAGAGGCACTATGAGAGCCTGATCGAGTACGATATGATAGAGGTGCATCTAATTTGTTCTCATGCAAAGTCTGCACCAACCATTTTGGCATAGTTTTTGCCTCCTCAATGTCAACACTCTCATCAATAAGTGCATCATGTAAATCTACATCAGAAATGGGATGATCTACATCATCACATGAAACCTGCAAAGGCTGAGAAGTTGCCTCATTAGGACCAACACTAGATTGTCCACCTGTAAAAAGAGGTAGCAAAGTATCATACATGTCTTTGGAGCTAACAAATGTCTTGTTAGTACATGAAAGCAATGGTTGAATAGCATCTTCCACAAAAACAACATCACAGCTAACCAGAATGCGTTTAGACTATGGATGATACAGACGATAGCCTTTACTTTCAGAATTGTACCCAACAAAAATACATTTCACTACTTTATTATCCAATTTTCTGTGATGTTGTTCAAGCACTAATGCATATGCCAAACAACCAAAAACATGCAGATTGGGCAACAGATGGCTTGCGATCATGCGAAGCCTCATATGGAGTGATAGACTGTAGCGCTTTAGTGGGACACAAGTTAAGTACATATGCTACACACATGATAGCCTCAAGCCAGAAACTATGTGGTAGAGCCTGACTCTTGACCATACACCTCGCCATCTCCATGAGTGAGTTGTTCTTTTGTTCAACAACTCCATTTTGTTGAGGTGTATACGGCACTGTACATTGGTGTTTTATCCCAGATTCAGCTAGAAATGCATTAAATACTTGCAAAACAATTTCTGCTTTTCTGATATCTTTTCATCTTTGTCTTCCCTCTTCGATTGTGAAGAATTAGGAGATTTCTGCTTACTAGTTGAAGAGCTCCATTTTCCTTCACACTTCTAACTAGCTAGGAAAGCTTGATCTGCAACACGCATAATGGACCTGTTCTACCTGGACTGATCTTCCTACAACAGAATAGAGACTAACTCCTCAAATGAAAAAGGCATTTGGATTGCCTTTCATCATCAACCGAAGAGTAGAAGCAAAACTCTGATATGAATAAGGAAGACCATTCAGAACAGTCTGCACAAGTGAGCTATCTGGTATAACCTCATTAGTAGAAATCAAGTGTTCCTTCAAGTATTTGATCTTTGTTAGAAGATTGCCCATAGAATCACCTTCATTCATGTGCTCACTCTCCAACTGTTTTTGGAGGTAGGAAACACGAGCCTCATTCCTAGCTTGGTACAATGTGGTTAGTGTATCCCAAGCATCCTTAGCTATTCTGCAAGAGCGAATGTGAGAAATAATGGCACGTTTGATCGACAAAGCTATCAATGCATGTGGCTAGGCATCCTCTGCCATCCCAACGAATTTGCTCTACAGTAGGTGCAACAGAAACCGCAACATGAACAAGAATATGCAGAATATCATCATCTTTGACACCTTCTGCATCAACTTTAGTACCTGCAGTTGTAACAGTTACAGGTGTGATAGGATGTCTTTCAACACCCAGCACAATGTTCCACGAATCCTACGATAGTGCGTTTGGACCGGAAACGAGCTCAGATCGTGATTTTGGCACCACAGAGCGAAGTAGTTTTGATCTTTGAAACACCTTAAGTATGCTCACCAAATTTCGTGCGAATTTGAGACTGCAATCGGAGAGGTGTAGACGATGCCCTAGATGAAGCGGCAACCTGCTCTGATACCAATTGTTGGATTTAGACATCTACGGAAGCACGCGAACAACACCAACACAAGGAAGAAGAAGAAGCTTGGAGCACAACACACAATATTGAATCTATTACTAGAGAATGTACAAAGATAAGTAGCCTATTAGGGCAATAGGCATATATACAAGCGGGGAGAAAAAACCTCCTAAAGAGGGAAAAAAGTGTCCGGGCGGTCCTAGAGTGTTCACACACATCACTACCTAAATATATCATCAATATGTTACACAAATGCATATGCATATACACATATGCATACTAACACATGTATACATATATCACACACGTGCACACACATACATATACATGAAACACATATATATGCATACTAACACATGTATACATATAATACACAATACACACACATATGCATACATACATGAGAAAAATTTGCTCCTCAAAGATAAAGCTATATATAAAATAATTAGGCATACCCCTGAGCTTCATGTTCTAACTTAAAAGAATATGATTTCATCTCTCTAATAGGATTCATCGATATTTTAGTTGAATAAAGAATAATCTATTATCTGATATCCATTCAAAAGCTTCAAGTTATTGATCGATAACTAGAGTCGAATTTACTATCTAATCTACTCATATATTTTCATTATTGCCATCATTTTGGTAAGACATCAATATAGTCTCATCTTCATTATCCTTATTGATTTCATTTATTTCTTCTATTGTTAAATATGTGTTCTCATGATTCACATCATCTATTGATAGATTAATATCGATTTTTGGTAATTCCTCTTCATGATCAATAGAATCAACATGTAGAGTATTATCATCTTCATCAAAAAGATTAGTATCATTATCATGTATAATGATTATAATTTCTCTTTCAGATGTTGATGTATCAGTATCTAATGGTGAATCATCAAGAGGACTTTCTTCGATCTCTCTAACAATAAACTGATCAAACAATGACCTACCTCTAGGTTAAACATGAATGACTTGCCACCAAGGGTGAGCATCTGGGTTTTTATAAAAAATGCTTGTTCAATATGCCTAGGAAGAACATATGGTTCTTTAGTAGATCGCATTACCTTGGAAGAATCAATTGCCCAAAACCTAGATAATTCCTTTCTTAATGTGGAATTACTACCTTTATACTCGGCTCGAAACTAGTCAACCTTCAAAATGACCTATCAAAATATATAAAAACAAAACCCATTATTAGGTGCTTAAAAAAATAGTAAACTCTATCATAAAAAATATAAACTTTTTTCTACCTGTTTGAATGTACGAAATGATATTTCGTAGATACCAACAACAGTTCCTACATAACCAAGTTTGCCATCTATAAGGTTGGTGTCTTTTGAGGTAGCACATGATGGTTGCTTGAAAGAAGCAACAATACTAGAATCTTCTGTTTTACGTAAAGAATCAATGGCTTTGATTCTAATATGCTGTCCAAAAGCCCACATATTAGTGAACATTCAAACCTACAAAAGAAACTAAATTAGTAAATAGAAACTAATATACATATATGAAAAAAGCAAAATATTATTAAAATAAAATTACCTTTCATTCACAACCTATCATTAACTCTCCGCTCATCTGAAATTTCTTCATTATTTGCGTTGATGCATTGCAAATGACTATATAGTCAATCCGTGAAAGAAGACATATTTGTAATCTCATTATTATCGAGATTACGTCTATATCTTTTGTTTCTTTGCCGTTTACTTCATAGATTTTGAAGTTCCTATTCGTACTCGCTAAGGAATGCTTGCATGCATTCGCTATTATATGCTACAAAAGTATCTTGAAACATGATTTTTTTCTTGAAATGTAAATAAAAACGAAACTCCCTTACCTGATAATACCTCATCTGTTATTTTTGAAGAAGACTCGCTGGTCCATGCACGTGGAGCTTCTTCATGAACTCTTTCAAGATACTCACTAACATAATACATGCACTCTTCAAGCATCCAACCCTTTGCCATGGATCCTTCTGGTTTCACTCTTTGTCGGACATAACCTTTTAAACAATCCAAGATGATAGATCATATCTCGTACTCCTTTCGTTGTACATCCATTGATAACCAAAGGTAAAATATGTTTCAAAAAGTTATGCTAGTCATGGGTATTTAACCGAGATAAGATCTTATCATCCATAGTAAACATGTTTTGGAAAGATGCTCCATATCTTTTAGGAGTCCGAATCAATTGAATCCTATTGTTGATAGTTTGTATCTCTTTTGTTGTAAGTATCCAAGGAGCAGGTGCATAAGTCGTTTCCTATCGATGTTTATAAAAAACTGACCATAACTTTGGTTTGGACTTTTGATCTTTCAAATTGTTGATGCTATGGTATCTTTTAGTCCAAGAAGATGCTGCCATAGTGAATAACCAATATTCTTGAATATATGCATAGGATCAAGAAGATGACATACTTTTAACTCTTTCCAATACTCCAAAGAATACCATATTGATATCTTCTCTGCACGTGCCAATTTTCCTTTACCTCTCTTCACATACTCATTATCTTCATCATCACTAAAGATTTCTGATTCTATATCTATCAAAGGTCCATCTGTCCATTTTTTTATACCAATCCATAGGCATCATAGGTTTTGGACACTGACTTGTTTCAAGCTTTCCATTAAAATGTATCGGTTCTCTTTTAGATCTTGATGGATTATCATCAAGCAAGAATCATCAATGTCGAAGATAAATATTTTTGTTGAGATTCTTACTATAGATTGATCTCAACCAATCACCACAATATGGACAAGCTTTATAACCCTTAGTAGATATTCCTGCATCATGAAAATGATAAAAATATAATTAGATTAACTCACATTTATTTGTATGCATATTGAATAAAAAAATTACATCAATACTTGAACAAACACCATATCCTAGAAAATCGTGGATAGTCCAAGCCACAATACCATGAACCGTAATATATCTTTCATTGATGCCTTTAACTTGTCTTTTTCCTGGGATTAAAAGTGAAAGCATTAAATGTTCTTTTTTAATGCTAAGATATGGCAGAAGATTGTAGTTTATGACTACCACTAGCCATGTTGACCATTTACTGGATTTCATGGAGAATGGATTAACCCCATCTAATGCAACTCCTAAGTTTAGATTCTGTGGATTTTGTGCAAATTCAGGCCATGTAGAATCGATATGCTGAAAAGCAACAGTATCATGAGGAATTCTTATTATTCCATGAGTACTTTTATGATCATGTCCTCATGTCAAAAGCTTTGATAATTTGGGGCTTTGAAACATATGTCTAATCCATGGAGCCAATGGAAAATGTCTCAATACCTTTTTTGGGATTTTACCTTCTTCGTCCTTATATCGAGGAAATTGACATTTTGGACATGTCAAAGAGTCTGCATATTCACCTCTATATAAAATACAATCGTTAGGACATGCATGTATACATTGATAATCTATACCAAGATTGTTGATTATCTTCTTCATTTCATCATGTGAGGTAGGAAGAATATTTTGACTTGGTAAAAACTTTTCAGATAATAACCTCTAAGTTCATGAAAAGAAGACATATTAATAAATATAAATAAATAAATATACATATATGCATATAATTTTATATATGTGTATGCTTATGTGTAAGTGTATGCGGATGTGTATATGCATGTGCATGTGTATACGTATGTATGTGTGTATATGTGTTTTATATGTGTATATGTATGTATATATATGTATGCGTATGTGTATGCATATATGTATGTGTATGTGTGTATATATGTGTATGTATGTATGTATGTGTATGTATGTATGAATGTGTATGTATGTATGTATCTGATGCATGCATGTGTAGCTGTGTATATTTGATTTCATTTTTATTTTTTATTTTTTATATTGTGGCTTGTAGACTTTCATATCTAGACCATTGAATCGTTTGACTATCTCACATTTTTTAGTTAATCTATTACCTGCCTTGCTAACTAAGGCTTACATATTTGTTTACAAAGATTAAGTATCAGTTAACTATGGAGGTATTAGGTCGTTTAGAAAATAAGACAAGCAAATTTCTCTCGAAAATTTTGGAAGATGGATGAATAGTTTTAAAGAATGGGTGGACAGAAAGCATTCATTCAATGCAAGTTCTTGTTCTTACCTTAGCTAAGGTAAAAACAAAAAACCTGCACTGATTGAATGCTTTCTTTCCGCCCATCCTTTAAAATTATTCTTTCATTCTTCAAAATCTTTGAGATAAATTCACTTCTCCTATTTTTCAAACGACTTAATATCTCCATAGCTAACTGATACTTAATACTTGTATGCAAAGTTCATAAAAGAGTTCGTGGCGCAGGTATTAGGTCGACTAGAATAGGAGAAGCGAATGTGTCAGGAAGATTCTAAAGGCTGGGCGGACAACTCCAAAGGCTAAATGGACAAAATATCTTCATTCGATATAGGTATGTATAATTTGACTTTACCTTATAACATGTGTATATGTATGTTTATGTGTATATATGTATGTGTATGTATGTATGTGTATGTATGCATGTGTGGCTGTGTATATTTGATTTCATTTCTAATTTTCTTTTTGTTTATTGTGGTTTGTAGACTTTCATATAGATATCTAGACCACTGAATCGTCTGGTTGTCTCCCATTTTATAGTCAATCTATTACCTTTCTTGCTAACTAAGGCTTACATATTTGTTTACAAATATAAAGTATCAATTAGCTATGGAGGTATTATGTCATTTGGAAAATAGGAGGACCAAATTTATCTAGAAGATTTCGAAAGATGCATGAATAGTTTTAAAGGATGGGTGGACAAAAAGTGTCCATTCAACGCAAGTTCTTGTTTTTACCTCAGCTAAAGTAAGAATAAAAACCTGCATTGAATGGACGCTTTCTTTCCACCCATCCTTCAAAATTATTTTTCCATCCTTCAAAATATTCGAGATAAATTTGGTCCTCCCATTTTCCTAATGACCTAATACCTCCATAGCTAATTGATACTTAATATCTGTATGCAAAGCTCTTAAAAGAGTTAGCAACACATGTACTAGGTCGACTAGAATAGGAGAAACAGATGTGTCAGGAAGATTCTAAAGGTTGGGTGGACAATTCTAAAGGCTAGATGGAAAAAACATCTTCATTTGATACAGGTATGTATAATTTGAACTTACTCTCATAACATGTGTATGTGTGTATATGTGTGTTTATGTTTATATGTGTGTATGCATTCATGTATAATTATGTGTATGTTTATATATACATGTATTTATATGTATATATTTATGCATGTATATATATAAAAATAGATAGAAAATTGAAAATTGAAAATTATACCTTAATAGTGCCAAAACAGATACATTACTCCATCCAAAACGATTTTGAAGACTGAGAATAAGTAAGCTTGCACTTAGTCATGTCAAACGACTTCCTTCATATACATGATTTAGACATCCATCTCGAAGATTTAGAAATATCAATGCTCTCACTGTCATTTTGATACCAATCCTCAATAAAATTTGCCATGCCATCATCTTCATAATTGTCACACAAATCTTGTACTTTATCTTCTTTTGAATATAGATCTTTCAACCTTGCATATTCCACAGGATCACTTTTGCATAACCTCCTCATAGAAGCTTCTGATAAATGAGGTCTTACTAGCAATTGTGAATGGTGTGGAGGAATACCATCAACATCATACGTTGGAATCTACATACATGAATAAAAATCATTAGTATTCCATAAATGAATAAAAAGTAAACTTTAAACATAAAATTAAATACATAAGTTATCAAATAAGGATAGAAAATTTTCATTCTCTCTCTAGCTAAAAGGTGCTCTTAGACGTCTATGCCATCCATAATTCACTAATAATTCATCACCAGCATGTAATGTAGTAATAGCATTGACAACTATGTATCTTGATACATCTCTACTCATGTATGGTGATTCATGACTATTTTCACTCTCCTCAAATGTGCAATTAGTCCTTGAACTATTATGTAACCCTCGACTATTATTTATTAGACCTACTATATTTCCATGCATGTAGGATCTTCCATCAATATATAATCTTTCATTTTCTACATGCGAAATCCTTCTACTAGTAAGGGATGCTGCATTCAAGCATATTCCATAAGTACTTATGCTTTGAACATAATGTGCAAATCGATGCCAATCTCCCCATCCATATATAGGACCACAAAATGACATAAGAGTGACTTCAGAGTTCGGAGGCACATACAATTCCTCTACAATAAAGAAACTACGACCAGCATTAGTAATAGTGGATGGAGCAATCATATAGTGATTACCCCAAAAGTTGAAACCCTCTCCATCTAAAGGAAGTGGTCCTCTATTCCATCCTCCATATCTTCTTCTGTCATATGTTTGTACTAGAGAAACGATCACAAGCTGGAAATGGATAATCTCTAGCCGTTTCAGTCTGTAAACGAGGAGGTAGAGGATTTGTAGAAACCTCTGCTTGTAATTGATGAACAACAAGTCCATGATGTGTACGAGGTATATTAAAATTATGAGAATTATTATCATCATCATCATCGAGCAAGTATTCCTGTATATCAACAATAATTTGATTTTGTATATGGTTTTTAAATAAAATAATGACATTAATATAAAAAAAATACATACCCAAGCATTATCACATTGACTAGGTGATGGTGCATGCTCAAAAGTACCATACTCTACCTCATGTTCAATATGTGGTCTTCGATACATGCCATAGCAAGAGTTACACCAACATATAATATGCTCTTGATAGTAAAATTCATCATAATTCCTATCGGAGGACACATGTGAAGTCGTTGCATGGGTAGGAGGTGGTGGAGTGCCCTCTGATTGATTAGAATCTGATTATAACAAGAAGCAAAAAAATATATCAATTATGTATCTATCAAATATATTTAAAATTAAAAGTTTGATATACTTACAGTATATAGTCCTTGCACGATTAGGAGACGATGGTGGATTGTTCCATCTGATTGATCGGAATCTACAAATAATGGTATTTGGTATTAATAATCCGATTATTTACATATATAAACATTCACATATACATATTTACACATACACACATATTCACATATACACATTTACACATACACACATATTCACATATACACAAATACACATTATTGTGGGATAAATGCATGTATTTTGTATGAATGAGTGTATATGCATGCATGTGTATGTGTGTACATATATATGTGGATATGTATATGTGTGTTTATGTTATATGTATCCATATGTGTATATGTATGCATATATGTATGTGTATATGTTTGCATGTATATGTGTATGTGGGTATGTTTATGTGTATGTGTGTGTATTCTAATTCCTTTTCTCTGTTTGAGATTAAATTAACAGGAGCTATTGTATAGTGGAAAAAAATAAGAGGCGACCTAACATACCACCTGAGACGTGGCAGTTTTTTCTGTAGACAACTACGTCTTCAAGAGTCATTTCCTCAACAGAAGGTATACAAATTAATAGTTGATATTTATAATTCTCATATATTTTATTAATTTGTTAATTTAATTTATGTATTTCTTTTTTCTTTAAATAAACAGGCTGCAAAGAAGAGAGTTGAGCCGGGTCACACATCGCACCTAGGCCAAATGGGCCATCATGGTTTTGTAGCTACATTTTGTAAGTATATGTGTTATTGTGAGTATATTTTTTAATTTAGTAAAAATGCAGGAAACTAATCTTTTTTATTTCTTTCAATGCAACGAAAGGATTATGGCTCATATCCTACGAAACATGAGATCAAGTATGCTACACATTTTGGATATCGGCATTTGAGCGAGTATATGTGAGATCATCCGGATGCCTTTGTGAATATTACTAAATTTTATATATCTATTTTATTTTTATGGATGTTTTAATTGTTTACTTATTTATGTATGTTATATGTAATACAGGAGTATTATGGAGAGGCAGATATGGATGAGGTGGAGAGACAGACACATGAGGGACAATCTCGATCGTCACAGGGTGCTCACACAGATACATCAGATCATGCAGATGATCATGATGATGAGGATGAGGATGATCATGATGTTGATGATGATGATGATGATCATGATGATGATGATCATGATGATGATGATTAGGATTCTTGATTATGATATTGGATATGTATTTACATTGATATATATATATATATATATATATATATATATATATATATATATATATATATATATATATATATATATATATATATATATATATATATATATATATATATAGTTCATTTCAGTTATGTTTTGAATTGTGTGTATGGTATTAAGTAATGAAAATTTTTGTTCTATTGATTGTTATTATTGTTTATATTAAGCATGTGTTTTAGTACTTTAATTATATAATTCATTCATATTTATGTGTGCTTGTGTATATATAAAATGTATATATGCACATGTAGGTATATATCTATACGTGTAAGTATGTCTTTATGCATGCATATGTATGTATCTATGTATATATGCGCATGTATGTATGTGCATATCTATATGTGTATATGCATGTATCTGCATGTGCATGTGTAAGTGTATATGCGTATTGTGTGTATGTGCATGTGCATTTGTATGTGCGTATATGTAAGTATGTATGTACTTATGTGCATGTATATGTGTGTGTGTATATGCATGTATGTGCATGTGCATGTGCATGTGCATGTGCATGTGCATGTGCATGTGCATGTGCATGTGCATGTGCATGTGCATGTGCATGTGTAAGTGTATATGTGTATGTATGTGTATGTGTATGTATGTGTATGTGCATGTGTATGTGTGTGTATATGTATGTATGTGCATGTGCATGTGTAGGTGCATATGTGTGTATATGTGTATGTACATGTGCATGTGTATGTGTGTGTATATGTATGTGCATGTATATGTGTAAATGTATGTGTATATGTGTATGTGCATGTATATGTGTATATGTATGTATGTGCATGTGTATGTATGTGTATATTGTGTGTACGTATGTGCATATATATGTTTATATTTGTGTATGTGTGTGTATATATTCATATGTATGTGTATGTGTATAAACATATACAAGTGTAGGTATATGCATGTGTATATGTATGAAACATGCATGTGTGTGTGGATGCATTTCCATTTGCATCCATGTGCATGCATGTGGATGTGCATATACATGTATTTAAGTATATGTTAATGTGTGTATGTGTATGTATATATGCAATAATGCATGCATGTAAGTCTTTTTATATGGTTGTAGAAATGTTTGTGCATATTCATGTGTATGTGTGTGTATGTGTAAGTGTATGTGCACATGTATGTGTGTGTATATATGTGTATGTATGTGCATGTGTATATGTGTGAACGTGCATCTTCATCATGCATAAGTGTATATGTGCATATCAATAAGTGTGAGTATGCTAACTGATGAAAATAACACAATTCAAATGATATACAAAGAATGAAAATTGTACTTACAATAGTTAGCCATATTTTTTGCTTGGTTAGCTTCTTGAATAACCTGCAATAAAGAGAGAGAGAGAGAGAGAGAGAGAGAGAGAGAGAGAGAGAGATAATTCAAAGAGAGAAAGAGGTAGAAAGAGAGAAACAAAGACAGAGAGAGACAATAAGATAGAGATTAGACAAAACAACAATTTTGTAAGCGATTGTTTCAGCTCGTAAGTGCAATGCAATTGCGAATGCTGGAGATGTGTGAAGATGTCGATCGAAGAGCCTCCAATGTTTTAATTTTTTTCATCAAAAAGCTGTCACGTAAGTGATGGTAAGGCGTCGTAAAAAGCACTGCAATTGGCATTGCATAAGGGACCTTAATTATTGTTGCTTATGCGATGCAAATTAGTGTCGCTTATGTGATGCTTTTTTAAATCGTCGCTTTAGCGACGCTCAATGTGAGCGTCACACATCCCATCGCACCACACATCGATAAAAATGTCATATTTCTTGTTGGCCGACGATCCGCACTTGATGCTTCTTGCGACACATTTTGTAATTTTATAGCGATGAAATTGTGTCGCCTTAACTATCGCTATGTGCCTGTATTCCTTGCAGTGTGATTATTCGCTGTGTGGGCAGAATGACCCTTGATGCAGTAATTGCTATGGCACTCCAATTAGAACACAAAGTGTTTGTATAGAATTCCTGGAATGGTTAGATGCTAGAAAAAATAAAAGTGATGATCCATTAAAATAGTTCTATTGTAATAAATGTAAAGACCTCAGACATGTTGCAAATAATTGTGCTCTCAATCAGATTTATTGTGCAATCTGCGACACTATTAGCCACGCTACAGAAACTTGTCCCTATAACACCAAGACTCAGAATCAATTCACAGTGAATGTTGTTTTACAAGAACAGAACCAACCAACAACTAGCTATGTCCCACACACTTGAGGAATACAACTTATACTAATTATACCAATTATAGAGGCGGATGCACAAGGGATTTTAATCGGATTTGATGGAATCAAGATCAACTCGATAGTAGTTCAAGTTTACCACCACCACGCTACCATTTTTGTGGGCAAGTGGGACATATCCAAAGGCATTGTAAGGCTGCTCAAGAGTATGATAAACGAAAGAAAGAGTGGCAAAACCCAATAGCCAACATGGTTCAAATTTTGGCAGTAGATATGCAGGCAGTAGTAGCGGAGACACGTTCTGGTAAAATGCTCCATCCGGCCACTGAAATTTTTGAACTAGGAGTAAAGGAACAACAACATATGTTCACTAAGGCGACTCCATGGGCTAGAGAAGAACCATCAGTCTTCACCAATCCTGTACCGATCACTCAACAACAACCTGGACCATCAAAATTTGCACCGGATCCAATTGCAATTCGGTTAAGAATCTCACCAAAATTGGCATTTGACTTGAGTAGTTCAAGTGCTTCTTGGGACATTTTATCTAGAGCTTCGATCACCATCCCTTTGGGACAACTATTAACTTTGGTACTAGGAATTCAACAACAATTTCAGCAGCAGATTGATTCGAGCTCAACCCGTGCACCCACCATTGCTACAATTAATCCGAAAATGGACGTTATGATAGATCATGTTGTTGCCTTAATTACTGTGTGGTTTAAAAATCATAAGATACCTCGGTATTAATTGATGGAGGGTCAGGAGTGAACATTGCCATGACCACTTTGTAAGAAGTTGGGATGGAATCATATCGAACCTGTTAATTTTTTATGCGTATGGCCGATCAGTCACGAGTTCACCCACTTGGGTTGGTATGAGATATAATTTATCAGGATCTTGCTCACATGCACACAGAGGTTACAAACACAGAAAACACACAAAAAAATAGAGACAACAAGAGATGAGATTGAACAGTATTGGGTGCAATCTCCCCCCATGCACTCTGTTTCGACATTCCACAGAGTGCATGTATTTATAGGAATTTTTGATTACGTCGAAAAGAGTGGTTACATGAGAGCGGCTTCGAAAAGCATGCACGAAACTAAAAGTTGGTGACTTTCGTAGAAAGCCTTTCTTTTAATATCAAAAACTGTGGTCTACAATGACCCTTATTCTAACCACTATTTTTCTAATCTATTTCTAACAATAGAACCTTCTATGCGGATTTATTTACAAACTAAATTATAAATCGGATTTATTGATGTCCGCCCTAAAGTTGGATTATTGATGTCCATCCTTCATGCTTTCACGCCCTCACGAACCTTCAGCTGCTATATCAAAAACACCAAAACACATTAATACATTAATAAATTAACACTCCAACAATGCATTGTTCAACATATTCCATAATGTATAACATGCCCCTCAGTTGAAAAAGCAAATGACCTCAATTGATGAAGTATAAATAAACATGGATGGCCAGTCACATGTTTCCATCACTGAACAAAAAATAAGCATGTTCCATGTAAAACACATGCATGGAAATGTTCATGGAGGCGTTAAATTATTAAAATTATCTATGAGGTGCTGACATAACCTTTAAATAAGTAAATATTCTAATTCATTTTCAAAAGTATATCTAAAGTATGATCCTACATACTAAATTCTATGTGCAAATGCATTACATATAATCAAAGAAAATTAGACTAGCAAAAAGACTGTTGTTGTTGACGTGGCTGTTGTAAATTGATCCTCTTGATAATCGATTGGTACTCATTCTCCGCATCATGAGCAAAGGCAATATCTTCATGAAGCGATGTAGGTTGGCATGCGTGAAGCTTTGCTTGAATTTCCTTCTCTAAACCATTGTTATACTTCTTCTTCATAGTATCATCTGAAACATCTTCAAGCAAGCGAAGAGATACTAAGTATTGATAGAACCAGTCCATATAGGTTGTAAACATATCACCTTCCTTCCATGTAAATTTAGCCCACAATTGTCGAACATGTAGGTTGAACTGTAAGGGTAGAAAAGAATCCTTAAACTTTTCTTGAAAAGCCTTCCATGTGCTTGGACAATCTGCACTATGGCAAAGATGATTCCACCAAAGGTGAGCTTTTTCAACTAAATAGTTAGTGACGAATTCAACTTTTTCACTTTTAGCATATGTTTCATCAGTATAAAAATAATCAAACTATGAAAACCATGAAAGGATTAAAGGGCGATCCTTTCGGCCATCAAACCGTAAAAACTGATAATTCTTAATGACAATCTTGGAATGCATGCCATTTGACTGGGCATAGACAATAGCTTTGACCACCCTCGTAAGGTTTTCTTCATCAGTTTTCATCTTTTCGAGTATCTCGTCATGTTTTTGGATCTTGTTCTGAGCGCCTCGTAATTCGTGCCACAAGAGCTCCAGTTGTTGCTCGAGGTGATTCGCCGAAATCCTCCATGTTGTTCATAGGGTCCATGAGGATGTAGAGACAAAACCTTCTTGCTAGATATGTAAAAACAATTTTTGAGTTTGTTTGAGTTAAAATGTAAAAGAAGTGTTTGTTCTTGGGAATTGAAAAAGTAAGAAAGAGATGAAAGTTATGTTAAATATAAGAAAAGAGAAGTAGAGTGACAACACAAAGAGATAGTGTAGAGGTAAAACACTTCCCTTGTGTGGGTGAGGTTGTGGGTTCAAATCCTCTGACCTTTGTGAATCTAAAAGTCCTTATTGCCACTCATACATTATAATTGGTTCGCGCATAGCCAACGGCTGCTAACGGTTGCCAAGGGAGCCTTGGGTGCCAATCATGCAAATGTAATGCGTAAGTTATGCCTAAGTTCTTTGCTGTAGGAGTAAACGTAGGTGTAAACATAGGTTCTGGTTCTGGAACTAAAACAGAAACAGAAACAAAAACAGAAACCGAAACAGAAACAGAAACAGAAATCGAACGGCAACGGCAACAACAACAGGAACAGGAACCAGAATCGGAATCGGAATCGAAAACGGAAACGGATTCGGATCGCGAACAGAGAACAACGAAATAGAGATCAATTTGCTAATACGAATAGAAACAGATCCCTCTATAATGACGGGTGCAAGGCTCTGATACCACTGTTATCAGGATCTTGCTCACATGCACACACATGTTACGAACACAAAAAACACACAGAAAAGTAGAGACAGCAAGAGACGAGAATGAACGCAGTATTGGGTGCAATCTCCCCCCATGCACTTTGTTTCGACATTCCACAGAGTGCATGTATTTATAAGAATTTTTGATTATGTCGAAAAGAGTGGTTACATAAGAGCGGCTTCGAAAAGCATGCGTGAAACTAAAAGTTGGTGACTTTTGTAGAAAGCCTTTCTTTTAATATCAGAAACTGCGGTCTATAATGACCCTTATTCTAACCACTATTTTTCTAATATATTTCTAACAATAGAACCTTCTATGCGGATTTATTTACAAACTAAATTATAAATCAGATTTATTGATGTCCGCCCTAAAGTTGGATTATTGATGTCCACCCTTCATGCTTTCATGCCCTCACAAACCTTCAACTACTATATCAAAAACACCAAAACACATTAATACATTAATAAACTAACACTCCAACAACGCATTGTTCAACATATTCCATAATGTATAACAATATCCCTATTACCCTATAAGGGTAGTTTTTAAAAGGACCTTCATAGTGACGGAATTTCTTAAATCTAGTTTGGACTACAATCTATTATTCGCTAGACCTTGGCTAAAACATGCTAAAGTGTTGCAAGATTGGTCCTCTTAGGAACTTATTTTTAAATGTAACCACCAGAAATACATGGTTCCCCTTGATGATATGACGCCTTGCAATTTGCATGCATGACCTTATGTCGCTGAGCCTGTGCATATGCTCAAGGGATTGTCCGATGATGAGGAAGAAGCATTCTTAATGGCTAATCAGGATTTGTTATCTTTGGGAACAATCGATTTTCAACAAGTGCTAGATAATTGGTCTCCGGTGACCTGTATAATGCAACCACTCATGAATGATGTTGTTAATGCTACATATAATGTTTTTGGCTCCTAGGATATGAAACAATTGTTTCAACACCCGAAAGATCTCAATCTACCCCGGCAGTTTTATGTACCAGAATATCAATTAGTTACTTGTAACTTAGGGGATGATGCTAGCCCACACCCGGTAAAGATTAAGGCCAGATTGGCTCCTGCATTCCAGGAAGATTTTCTTAGCCTCCTCCAAGAATTTACTGATGTCTTTGTCTAGGATTACCATGATATGAAGGGCTTGGACCCTCGTATCTACGAGCATCGTGTAGTTTTAAAATCGTATGTACGGCCTGTTAAACAACAGAGCTATTGAATGAACCTGAATTATGCCCAACAAGTGAAAGAGGAATTATATAGGTCAATTACGCATATGTGTTGACTATCGCAAGTTGGATGCTGCTACGGTGTCGGACCCTTTTCCCTTACCCTTCCTTGATAGTATGCTAGATGATGTAGCTAGGCATGAGATGTATTCTTTTTTAGATGGCTATGATGGGTATAATCAAGTCTGCATGGCTGAGGCAGATATCCCTAAAACAGATTTTATTACTAATTGGGGCGTCTACACATGTACTATGATGTGGTTCGGTTTGCGAAATGCACCCAACACGTTCCAACATTATGCAAGAGATATTTGCCCCATATCTCATGAGTTTTATGCCCGTATACTTAGATGATTTCTCGTTATCCGGTGATATTGCTCATCATTTACAACATCTCATGTGTTGTTTTATGAAGTGTAGATGTTACGAAGGGACCCCTACAGAAGAGATGGTGTGAACCATCTCTTGGGGCTCCACTAGAAGGGCACACACATGAGTGCCATGTGGCACTCATGTGAGATGCCACCAGTTACTCCAATTAAAGAGTATGGAATTGAGAGTGGGTACGCGGCTGGGCGAAAATTCATCGACTCGGTCTCCGTGCGCGCATCGAGCTTCAGACATCTCTGAGTAGGTACTGAAGTGCTGAGAACCACACAAAATAGAGAGTATCATTGAGAGGATTAAGGCGGAGACCAAGGCGACCAACATTGGTATCGGAGCCAACAGGCATACGCGTTTTCAGACCGGCGACAAGCGCGCGATCATGTGGACAAGGGCTCAACTTCCCAGGCAGAGCGCACGCAGAGGACAACCTCTCTCCACTCTCTCTCTTGGATGAAAGAAGTATGCGGCTCCTCTTCCATATATACTGGCTGCAGGCGCTCGAAGAAACATATGTGGGATAATTGACTTCTTCGACATCAGTTCAGCGCTGTTCGAGCTTCCAAAGGCTTCAAGCTTGAAATTGGGAAATATTTCAAATTTTTCTTGATTTTACAGGAGCAAAAGAGACCTTTTGGATCAAAATTTTGCAAAAACTATCATGTATACATGTAATATGGGCTGTGGAGATGGGTTATGGGTTGGGAGGTGATTCAAAAAAGCTTCATTCCCTCAGTTTTGAAGTTCCCAAAGTCATCCATCCATGAAGATGAAGTTTTCCACTTTCCATCGATGACATACCCGACTTCTCTGCACCATATCTTCCTCATATGATATCGGATTTCAAAAATCTTGGTCATGTTTCGAAGCTCTCCTAAGCTTCACATAGAAACCATCAGTGTTGGATTTGGATGAGATTTGCCCCACCAAAATCTCTCTGCAGCACTTCAGCAAGAACTAGGCACCCACTCCCGGGCCTAGTTTTTTATCATCCGGACTCCAAATCCACTTTTTTCACTTGGGATAGTCTCAAATTCTTGAAGTACAGGTGCTGGGCAACAATTTTTGGACTGGCGAGGATTGTTACATCTCTGAATTTGCTCAGTTTCACTCAGTTTGCTCGATTGGGGCTTTTCCCACGTGTTTTTGGCATTGTTTTGGATGGTTTATGGTGTTGAGAACCTCCCCGGACCAAGCGGACATTTCCAATTTTCTTTTGGGACTGGCGAGGATTCAAAATCAGTGGCTTGAAGCATCAAGGACCACTTGGATTTCGCTTCCGCAGCTCTACTTTGTAACAGGGAAGTGCTCTTGTGATATATTTCTCTTCTTCTTGCATATTTGAACTTTACTTCCATTCATTTTCATACACTCTAGTTAGCAAACGGGGGAAGGGAACTTAAACATGGGAACTAAAGGTAAACAAGTAGTTGAGACCACTTCTCCACCTAAGGAGCAACTAGAGGATCCTGATGCTAGAATGGAAGAAGTAGAATTAGGGCAAGAAATAGAAGAGAACTTAGAAGAAAAAGAGCCTTCACAGGAAGAGTACACTTATGAAGAGCTTATAGATGAATTTATCACTCGTGACCAATTCATAGGTTTGAAAGAGCAAACCCTTAAATAAGAGAAAGATCTGGGTAGCATCACATCTCTTATACAACAGCTTAAGTCTCAAATGATCTCACTTGAGACTAGTGTCACCTCTTTCCTAGCTAGGAAGGAAAGAGAGACTCCCACTATTCCTCTAGAGATTACTAGGAAAGAGACTTCTCTTCCTAGTAAACACAAAGGAGAAAGCTCTAGGGAAGCTCCCCTCCTGAAAGACTTGAAGCCACCTAGCTTTACGGGGGATGACCGAGACAGGAACAAGGATGCAATCTACACTTTTTTACAAAAGTGGCATGATTTGCATCAATTGAAGGGCACCCCACCTGAGTATCGTGTGCTAGAGGCGAGTCTCTCCCTCGGCCCGCGTGCTTATAAGTGGTGGATGAGTCTTAAGGAGGCAAACTCTATCCCTACCGATTGGACTCAGTTTGAGACTCTTTTTCTAAAAGAGTTTCTTCCTGAGAATGAGGAAGAAAGGAATTGGGATAGGGTTACTCAAAGAGGCAGGCCTCTTTCCGTTTATCTATCCCACTATAGGGAGATCATTCTGAAGCTTAAGGGCCTAGATGATTTTTAGAAGACCAGAAGGTTTGTTAGGGGCTTGGATAAAGCCATAAAGAGGGAAGTCAGAAGGAATGCGCTTAAGACGTTTGAGGAGGCGATCAAATATGCACAGATCTATGAGGACCATAACCGTCCTCAATACACTCCTATGGAGACGGATCAACCCTTCAAGCCTCTTAGTACGACTAAATTTAAGAAGAAGTTGCCTTTTGGGAAAAACAAAGTTTTTATTAAAAAACAAAGATCACAAGGGCCTAGACTATCCACAGACGAGTTTGAGAAGGCCAAAAGAGAGAACCTGTGTTTTAGGTGCCTATCTCCTAGCCATTCACAGTGGAACTGTCCACTCAAGAAGGGGGAAGAAAAGAAAAAGGGACCAGAGTCTAGTACAACCCTTGAAAAGGGCAAAAAGGCGATCCACCTAGTGCAGACCCTTCCTATTCATGGTAGCTCTAGCTGCAAGGGAGTGGAGGTGATGCACGAGGATTTAGAGCACACCTGTTGTTTGACTCAGTCATTGTGGTCACCGCAGTTTGGACCACATGACTTGGTTAAGCTACATGGTAGTGTATACGGGACCAGGGTGCGGGTCATGATAGATGATTCTGCCACTCATAATTTCATAAACTATGCTTTGGTCAAGAAATTAAAGATTCCCCAGCAGCCTAGTGCACATAAATACATCGTATCTATGATGCAAGGGCAAGATAAAAGAATATGGGATACTATGGTATCCAATTTGGAAGTCAAGATGCAGGACTATATGGATTATATGGACTTCCAAATTATGAACATGGAGAGGACAGATCTAGTCGTAGGAAGAGAGTGGCTATGGGGTTGGGAGATACACTTAAATGCAGTTACAAAACAACACACTCGAGTTTGAAAAGAATGGAAGTAAAGTTTGTATTCAGGGAGAGAGAGATGTACCTAGTGCACCGCTCATTTCATCACTAGAGTTGTATAGTCTCTGTTATTCTCAGCATGTACAGGACATGTTTTTATTGTATAGTCATGATATGGAGCATTGTACAGACAGCTCATCTAATGTATATTTTCATGCTTTGAATGTAAATATGAACAGGACTTTCTACTATTCTTTTTTGCAAGAGTGTGTGGTTAAAAGTTTTAAGGATCTTATGTTTGAGTTCAGAGATGTTTTTCCCACTGACTTACCTAGAGGGCTACCACCTGAGAGAGGGGACATTGACCATGCCATAGAGGTTGTTACTAACACTAACCCTATTTGCAGACCACCTTATAGGCTTAGTGTTTCTCAGCATGAGGAGGTTGAGAGGCAGTTGCAGGATTATTTAGATAAGGGCTTCATCACCATGGGCATCGCCAATGCTCCTAGTTAAAAAGAAAGATGGCTCTATGAGACTATGTATAGATTATAGAGCACTTAATAAGGTAACTATTAAAAATAGGTTTCCAATGCCTAGATTGGAAGACCTATTTGATCAGTTACATCAAGCTAGGTATTTTACCAAGCTTGACCTTAGATCAGGATATCATCAAATCAGGATTAGGGCAGAGGATGTCCCTAAGACTACATTTAGGACTAGATATGGGCACTATGAGTTTTTGGTGATGCCCTTTGGTCTCACCAATGCTCCTGCCACTTTCATGAAACTCATGAATAGTGTTTTATGGCCTTATCTAGGACACTTTGTAGTAGATTTTTTGGATGACATTCTGATCTATAGTGCATCAGAAGAAGAGCACTTGGAACACTTGAGAAAAGTATTTCAAGTGCTAAGGGAAAATTCACTCTTTGCTAAGGAATCAAAGTGTGAATTTTTCAAGACAGAGGTTAGATACCTTGGGCATATAGTCTCCCGGGATGGAATCCAGATGGATCCTAAAAAAGTAAGGGCTTTTATGGAATGGCCACATCCACGGAACCTGGAAGAGCTGCAGATCTTCCTAGGTTTATTAGGTTTCTATCGAAGATTCATTAAGAACTATGCCAAGATTGCTGTCCCGATGACGGAACAACTTAAAGGGAGAGGGAAAGCGTTTCATTGGGGAGACGAACATAAGCAAAGTATGGAAAAGTTGAAAGTAGCAATTGCTACAGCTCCACTTTTACACATAGCAGATCCCAACAAACCATTTGTGGTTGAGACTGACGCGAGTGATTTTGCCATAGGAGCGGTTTTAGTACAGGATGGTCGACGAGTAGCTTTTGAAAGCAAGAAACTAGAACCGGCTCAAAAGAATTACTCCATCTATGAGAAGGAGTTGTATGCAATAGTCCATGCTTTGAAGAAGTGGTGTCATTATTTATATAGTGCCAAAGTCACGATAGCCTTTGATCAAGAGAGCATTAAGTGGCTCTCTAATCAAGAGTTTGATTATGAGCTTAGGTATAGAAAGGGAAAGTTTAATGTAGTGGCTGATTCACTTAGCCGCATGCCTATGCTCAATGGACTGAGTTTTACTCAGATCACTAGTGAGTTACTTGAGTCCCTTAGAGGAAAATGTAGGCTTGATCCTGCATATTCCGAGATTTGGGAAGCCATAGAGAATGGGGATCGTGATATACGGGTTTCCAATGAGGATGAAGTATCGACGGGTACTCAAGAAGGATTCAAGTGGAAGAATTACAGTGTCCATGATGGATATCTGTTATACAAAGGTAAGGTGTGTGTCCCTAGAGATACTGAGATGAGACGGCATATCTTGTATGAGTGTCATGACACACCTAGTGCGGGACACCCAGGAGTTAACAAGACTTATGATCTTGTTAAGAGGCAGTTTTATTGGCCTGGACTTCATAAGGACGTCCTAGAGTATGTGCTTAAGTGCAATAAATGCCAGGTCAACAAAGCTGAGAGGTTGAGGATTGGAGGACTACTCCACCCATTGGATATTCCTATGGGAGAGTATCTCCATGGACTTTATAGTCGGATTACCTAAGACACAGAGAGGGCACGACTCAATCTGGGTAATTGTGGATAGGTTAACCAAAATGGATAGGTTTATTCCGACACGTACTACAGTGAAGACACCAGAGTTGGCTAGACTCTTTGTAGAGAACCTATACCGGTTATATGGTCTTCCTCTAGACATAGTTTCTGATCGGGATAGGAAGTTTACTAGCCACTTTTGGAGAGCGGTCTTCAAAAGGTTGGATACAAAACTTAGCATGAGTACGGCCGAGCATCCACAGTTGGATGGGCAAACAGAAAGGGTTAACCAAATCCTAGAGGATATGCTTCGCGCATATGTAAATGAAAGGCAAACTAATTGGGAAGAGTAGTTACCTATAGTAGAGTTTGCATATAATAGTGCCAAGCACTCTTCCACTGGGCATAGTCCATTTATGCTTATGTATGGGTTTCAGCCAAGAGCTCTTTATGCAGTAGGCTTGCAGAATGAAAAAGTTCAAGCTGCAAAGGACTTCTTGGAAGAGATGAATGATATGCTTAGACTTGCTAAGGACAGCATTAGGAGAGCTCAAGATAGAGCTAGAGCCTATGCTGACCCTCAAAGGAGAGAGATCAACTTTGAGGTAGGAGAGCAGGTCTATCTTAGAGTTCCATCTAGATCTGAAACCATGAAGACGGGACCTTGTCCAAAACTATCTCCTAGGTATTGTGGACCTTTCCAAATACTTAAGAGAATAGGAAAGATGGCTTACCAGCTCCAACTTCTAGAGAATAGTCAAATCCATCCAGTTTTTCATGTTAGCCGGCTTAAGAAAAGGCTGGGTGAATCTGACAACCTCAAACCAGATAGTGAGGTAGTAGAGCCTATTTCTGTTCAATCTTCTCCACATGAGCCTGAGAGCATACTACACACTCGAGAGAAATAGACGAGGAGTCATTTGTATAAAGAGTGTCTAGTAAAGTGGAAAGATAGTTTAGAAGATAGTGCCACATGGGAGCGGGTTAGCACCCTTCAGAGACGGTTTCCCAGTTTTAGTTTACGTTCCCAAGAGTCTTTTTAAGGGGAAGGATATGGGGAAACAACACGGAGACAAGACCATGTATTTCTATGCATTGGGATATAGTGGGAGTACCACCCTCTTGATTCCTAGACCTTGCAATACCATTTTGAGGACAAAATGGAGTTTAAGGGGAAGGAAATGTTATGAAGGGACCCCTACAGAAGAGATGGTGTGAACCATCTCTTGGGGCTCCACTAGAAGGGCACACACATGAGTGCCATGTGGCACTCATGTGAGATGCCACCAGTTACTCCAATTAAAGAGTATGGAATTGAGAGTGGGTACGCGACTGGGCGGTAATTCATCGACTCGGTCTCCGTGCGCGCATCGAGCTTCAGACGTCTCTGAGTAGGTACTGAAGTGCTGAGAACCACACAAAATAGAGAGTATCATTGAGAGGATTAAGGCGGCGACCAAGGCGACCAACAGTAGAGAGTACCAATTATGTTTAAATCCGCATAAGTCTATTTTTTTGGTGGCTTGTGGTAAACTTTTGGGGCATATAATATCCAAACAGGGTACACAAGTAGATCCCGATAAAGTCTGTGTTATTCTAGATGCACAATTTCCCACAAGCCCCAAGGAAGTTATGCGTTTCCTAGGATAGATTCACTGGCATGGCCATCGTCTCTGTTGGCTAGCCCATCTGACCATACCTCTTACGCGCTTGACTACGGTCCCACCGCGGCAATTTTGCTGGACTGAAGAATGCCAACTCAACTTCGATCGCTTGAAAACTTTGCTCACGCAGGCACCAATTCTCCAACCGTCGAATTGGTAACTACCATTTCATGTGTTCGTGGATGCATCTGATATCGCTATCGGTAGTCTTCTTAAGCAACAACAGGATAAATGGTATAGACTGGTGTATTATGAAAGCCACCACCTTAGCTCAGTTGAATGTAATTATCCTATCACCGAACATGAATTTTACGCTTTATATATTCCATACAGAAGTTCAGACACTATTTACTCGGCTGGAAATTCACCTTCCATGTCGACCATGTGGCTCTAGTTTGTCTTGTATGACAACAACGTTTGGGTGGGCGACTAGCTCATTGGGTCTTATTGCTCCAAGAGTTTGACTATGATGTGGTACACCAACCCAACAAGGCACATACGATTGTTGATTTCTTGTCGTGATTGGATTTCGATGCACCATCGGGGGGATTGATGACTCATCTCGTGCTATTTATATAATAGCTACACCAATTATGACTGCTAATGGTTTACCCGTGGTCGATTCTTACTATGATACCCTCATGATTTTTTTGACTACTAGTTGTCCATCGGGGACGGTGTCCAACATAGCCCGTCAGAAACTCGCCATTTATAGCCAATGTTTTTGGATCATTGTCGGTCAACTATATTATGCCGATCATTCTGGTGTGCTCCTTTGTTGTATCCCTCCTCATGAAGTACCCTCTGTGCTACATATGGCACATTCTATCCCCTCTGGCTGGCATTTTTCGGTGGATCTCACTCATCAAAAAATTTTGCAGAGTGGTTTATGGTGGCCTACCATGCAGTGTGATGTGTATACTTATGTTAAACACTGCAATTCCTGTCAGCAGATGGGCGAGCCTCTACAATGGCATTATTTTACTCTTCAGCCCCTCCTACCATTGGAACCCTTTCAAAAATTGGGACTAGATTTAATTGGACCTATTTCACCTCCAGCTATTTCCACTAATAACCGCTACATTCTTAATTGTACTGATTATGCTATCTGATGAGCTGAAGCATGGGCCGTCTAGTCTGCTACACCTCAAGTGGTGGCTAAGTGCCTGATGCGCGATGTTTTCCCTTGGTTCGGCTTGCCGTTGGAAATTGTTTTGGGAATCCACTTCATTTACAGTCTTATTCATGCTCTGACTCATACATTTAATATCATCCATAAGTTCAACACTCCCTATTACCTATGCGCTAACAGATTGGTTGAAAGCACTAATAAAACTTTACTCAGTATGTTGAAGAAAATTATTTTGGATTGTCCTGAGCATTGGGATCAGCTTTTACCTACTGTGTTGTGGGCTTATCGTACCACATATAAAGTCAATATAGGCTGCATACCGTTTAAATTAGCTTACGGATTGGAGGCCATTGCGTCGATGGAGCTAGTTGTACCTAGTTTATGGGTGGCCTTGGAGCATAAATCATTACCTGATGAATCGATACTTGCTCGACTAGATACTTTACGCTCTCTTGATGAGCAACGCTTGGAAAGTTTTCTCCTCTTACAAGAAGTTCAGCTATGCCAAGCTAAAACTCATGATCGTTTTCTTAGAACTCTGGTGTTTAAAGTTGGCCGGTTGGTGTTATTCTATAATTCTAACGCCAACTATGCAGTAGGCAAATTTAAAATTCGACCCTACCGTATTTCTGCTCAACTAGGTCCGGCTACATTCAGGTTGGCGACCACTACCGGAGTAGTTCTGCCTAACCCCATCAATGGCTCTAAACTTTAACCTTATTGTCCACTATCCATGACTATTTGAGTCCAGTGGCCACCATAAAAACCTTCAAGTTTCTTTGGTTTTTCTTGGTTGACTATTTGACTATTCTTTGTTCGCCTTGGTCACTTCATATTTTTAATTGTTGCATATACCTTTCAATTACGCATTGCCCTCCGTCATTTATGTTTTATTAAAGTTCTATATCCTTGATGATTTAAGACAGCCCAAACTTACTGTGTCACCCACTTTTATGATTAATTGCATGTAGTCATCCCGCATTGATTATTTAAACAATGATTTTTTGTATTCTTGCTCTATTGATTGTGTGTGCTATGTTCGTGCACTCTATCTTTGCTTTGTTGTGTTTGTGATCGATGTGTGTTTTGTATGTGTGTGCATTGCTTCAGCCATGGAGGCTATGTCGCATCTTACTGCATTCAACATGGGCATTTTGGACGAGCTCATGGAGTACCTTCGTGTACGAGGCTTGCTAAGGTTCGCTGAATTGCCATGGCATCAAGTGCCGAACCATCCGTTGTCATTCACCCTCACCCATGCTATTACTGCTTATTCATCCACATATACTGCATGGCCAATTGTTTCTCCATATGTCACAACTCATGTTACTATCTCCACCATTATGGACCAGTTCCATCTTGCTAATGAAGGTAAGACCAATGTTTCCCCACTGCTGCTTGCCACGATGAACCAATTATTTCCTTGTAAATCTTCCAATGAGTATGCTATTATGTGTCACCCTACCCCTGAGTGTCAAGCCTTCCAATTCTTGGTATCCACCCTTAATTTATAGAAACATAATTATTGAATCTCTCGACCATTCTATTTGGCCATTGATGCGGCCTCATGTGATACCATCAATTGGGCACTATTGTTCTTCCGCTGCATTCACAAGGAATGCTAGACAGTTGTTAAACAGTTCGCAAAGGGTGAATTTTGGTGTACTCAGCTTCCACACTTGCTTTCTTTCCTTGTACCTGTTGCATCTACATCTGCTGTTCTCGGACCTTCTCTTCTTCTTGCGGCAACTTCTTCTCATATGGATGTTGCAGACGATGATGACGAAGACTTGCTATGCTTTCTGAAGAAGCAGTGTCGTGTGGCCCTAACCTCTTCTCCGACATCGAGTGCATCTTTTGTTCCGATTTCTTCCAGCATTCGTCTTTCCCAAAAGGAGGTTCTCGCTCCTATGGTGGCCACAAAATGGCATCAATAGGGACGTGGCTGAAGTTTTTACCACCCCTCCTTGTTCTCCACCCACCCCCTCTCTGCAATAGCCCACGAAGTCATCCTCTTGCTAATTGAGGAACTACCTTATCGACTTGGCTCTCCACCCAAGGATGTGCAAGAAGTGAATAGTGAACCCATTCTCCCCTCTCCCTTTTCTCCACTTGCCCAATGTTAGCCCCTCGTATTGATCGTTTCTTTTGCCCCGATCACTTCTCCTATTCCCGTGTCTTTTTCTGCTGCTTCTTTTACTGATACCCTGTCCAAATCTCTTGATTATTCTACGTCAAAATTATCGGACTTGGTGTAGTTGCCATCTACCTTGGCAGCCATGCCCTCATCCTCTTCCATCTCCTTACCTTTTCCACCCTCCCTACAACATTTGGCCGCCTTTGGTCATTATCTCGTTCAGGCTTCAAAAGTATTCCACTCTTAGATGCTTGCCGAAAAGAAAGCACTTAGTCAAGATTTCTAGCATAAATTGGATGTCCTAGAAGCAGATATTGCCCCCCTCCAGGAGGATCTCATTAGTCTTCGTGCTAGTGAAGTTCATCTACAGACACAGGTTTCTTCACAGGAGGCTGAACTCCTACAATTACTGCAAGCCCTGACAGATAGAGTGCTCTCGATAAGATGAGTAAAGTTCTGGAAGCTACAAATGCTCAAGTTGTTGACCTAGAGCAAACCTGCACCACTCTCCATTCTAAAGCGGCTCAATGGGAAGTAGAGTTAGCCACTACCAAGGAAGAGTTATTCCATAAGGCTCAGGAGTTAAATGATGAAATCGGTCAAAACCTTCAGTTGCGGAAAGAATTGAAAGCCACTCAAAAAGAGCACCATGCTTATTTTAAAACCATTCAATTTCAATCTCAGTAGATGGACATGATGGAGAAACAACTCGACCTACAGCAGGATCAACTACAGAGAGTAGAAGCAAGGATTGCTCACAGCCAACTTCGGTGTCAAGTTGCCGTTAAAAATGATTTTTATTTGCAGGAAGCCTTTTTGCAAGATCAAAGTCAGCAATTACTTAATCAAGTAGCTGCCTCCACAACTGCTAATCCCAAGGCATAGTTACGGAATCTTGTGCATGTACAACAGTTGTTGAAGGCTCTCCAGAGGAAGATTAAACGTAGGTTTGAAGAATCCCGCACCATGTACATATAGGGAATTGTAGATGAAGATTAAATTGTACTTAGGGTTCAAGTCCACCGTGCATGCCAGTGTTAGGCCGCCTGTTAGCGGTAAAAATTGTTGGTTTTTGTGCACTAATATGTTTTCATTTTGCATAGGTGATGCTTGATTGTAGGTGTTTTTCAAAGGTGAAGATGCAAGGTGATGTAGGTTTATAGAAAAAATGAGTGATTCATATCAAACGGATTACGAGGGAGAAAGTGAATGGTGCGACAATGAATGTTGGGATTGATCCATCAGAGCAGGACTATTCACTGGACTCTTCCTGTATATATACTGTAGCTGCAAACTTCATGTATCCTATCATATGTGCATCTTGTTTGAAGGTTGATATGTTTTGAAGTTGAAAAAAAAAAGGAAATTAAGAAAAAAGAAGGAAAGAAGAAAAGAAAAACAAAACAAAAATGCAAAAAGAAAAAAAAATGTGAAAAAAAAAGAAGAACAACAAAACAAAAACGAAAAGAAACAAAACAAATAAAAAAGAGAAAAAAGTAAAAGTGGATGTGTGCGTGTGAGTGGGGGGAGTGGGGTGTCAGGGGGGTCAGAGAGAGTGGGTAAGTGGAGGAAAAAGAAAAAAAAAAAAAAAAGCTTCATCCCTGTCTCTCTCTTTCCCTGACCGTAGCAGAAGAGGATCGGAGGCCCTGGGGGTTTTGTTGTTGTTCTTTTCTCTGTGTATATGTAGGTGCGCAAGGGGAGGAGTCGGCTACACTTTTTCTGTTAGATATCAAGGAAGAGAAGGTTGAAGGGGGATTCATAAGCCTTTCGGGAGAGCCTCAAAAGAGACAAAGAGAAAGGAGAGATTCGGGAGGATCATTAGGTGTTTTTTTTTCCTCTTTCTTGTTTTTTCTGTGCAGGTAATCGAGGAGGGTTGAGAGCTAGTTGGGAAGCGGACAACAACAGAAGGAAAGAAAGGGAGAGAAACTATAGTGAGCCTTAATAGAGAAGAGGGGATGGTTGAAGGAAAAAGGGCGCACAAGTTTGGGTCTGGTGCCTTTGGTGGCAAGAGAGATAGGGAATAAAAAAAAATGACAGGAAAGATGGCATTGAGGGCAGACATCCGTGGGTAAGTGTTGGAGCAGAGGGACGTTTTCACTGCAAGAGAGAAGATGAGGTGGAGAGAAACATCTTGGTTTCTGAATTCAACCATGACGAGCTTTGCTAAAGGCACTGAGAGAAGTGTGGGCCGAAGGCTTGGTGGAGGGTTAGAGGACAAAAGAAAGCAGACCATCTGAGAAGTGAAAGAGAGGACTATCAGACTAACCAAATAACGGGCTATGATAGAGAGATGAGGATGAGCAGCAACTCATGGAAGAAGGGTGGTATTGAAGGTGTAGAGAGTTGATGAGCTTTGGAGTGCATTTTTCTACTGTTTCATAGGAATTGTTTGCACCTGCAATTCTAAGGAAGATCGTGATCACTATTCAAAGGTTACCTAGAATCTTAATGTTGTAGATAATTTTCTATGAAACAATCAGTTGGCTGAAGAAGAATGTTGCAAAAAGGAAATTTCTCCAGACTTTGCAGGATAAAGTGCGCTTATATCAAGAGCTACAAAATTTGACTTGGCTGGGCAATTATGGCAATTGATTTGCGCGAGGAAACAAAGAGGAAACAGAACCATCAATGCTTGTGTATTGGTGTGAACCTATTGCAACGAGAATTGTCTTGTCAATCTACCAGGTACACGTTCATGCGTCAATTTTGAAGGTCTCATAGGAACACTCAGAAGAGAAGGAGGGGCAACCACGACCACTGCTGAAGTAAGGGGAGAGCTGAAGACGACGATGGAGAGGAAGAAGATAGGTAAAAGAAGCGAAGGGAGAACCGAGCATCCTATAGTCCAATAGATGAAGGCTGAGAGAAGACAAAGGTTGCCCTAACCTGAGGGTGCAAGCTCATGGATATATATATGGATTGAAAAAGGTTCAATCTCCTTGTGTCAGTTGATGGGTTGTTCGATTCCAAGGAAGAGTGCTATTTGGGGGCTTCGATTCAGACATTCGATAGTAGCCTGTTATGAAAGGAGAGCTATTACGTGCAGAAGGAATGTGCTATTTGTTCTCGCATTCGGAGAGTGATACACTTAACATTGGATTCTAATGAGGCCATGTCCCTCTGCTGCAAATCATGATGCCACATAGAGTCTGCTGAATTTCCAAGAGATGGTTTACATTGATGTCAAAGGCTTAAAGCTTGATGATTTGATTGTTCCTGTGTCAAGAACCGTTACAGATAAATATACATATTGGCTGCTGGTGATCTTCATTTATTCCACTTTGAGACAGAGAGCGAAGTGCAGCAATGTAAAGATGTATATGTCAGAGAATGGACCAGATAGAGAAAGAAAGCGAGAGTGATATTTAACAAAGGCAGATTCAGTTTGGCAGTCAAGGGAAGAAATTTTTGATCATCTTTAAGAGCGTGATGAAGCAGTTCGTGCATGTGGCTGCCGAACCGGAAGTTCTGATGGAGACTGAGTTCGTGTTCTCTCATCAATTAATCTATAGTTAGCAACTCAATCAGATCCTACAAGCATGGGCGACTCAAGGGAAATGGTGATTCGACACAGTGCATGCTCTCCAAGAAGGAGCATCTATTCTTGATTCAAGGGAGTAAATTGTTTCTGCTCAGGAGCAGCCGATTCTCAAACCTGTTGACATCTTATTACTTGAAGTTTTGAAGCTGATACAAGAGGGAATTATGGAATGCTTTAGAGTCATGTGTTCATCATACGAATTTAAATAACGGAAGGTAAAGGACATGTGAATCATTGCAAGATTTGTCAAGTTGATTTACATCTTTCTGTTAGAACGATGGTTACTTTAATTTTAATTGAGTTTATTTCATGAAAAAACCACAACAACAATGTGAAGGAAGTGAGTTTTGCCTTAGCATGAGTCTGGGATTTTTCTGAAAGGTCGGTTGTTTTGTTTTGGACTTCAATTCATTTATGATGCGCATAACCTGCGTAAGATGTTGCCTGTCATAATCAACGTTGAGAGCTTTTTATAACAAAAAAAAATTGTGAATATGCTTCTTGCATAACTCGTTACACGATGATTACTCTATGAAACCTGTGAACTCCATGTCATATATATAACTATTCTTTAAGCGACTCGAACTTCTTAGTGCAAACCAACTAGGTCGAAGGTCTTGAAAACCAACAAAGCTAAAACAACCATCCTTCAAGGTTTGTTATTGGAGAACAGTATCTTCGTGTCTTTTGTCGAAGCTAGGAATTAACTAACTCTCTAGATGATGTCATCATAGTAAAGCAAACTTCGGATTTCACGAGAACCCATCGGCAATGGTATGATTTGTAGCTCAATGGGACAAGTTCAGAATTTTTGTTTTCTTTTAGTTTATGGAACCAATAATCAAAGAACTTATGTTTTTTTCCACTTGGATATGTGATCTTGAGAACTTTCCCCACAAGTATCCTTTTTACTTCTATTTGCCCTTCTTTTTCGTGAAACCCATTATAGCGTAAGGGGAGTAAGGAGGGAGATGGGTGGAAAGAGAAGGAGATAGTGAGTGAGAGCAAGAGGAAGGAAGTGGACAGGAAGGGAGAGTGTGTGAGTCTATAAGTGCATGTGTATGAGCAAGGGAAGCAGAAAATAGAAATGGAAGAGTGAGGGTGTGTGCGAAGAAGTGAGAAGAAGGGAGGAAATAAGAAGAGGTGTGAGGGAGTTGTGTGAGAGAAAGAGAGAGAGATTGAGAGAGAGAGACAAAGAGTGAGTGAACAGAGACTGAGTATGGGAATAGGTTGGTGAGTGCAGGCATAAGACAACTAATGGAGAGGAACGAGGTAAACAAAGGAAGTGAGTGACTATGTGAACTTGTCTACTTTCGAGTGTCTGAGTGCATGGAGTGTGTGGTAGAATAAGTTCCTGACTTTGAGTGTGTTTGAGTGAGACTGTTGGGGGTTGAGAGTGAAAGAGATTGTGTTTAATGGAGGGAGAAGAGAAGGGTTGAGAAACCGGAAAGAAGGAAGTGAGAAGACTTGGGCTGAGGAAAATAAAGAGATTCTACTGGGGGTGGGAAATGTGAACCAAATTAGGCACAATTAAGGCTTGTGGGTAAAAAAAAAACTTGGCAATTTAAGAGAAATAGAACCAAGATAGCTGAATATAGGTGCAATTATTTGCCCATTCTCCGGGCTCTAGACCTTATCCATTTGGCGATCCTACTGGGGAAGGTTAGGCATATCTCGAGGAGACTGCCTTGGGCTCGCCTAGTGCTCCTTAGTAAAGCACAACCTTCAGAACCCAGACAAAATGTCTCAAAAATGTGTGCTGCCTCTGAGTGATTTTCCACTATTTCTAGGCTCTCTTAATGAGGATCCCGATGGCCACATTCAATTATTGGAGGTAATTTGTGGTGCACATGAGATAGTGGATGAGGATAGAAAATTGCGTATTTTTCTTGCGACTTTGAGAGGTGATGCAAGTGAGTGGTATGCAAACTTGCGTATGCACGAGAGAACGACTTATGATGACTTGAAAACTAACTTGTTGAGAAAGTTTAGAGGTTTGGGTTTTGAAGAGAAACTAGCTGAAGAATTGGATCACTTACAACAAGGGGCCAACGAGAGTATTGATAGATACATTGATCGAATGGATACCATTGTGAGGAAGTTGGGAAATAGTGCACCTGATAGAGAAACCTTGAAAAGGCGGTTCTTGGTGGGCTTGCATGATGAGAAAGTCCAACGATATATTAGGTTAAAGAGACCGGCTAGTCTAGAAGAGGCAAAGCATGAAGCGAGGGTTTGGGAAGAGGTCCAATGCGTGCTTCAAATGCACAGAGAGAGACCGATTTCATCATTAAGAACCCTACAAGAAAACTCAGAAAACCCTAAAATGGTTGAGATCAATGAGGAGAAGACAGTGGAGATCATAGAAACGCTAAAATCTGATCTCTTTGAAAGAATTGAACCCACTCCCTTTCCCACATATGTGAGATCACTTGAGTGTCCTCAAGAATTGAGACCAATGCCACAAAATGGTGAATGGCAAAGAGAGAGGATGTGTGGTGCACCTAATTGGAATGGAAGGGTATTCCAAGCTCGTCAAGAAAATGGGACATTGAAAAGGACAATGAATTGGAGTACACGAGCACATACAAGGAGAGTGCAATTGGACTTAAGAAAATTAGTTTGTTGGAGTTGCAATCAGAGAAGACATATGGCTAGAGAATGCCCAACTGTACGGGGATCGAGGAGTGATAGGCCCTGGAATAGGCATGATGGGATAAAGGAACAAAGAAAGGAGTATACTATAAAGGTGTCAGAATCTCCTCAAAGAAATATATTCATAAGCCCTTGTCTTAGTCAAAACTTTGGGAAGGCTAAAGTTTTTGATGAGAGTAGAGCCCAAGTGGAATCAAAACCACGGAGAAAGATTGTTGTTAACCAAGGTGTTCATGAGGTAGGAGTGATACCTCGAGCTCAAAAAATGAGATGCGAAGGAAGAATGTGTGGAGATGACATGCGTAAGAGGGCGGAACCCATACTTGAAAGGGAGAGAGATCCGCACAAGAATGATGTGATTTTAATGCCTAAAATTGGTGTAGTGGAATGTGACTCTCAAGAACATGGCGGGTTACAATGCAAAGTCCAATAATTAGAACATGACGTGGAGAAGTTAAGAGATGTGGTTTCCCACCTAGAAAGCGAGTTGGCACAGGAAAAGAAGAGTAGGATACAACAAGAAGAGAAAGTGAAGGAGATAAAGAAAGCGACATATGAGTGGTTCAAAGAAGCAGAAGACGTAAAGGATATGGAAAATAAAAGGATAGATCAATTAGTGAGGGAGAATGAGGGACTTCACGAGTTGATCAAGAGGTGGGAAATTGATCAAAAAATCCAAAGAGAGAAAATAGTGAATGAAATGGAGAAACGTGGAGAATTAGAAAGGAAAGTTGAAGTGTTGATGGGAAGGGTAGAAACCTTGGAGAAGACAAACATAGGCAAACTCGCATCGAAAGGAAAAGAAGAGAGATTGGGTTATGTTGAGTCAAAGGAATGTAGGGTTAAGAAAGAATCAAGATCTATAGTAGAAGTCAATGGAGATCGAGTGTGTGGGAGTCAAAAAGGAAAGGGGGATGGAATTACGACAAGGGAGAGAACTACCAAAAAAGTAGAGAGTAGCAAGGTAAGCATGACAACACCAATGGTGAAGAGGATCCTTGAGAAAAGTGAAACTATAGTCTTTGGGAAAGGATGTCCGGGCACAATAGATGATCGCAAAGAGGAAAGAAAAGGAAACTCAAGGATCCATGGTAAAGAAATGGATCATAATGAGGGAAAGCATAAGGAAGGGTGACAAAGAAATTGATGAGGTAGATGCTCTCACAATGGATCGAGGGGTTGCAAGGAAGGACAAGTTTTCAAAACGGGTGAATGCTTTATATGAGGAGATAGAGAGAGGACGTAAGGATGTAGTAGAGTGTGAGCAAAAATTTCATGATGTACATGATGTGGTTAGCGACTTAGAGAGGAAGACATTCGGAACTATGAGGTTGTGTCATATGAACCTGTGCTTTGAAGAAGATGAGCATTTTGAAGTAGACGAGCATTTATAGGGAGTTATGAGCTTGCGAAGGTGAAGTGATACGGATGCTAGAATGTCGAGTGCAAATAAAGAGAGGATGAAGGATATTGATAATCACTTGATGGATGTGTCTTGTCCTCGGTGGCATGTTGGCGTTGCAGCACTAGAATAGGATGGATTGAGTTTGTAAGGCATGGATATGAGTGGTTTGTGAGGTGATGATTCTTTTCTTAGGAGTTGTTTTGGAGAAGGTTTGGAACGGGGTGGATTTGAGGAGAAGTTAGGGCAAGGGGTGGTTTCTGAAGAAGAGGGAGATGAAGCTTGAAAGGGGTGGGATCCTATCTAGTGTTTGCAAGCCAATGCCTTGTTGGGAGAAATGAATGAGGAAGCTGATGGAAAGGATGAAGGTAGTAGAGAAAAATGAGGTGATGATTGAGGTGGTCAAATATGAGTCGACGAGATGAGATTAGGTGAAAAAAGTAGAAGAGAGAGAAATAGAAAAATCGGGAACGAATAAAGTGGAGGGGAGAGTTTATTTAGAGAGTGAAAAGCTTAAGAATTGGAAAAGATTGAGTGAAAAACTTGAGAGAAAAAGAAAAGTGGATTCCTGGTAGTATGTGTTTGATTAGGTATGCCATTGGCAAGGATAGCTTAGGTCTGACCAGGGTTGGCTTCATTAGAATTGCGAGTCTGAGGTGTGAGGATTGACAGATCGAGTTGTGTTGCAAATGTAGGAGATCAAGTGACACTTTCTGAGGTTGCAAATTGATGAGATGGTTAGTATGTGCGGGTCTTAAGGGAAGAGTTGACTATAGAGTGTAGTGGCTGAATTTTAGCTCGAGTAGCGACAGAGAGATGATACGTTTCATCGGGATGTCCACATGGGGGGTTATATGTATGTATGTGATGTGTTGGGATGGTTGGGGAGCAAAGGCCTTTCTTCTGTCTCCTAATTCTCGAGACTTTCGAATTGAAAAAAAAAGGGAAGAAATAATTGTGTATATGTGTGTGTTGTCGGTGCGCTATAGTGGGCTGGTAGGCGGGTGGAACAACCTTGATCAGGTGATCGAGGCCACGAGCTGACGCTAGTTTCGCTTTAGGCCCGACCTATATGTGGCGATGCGCCTATGTGGGCCGATAGGTGGGTGGAGTCACTTTGGCCGGGTGGTCAAAGCCACGAGCTGACGTCGGTTTCGCATAGGGCTAGCGTTGTGCATCGCGTGTAAATTAAAAAAAAAAAAGAGAGAGAAAGAAAGAGAAAATTCCTCTCTCGAGGGGGGACAGAAGAGAGGAGAGAGCATGATGCTCGGATTGGAAAATGTGTATGTGTTGTGGGGATATGGGCTGATGTGGATCCCTTATGAAGCATGTCAAATCGAAGCTCAAGCTTGGCTGAAATTTAGTTTGCTATGCGTTTATAGAAGACTTCTACTTGAGATATCTAATCATACTAGCTATCTTGTTTGTTTGCGAGCCTTTTGGGAGTTGTGCACTTTGACTCTTAGTTTGTGCATTAACTCATGAAGTCTTGAATCACATTGACGAGAGTTTTTTTAGGTAAACCAAGGTTAGATTTGAGAGATTCTTGTGGATATGCATGCATGATCAACCATCTTCAAAGTAAAGTGAATGGACTGTTGCAGGATGAGAAGTTGGATCTGATTGATGAATAAAGAGAAAAGAGCGAGGTAGAGAAGAAAGAAAGTGAGAGAAAACATAGGTGGAAAAGGACCACGGAAATATGAGAGGGATGCAAAAGCTAGAAAAGAGAGGATATAAATCATGGAAAAAATGAAAAATATATGGAGATACATACCACATGAATTATTTCTTTTGTTTCATCTCTTTTGTTTCGTGCATATTTCTTGTTGTGAATTGATCTAACACCGTTTTATGAGTACGCAGCTTGAAAAAGTGCAACCAATGAGGAAGGGCTTACAACATATCAAAGGTATGGAAATCTATTCTGATTGAAGAATACTAATAAACGTTGTTGAACCAAAACTTTCAGGTAGCTTGTCGGGGACGACTTCGCAAACAAGTGGAGGGGAGTATGTTAGCGGTAAAAATTGTTGGTTTTTGTGCACTAATATGTTTTCATTTTGCATAGGTGATGCTTGATTAGAGGTGTTTTTCAAAGGCAAAGATGCAAGGTGATGTAGGTTTATAGAAAAAATGAGTGATTCATATCAAACGGATTATGAGGGAGAAAGTGAATGGTGCGACAATGAATGTTGGGATTGATCCAGAGTAAGACTATTCACTCGACACTTCCTGTATATATACTGTAGCTGCAAACTTCATGTATCCTGTCATATGCGCATCTTGTTTGAAGGTTGATATGTTTTGAAGTTGAAAAAAAAAAGGAAATTAAGAAAAAAGAAGGAAAGAAGAAAAGAAAAAAAACAAAACGAAAATGCAAAAAGAAAAAAAAAAGTGAAAAAAAAAGAACAACAACAAAACAAAAACGAAAAGAAACAAAATAAATAAAAAAGAGAAAAAAATAAAAGTGGATGTGTGCGTGTGAGTGGGGGGAGTCGGGTTTCAGGGGGGTCAGAGAGAGTGGGTAAGTGGAGGAAAAAGAAAAAAAAAAAAAAAAAAAACAATTAATTGCTTCATCCCCGTCTCTCTCTCCCCCCGACAGTAGCAGAAGAGGATCGGAGGCCCTGGGGGTTTTGTTGTTGTTCTTTTCTCTGTGTATATGTAGGTGCGCAAGGGGAGGAGTCGCTACACTTTTTCTGTTAGATATCAAGGAAGAGAAGGTTGAAGGGGGATTCAGAAGCCTTTCGGGAGAGCCTCAAAAGAGACAAAGAGAAAGGAGAGATTCGAGAGGATCATTTGGTGTTTTTTTTTCCTCTTTCTTGTTTTTTCTGTGCAGGTAATCGAGGAGCGCTGAGAGCTACTTGGGAAGCGGACAACAACAGAAGGAAAGAAACGAAGAGAAACTATAGTGAGCCTTAATATAGAAGAGGGGATGGTTGAAGGAAAAAGGGCGCACAAGTTTGGGTCTGGTGCCTTCGGTGGCAAGAGAGATAGGGAATAAAAAAAAATGACAGGAAAGATGGCATTGAGGGCAGACATCCGTGGGTAAGTGTTGGAGCAGAGGGACGTTTTCACTGCAAGAGAGAAGATGAGGTGGAGAGAAACATCTTGGTTTCTGAATTCAACCATGACGAGCTTTGCTAAGGGCACTGAGAGAAGTGTGGGCCGAAGGTTTGGTGGAGGGTTAGAGGACAAAAGAAAGCAGACCATCTGAGAAGTGAAAGAGAGGACTATCAGACTAACCAAATAACGGGCTATGTCAGAGAGATGAGGATGAGCAACGACTCATGGAAGAAGTGTGGTATTGAAGGTGTAGAGAGTTCATGAGCTTTGGAGTGCATTTTTCTACTGTTTCATAGGAATTGTTTGCACCTCCAACTCTAAGGAAGATCGCGATCACTATTCAGAGGTTACCTAGAATCTTAATGTTGTAGATAATTTTCTATGAAACAATCAGTTGCCTTACCAGATAGAGAAAGAAAGCGAGAGTGATATTTAACAAAGGCAGGTTCAGTTTGGCAGTCAAGGGAAGAATTTTTTGATCATCTTTAAGAGCATGATGAAGGGGTTCGTGCATGTGGCTGCCGAACCGGAAGTTCTGATGGAGACTAAGTTGGTGTTCTCTCATCAATTAATCTATAGTTAGCAAATCAATCAATCAGTGCATGCTTTCCAAGAAGGAGCATCTATTCTTGAGTCAAGGGAGTAAATTGTTTCTGCTCAGGAGCAGCCGATTCTCAAACCTGTTGACATCTTATTACTTGAAGTTTTGAAGCTGATACAAGAGGGAATTATGGAATGCTTTAGAGTCATGTGTTCATCATACGAATTTAAATAACGGAAGGTAAAGGACATGTGAATCATTACAAGATTTGTCAAGTTGATTTACATCTTTCTGTTAGCACGATGGTTACTTTAATTTTAATTGAGTTTATTTCATGAAAAAACCACAACAGCAATGTGAAGGAAGTGAGTTTTGCCTTAGCATGAGTCTGGGATTTTTCTGAAAGGTCGGTTGTTTTGTTTTGGACTTCAATTCATTTATGATGCGCATAACATGCGTAAGATGTTGCCTGTCATAATCAACGTTGAGAGCTTTTTATAACAAAAAAAAATTGTGAATATGCTTCTTGCATAACTCGTTACACGATGATTACTCTATGAAACCTGTGAACTCCATGTCATATATATAACTATTCTTTAAGCGACTCGAACTTCTTAGTGCAAACCAACTAGGTCGAAGGTCTTGAAAACCAACAAAGCTAAAACAGCCAACCTTCAAGGTTTGTTATTGGAGAACAGTATCTTCGTGTCTTTTGTCGAAGCTAGGAATTAACTAACTCTCTAGATGATGTCATCATAGTAAAGCAAACTTCGGATTTCACGAGAACCCATCGATAATGGTATGATTTGTAGCTCAATGGGACAAGTTCAGAATTTTTGTTTTCTTTTAGTTTCTGGAACCAATAATCAAAGAACTTATGTTTTTTTCCACTTTGATATGTGATCTTGAGAACTTTCCCCACAAGTATCCTTTTTACTTCTATTTGCCCTTCTTTTTCATGAAACCCATGATAGCGTAAGGGGAGTAAGGAGGGAGATGGGGGGAAAGAGAAGGAGATAGTGAGTGAGAGCAAGAGGAAGGAAGTGGACAAGAAGGGAGAGTGTGTGAGTCTATAAGTGCGTGTGTATGAGCAAGGGAAGCAAAAAATAGAAACGGAAGAGTGAGGGTGTGTGGGAAGAAGTGAGAAGAAGGGAGGAAATAAGAAGAGGTGTGAGGGAGTTGTGTGAGAGAAAGAGAGAGAGTTTGAGAGAGAGAAAAAGAGTGAATGAACAGAGACTGAGTATGGGAATAGGTTGGTGAATGCAGGCATAAGAGAATTAATGGAGAGTGATCGAGGTAAACAAAGGAAGTGAGTGACTATGTGAACTTGTCTACTTTCGAAAATCAGGACATTTAATAAAGTTTTGCTATAAAAAGAAACAATCTTCGAAGGCTTCTACATCTAGGCAAGCATCCAAAGGATCCCAATATACATCCCACTGCTCTAGTGAGGAACTTTTCATCTCCACAGAAGCCAATGTCCTAGTTACTTCTAGCTCCCCAAATGAGTGGATCTTCGATAGCGGAGTTACCTCCCATATGTGCAAAGACAAGGACTCCTTTCAAGAACTTGATGAACACACGGGAGAAGTCTATCTTGGCAACAACAATAGTTTACCCATCAAAGGAAAAGGGAAAGTTCAAATTACCAACCATCAGGGGGAATGCAAGTCTTTATCCAATGTTCTTTTTGTTCCACATTTATGTACGAACTTACTTTCCGTTCAAGGCCATTACAGATCAGGACAAACAAGTATGGATTGATAACACCTCACTTAAGGTAGTTGATCCCCATACAAAGGATGTCATTGCTCAAGGTATTGAAGAAAAGGGCCTCTACAAACTATCTTGCTTTGTATCCAAAGAATCAACCTCAAGTTTGTGGCACCAAAGGTTTGGCCACACTTCTTACTTATCAAAAATCTCTTCATCCCAACTTGTGAAGGGATTGCCCAAGATAGGGCAACTTACTAATGTCTGCCAATCTTGCACCCAAGGCAAGCAACATAGGGGCCCAATTCCCAAGGAATCTTGAACATGAATGAAGAGCCCTCTAGCCCTTATCCACATGGACTTATGTGGACCTATGAATACCCCATCCTTGAGTGGATCCCTCTACTTTTATCTTCTCGTAGATGACCTCTCTCGCTATATTTGGGTGTACTTTTTGAAGTCAAAGGCAGACACATTCTCTAAGTTTCAATCTTGGATCAAGGAAGTTGAGAATGAAGCTTCAACTAAAGTTAAAACCATCAGATCAGGTGGAGGTGGTGAGTTTATCAATCATGACTTTGATAACTTTCTCAACCACAAAGGGATCAAAAGACAAGTCACTCAGCCTCATACTCCATCCCAGAATGGAGTAGCTGAAAGAAAGATACGCAGTGTGATGGAAATGGCACGAACTATGCTTCATCAAAAGGATCTATCCTACAAGTTCTGGGCAGAAGCTGTGCATACTATTGTTCACATTCTTAATCGAGGATTTACAAGTGCATTACACAACAAAACACCCTTCGAAGCATACTATGGAAGAAAACCAAATGTGAATTACTTTCGAGTCTTTGGTAGTGAAGCTTTTGTCCATGTACCAAAAGAAGATAGAAACAAGTTACAATCAAAGTCCAAGAAACACATATTCATAGGGTACAGTGACCAATCAAAGGCATACCGTCTATATGATATGGAAAAACACTCCATCACCATTTTGAAGGATGTGATTTTCAATGAAGCTTCCTCATACTCAAGAAAAGATTCAAGTACAAGTCTTAGTCCACCTATCTACACTTCAGAGGGGGACTCAATATTTCCAAACTCCAACTCAGAAGCAAGTACTTCAAGTCATCAAGGAAGATCTCAAAGGCTTATTGACAAGAGATAGCGAGAACAAAGTCATTATGTCAATTACACCTTAATGCATCATATTCAACAAATCCCGGAACCATCTAAATACAAAGAAGCTCAAGGACAACGTGAGTGGGAAGAAGCTATGCAAGTAGAAATGGATGTAATTGAGAAGAACAAAACTTGGACTCTTGTACCTAAGCCCACAAATGATCAAGTAATAGGAGTTAAGTGGCTTTATAAAGTTAAATACAAGTCAGATGGCACATTAGACAAGTACAAAGCAAGGTTAGTAGCTAAGGGATACAAGCAACAACATGGCATTGACTATGAAGAAACCTTTGCTCCCACTGCAAGATTCACAACCATAAGAATCATCTTAGCACTAAGTGCTCACTTTAAGTGGCCCATTTACCAGCTCGACGTCAAAAGTGCATTCCTCAATGGAGATCTTCAAGAAGAAGTATATGTTGAACAACCTGAAGGCTTCAAGATCAAAGGCAAAGAAGATCAAGTCTACAAGCTTCACAAGGCACTTTATGGACTCAAGCAAGCTCCAAGGGCCTGGTATGAAAAGATTCACAATTCCTTTGAAGACAAGGGATTTCACACAAGCAATGCTGATGCTAATCTCTATATCTATCAAAATGAGTCTTTAGTAGCCATCATCATTCTCTATGTAGATGACTTGATCTTGACAGGCTCAGACGAAGAACACATCCATTTTATCATCACACAGCTTCATCTTGAGTACTCTATGACAGATCTTGGATTACTACACTACTTTTTGGGTATGGAAGTTTGGCAAACAAAAGAAGGTATATTCCTATCACAGAAGAAGTATTGCTCTGATATACTTTCCAGATATAACATGGACCAGTGTCGCTCAGTCTCTACACCACTTGATCCCAACATCAAGCTTACACTGGAGGACTCATCATCACTCGTGGATGTGCATACCTATCGACAGCTTATTGGCTCATACTCTATCTTGCCAACACTAGACCACATATTGCTTATGCAGTTGGTATACTCAGTCAGTTTGCCCATCAGCCTCGTCAGACTCATTGGGATGCTGCTTAGAGACTACTTCGTTACCTTGCCCTCACTCGACATCATGCAAACTTGCCAGATATTCAGATTCTGATTGGGCTGGTGATCCTGATTCTCGACGGTCTACTTCTGGGTATATATTCTTGCTTGGCTCAGGACCTATCTCTTGGGCAAGTAAGAAGCAGCCTACAGTTGCACTATCATCTACCGAGGCTGAGTACCGAGCATTGAGCTTTGCAGCATGTGAGGCCATCTGGCTTCGATGTTTATTATCTGACATTGGTGTTTTGTAGGATACTCTAAAATGCATTCGCATGGATAGTCAATCGGCCTTGGCCATCGCCAAGAATCCAGTGTTCCACGCTCGGACGAAGCACATCGAGATCCAGTACCACTTCATCCGCGAGAAGCTCATATCTCAGGAGATTACTTTGGAGCAGTGTACCTCTTAGGAGAACCTGGCGGACATGTTCACGAAGGCTCTACCTCTGGCTCCAATTCAGTGCTTGGTGGAACTCTGCAGCATTCAACCGCTCCAAAATGGAGTTGCAGAGGGGGGTGTTGACGACATGATTGCTCCTACTTCATCTACATTTGTATCCGCATGAGTGCATCTCCATTTTGTATCCAAGAGGCACTCCATTTCTAGTCTATTTCCATTTTATATTGTATTTCCTTTGTATTTGGGTACCTTGCCATGTGCTTCTACCAGTTGTATTCATTCTCCTTTCAGGAGACTTATCCCACATATGATGTACTTTTGAGAGCCCCTCCCAAATCTATATAAGGAGGGCCTCTCCCCTCATTTGTACTTGGTTAGAAGCTTGAAGAGCCTACTCCATGCTCTTGGCAAGCTCATTTCTAATCCACATGAGTTTACCCATTTCATGGTTTACTCATTTTGTGTCTCACATGTTGGAGAAACAATCACTAATTGGACATATATTTGAAGGTCAAATCTTAGGAAGAAAACCCCATACCTATGTGAAGGGACAAATTCACAAGTGTATCATATTTGTAAAGTTAGTTCACTTTAGTTTTAGAAGTTTTTTAAAATCACGAGAATACAAAAATCTATATAAGTTAGTTTGTATCAACTGATGCGGAGAGAGAGAGAGAAGAAGTAGAAGAAGGAGTTCATTTTATACGACTGAGTATAGTCGGGCTTCTCTGAGTGAGAAAGCATCTGTAAAACTTCTGAGTTTTCATAGCTATGAGAAAGAACTGAGTAAAGTTCTGTGTATGAGTCTCTCTCCATCATCTCCATGCTTGCCTACTGTGTGATGAATTCAAAAGTTCAAGTTTTCTGAGCAATTCGATGCTTGGCATCGAATCTTGGCTGATAAGTCATTGTTTTCATTCTCTGTGTGTTACCTGTTGTCGAATCTTCTAAAACATGAAGTTTGTGAAGCAACTCGATGCTTAGCATCGAGTTTTAGCATAAAGTGGATGCCCGGTATCGACTTCTAGCATACAAGTGGTCTTCTTCATATGTGTGTAAAAGAGAGTATTTTTGGTGCAGAAAAAGGGCCTAAAAAAAGCTCAAAGTCGATGCCCGGCATCCACCTTGACTGAAATTCGATGCTAGGCATCGAATTTTTATTTTTAGACACCCAAGAATACTAAAACAGGCAAAAATTTCTAGTTTTGGAAGGTCATACAGGGTCATCTTGTGAGGTCCATAACTTGAGTTCTAGAGATCCGTTTGATGCATATGATAGTTTGTTGGAAAGCTCTACTCTTCTAGTTTCAGCCTATAAAGTCTCATGGAGAAATAATACTTGAGCTAGGAGAAATTAGCAAAATACTGAAGGTATGTCATTTCGGTGACTAGGAATTTCTGTAGAAGCAAAGTTCTCACTTTAGGCTATCATTTCTCAAAGTTTGGAGTGGCAATGAGTTAATCGTGACCATAGAGGTGTTCTAGTGTCACATTAATTCATTTCTTGTGGTGTTTTATACATCAACAAGTGGTATCAGAGCAGAAAGATTCTCGAGAGCAGAAGACGACAAAGGTACGAGAAGTTTTGTAAAGTTTTCCATTAAAGTTTGAAAGGTGAAGCATTTGAAGACACAAGGCATCAAAAGGTTACTTCAAAATTATCCTCATACAAAAAGAACTTCAAAAGGTATTATCCTTTATCCTTTAAGCTCACAGGTTGCACCAGAAGGAAAGGAGTATGGCAGATCATATCTCCATTGACAAACTGGACAGAGATAATTACCCCGCATGGGTAATGAGAATGGAAGCCTTACTTATGAGTAAGGATCTCATGGTATATGTAACAGGTGAAGAAGAGAAGCCAGTATTTGAAGATGAAAGCCGACCAAAGAAAGAAGAACTTGACGCTTTAAAGCATTGGCAGAAGAAGGATGCAAGTGCAAAAGCCTACATGTACAATATAATCTCTGATCATTTGCTACCACACATCAGAGGATTGGAATCATCTGAAGATATATGGAATGCATTAGAGTATCATTTCCAAAGCACTACTAAAGCACGGAAAGCAAGTCTATGGTCAGAGTTTACAACATTCAAGAAGAAGCCAAGTCAAACCATTAGTGATTATGTCACTAAGATGAAGGATCTAGCAGATAGTCTTGGATCCATAGATGAAGATGTTGAAGATCACAGATTGATTGCTCAACTACTTGCAGGTTTGAGAGGAGATGAAAGGTGGAAACCTTTTGTCTTATCAACAGAACTTTCATTAAATCATTATGTTCCAGATTTGAATCAATTACTTGGTTTGATGCTCACATATGAGCAAGACTTGAAGGGAGATGGAGATAAAGGTCAAAGTTCTGCAATGTACATGAAGAATAAGAAGAAAGGAGATAAAGGTAAAGCAAAGGATGAAGAGGAGTCGAGTTCTCAGGTTTATTATGCAAGAGGTAAAGGCACTGGTAGAGGAAGAGCAAGAGGTTTTGGAAGAGGAAGAGGTAATCAAAATAACAACAAGAAGGCTTGCTGGATCTGTGGATTGAGTAATCATTTGGCTCATGACTGTTGGCACAACCAACAAGGATCAAACCAGAATCAAAACAACAATAGCAGAGGTCGAGGTGGAAGATATCAAAGTAATTTCCAAAGAGGTAGACAAAGTCAAAGAGGAGGCTATGGTAGAGGTGGAGGAAGAAGTTGGGGACAGAATCAATCCTACAACACCACCTACTACAACTATGCAAATGACACACAGAATGAAAGTCATACATCATTGATGATGAACTCAATCAACACATCAGATAAAGAAGATCTAAAGGTATTTTACATTGACTTTGGATGTTCTAATCATTTGTCAGGAAACATAGAATTGATGTCAGAATTGGAAAAAGGCATTTCTAGTCACACAGTTCAAACAGGTGATAATACAAGACATAGTGTACATTCAATTGGAAAAGTGAAATGCAAGAGTGGAGCAGATTTGCTAACCAATGTCTTGTATGTTCCTACAATACCTAAAAACTTGATTAGTGATAGTTGAAAAAGGTTTTCAAGTCAGGTTTACAAATGAAGGAGTATTTGTGGAAGATCTAGAGAATGGATATAATCAGATTGTCTCTGGTAAGAAAGAAGGTAGACTCTTTACTTTAAGAGTACAAGGGAACATTGGTCAAGCTTTGCTTACACATGGTGAAGGAGTGATTACAGAACTTGATCTCTGGCATAAGAGATTAGGCCATTTCAATGAAAGAGGAATTAAAGCTATGGTTGCTAATCAGTTTGTACTAGGATTACCAAATGTGCAAAGTCAACATATGGTTTATAAATGTGAATCATGTCAAATGGGTAAAGCACACAGGTTACCATTTCAGAAGAAAGGATTCAAACATGATGGATTACTAGAGCTCATTCATACAGATGTATGGGGACCAACAAAAGAAGGATCTATCAGTGGCTCAAGGTATTATGTTCTTTTCATTGATGATGCTACAAAAAGATGGATAACTTTATATGTCTTGAAGGAAAGATCAGAAGTGTTTGGAGCTTTCAAGCATTTTCATGCATATGCAGAGAGAGTCACAGGTCAAAAGCTTAAAAGACTGAGGTCTGATGGAGGGGGAGAATACTTCTCCCAAGAGTTCAATGATTATCTTTGGAATGCAAGTATTAAGAGAGAAATAACCTGCAGGTATACACCACAACAAAATGGTGTAGCAGAAAGAAGGAACAGGACTTTGGTTGAGTTTGCTAGAGGTATGCTAAAGGAGAAGAACTGTCCAGATTATCTTTGGGTTGAGGCTGTGAATACAACCACATATCTTGTGAATAGATTACCATGTGCAGCTTTGAATGGAATGACTCCATATGAAGCTTGGTGGGGTAAGAAACCAACACTAGATCATTGTAGAGTGTTTGGATCAATTGCATATGCTTATGTGCCATCACAGCTTAGGCATAAACTTGAACCAAAGGCAGAAAAATATGTGTTCATTGGTTATGATGAAAAGCAGATGGGTTACAGGTTGTGGAATCCTCTAACCAAACAATTTATTGTTTCTAGAGATGTTACATTTGATGAACAGAAAAGTTCGTATGCAGATCAAAGTCATACAGCTGAAGAATTTGAAGAAGAGGTAAGAAGATGTGAGAAAGGAAAATCAATTGTGCAGGTAAATAGAGATGAAGACTATATGCAAGCAAGTACATCTAGAAGTGGATTAACAAGAAGAAATGAAAAAGCTCCTATATTTGATGAAGAAGTGTATCCAGAAACTTATGAAGAATGTGAACCAAGAAGGTCAAGCAGGACTAGAAGACAACTTGAAAGGTATTCTTATGATAATTCTTACATAACTCAGAAGAACTATGCATATATGGTGAAAGATGATGAAGAACCTCAGAACTATGATGAAGCTAAAGGTAAGAAGCAATGGGAAGAAGCAATGAAGGAAGAGTTCAATGCACTGGAGGAGAACAAGAGATGGGAACTTGTTCCTAAACCAAATGGTAAGAAAGTAATTGGAAATAAATGGGTTTATAAAGTGAAGAAGCTTGCAGATGGAAGTATAGCCAGATACAAAGCTAGATTGGTGGTGAAAGGCTATGCCCAGACCTATGGCATAGATTATGATGAGACAATCAGTCCTGTAGCTAAGATGTCAACTATAAGAACAATCATTGCTATTGCAGCTTCAAAAGGATGGACCCTAAGTCAATTGGATATAAAAAATGCATTCTTGAATGGATACATATCAGATGAGGTATACATGGAACAACCTCAAGGGTTTATAGATTCCAGGTATCCAAATTTTGTTTGCAGGTTGAGAAGAGCATTGTATGGATTGAAGCAAGCTCCAAGAGCTTGGAACTATAGACTGGTGAAGTATCTCAATGATCTTGGATATCAAAGTTCAAAAGCAGACCCAAGTCTACTTATCAGAAGAACAGAGGAAGGTACAATGTACATTTGTATTTATGTAGATGACATTATAATCACAGGTACTTCAGATGAACAAATCAATGAGGTAAAGAGATTACTTGAAAAAGAATTCAAGATCAGTGACCTAGGAAAGTTATCATACTTTCTTGGAATGGAAGTTACTTATACAGATCATGGCATATATGTGTCACAAGAAAGGTATCTTCTGAACTTGTTGAAGAAGTTTGATATGGAAAATTGCAGAGAAGCTTCAACTCCACTTGAAGTTAATCACAAGCTCGGTAAATATGATGGTGCAGACTACAAAGATATGAGGAAGTATCAATCTCTTGTGGGTAGTTTGAGTTATGCTACACTAACAAGACCTGATCTTAGTTATGCAGTGGGAGTTTTGTCACAATTCATGCATTGTCCAAAGGACCCACATTGGATTGCAGGTCAAAGAGTTCTCAGATATATCAAAGGAACTATAAAGGAAGGATTATATTATCCTTTTACATCAGATTTGAAGTTGAGAGCCTATAGTGATTCAAATTGGGCAGGTAACCAGGATGACAGAAGATCAACTCATGGTTACATGATATACATTGGTGATAAGCTTGTAAGTTGGTGTTCAAAGAAACAACATACAGTAGCATTATCATCAACTCAAGCAGAGTACAAAGGACTTGTGGAAGCAGCTAAGGAAGTCATATGGATGCAGACATTGTTCAAGAGCTTAGGCATTGATCAAGGTACACCTACAATACATGGAGATAATATGAGTTCACTTTATCTTGTAGCAAATCCAGTATTTCATGCAAGGACAAAGCACATAGAGATACAGTATCATTTTCTCAGAGAAAAGGTAATGGAGAAGGAGATTGAAGTGGAGTACATTTCTACTAAAGATTAGTTAGCAGACATAATGACAAAGAGCTTGGATGGTGTGAAGACCAGCAGATTCAAAAGCATGGCAGGAGTAAAAGAAAAGAAGAAGATATGAAGAAACAGAGAATTTCAATTAGTGATTGAGGGGGAGCTGTTGGAGAAACAATCACTAATTGGACATATATTTGAAGGTCAAATCTTAGGAAGAAAACCCCATACCTATGTGAAGGGACAAATTCACAAGTGTATCATATTTGTAAAGTTAGTTCACTTTAGTTCTAGAAGTTTTTTAAAATCACGAGAATACGAAAATCTATATAAGTTAGTTTGTATCAACTGACGCGGAGAGAGAGAGAAGAAGTAGAAGAAGGAGTTCATTTTATACGACTGAGTATAGTCGGGCTTCTCTGAGTGAGAAAGCATCTGTAAAACTTCTGAGTTTTCATAGCTATGAGAAAGAACTGAGTAAAGTTCTGTGTATGAGTCTCTCTCCATCATCTCCATGCTTGCCTACTGTGTGATGAATTCAAAAGTTCAAGTTTTCTAAGCAATTCGATGCTTGGCATCGAATCTTGGCTGATAAGTCATTGTTTTCATTCTCTGTGTGTTACCTCTTGTTGAATCTTCTAAAACATGAAGTTTGTGGAGCAACTCGATGCCTGGCATCGAGTTTCAACATAAAGTGGATGCCCGGCATCGACTTCTAGCATACAAGTGGTCTTCTTCATATGTGTGTAAAAGAGAGTATTTCTGGTGCAGAAAAAGGGCCTAAAAAAAGCTCAAAGTTGATGTACGGCATCGACCTTGACTGAAATTTGATGCTAGGCATCGAATTTTTATTTTTAGACAGCCAGAAATACTAAAACAGGCAAAAATTTCCAGTTTTGGAAGGTCATACAGGGTCATCTTGGGAGGGCCATAACTTGCGTTCGAGAGATCCATTTGATGCATATGATAGCTTGTTGGAAAGCTCTACTCTTCTAGTTTCAGCCTATAAAGTTTCATGGAGAAATAATACTTGAGCTAGGAGAAATTAGCAAAATACTGAAGGTATGTCATTTCGGTGACTAGGAATTTCTGTAGAAGCAAAGTTCTCACTTTAGGCTATCATTTCTCAAAGTTTGGAGTGGCAATGAGTTAATGGTGACCATAGAGGTGTTCTAGTGTCACATTAATTCATTTCTTGTGGTGTTTTATACATCAACAAGTGGTATCAGAGCAGAAAGATTCTCGAGAGCAGAAGACGACAAAGGTACGAGAAGTTTTGTAAAGTTTTCCATTAAAGTTGAAAGGTGATGCATTTGAAGACACAAGGCATCAAAAGGTTACTTCAAAATTATCCTCATACAAAAAGAACTTCAAAAGGTATTATCCTTTATCCTTTAAGCTCACAGGTTGCACCAGAAGGAAAGGAGTATGGCAGATCATATCTCCATTGACAAACTGGACAGAGATAATTACCCCGCATGGGTAATGAGAATGGAAGCCTTAATTATGAGTAAGGATCTCATGGTATATGTAACAGGTGAAGAAGAGAAGCCAATATTTGAAGATGAAAGCCGACCAAAGAAAGAAGAACTTGACGCTTTAAAGCATTGGCAGAAAAAGGATGCAAGTGCAAAAGCCTACATCTACAATACAATCTCTGATCATTTGCTACCACACATCAGAGGATTGGAATCATCTGAAGATATATGGAATGCATTGGAGTATCATTTCCAAAGCACTACTAGCACCGAAAGCAAGTCTATGGTCAGAGTTTACAACATTCAAGAAGAAGCCAAGTCAAACCATTAGTGATTATGTCACTAAGATGAAGGATCTAGCAGATAGTCTTGGATCCATAGATGAAGATGTTGAAGATCACAGATTGATTGCTCAACTACTTGCAGGTTTGAAAGGAGATGAAAGGTGGAAACCTTTTGTCTTATCAATAGAACTTTCATTAAATCATTATGTTCCAGATTTGAATCAATTCTTGGTTTGATGCTCACATATGAGCAAGACTTGAAGGGAGATGGAGATAAAGGTCAAAGTTCTGCAATGTACATGAAGAATAAGAAGAAAGGAGATAAAGGTAAAGCAAAGGATGAAGAGGAGTCGAGTTCTCAGGTTTATTATGCAAGAGGTAAAGGCACTGGTAGAGGAAGAGCAAGAGGTTTTGGAAGAGGAAGAGGTAATCAAAATAACAACAAGAAGGCTTGCTGGATCTGTGGATTGAGTAATCATTTGGCTCATGACTGTTGGCACAACCAACAAGGATCAAACCAGAATCAAAACAACAATAGCAGAGGTCGAGGTGGAAGATATCAAAGTAATTTCCAAAGAGGTAGACAAAGTCAAAGAGGAGGCTATGGTAGAGGTGGAGGAAGAAGTTGGGGACAGAATCAATCCTACAACACCACCTACTACAACTATGCAAATGACACACAGAATGAAAGTCATACATCATTGATGATGAACTCAATCAACACATCAGATAAAGAAGATCTAAAGGTATTTTACATTGACTCTGGATGTTCTAATCATTTGTTAGGAAACATAGAATTGATGTCAGAATTGGAAAAAGGCATTTCTAGTCACACAGTTCAAACAGGTGATAATACAAGACATAGTGTACATTCAATTGGAAAAGTGAAATGCAAGAGTGGAGCAGATTTGCTAACCAATGTCTTGTATGTTCCTACAATACCTAAAAACTTGATTAGTGATAGTTGAAAAAGGTTTTCAAGTCAGGTTTACAAATGAAGGAGTATTTGTGGAAGATCTAGAGAATGGATATAATCAGATTGTCTCTGGTAAGAAAGAAGGTAGACTCTTTACTTTAAGAGTACAAGGGAACATTGGTCAAGCTTTGCTTACACATGGTGAAGGAGTGATTACAGAACTTGATCTCTGGCATAAGAGATTAGTCCATTTCAATGAAAGAGGAATTAAAGCTATGGTTGCTAATCAGTTTGTACTAGGATTACCAAATGTGCAAAGTCAACATATGGTTTATAAATGTGAAGCATGTCAAATGTGTAAAGCACACAGGTTACCATTTCAGAAGAAAGGATTCAAACATGATGGATTACTAGAGCTCATTCATACAGATGTATGGGGACCAACAAAAGAAGGATCTATCAGTGGCTCAAGGTATTATGTTCTTTTCATTGATGATGCTACAAGATGGATAACTTTATATGTCTTGAAGGAAAGATCAGAAGTGTTTGGAGCTTTCAAGCATTTTCATGCATATGCAGAGAGAGTCATAGGTCAAAAGCTTAAAAGACTTAGGTCTGATGGAGGGGGAGAATACTTCTCCCAAGAGTTCAATGATTATCTTTGGAATGCAGGTATTAAGAGAGAAATAACCTGTAGGTATACACCACAACAAAATGGTGTAGCAGAAAGAAGGAACAGGACTTTGGTTGAGTTTGCTAGAGCTATGCTAAAGGAGAAGAACTGTCCAAATTATCTTTGGGCTGAAGCTGTGAATACAACCACATATCTTGTGAATAGATTACCATGTGCAACTCTGAATGGAATGACTCCATATGAAGCTTGGTGGGGTAAGAAACCAACACTAGATCATTGTAGAGTGTTTGGATCAATTGCATATGCTTATGTGCCATCACAGCTTAGGCATAAACTTGAACCAAAGGCAGAAAAATATGTGTTCATTGGTTATGATGAAAAGCAGATGGGTTACAGGTTGTGGAATCCTCTAACCAAACAATTTATTGTTTCTAGAGATGTTACATTTGATGAACAGAAAAGTTGGTATGCAGATCAAAGTCATACAGCTGAAGAATTTGAAGAAGAGGTAAGAAGATGTGAGAAAGGAAAATCAATTGTGCAGGTAAATAGAGATGAAGACTATATGCAAGCAAGTACATCCAGAAGTGGATTAACAAGAAGAAATGAAGAAGCTCCTATATTTGATGAAGAAGTGTATCCAGAAATTTATTAAGAATGTGAACCAACAAGGTCAAGCAGGACTAGAAGACAACTAGAAAGGTATTCTTATGATACTTCTTACATAACTCAGAAGAACTATGCATATATGGTGAAAGATGATGAAGAACCTCAGAACTATGATGAAGCTAAAGGTAAGAAGCAATGGGAAGAAGCAATGAAGGAAGAGTTCAATGCACTGGAGGAGAACAAGACATGGGAACTTGTTCCTAAACCAAATGGTAAGAAAGTAATTGGAAATAAATGGGTTTATAAAGTGAAGAAGCTTGCAGATGGAAGTATAGCCAGATACAAAGCTAGATTGGTGGTGAAAGGCTATGCCCAGACCTATGGCATAGATTATGATGAGACAATCAGTCCTGTAGCTAAGATGTCAACTATAAGAACAATCATTGCTATTGCAGCTTCAAAAGGATGGACCCTAAGTCAATTGGATATAAAAAATGCATTCTTGAATGGATACATATCAGATGAGGTATACATGGAACAACCTCAAGGGTTTATAGATTCCAGGTATCCAAATTTTGTTTGCAGGTTGAGAAGAGCATTGTATGGATTGAAGCAAGCTCCAAGAGCTTGGAACTATAGACTGGTGAAGTATCTCAATGATCTTGGATATCAAAGTTCAAAAGCAGACCCAAGTCTACTTATCAGAAGAACAGAGGAAGGTACAATGTACATTTGTATTTATGTAGATGACATTATAATCACAGGTACTTCAGATGAACGAATCAATGAGGTAAAGAGATTACTTGAAAAAGAATTCAAGATCAGTGACCTAGGAAAGTTATCATACTTTCTTGGAATGGAAGTTACTTATACAGATCATGGCATATATGTGTCACAAGAAAGGTATCTTCTGAACTTGTTGAAGAAGTTTGATATGGAAAATTGCAGAGAGGCTTCAACTCCACTTGAAGTTAATCACAAGCTCGGTAAATATGATGGTGCAGACTACAAAGATATGAGGAAGTATCAATCTCTTGTGGGTAGTTTGATTTATGCTACACTAACAAGACCTGATCTTAGTTATGCAGTGGGAGTTTTGTCACAATTCATGCATTGTCCAAAGGACCCACATTGGATTGCAGGTCAAAGAGTTCTCAGATATATCAAAGGAACTATAAAGGAAGGATTATATTATCCTTTTACATCAGATTTGAAGTTGAGAGCCTATAGTGATTCAGATTGGGCAGGTAACTAGGATGATAGAAGATCAACTCATGGTTACATGATATACATTGGTGATAAGCTTGTAAGTTGGTGTTCAAAGAAACAACATACAGTAGCATTATCATCAACTCAAGCAGAGTACAAAGGACTTGTGGAAGCAGCTAAGGAAGTCATATGGATGCAGACATTGTTCAAGAGCTTAGGCATTGATCAAGGTACACCTACAATACATGGAGATAATATGAGTTCACTTTATCTTGTAGCAAATCCTGTATTTCATGCAAGGACAAAGCACATAGAGATACAGTATCATTTTCTCAGAGAAAAGGTAATGGAGAAGGAGATTGAAGTGGAGTACATTTTTACTAAAGATCAGTTAGCAGACATAATGACAAAGAGCTTGGATGGTGTGAAGACCAGCAGATTCAAAAGCATGGCAGGAGTAAAAGAAAAGAAGAAGATATGAAGAAACAGAGAATTTCAATAAGTGATTGAGGGGGAGTTGTTGGAGAAACAATCACTAATTGGACATATATTTGAAGGTCAAATCTTAGGAAGAAAACCCCATACCTATGTGAAGGGACAAATTCACAAGTGTATCATATTTGTAAAGTTAGTTCACTTTAGTTCTAGAAGTTTTTTAAAATCACGAGAATTCGAAAATCTATATAAGTTAGTTTGTATCAACTGACGCGGAGAGAGAGAGAAGAAGTAGAAGAAGGAGTTCATTTTATACGACTGAGTATAGTCGGGCTTCTCTGAGTGAGAAAGCATCTGTAAAACTTCTGAGTTTTCATAGCAGAAAAAGGGCCTAAAAAAAGCTCAAAGTCGATGCCCGGCATCGACCTTGACTGAAATTCGATGCTAGGCATCGAATTTTTATTTTTAGACACCCAGAAATACTAAAGCAGGCAAAAATTTCCAGTTTTGGAAGGTCATACAGGGTCATCTTGGGAGGGCCATAAGTTGAGTTCTAGAGATCTGTTTGATGCATATGATAGCTTGTTGGAAAGCTCTACTCTTCTAGTTTCAGTCTTCAAATTTTCATGGAGAAATAATACTTGAGCTAGGAGAAATTAGAAAAATACTGAGGGTATGTCATTTCAGTGACTAGGAATTTCTGTAGAAGCAAAGTTCTCACTTTAGGCTATCATTTCTCAAAGTTTGGAGTGGCAATGAGTTAATGGTGACCATAGAGGTGTTCTAGTGTCACATTAATTCATTTCTTGTGGTGTTTTATACATCATCAAGTGGTATCAGAGCAGAAAGATTCTCGAGAGTAGAAGACGACAAAGGTACGAGAAGTTTTGTAAAGTTTTCCATTAAATTTTGAAAGGTGAAGCATTTGACAACACAAGGCATCAAAAGGTTACTTCAATATTATCCTCATACAAAAATAACTTCAAAAGGTATTATCCTTTATCCTTTTAGCTCACAGGTTGCACTAGAAGGAAAGGAGTATGGCAGATCATATCTCCATTGACAAACTGGACAGAGATAATTACCCCGCATGGGTAATGAGAATGGAAGCCTTAATTATGAGTAAGGATCTCATGGTATATGTAACAGGTGAAGAAGAGAAGCCAATATTTGAAGATGAAAGCCGACCAAAGAAAGAAGAACTTGACGCTTTAAAGCATTGGCAGAAGAAGGATGCAAGTGGAAAAGCCTACATGTACAATACAATCTCTGATCATTTGCTACCACACATCAGAGGATTGGAATCATCTGAAGATATATGGAATGCATTGGAGTATCATTTCCAAAGCACTACTAAAGCACGGAAAGCAAGTCTATGGTCAGAGTTTACAACATTCAAGAAGAAGCCAAGTCAAACCATTAGTGATTATGTCACTAAGATGAAGGATCTAGCAGATAGTCTTGGATCCATAGATGAAGATGTTGAAGATCACAGATTGATTGCTCAACTACTTGCAGGTTTGAGAGGAGATGAAAGGTGGAAACCTTTTGTCTTATCAATAGAACTTTCATTAAATCATTATGTTCCAGATTTGAATCAATTACTTGGTTTGATGCTCACATATGAGCAAGACTTGAAGGGAGATGGAGATAAAGGTCAAAGTTCTGCAATGTACATGAAGAATAAGAAGAAAGGAGATAAAGGTAAAGCAAAGGATGAAGAGGAGTCGAGTTCTCAGGTTTATTATGCAAGAGGTAAAGGCACTGGTAGAGGAAGAGCAAGAGGTTTTGGAAGAGGAAGAGGTAATCAAAATAACAACAAGAAGGCTTGCTGGATCTGTGGATTGAGTAATCATTTGGCTCATGACTGTTGGCACAACCAACAAGGATCAAACTAGAATCAAAACAACAATAGCAGAGGTCGAGGTGGAAGATATCAAAGTAATTTCCAAAGAGGTAGACAAAGTCAAAGAGGAGGCTATGGTAGAGGTGGAGGAAGAAGTTGGGGACAGAATCAATCCTACAACACCACCTACTACAACTATGCAAATGACACACAGAATGAAAGTCATACATCATTGATGATGAACTCAATCAACACATCAGATAAAGAAGATCTAAAGGTATTTTACATTGACTCTGGATGTTCTAATCATTTGTCAGGAAACATAGAATTGATGTCAGAATTGGAAAAAGGCATTTCTAGTCACACAGTTCAAATAGGTGATAATACAAGACATAGTGTACATTCAATTGGAAAAGTGAAATGCAAGAGTGGAGCAGATTTGCTAACCAATGTCTTGTATGTTCCTACAATACCTAAAAACTTGATTAGTGATAGTTGAAAAAGGTTTTCAAGTCAGGTTTACAAATGAAGGAGTATTTGTGGAAGATCTAGAGAATGGATATAATCAGATTGTCTCTGGTAAGAAAGAAGGTAGACTCTTTACTTTAAGAGTACAAGGGAACATTGGTCAAGCTTTGCTTACACATGGTGAAGGAGTGATTACAGAACTTGATCTCTGGCATAAGAGATTAGGCCATTTCAATGAAAGAGGAATTAAACCTATGGTTCCTAATCAGTTTGTACTAGGATTACCAAATGTGCAAAGTCAACATATGGTTTATAAATGTGAAGCATGTCAAATGGGTAAAGCACACAGGTTACCATTTCAGAAGAAAGGATTCAAACATGATGGATTACTAGAGCTCATTCATACAGATGTATGGGGACCAACAAAAGAAGGATCTATCAGTGGCTCAAGGTATTATGTTCTTTTCATTGATGATGCTACAAGATGGATAACTTTATATGTCTTGAAGGAAAGATCAGAAGTTTTTGGAGCTTTCAAGCATTTTCATGCATATGCAGAGAGAGTCACATGTCAAAAGCTTAAAAGACTGAGGTCTGATGGAGGCGGAGAATACTTCTCCCAAGAGTTCAATGATTATCTTTGGAATGCAGGTATTAAGAGAGATATAACCTGCAGGTATACACCACAACAAAATGGTGTAGCAGAAAGAAGGAACAGGACTTTGGTTGAGTTTGCTAGAGCTATGCTAAAGGAGAAGAACTGTCCAAATTATCTTTGGGCTGAAGCTGTGAATACAACCACATATCTTGTGAATAGATTACCATGTGCAGCTCTGAATGGAATGACTCCATATGAAGCTTGGTGGGGTAAGAAACCAACACTAGATCATTGTAGAGTGTTTGGATCAATTGCATATGCTTATGTGCCATCACAGCTTAGGCATAAACTTGAACCAAAGGCCGAAAAATATGTGTTCATTGGTTATGATGAAAAGCAGATGGGTTACAGGTTGTGGAATCCTCTAACCAAACAATTTATGTTTGTAGAGATGTTACATTTGATGAACAGAAAAGTTGGTATGCAGATCAAAGTCATACAGCTGAAGAATTTGAAGAAGAGGTAAGAAGATGTGAGAAAGGAAAATCAATTGTGTAGGTAAATAGAGATGAAGACTATATGCAAGCAAGTACATCTAGAAGTGGATTAACAAGAAGAAATGAAGAAGCTCCTATATTTGATGAAGCAGTGTATCCTGAAACTTATGAAGAATGTGAACCAAGAAGGTCAAGCAGGACTAGAAGACAACTAGAAAGGTATTCTTATGATATTTCTTACATAACTCAAAAGAACTATGCATATATGGTGAAAGATGATGAAGAACCTCAGAACTATGATGAAGCTAAAGGTAAGAAGCAATGGGAAGAAGCAATGAAGGAAGAGTTCAATGCACTGGAGGAGAACAAGACATGGGAACTTGTTCCTAAACCAAATGGTAAGAAAGTAATTGGAAATAAATGGGTTTATAAAGTGAAGAAGCTTGCAGATGGAAGTATAGCCAGATACAAAGCTAGATTGGTGGTGAAAGGCTATGCCCAGACCTATGGCATAGATTATGATGAGACATTCAGTCTTGTAGCTAAGATGTCAACTATAAGAACAATCATTGCTATTGCAGCTTCAAAAGGATGGACCCTAAGTCAATTGGATATAAAAAATGCATTCTTGAATGGATACATATCAGATGAGGTATACATGGAACAACCTCAAGGGTTTATAGATTCCAGGTATCCAAATTTTGTTTGCAGGTTGAGAAGAGCATTGTATGGATTGAAGAAAGCTCCAAGAGCTTGGAACTATAGACTGGTGAAGTATCTCAATGATCTTGGATATCAAAGTTCAAAAGCAGACCCAAGTCTACTTATCAGAAGAACAGAGGAAGGTACAATCTACATTTGTATTTATGTAGATGACATTATAATCACAGGTACTTCAGATGAACGAATCAATGAGGTAAAGAGATTACTTGAAAAAGAATTCAAGATCAGTGACCTAGGAAAGTTATCATACTTTCTTGGAATGGAAGTTACTTATACAGATCATGGCATATATGTGTCACAAGAAAGGTATCTTCTGAACTTGTTGAAGAAGTTTGATATGGAAAATTGCAGAGAAGCTTCAACTCCACTTGAAGTTAATCACAAGCTCGGTAAATATGATGGTGCAGACTACAAAGATATGAGGAAGTATCAATCTCTTGTGGGTAGTTTGAGTTATGCTACACTAACAAGACCTGATCTTAGTTATGCAGTGGGAGTTTTGTCACAATTCATGCATTGTCCAAAGGACCCACATTGGATTGCAGGTCAAAGAGTTCTCAGATATATCAAAGGAACTATAAAGGAAGGATTATATTATCCTTTTACATCAGATTTGAAGTTGAGAGCTTATAGTGATTCAGATTGGGCAGGTAACCAGGATGACAGAAGATCAACTCATGGTTACATGATATACATTGGTGATAAGCTTGTAAGTTGGTGTTCAAAGAAACAACATACAGTAGCATTATCATCAACTCAAGCAGAGTACAAAGGACTTGTGGAAGCAGCTAAGGAAGTCATATGGATGCAGACATTGTTCAAGAGCTTAGGCATTGATCAAGGTACACCTACAATACATGGAGATAATATGAGTTCACTTTATCTTGTAGCAAATCCAGTATTTCATGCAAGGACAAAGCACATAGAGATACAGTATCATTTTCTCAGAGAAAAGGTAATGGAGAAGGAGATTGAAGTGGAGTACATTTCTACTAAAGATCAGTTAGCAGACATAATGACAAAGAGCTTGGATGGTGTGAAGACCAGCAGATTCAAAAGCATGGCAGGAGTAAAAGAAAAGAAGAAGATATGAAGAAACAGAGAATTTCAATTAGTGATTGAGGGGGAGCTGTTGGAGAAACAATCACTAATTGGACATATATTTGAAGGTCAAATCTTAGGAAGAAAACCCCATACCTATGTGAAGGGACAAATTCACAAGTGTATCATATTTGTAAAGTTAGTTCACTTTAGTTCTAGAAGTTCTTTAAAATCACGAGAATACGAAAATCTATATAAGTTAGTTTGTATCAACTGACGCGGAGAGAGAGAGAGAGAAGAAGTAGAAGAAGGAGTTCATTTTATACGACTGAGTATAGTCGGGCTTCTCTGAGTGAGAAAGCATCTGTAAAACTTCTGAGTTTTCATAGCTATGAGAAAGAACTGAGTAAAGTTCTGTGTATGAGTCTCTCTCCATCATCTCCATGCTTGCCTACTGTGTGATGAATTTTAAAGTTCAAGTTTTCTGAGCAATTCGATGCCTGGCATCAAATCTTGGCTGATAAGTCATTGTTTTCATTCACTGTGTGTTACCTCTTGTTGAATCTTCTAGAACATGAAGTTTGTGGAGCAACTCGATGTCTGGCATCGAATTTCAACATAAAGTGGATGCCCGGCATCGACTTCTAGCATACAAGTGGTCTTCTTCATGTGTGTGTAAAAGAGAGTATTTCTAGTGCAGAAAAAGGGCCTAAAAAAAGCTCAAAGTCGATGTTGGCATCGACCTTGACTGAAATTCGATGCTAGGCATCGAATTTTTATTTTTAGACACCCAGGAATACTAAAACAGGCAAAAATTTCCAGTTTTGGAAGGTCATACAGGGTCATCTTGTGAGGGCCATAACTTGAGTTCTAGAGATCCGTTTGATGCATATGATAGCTTTTTGGAAAGCTCTACTCTTCTAGTTTCAGCCTATAAAGTTTCATGGAGAAATAATACTTGAGCTAGGAGAAATTAGTAAAATACTGAAGGTATGTCATTTCGGTGACTAGGAATTTTTGTAGAAGCAAAGTTCTCACTTTAGGCTATCATTTCTCAAAGTTTGGAGTGGCAATGAGTTAATGGTGACCATAGAGGTGTTCTAGTGTCACATTAATTCATTTCTTGTGGTGTTTTATACATCAACATCACACATTCTTTGTTTTGTGAGAGTAGTTTACTTTTCATTTTTCTTCCGCATGTGTACTCTCTACATGAACTTGCTATCTTGCATTGTTTTTTGTAGCCATTTTAGCAGAGATTGTGCATCCTTGATAGAAATGTATTCGTCATGTAATACATTGTCAAAATGTACATCAAAAGTGGCTTGAATATCATGCTAAATTTCAGCCATGTGTGGATATAAATTTTGTGCCATGTTTGGTTGGAAATTTTCAGCCATATTTGGCTAGAATTTCTCAATCATCTTTCTCTACAAATTTTGGGATTTTTTAGTCATGTATGGCTGGAATTTTTCAGCCATATTTGGTTGGAAATTTTTAACTCTTTGAACCTCATTTGGATCACCTACATGGACATAGTCAAGCACACCACTTTGAAGCAAAGGCAAGAGTGTATCAAACACATCATGTGAGCTGAATGTTGGCTGAAATTTACATTCAAGTAAATTTGACTAATTTACTTAAAATAATTTTGTTAGTAAATGCATGGTATAAGCAATAACTTTTACTCTCACTAATATATCCAATGAATATACATTTCTTTGCCTTATCATCAAGTTTGTGATGTTGTTAAATGGCACAAGAGCATATGTCAAATGTGAGAAGAGATGGAGATACAATCCAAAGATGAGTTTGATGTTGCAAAAACTTGCTCTACACCCAAGATTACTTGAGGGATGCTAAGTAGACACTTTCAGCTTGTTAATAAAGCATTAATACCTCATTAGTTCTTTGGAAGATCATTCTCAAATTGATTCATCAAAATAGATGACTTGAAACAAAACATATGATCAAGAATTTGCTATTTTGGGATGAAAAGCACTTTGGAATTTCACTCAGATCTCACAGCCTGCTAAGAATTGACTAGAGAAACTTTGCACACATTCTATTGAATATATGGTAAATCTAAAGCAACAAATTCGATGAATTTTAATGGACTATACTGAGATAAATCAATTTAGGAACATTGGGGTATCATCCTAACTTTTCAGGAGTAGCATGCTTGCATAGATAGGTCACTTCAAATTGATATAGCTAATAAATTACTAAACCAAATGTGATGAAAATTGAGGTAAAGCAAATAGAATTATTAATTTACCTATATCAATTTAAATCACTTTAAAATAATAATTACATAGAGAGAAATCAATGATCAAACATGTCTGAAAAGCAAGGTGAACCTGAGATAGCAGTTGAAGTAGACTCCAAAGATGATCAAAGAAATCAATCTGTACTGCACATATGGCACATGAATTGATTGGCCATGAAGCATGGGAACGACGAGCACAATGTATGCTTCAATGATGATCCAAATCTCGACTAGAATCTCCTCTAATTGTAGCAAAAGGTTCTGCTTTGACCCGCAACTTTCTTCATGTGTTTTTATAGAGAAATTTGAATTCAAACTTGGTGGGATTCAACCTAAAAGTTCCTCCATCATTGGGGAATCTCATCTAATTGACTTCTCCTACCTTGATTTCATGATTTTCACCTAAGAAGGTCGCAGGATTCTCTTCTCCCTTTTACTTTTGGAGATTTCACTTTTCTACTATTACAAGAGATAGTTTTTATGACATCTCTTATTGAGAGTACAAAAGAAGTCATTACATAAATGGTTTTAATCAAGCACTAGGCTTGGCAAAATGCACCAACAACTAGCTAAGAAAGCTCGATCTGCAACATGCATAATTGACCTATTGTGTCTGGACTAATCTTCCTACAACACAAGAGAGACAAAATCCTCAAATGTTATGGCATTTGGATTGCCTTTCATCATTAATCAAAGAGTAGAAACAAAAGTTTAATATAAATCAGGAAGACTATTAAGAACAATTTGCATACAAGAATTCATCAGTAGAAATCAATTGCTCCTTCAAATCTTTGATTTTTTTCAAAAAATTATCCATTGAATCTCCTTCTCTCATATGCTTACTCTCCAATTGTGTTTGGAGGTAAGAAACATCAGCCTCGTTTCTTATCTAGTACAATATTGTAAGACTATCCCAAGCATCTTTGTTGTCTTATAGGAGTAAATGTGAGGGATAATTGAACATTTGACAAGCAAAGCTCTCAATGCATGTGCATGTGCATGTGCACCTACATACAAACAAATGTGTTCTGTAGTAGGTGCAACAAAAACTGCAACACGATCAAGAAATTTAAGATCATCATCTTCAACACCATTCGCATCACTTTGAATCATTGTATTTGCAGGCATTGTAGGATGTTTTTCAACACCTTGCACAATATTCCACAACCCTTTTTCTAGCAATACATGATGCCTCATGTATGCCCACAATGGGTAATTAGTACCGTCTAATTTATCCTCAATGTCACATCATGGATATACTACCTCTTAAGTGAGGTGGCACTAATGCCACATGGCATCATATGGATGCACTTAATCTATATTATGGGTAGATGGAAAGAGAAGATGTTTGTATGATTCTCGAGATGGCGAGTTACAAAACTAGACTAATCTGATAGTAGTATCAGAGTGTGATTCAAGCCAACCAACGTTGATAAGCGTGCCATGTTTTGAGACCACAACCTCTGTTTGGGAGGCGCAAGAGCTATCTAACATCTCTCACGCACGTGATGGAAGATAACCTTTGTTTTATTTATATTATACATAAGTTTGCCTGTAGCCTCCACTTGTGAGCTATGGGAAGAGAAGGAAAGATGGAGTAGAAGAAGAGATGGATTCCCTTCTCCCCCTCCCTCAAGGCTTGTTGGGTAGTTTCCCAAATAGTTGGAATTAGTGGCCATTATAGAACATCAAATCTAGGAGCATTGAGAGTGTTCTTTCCCCAAGTGGTTGGAGTATGCATCCACCAAAGCTATCGAAAGTGTGTCAACTAAAAATGTCAGACATGAAGGAGGTGGGAGAAGCATCTCAATCCTCTATATTGAAAAATGATATTCATAATATAATCAGATTTATGTGGAGATGAACTACTCATGTACAAGTATTTTTATTTCAATTTTGAAAAGATCCGACTCTTTCAGAAGGGAAAGGAAGGGTTTGAAGGCCAAAATTTTTGGGGGAAGTTACATGTATCGAGAGTATGAGATGTAAACTCTCATCTAAAGTCAACAATTCCCTCAAAATAGCCGACATTCATGATTTTTACATAAATTTCAGGAGTTATTTTGGATGAGTAGCCATTTTGGGAAAGGGAAAACAAGAGGGACTTATCATAGATTTATGGAAAAAATCATGCACACACATACTATACTATATGGATTTCCATATAAGATCTAGAAATCCAAAATATAGCTCAGTATGATGGGAGTTTGAAGCTCCACAAAACCCCCTTCCATCACTGTTTGAGGAAAAATTTCAGCACCTCAATTTAAGAAATTCCCATTTTGGAAGAGGGAAAAAGAGGTGCATTGACTATGGATGGATGGGAAAAAGTATATATACTGAGAGTATATCATATGAACATCACAATGGAATCATTAGATTCATTAAAAAGATAAGTTAAGAAGGAATTTTACTGCCTCCAAGACCCCATTTCCACACTTTTTGAAAAAATTTTAGATGTTAATTTTGGTCAAATTTCACTTTTGGGAGTAAGAAAAGAGACCATTTAAGAGGCCTCCCATGGATTAGTGCATACATACTTGAAGTATGGTGTATGAATTACTATGGAAAAGAGAAAATCCAAGAAAAATCCACATTAGACGTGGATTACAAGCTTGCTAAAAGCTCCCATTTAAGTTTTTGCATGAAAAGTAAAAATCTTGATTTAGGCCTCTTTTGGGGAGCAAATTAGCATGCACAAAGGGAGGATTTGGAAAGGTGAAAATAGGCCCAAGCATCTTCATATACTACTCTCTGAGGTTATGGAGAGAATTCTAGGATTTGCTTGATGGAAGAATGCTTTTGGGCACTCTAAAAATCACATTTTCACACTTTTTCCAGCCCCTCCAACAGTCCACTCGGTTGGCATGTCCTACTTGGAAAAGCCATATCTTGGGCTAGAAAACTCCAAATTGGACGTCCTATGGATCTTTTCAAAGAGCATGAGGTCATATTAACAAAAGAAGTTTTAGAAATTATGCATTTTTGTAGGTCTTTACAAGTCTGCAAAGTCTAAATAGTTTTTGGCAACTACCTTCCGAGAGCCATATCTCACAAACTGGGAAGGCGATTGAAGTAATTTTGCTTTGAGACACTTGCACATGATATATATTTCAGTTTATGATTATTTGCAGGTCCTAAAATGGTTTTTTCAGGTCTAAAGAGGGATTATAAATGTATTTTTTGGGTAAATTTGCATTATTTTGGTAATCATCTGACCATGCTTTATGTTTGGGAAGTGATCCGATGTTTTCGGAAACTTCAAAGTTTATGTGTCTGAGGAAGAAAGTGCAGAGGTCTCGAAGCTTGTCGAAAAGGATTGGATTCATGCAATTCCAATACCAAATCATTCAGGGAAGTATGCTTTATTTTTTCAGGCATCTTACTTTATTTTATGGCATGTTTTGTATGTACATGCATGGATTGGATTGCATATATCCAAGTTGATCATTGTTTCAATTTTAAAAGTATGGATCAACATGCAAGAAGTACACTTTTTGATTGTTTGCAACGAAAGATGATTGCAGGAACTACATGGTTATGCAACCAAGAGAATTGTTGCTAGCATTTGTTTTTATGTTTTGCAGGTTATGGAGTCCATGTATGAGTTTATGGCGTGCATGCTATGGGCCTGTCAAGCCCTATGTTGTTGGATGGCCTATGTGCTGTTGAGTTTATGGTTAAAATTTTTTGGGACTCCAGTTCCTTGGGGAAATGCTGTCAAAAAGTTTCCCACCTCATGGAATTATATACGCACTTACCTTTAGGTAAGAATATTATGCCATGGTAACATGCCATTTTTGCAAACATCAATAAGGTTTTAGCATGCTTGTAAGCATGTATTTGATGGACTTATGACCATCATAAAAGTATAGATAAGGCAACTTCATTAGAAATAGGATCCCTACACATAATCCTTATGGATTTTAGACCATAGGATTGCTAAGGGGAAGGAGCTATACCTTCACCATTAGGAATGTGCACAAGCATTCCTATAGGTTATGAGAAGTTGCATATAGGCACGGGAGATACATTTATGATAATCCCCAAGGTAGTGAAGATTTAGTTAACTTCACAAGAGTCTCACAATATGATTCGGAGACTATTGGGTTTATCACGAATACCCAAAGAGTGACTAGTTTCACTAATGCACATCACTTGAGCAAGTAGTGAAGCATTTTTGCTACACTACTAAGGAAACCAATTAGATGGGATCATAGAGATGGGTTTCATGAGAAAGCATTGATGGGTTCTTATGCGATTCGAATGATGATTAGGAAGGCCACAGGTATGGCTCTAGCTCTATGACTTAGAGCATAGATCCCTTAGCCAGGAATAGTTGGGTACCCAATACATGTATGTATATTGGAATCTACATAGAGGTACTTAGACCTAGTCTTGGTACCTAGGAACAAGTTGGTTTGGAACAGAAAGGGATATCCATTGTCACTTGTTGACTAGAACCAAACTAACTAGTTCAAGGTCATGGGACTCATTTGAGTCCATTGACATGATTTTAGGATATGGGATTCATTAGAGTCCACCTGTATATTCCATTACATATATATGGAATATATATTCGATTTAGTGTAGGTATGACACCATGGATTGGAAGAAGGTTCCACTGGTATGGGATGGTGGAAACGACTTCCTTTTGAGCACTCTTCTTCTATGACTAGGGAGAAAAGGACTCATCATTCATGGCATCATGTCTCACTAGATCAGAGGAGAGCTCTTATAGACATCTCCTTAGGATTGGGAGTTATCCTTCATAGTTTAGGAAAGATTTATTATTCCAGTATGTGATAGGTGATTTTATCACCATTCGTATCACATACTCATTTTGAGTTTTTGAGGAAGGATAATTCCATTACTTTGATTGGATCGTATAGATCCATTCATAGAGGATGGTTGGCAGAGATAACTCTTCAATATGGATACACATGTGTTTATGGTATCATGTTATATCATTGTTGCCCATTCTAGTAGAGGGCTTTGACCCTTATAAGGAATTTATTTTCTCCAGTCTTCATTACATATACCTTCATTAGTTAGGGGAGATTTGTTCTCCATCTTCATAGGAATATACATAATGAGGGATTATGCATTAGTCATCGAAGAGAGGAGCAAATGAATTCACAAGTTTCTCTTTTAAGGAAAGGAGAAAGTGGGAATTAGCTTAGAGATCAAGGAGAGATCTCACTTTAGCTCAGTGGTCTAACTTTAGCTCCTGTTCTTTGAGAGAGAAAGAAGGAAAGGAAAATATGCTTTCTTCATAGGAGAAGAGTAGAGCATATTTTTCTTTTAGACCAAAGAGGTGTTTAGAAAACATCTCTTAGTTTATATTTCAGAAGGAATTCATTTATGCTACTTTTCAGTATTATTTTCTTTCACATGGGAGTTTCTTTCTCCACTATTTTTGGAGGAATATATGGAGAACTTATGCACATGTTCATGTTCTTAGTTATGAGTGGAGTAAATGGATTCAATAGAATCTCTTTCAAAGGGAAAGGGAAAGTGTTATAGGTTCCACTGATAAAGTTCTTTTCTTTAAAAGAGATTGCATAGAGAGAGAGAGTTTCACTTTATCATTTTGGTTGTCTAGATAGAAGTGCACTCTTCTATCAAAGACAAAAGGGAGATCGATTAATCATGATGGTTAGATTGAGTCTCACTTTTAGACTTTAGAGAGAAGCAGTTATGCTATTTTCAGTGATGGTCCTTGACTAGATGAGATGATTTAGTTATTGACATTAGTGAGACTCGGAGTTGAGTATGACTCTTCTCTTTAGGGTTTCTAAGAGATAGGGAGATATCTAACCTATTGAGGTACCAAAGTCTTAGTTGGTGTTACATCATGAGCATGATGTGTAAACATTAGTAAGGAGGATGGGTACTTAGGGATTATCTGAATCTCAAACGGCATGCTTTTGCATTCATATGGAAAACTAAAGGGAAGAGAATATTTTTGAGTTTGCACTAGTGCCAATAGATGCTCTTTCGATAGCACTTAGTCCAATGGTAGAGGATGAAAAACCACAGACTTCTTGGTTGGTGAAATGTAGAGATTGCATGTTACTACGAAGAAACTCTTATATATGACCTCGATGATGGATTTGCATAGTTCACAAGGTAGTCTAATTAAACTATTACTTGTGAGCACACTCAAGGTTAGGAAGACCTAGAGTGTTATGAGAACAATCTATCATTTACTCCTAGATGGGTTTGAAGTCACTTTTTATGGGACTTTGTTCTATAGTTTAGAGGATTCTATGGTTAATTACCTCCATTATGGTACGATCAAGCTTATAAGTTTGGGACTTTATACTTGCTTCTTATACTATTAATCCATAGAGAATACATCATATGGACTTAGGTCATTTGGATGATGTTGTATGGCATGGGAGTGGTAGTATGGAAGTGGAGAGTACATGGGAGATATTAGGTACCTCTTAGACAGTTTCCCACCTTTGAGATGATCTCTTATGAGGCTTCTTAAGGGGAAGGATAAGGGGAAACAACACACAAAGATGACCATGTACATAGAGTACATGGGGTTCAGGGGAGTCCGAGCACTTTCTTCTACCATTATAAAATTTTCCTTTACATTTTCGAGGACGAAAATGCTTTCAAGGGGAAGGAGATGTCACATCATCGATATACTACATCTTAAGTGAGGTGGCACTAATGCCACATGGCATCATATGGATGCACTTCTATATTATGGGTAGAGGGAAAGAGAAGATGTGGGTGATTCTCGAGATGTTTAGTACACATCGAGCTCGACGGTTGGGAGGTTCGAATTGCTACATCTCTGTGTGTGCAAAAGCTTCTACAATTGTCATGGAAACGTGGAGCTGAAGGTGAGGCAAAAGCTTCTATAGTTGTCATGCAAACATGGAGCCGAAGGAAGTTACAAAATTAGACTAATCTGATACTCAACAAGCAACATATGGAATTCATTGTTGCTTTCAGCCATGGCTACTGACTAAATATCTGGATGCAAAAAATTGATTGTGTTTCAAAAAGTTGAATAGAAATACCCTATCAAGCTTTGCTAAATGGATAACAAACTTCGAGATGCTTGTACTAAAAAACCAAAGCTTGTACACATGTTTGGCACAACAAATGAAAGTTTGCACACATGACCGCTTCCATCCAAAACTTATCAGGAAGGTGCTTTTTCTTCAACCATACATTGTTCCATTTCAAGGAATGTTCTATTTTTATGCTCTGCAACACCATTTTGTTGAGGTGTATATAGCACCGTACATTGGTGTGAAATTCCTCTTTCACAAAGAAAAGCATTAAACTCATGTGACATGTATTCACCACCATGATCTGTGCGTAGAGTTAGAAGCTTATTTCTAGAAAAAAATTTAGCCATAGCTAAAAATGTTTTGAAGCAAGAAAATACCGAATTCTTTGCTTTCATAGGATACACCCATGTATGGCGAGTAGCATCATCAATGAACGTAACAAAATATACATGCTTCCTAAAAGATGGAGTCTTGACGGGACCACATACATCACTATGAACAAGCTTAAATTTTCTTGTAGTGTGCGTGTCACTATCTTTTGGAAAAGAAGCACGATGCACTTTTCCAAGAATGCAACCTTCACATACATGATTTTCAATGGACTCAAGTATTGGAAAATGAATAACAATGTCCTTCTTTTGCAAGTAAAATGAACTATTGAATTTCAAGTGACCAAAACAAGCATTCCAAAGCTCCATTTCAGGCATGGAAGAAGTATGAACAAGCAAGGCATTTGAGACAGCCCTCTTGTATGTATCCAAGTGATATAAATCATTACATAATGTACCAAACATCACGATAATATCACCATTGTTGAAATTATGAACCATACACTTATCATGAACAAAGTGTACATGAAGTCCATCTTTGGCAATCAATGGAGATGACTTCTTGATACCAGGTACATACAATGCATTTTTCAAGAGGATCACACCTCCATTTGCAGCCATAAGCTCAATTTCTACTACTCCAATGATAGGATAAGAGGCGTTTGCACACGCATGTCCTCCTTTGGATGCATTCTTCAAAGATGCAAAAAAACTTCTGTTTGGATTTATGTGCTTTGAAGCACCACTATTAAAGAGCCAATCCGAATCAGCCTCATTCACAATCATACATTTAGAATGCAATGGTGCATCATAATGAAATGAAAAAACACATGCCCAAAAATCTTGAGCCATGTTGGCTTCACTTTTGAAGTCCTAATCATCCTATATTTGCACTTGTAGTAGGACATTCTCTATCACCATGTGCAATATTCCACAACCCTTTTGCTACTAATACATGATGCATCATGTATGCACACAATGGGTAATTAGGACCATCCAACTTATCCTCAATAGCCAAAATACAAAGTAAATTATTGCTTTCAACCATGGCTAGTGATTAAATAACTTGATGCAAAAAATTGATTGTATCTCAAAAAGTTGAACAAGAACACCCTATGGAGCTCTACTAAACCTGTAACAAACTTCAAGGCTTTTGTACTAGTGAACCAAAACGTGTATATATGTTTGGCACAAAAGGATGAAATTGCTTGCATGGTCACTATGATAGTGCATCCAGAGGATGAAATGAGCTCAAAGAAATATTTTAATGGAAAAAATTGAAGCACATTTAAACTCCTAATCGTCCTGAGCATGGTAAAAAATTTTCATGTCATTATGAGACTATGACTAGAGGAGTTTCAATGATGCCTTAGAGGAATCCAAGACCTACTTTGACACCAATTTTTGGAGATCGAGGTCTACAAAAGCACACAAACAACACAAGGAAGAAGAAGAAACTTTGAGAATGACACAACACATAATATATTACCAAGTGAATGTGCAAAGATAAGTGACACGTTAGGGTTATAGTCATATATACAAGCTAGGGGAAAAAAACTTCCTATGGAGGAAAAAAAGGGCCCCGATGGCCCTAAAAATGTTCATACACATCACTATCAAAATATATCTACAAAAGATATCCTATGTTCAAGGTTGTTTAGATGGGGTGAATGTAAATCTACCACTATGGCGACTATAATTGTGACATCATCATCTCCTTGGACATCATAAAATTCATACATGAGATGGATTGATGATGGTGGCAGGGATGGTGTGGGTGAGGAGGTGACCACATAGCAATGGTGTGTGAAAGGTCTCTCTTCCTCCTAGGATCCAATGTCTTCTATCTCTTCCACTTCCCCTACATGAGTGGATCCAACCCTATCTTGTTGTACTTATCTTACTACTCTCTTGGTTTTGGCCATAGTCATGGCTACATTGATTTCTTCTTCTTGTTTGATTCTCTATCATAGAGAAATGACTTTAGAGTATCTTTTTTCCTTCCTCTCTCTTGTTATAAACATTTCAATTGTGCTAGAAATGGATGTGTTTGAGCTTCTGCCATTTCTATGTCTCAAATGAAATGCATATATTCTAAAAAAAAATTCTTTGTTCTTCTTTCTCTCACTACATGTTCTGCAGATGTACTTGATACTAGAATAGAATGGCAACCCCTCATTCTTCTTGAAGCTCTTGATTCAACACTCCTTGCTAGTGTGGGTATAGCTTTGCAAGGAGTTGTGTATCTATCCTATTTGATAAATTGATCGATTTCATTGATAGTGTAGGCTCATCAAAATGCAACATCTTCTCCTAAAGCTCTATAGATCAATCATGTTGTTGCTTGTATTCATGTCGTGCCCTACGTAGCTTCCAATTATCTTTGGTGCAATGAGAGGTGAGATGCTCAAGGATCTAAGAGTCCATATCAATAGGCTTCTCATTCATGGAACTATATTGCATGCAGTGTAACATGGTCTTATCTCGGGTAGTGTGACAGTTGGCCTTATGAAAACTAAAATAATGATGCTAGAGTGCAACTTTGGTCCACATGCAATCACAAACTTCCATATAATATTGAAGATCCTTCCAAGTGATTGATGATTTGCTACCCCCCACTCTTGACATAACTATAAGATCTATGGAGGTGATGTAAGTTTCAAATTGTAGGGCATCTTTGATTCTTTCCACAATAAAAAAGAATTACATGGTCTCACTATTTAGGCTTTGGAACTGAGCATGCAACTTTCCTTTTATGAGGTACAATGTGTCCATAAATTGTGTAGATTGCTAAAGTCGAGTTTGATGAGGGGGAGTTATAAAAATTTCCTACATCTTTGCAAGTCCCAAATCTTCACTATGTCCTTGTATTAGTCTAAAGTGACCTGAATTCCTTTGATTACATCTTGTAAGATTGATCAACCTAGGTACAGAAGAATATGTATTCTCTAGTTTTCCATAATCATTTCGTATGACCCTGAAACTAGTGGCCTATGGCTTGCTTGTTTGAATTTCTAGGAGATGAAGATGGGTTCAAAACCACAGTCTCGTTGAAGGATCTAGCCATAGTCATAGTAACCTCCTTCATGTGTCACTACTTGTTAGTCCATCAATGAACAAGGATATCATCTTTTCCTTGGAGTGTAACTAATGAGGCAAACATCTAGATATATATTTCTTGAATCATCACACAATTAATATCACTATCTTAAAACTTGATTGTTTGAAGTTGTAGAAGAGAGAGGAGGTGTCATGCGTGACTCCTCGATTGGAGAATTTTTTTGATAAAGTATTCTAATAATCTATCAAGATTTACAAAGTTGAGTAATCCTAAGACTCCTACCTAGATCATATCTTTTGATTGCCCCTTGTGGTTCAAGAGGATTCTACTTGTTCATGCTTTGTCTTCCTAATTGTTGATTTGGAAATTTAGGAGTGCACATTTCCACTGTAGGCACACCATTCACAAATACACGTTGACTTTGATATAGATACTTATCATGAAATTTTGGAACACCCAAAAATCTCTCTTCATGTGATTGTAGATAGCCATATTTGGCACTTTAGAAGATATGAGCTCCTAAATTTTGACAATCAATGCACCCAATCCTCCTACATGTGGAAGGATCTAAAAAGACTCCTTGATCTCAATAGAGTAATAAGCTTTAGTCATCAAGGACTCTAAAAAAACCTTGGTCAAGAACAACGTTCTCACCACCTAGATTTTTCTTAGGATTGTTGGCACCTAAGGATTCAGGATGGATACCCATGTGTCCACTAGGACCACCACCTAAGTTCATATTTTGAACATCAGGAACTTCATGTCCATATTCATCCATTTTCTCAAGATTTTTTAAAAGTACATAGAATGAACCTTTGTTATACATATTGTCAGTGCGTTCTTGATTGTTAGCTAGATTGCAGTAGAAACTCACTTTAGCATTAGAGATTTTGGCTCTCTAAAGTGTGTACCCTCATGGATCTCCAAACATTGGTGCCCTATGCCGATTATCCTTGTCATAGATGAGAACAACATTATATTTTCCTTCTATCTGGGATAAGAAGTTCAAAACTTTTGGAGATAATCCATGTTGATGGAAAAAGACATGTCTTATGTGTCACTCCTTGACTCGCTAAGGTTATCAAACATAGATTTTTGTTGTAAGTTAGATGAGCCTATGCTTTCTTTCATCAATGCTCTAATCTCACTTATGCTCTTAGATTCTGAATTAGTGCATGCTCTCATGCACTGGCCATTCTTTGTGAGCCTAATATTTCTCTTGATCTTAAAATCATAAATGTGCTAGTTCAAGTGCGCACACTTGTGAATGTTCACAAGTAGTTATGCTCTAAGCAATAAATTCTCCACACACGAAATAATGCACAAAAATTATTTTCTTGCTTGACATGATTTGAACTTCAAAAGAACGGTGTAGAGGCATACCAACTCCTAAAATTCCCTTCTAGTAAGGTGGATTCATCGAAATGAGTTCTTAATTTAAAAACTTGATTAGTCTCAAGTCAAATTAATCTCAAAGGAGTGTTAATGATTGTAATAATGATTCTTATACAATTGTAAAGTGTGTTGGATAGAAGGCAACCCCTCTCGTTTACTCGCTCTTGAATCATAAGATTACCACATGAACTTAGTGGTCTAAATGTCTATGTGAGAAATAGATTCATATAGAATTCCAAGTGTTTTCAAAGTCACAAACTTAAGGCTTTTATTGCTCAAATGATTACCAAAGTACAATTAGAAGGATCAAGATGAATTAAATATCTATCTTTCAAGAAAATCTTTTTAAGTCATTTCTACTACGAATTATGTAGCTCTTTGTGAGAGCTTGTAATAACTCTTGTCGATCTTTTCAATTTAAAGCTTGAATGTATTATTGTTTTGTTCCTCTCAAGGTTTCAATGGTAATGTATCTTTCAAATATTCCATTGACTAAGAGTTTTCAAGACTTAGTGAATTTTGGATGATTATCTCCAAGAGACTAAGCCTATAGAGCCTTTGTCCTTGGAAGATTATAGTTGGGCAAGATAATTACATAGTTCAACTATTTAAGACACAATCATCTCTCACTCTAAGTTTCACTATGTGTTTGGGAGATTTCCCAATGCTTGCCTTATGAGCAGATTGTCGCTTCTTCTAAGTGTGCTCAAAGAGCTACAAATTAGTGTCAATTCGCCCCAAATCTCTAGCCTAAGCAGAGATTCTCTCTATCTTTATCATAATACTAAGAAGGATATGAAAAAACATGGCTTAGTGAAGTGTCCTTGGACAAGCTCTTAAGTTACTCTATAAGTTTGCAATGTTTTTTTCTTGGAGGATATTGAATTTTAAATGGAAAAGTTATCTTCAAGGTGCTATCCTTAGTGATCTTTACAAATACCAAGTAATATGAGTGTAGATCCTAAACATCCATGGCATCTCACAACTTTAGCTCTACCTTAGTGAAGGATTTTCTTTCAAGTGATTTTAGTCCTTACGAATGACTCAATTGAAGATACTTAGGACAACTGTTTCTTATTATCACGTTGTGTGCCTAGTGAGTCAATTGATTGCTCAATATTAGTCAAAGAGTGAAGTCCAGTTTTTTAGCATACCTATGTAGATAGGTAGTCTATTTTGGTTGGTTAAGTTTCTTGACCAAAACGTATCCAAATTGCTTGTTTTTAGCTTTTTAGAAAGCTCTTTCCGTGCACTATATGTATCCCAAATATGGCATTCAAAGGATTTATATTATGTGAGATATCTATCAGAGAGTGAAGTCCAACTTTTTAGTATACTTGTATGCACAGGTGATCTATTTTGGTCAGTTGAGTTTCCTGACCATAACTCATCTAAATTACTTGATTTTTAGCTTGTTTGAAAGATATTTGTGTGCACTTTTTCTATCTCAAATATCTTCCTCAAAGAATATATATTCAAGGAGTTATCAGTCCGAGAGTGAAGTTCAAATCTTCAGCATACTTGTGTGGACATGTAGTTCATCTTTGTCAACCGTGTTTCCTAATCAAAACGTGTTCAAATTAAGTTATTTATAGCTTTTCAGAAAGATCTCTTTGTCTAATTTGATTGACTAAAGGCATAGGCCCATGTGAGTTTTGCATTGAGAGCAGCAAGCTATCTAAGGTGGAGTTGTTTGTCCAAGTGCCAGACATACAAGGGTTCACTACACGTTTTCATTGCGCATAGGAGAACTTATTCTCCACAGTTGGTATCATAAAAATCTTGGTGCTGAAGCTTCATCAAGAGAGTTGGAGTTAAATCAAAGCAAAAGAGGAGCTACAAAAGAAGGGGGAACTGCACAGATGCAAGAGCAATGGACAATATAACTATTCGAGGTAACTCTCAAAGTTTTTGATAGTCTTCAATGGCTGACTTGGGTCAACAAGTAGAGAAATTGCATAAGGATAACTATCCCATGTGGAAGTCTAGAATGACCAACTACCTAATGGGCAAAGGCTTGTGGGGTATTATGAGCGGCGATGATGCTCAACCTCAAATCAATCAAGCTATGACCACCGAAATCCAAAGGAGGCAAGCAAAAGAATGGTATGAGAGGAATAGGAGAGTCATGTTCCTCATTTCACAGGTCATTACTAATGCCATGGTAGGGCATATTTAACATCTAGAGAAAGCTAAGGATGCTTGGGAAGCTCTTGAAAGGATGTATTCAACAAATACCAAAGCTAGGAAACTTCAACTCAAGAATGAGTTGAACACAATCAAGAAAAGTTTGAGTCAATCCATAGCTGAATATACTTTGAAGATTAAGGAGCTAAGTGATGTTTTAACTTCTATTGGCACAATGGTTGAAGGTGAAGATCTTGTGTGTTATACTCTCAATGGATTGAGAGAAGATGAAAGATGGAAGCATTTTATAACTTCCATTAACTTGAAAGATGCATACCCAGGTTTTGAACAACTAATCCCTCATCTTGTTACAAAAGAGCTTAGCTTTGGTGGCCCCAAAGGAAAGGATAGCCACAACCAAATGTTATATGCAGGTCGAGGTAAAGGAAGGAACTCAAAAGGAGGCTCAAGAGGAAAAGGAAGAGGTCACAACAACTCCAACTACAATCAAAACAATTCGGAAGACAAAAAGGATGCATCAAATGCCAACACACAAGGAAGAGGTTGAGGTAGAAGTAGATGAAGAGGTCGAGGCTCCTACAACTCTCATAAAGTTATAACATGCTATCATTGTGGTAAAGCAGGACATTATGCTAGTGATTATTGGTTGAAGAATGGAAGACCAACTGGAGGCAATCAAAGGAGCCAAATCAAATATGCAAGCACCTCAAGTCAAGGAAACAAGGACACTCTAATTGCAATGAGACATGAGTATAGAAGCTCTTGTGAAGATGACAAAAAATGGTACATTGATTCAGGTTGTAGTAACCATATGTCATGCCAAGGAAGTTTGCTCACTAATCTACAGGTACCAAGTGGAAAAGGATGTGTTGAAACAAGTGATGATACTTAACACATGATTGAACATATTGGAGATATAAGGCTTGTAGATACAAGCAGAGCAAAGGTACTATCTAATGTTCTTTATGTTCCTACAATTTTGAAGAACTTGATTTCAGTAGGACAAATGGTAGAGAAGGTTTATTATGTCATATTCAATGAGAATGGGTGCTTCATAAAGAATCCAAAGAAAGGCTTCAAGATCATTGCTTGAGGTAGAAGCGAAGGAAGGATGTTCACTTTGGACATCCAACATCCACATGGAAAGGTCATGTACATTCAATGTGGGCAACCCAAGTAGTGCACATCCTTCATTGTACATGAAGCAGGAAGAAAATAGAGAGGTATATATTTGCATGTACGTCGATGACCTCATCATAACAGGAAATGATGTTACATGGATTGAAGATATCAAAAGGAAGCTTGATAAGGAGTTTAAAATTTTAGATCTTGGAGAGCTGAAATATCTTTTAGGAATTGAATTTGTTTATGGAAAAAGTGGCATCTACTTGATGCAAAACCCTCTGGTTGTTCCATATAGATCTCATCTGTAAGATCTCCATGCAAGAAAACAGTTTTCACATCCATTTGGACTAGCTCTAAGTCCTCCATTGCAACGAATCCAAGCAACATGTGCAAGGTAGTCATCTTGACCACTCGAGAGAAGATTTCCTCGAAATCAACACCATGTTGTTGCTTAAAAACCTTTGCAACAAGTCGTGCTTTATACTTTGGAGAAGCACTATCTGATGTTAACTTCAACTTATATACCCATTTACATGGTAAAGCTTTCCTACCCTTTGGCAAAGGTACCAAATCCCAAGTACCATTCTTGTGAACAGAATCCAACTCACTCTTCATGGCACACTCCCACTTGACATGATCCTTTGTCTGCATAGCCTCTTTGTAGCAAGAGGGCTCACCGGCATCTGTTAGCATAACAAAATCTAAACTTGGAACATATCTATCAGGTGGATGTGAGACACGTGCAAAACGTCTCAATGGTTGCTGAACAGGAATATGTGCAGACTAATCTGAATGGACATTCTCTTGAACATCCCTATGTGTAGCATTTTTATGCATGCTAACTGGAGGACTAGTATCCTCAAACACCACTCTTCTCACTTCAACCTCCTTAATGGGCTGTTTATGCATCTTAGACTCATTGAAAATGACATGACTACTTCTGATCACTGACCATGTTTCAGGATCCCATAAGCGATATCCAAATTGTCCTTCTCGACCATATCCAAGAAAAATGCATTTCTTTGACTTATGATCCAACTTTTGTCTAAGATTCTTTGGTATATGAACATATGCTTCACACCCAAAAACTCAAAGATGATCATATTATGGTGGCTTCCCTGTCCATAGTTCTTGTGCCACTTTCAGACCTTTGGCAGTACTAGGTGAAAGGTTAATCACATGAACTGCAGTCAATACTGCTTCTGCCCAAAAACCTTGTGAGAGGTTTGCATGATGCACCATAGACACTACTCTACCTTGAATAGTTCTATTCATCCTCTCAGCTACACCATTCTGTACTGGGGTATAAGGAGCTGTAAACTCTCTACGAATCCCTCTAGACTGATAGAAAATACTGAAATCATGTGAGGTATTCTCAACCCCATTATCTGAACATAAAGCCTTAAGCTTAGTTCCTTTTTCAGTCTCAACTGAAGCAAGCCATTCTCTGAAAGTAGGGAATACCTCATCCTCCGATTTGATAGGATATACCCAGACTTTTCTAGTAGCATCATCTATGACAGTGACAAAGTAAAGAGAACCAACTAAGGACCTAGTCGGCATAGGACCACACACATCTGTATGAACAAGATCTAAAGGCTGAATTGAAGAGTCAATGTCCATTCTATGCACATTTCTAGTTTTCTTTCCATATTGACAATGCTCACAAAATGAAAAATTGGAGAAAGATAACACAGGTAAGTAGCCAGAACGAGAAAGATTTTCCATTCCACTACGAGTTATATGGCCCAAACGACCATGCCAAATACAAGCCATAGGCTGTTCAGTAACAACTAACAAGTGTTCTTTCCATGATACAAATAAAGGATAAAGTGAGCCAACTTTGCTTCCTTTTGCAATAACCATATTGTCTTTTGATATGCGAAAAGACTGAGCATAGAAGACCACCTTGTAAGCAAGGTCATCAAGTTGAGCAACTGACATCAAACTACGTGATAGTTGAGGTACATGGCATACATTATGCATAGTAAATTTTGAACCATCAATGAACTGCACAACCACATCTCCAATCCCCACAACATCACACCGGTAAGAATCACCAAGTCTCACGGTACCAAGAGACTTTGTTGCATAATTAGAGAACCATTCTCTATGTGGTGTCACATGGAAAGAAGCACCAGAATCTAGCAGCCAGGTGTGGGAAAGAGAATCGGCCCTAAGAGCCTCAGTTGGCACAGTACTATCAAGTGTCAACACATCAACATCATCAGAAATAGCATTAATTTCTTCAATCTTCACAATAGATGGTGCAGGTAACTGTTTAACATGCCCATCAACATGCTGTCCTTTACCTTTAGCATTCTTTAATGCATAACAGTCTTTCTTCATGTGTCCTTTCTTATGACAATAATGGCATTCGATATCCCTCTTCCTTGATTTACTTCTACTCTTATTCCGTTGACCATTCTTTTCCTTGTTCTTGCTCCTACCACGTTGTTGATTCTTTCCTTGGGAAGAATCACGAACATTATATGCATCTCCACTCTGAGTGCCAACCATAGATTTTCTACGAATCTCCTCACTCAAGAGTGCTCCACATATGTCATCATAGATGAGTTTACCACTAGGTGCACTATTGTTAATAGGTGTGAAAAATGTATCCCATGATGAAGGCAAGGTGCATAACAACAATACTGCTTTCATTTCATCATTCACATCCATTTTCTGCACCTATAACTAAGAGAATATAGCATCAAACTCATTTAGATGAGCAACAACACTATCTGTGTCCTTCATACGAAGGTCATATAATTTTCTCATCAGATAGACTTTATTTGATGCTGTCTCTTTTTCATATGTATTGCATAACTTCTTCCAAAGCTCCTCTACACTTTCACAGTCTAATACTGTAAAGTAAACATTATCTGCAGGTGCAAGCGAATGGTAGGCCTGGCCATTTTATCTAATTCACCCCAATCATCTTCATCCATGTCAACAGGCTTCTTTGAAATTCCATTTACTGGCTTCCATTGCCTCCTTTGAATCAACACATCTTTAATCTGATTCTCCCATAGAGCAAAGTTTGTGCCATCAAATTTTGGAATCTCAAAATGGTCTTTGCCCTGCAAGTTATAGCTCCTCAGAACACTAGCACTAGACCCTGATCCACCGGATGTGCTTGAGACTTCTGATGCCATAATGGTACAGAACTAAATGGAATGATAATGGAGCTAGAAGAGTCCAAACACCAACGAATAAGTGTATCAAGGAGTAAATCGACCACTGTATAGTTGACAAAACCAAAAAATCTGGAAAATTCTTGCCAGAGTATCCTATGCAAAGTGAGCGTATGACCAGTGTCAAAATATCATAAAACTGCAAGTACTGACATGTTTGCCTGCATAGTGAATCACCGACTCCATTGCATATAATCAGTTACCCAATAGAAGCCAACTAGGCTTATCAAGCACCTATGAACAACTATCATACATCTCCTATGGCGAGGTTGGGTAGTCATCCACCTGCATCACCGAAGAGACCCCGACATCTGGGTGTCTCCCAGTTAAGAAAACCTCACCACGACCCTCTTTATCAAATGTAAAAGGCTTTATGCAAAGAAGGTAACCGCTATATCAATGACCACATGGACATACATAAGTAGTATCCACATAAGCATACATAATGTGTATGTGCTCAATATTAAGTAAAATGACACTAAATGGCTGAATGCACAGCCCAAAAACTAACCGATAGCACTTGCAAGTGTCTATCAACTATGATGTTTTTGGCTCAAAAACACAGCCCCAAAGGTTGATATTTAATGTTGGAGAAGTACAAAAAACACTCTTCTTGATGTTCTTGGACCTATGTAAAGAGAACTATGTGCGAAAGTACTCCAAAACAGCTTCAAAAGACACCCCAAAAATGCTTCAAAAATAGGCTTTGAAAGCAAAGAATGAAGCTTTGAGGGACCAAAACATGTTCAAGGTAATGTCAACCTTAGTCTTTCCCCTTCTTCAGACACCACAAGAGTGTAGCTTAGTGGCAAGAGATTGCCATGGTTAAGCGAGCTCCGGGGGGAACAGTACTGGGATGGGTGACCTCCAGGGAAGTACCGGGAACCTCTATATTCCTTGATCGTTGAGGTCCTCCCTCGTGCGAAGCCAACGGTGCCAACGTTGACTTCGGTGACTTCGGTGACTCGGATGACAAGGTATGCCAAGGTCTATGCCTTGGTCGTCGCCTTAGTCGTAAGCCTTGGAGAAATTAGGGGGGGTGCTCGCTTCCCTCGCACAAAAGGAACAAAGATTTTGCCTCGAACTGCTCTGATACCAGTGAAGGGTTTCGATGGCGATGCACCATAGTGCACTCTCCTTCTCGCACTCTCCATGATGATATCCTTGGAGTAGAAAACCGAGCTCCTAAGGGTGCACACGGTGCTCCGCACAGAGACTGCAGAATATGCAGAAAAACACAGTACAGAGGGAGCACGAATACAGACTTTTTAGGTCTTACAAATGCGGTCGAACTTACAATCTGTGACTGACCAGGCCACTATATGTTTTATTAGAGAACATATACAAAGAAGTGTCCAATGGCCATGTGGCCTTTCACATGGACACTAATGGTGACATTCAAAACATTGTCTCGCTTCGCACTTTGATAAACCGGTTAAAGTACAAAGTAGTGAATTAATAATAAGGGTGGATCTAAAAACATGCTTGGCCAATTCATAGTTTCTTGATGTGCAATCTAGGCACAAACATGTGAACTGGGTGGACTCAAATTACTAGTCCATTTCTGCACATGATTGACGCATGGACTTAGTAACGAAGGTTGGATTCTTATCCCTCGCAAGACTTTGAGGACTATTGATTCACTTGAATTTTTTTTAGAGAACTTAAAGTTTGGTTGTCCCAAATATCTAACTTCGACGTTTGTACAATGGTTAACTCCTATCCAATAGTTACTTAATTTTTTCACCCAACTAGAGGACTTCTTTGTCCTAATGGGTTTAAAAATCCTATGTAAATTGTAGGAGAAAGTTTACCATTTTCTTTGAGTTGACCATACTATAACTTGTACAATTCAAATTCAAAAATGAAAATTTATCTGACTGAAAACACTTTTCTCAAAAACTTTAGCTAAAAGTTCTTGGGAATTGTCAATCTGATGAACAATTCCTAACTTGTCTATTCTAGAGTATACTAGACTCTAGGAAATCATTTATGATATAACTTGAAGCAAACTCAAATAAATAAGTCCACTTAGACTTATTATCTTTTGAATATTGAAAAGGTTCTTGTACATAACATCTATCTAGGATGTTCAATTTAGTTATCTAGCTCTAACCGGCCAACCCTAGTCTTTTGCAAAAGGAATCAGATACCATATCTGAGCCAATTCCAAAAGATTTGAAAGGCGAGAAGAAATAACTAAAACTCTATACAACCAATTAAAACTTTGAAGATATCTAAACTTTATATGAGTGAAAGTCTAGATGACTCAAGACGTTTAACTTCTCAAAGATCTGTTTCAACAGGGTATTGAAGCATTTTTTCTATCTTTAAGAGAAATAATCCGGATTTGAAAGATTCAAAGCAAATGAAAAGCATCATCCAACCACAAGATACTAGTGTGGTAACCAAAATCAGTGTGTCGGCCCACTGAGATTCTGTTTATGAGTTTTGTATCCAAATAATGCTTCACTGGAGATTAAGTTCAGGTCATATTCAGCCTTTCTGACTCCTTACTGGGAATGTAATTCTTGTATATTCCTTTGAATAAAATGAGTGAATTTACCAAGTTACACTAGGAACTTGGTGCTTGACTTAGTCAATCAAATCCTTGGTTGAAAAGATTAACTCAAAGTCAAAGTCCAAGTTTTTCAGAAATTTATGAAATATTTCTGAATTAACAATACTTTATCTTGAAGTGCTTCAAGAAACTCTTGGAGTTACTTACTTCATATATTCTATTTCCTTTATCTTGAAGTTATCTTGAAGTATCTTGAAGTATCTTGAGATACTACTTTTATCCTCCTTGAATTAAACTCCTTCTTTGATGTTTTAATTCTCTTGAGGATGAAACCTAACTTCAAGATCCAATCTAGAGTAAAAGATAATTATCATCCATGGTCTGATGTCCCATACTATCTTTCCTACATCAACCTGAGTATAAAATCTGGTGTCCCATACCACCCTATCTTATATTCACATTAATGTGTGGGTTTTACTTATTCTAAAGTCTAAACATCTCTTGATAGAGTACCTTCTTGCTTCAATTTTTTACGAGAATTTTGAAGTTTCAGGTATTATCTCTAACTAGATTTTCTAGGTTTTGATCCCTTCACATGATCGTTTCATGATCTTGTGCTTTTGTTTGGGAACTTGAAAACCTTTTCGATGCAACATCCATCCTTCTTTGCTAGGGTTTTTAAATGAAAAACCAGTTATAATTCCAAGTTCTTGAATTTCTCAAATTCAAGTCCAATTGGTGATTCTTGACCAATTTTGTAGCGACAAGAGCTTTTCACTTCTTGTCTTTTTGATTCCTTTCTTGCTTGATGCTTTAGGTACCTACCCCGACCGGGACTTAATAGGAATCTCTCTACTGCTTAAGTCTAAGCATCCGCTCATGCTTTCTGGATTTGTACCAAAATCCCTTTAAGGATAGGCAAACATTATGTTTTACCTTCCACAAAATTAAGTACCTTCTTCAGGGTTGCAGACTACATTCTTGGAATTTCTTCACTCTGTTCACACTTGGAACAACTTACTCTTTTCACACTTTTCCATTGGATAAATGGAACTTGAGTTAATAGTTCCGAAAAGGATTTTTTATTGCCAATGCTTGGGAAATCTACAAAGTAGTTCCTATCACACATCCTTGGATAATCATGGCCAAGCTTGATCAAGGTTGGTTGACCTTGCGACTAGAATAAAGACTTAGTCTTTATTATTAAGATCTCTTAAACTAACAAAAGCATCTTTTTTGCTTACCCATGGGCTTTTAGAGATCTTTCCCCTACTAAGTCCAAGCATACACTGATGCGTGTCATATTCCAAAGCTAAGAATCTTTGATATACCTTTGGGTTATATCACTATTTGGACTTAAGTAACCATACCAAAGATTTGGGAACTGTTGCGAACTACTTGCTATTAAACTGACTTGAAAGATTATAGTCTCACATCTAGGGAGATATATTTCTTTCAAGAGCCTTAGATTCCTACCAAGGAATCAAGTAATACTAAGCCAATGATTCATCTTGGAATCTTTTTCTTAACTCAAGTAATACTAAGCCAATGATTCATCTTGGAATCTTTTTCTTAACTCGAATGATCTTCAAAAGAAATTCTTGACTTTTGGACAAGACCAAAACTTAAGGCTTTATTGCTTGCCCAAAAGATATTTCTTTTAATCCAAGGAAATAGTTGACCATATTATTTTCTTTGTTGGCTTATCTATAGGAAGTAGCTTAATTCCTAAAGATTACTTTGATGTATCTTTTAGGAAAATATCTTGATTCCTAAAGATTACTTAGGTTTCTTCCTCAAGCTCTATTTAGCTTAAACAAAACTAAGCAAAGCTCTATTTTCTTGCCATTCCAATGAGCAAGAAAATTAAACACTTACTTTTGAAGGGCTTGCTTTTCCTAATTAAGACTCCTAATTTGTGATATCTAAGTATCACATCTAGGAAAACAAACTAGCTACTTGAGTTGCATGGCAATCAAGAGCCTTGCAACTATCTAGTTTTCTATTTTCCTAGCTATCTAAGTCAATTTAGAAAAAGGAGGTAACGAAAGTATAAGTATTTAACAAACAATCATGCATGTGCAAATGCCTGTTCTTACATGCAAATGCATGTGAGTACATGCACATGTTGGCATTCTCCTTTCATGCACTAAACGTAAATCAAGCAATTCTTGAGCTTGAAAATGCATATTCCCAATCATTCATGCACAAAAATTATACTTGCTAGCTTTTCTTTAAAAAGATATAAGGGCTCATGTGCATAAATATGAGCACTAACTATCTTTTAAAAGCAAGAAGAAAACGTGTTTTGTGCATAAAAACATTCTTTGACAAGGATAAATGCACCAACATTCTTTTGTAGATGCATGCCTATGCTTTTGTTTAATGAGTGTTTCAATATCTTTATGCTCTTTCGTGCAGGTTTCCTTAATTTGCATCAATATTATCAAGAATGAAGTTTACTACCATACTTCAATGATAAAAATGCATCCTACATGAAAGCATAGAGAAAAACAAATATTGAAACCATCATGTGGTTGAGCCCAAAAGTCCAACCCTTTGATCTATCTCCCTTGCTTCTTTGTGTGTTTTTGAAGGCCTCCTTATACAACTTTCTTCTATATCTCTAAGTAGAACCAAGAGCATATGGGAGAATTTAAGCTCTCACATTTTGCAAGTATCGAAAAAAACTTCAACCCACTTCGGATCTCTGTGTCAATATGACTAATTCCAACTAGTGTTAAACTTTGATTTAATCTTTTTGACTTCTTGTTCTCACACTTGCATAGACTTAAGAAAGAACATAGAATCGAGTTTTGTTTCAATCATAGGCATCACGGTTGCGCTTTTTTAGTTTAATAGCAGACATATAAATTCCTATGTAATCATGTAAGGGCACGTTGGCAATACCACTTGTATCTTGACCGATCCACGAGAGATCAATCCCCGTCACCTGGAGTACTGAAATCCCAGATAATCTATTAATATCGATTCTTTTGTATAAGAGTTAATGTATAATACTCTGTCAAAAGAAACTGTGATCGGACTGCAGAACATGTATTTTCCCAGACTAAATATACAAATCAATAATATCGAATGTGTCGATTGATAACGCGATCAGAATGAGAATGACGTCCCATGAAAACGGGGCAAATTCGATTCCCGTGCTCGCGTGACGGCATGCAAATTTGTTTTGCTATGTTGTAGGTTCGAATTGCTGTGGCTTCTGGCCCGTGAGCATTATTTTGCTGTTACTTTTGGTGAGACGAGCTCCTTTGTATCCGCTTGCGCCACCATGGCTAGCTGGTTCCCTCGCCTCTTAGATTTGGTGGTGGGGGTTCAACCCTTGCGTTTGGCAGATGCCCCTGAACAGTTGGTGTTGGGATGATCGACGATCATGTGCAGCAAAATGGAAAATACAACACCTCATGGTGAAGGAGCTTCGCATGGAAGATAAAGTTTAGTTCTACGATCTGTGAAGATAAAGTTTAGTCTCTTATGATTGCTTCAATCATACCATCACAGACGCCTGCCTGCATGGTTAGGGCACAAATTGCTACCATATAGGTAGTGGATTCCATTCCTGCCTCCTGTCACACTTCTAAGTTCTATTTCAAACTTCAACCTCTGCTGCGCGTCCCCTCAGGAGCCTAAAACAGAGCTGCTATAGATTAAAATAACATGATCCAACCAAGGTGATGATCAGACGCTCGCCTTCTAGTTAAAGCAGCGTATTCGATCCTCAATGATGATCCATTAATATGAACGGGCAATCGGAAAGCATACAATCTTTGGATAGAGCAGAAGAAAACATCGGGCAGATCTGGTGCCTCCAAAAAATCGTGACCAAAACCTGTCTGTCACCATCTTCCTTCACCATAGAATCGCCCGTTTGCCTGATGACACTTAAGATGTGTGTCGGATCTGGTGTGTAGTCCAATGCACCAATTTCAATAGCTCTTCATGCGGGAGATCATAGGCTCAGACCCTGTGAGCATCATTGCAGAGTTGAAGATTTCGCTTTGCTATAAACCAGATTAAAGCGCTGTGGGCTTATGGTTGAAGCAGATCCCTTGGACTCCGAGGAGTCGACTTCGAGTCCCGAGAACTATCGTAATCTACAAAATAAAATTGTAGAAATAGTTTTGCTTCTCTAAGCATCACTCCGAGGAGAAGAGATTCACGCAAACAAAAAACTGATGCCAATGCAAGATAATGATTTCCAAGGACCATGTTATGAATGCTCGAAGAAGATAATGATGTAAGACTAGGCAAGGTTTCCATGAAAACTTGCCTAGCTCTAATACCAATGCAAGAAACTAAAATTATGACCACCACGTGCTAGAGAGATGACTCTCCTCCCAACCAAATGCCTCTATATATGACTCTCCTCCCAACCAAATGCCTCTATATATAGCTCTCTCCAGGGGACTAGCTTCTTGGGTAGGTGGATACTAACCATCCATGTGTCAGCCATAAGTGCATGTGCGCCAAGTGTCCCAATTAACTCGAGTTAACTCAGGTGGATGCTTCTAGAAGGCTCTAGATCTCTTTGGGTAAAATACTTTCCCCATGTCCCCCATGGGGATTGAACCCAAGACCTCCTCCTTCACATCCTTGAGACTTAACCACTAAGCTAAGTGGATCACTTGTTCACAAGAGCACAAGACCTCCTAGTAAGTCTAAACTCGAGATCTTTGGTCATATACACAGATGACCAAACGGTGGCCGATTTCAAATATGTCTGAACCGATCGGATCCTTAGATCATAGACTTAATTTATTACACATACACACATGCATGCATACATACACACAATACACACATGTATACATACACACACACACACACACATATACACACATGCATATATATACACACATATATACAGACATACATACACATGCATATACACACATGCATACATACACAAACATATACACACATGCATACATACACACACATGCATACATACACACACACACACATACACACACATGCATACATACACACACATATATACACATGCATACATACACACACACACACATACACATGCACACATACACACACACGTATACACATACACATATGCATACAGATGTATATGCATACATACAGACATACAAAGATATATTCAAATGTGTAATAAAAATGGATTATAAATTTTTAATTAAATTAACTATATAACAAAAAAAGATAAAAAATTAGAATCTATAATTAAATATATATAAAAAATAGGATTTGAGTATAGATAAATAAATATAAAAATAGCTAGTGTTTTAATTAAATATCTATAATTAAATATATACAAATATGATTTTAGGGTTTTTTATCAAATTAAATATATAAAAATAAGATTAGGGTTTTTAAGCTATTTACACATGCATACATATACACACATACACATATATATATATATACACATATACACATACACATATATATACACATGCATACACACATATATATGTTTTAGGTATAGGTCTTTATGATTAGTGTTTTAGGGTTTTTACACATGCATAACATATATACATATATAAATATATCATACATATACATATATACATGTATATACACATGCATACACATATATACATGTTTTAGGTTTAGGTCTTTAGGATTAGGGTTTTATGGTTTTTACATACATATAATTCAATTAAATTTATATAAGGAAAAAATAAAGAAAAAATCAAAACAAATTATAATATAAATAAATAAATATATATATATATATAGGATAATTAAATAGATAAATAAATATGAAAAGAGCTAGTGTTTAAATATATATAATTAAATGTATAATAATAGGATTTTAAGGTTTTTTTATCAAATTAAATACACATAATTAAATATATAAAAATAGGATTTTAGGGTTTTTATCGAATTAAATATATATAATTAATTATGTAAAAATAGTTTTATATTAATATTAACATATATAGACATAAATTTATAAAAATTAGGAAAAAATACAATATATATAGCATTAGGATTTTAAAGCTTTTAGGCTTTTTATGATATATAGAAAATAGGTCTTTAAGATTTTTAATATATAAAAAAAATAAAATTTTAGGATTTTAACATATTACAAACACACATGCATATACAAACACACATAGGATTAAGGTTTTAGAGTTTTTAGGTTTTTTATGATATATCAAAAATAGGTCTTTAGGATTTTTAATATATATATAAAATAGGACTTTAGGATTTTAACATATTACAAACACACATGCACTTTAGGATTTTAACATATTACAAACACACATGCATACACATGCATACACACATATACACATACACACACACACACACATACATATATATATATATATATATATATATATATATATATATATATATATATATATATATATATATATATATATATATATATATAGAGAGAGAGAGAGAGAGAGAGAGAGAGAGAGAGAGGGAGAGAGGGAGAGAGAGAGGATTTTAGGGTTTTTTATCAAATTAAATATATAAAAATAGGATTAGGGTTTTTAGGTTGTTTACACATGCATACACACATATACACATATACACATATACATATACACACATAGTATACGTACACATTTAATCTATATAAAAAATGGGATTTCAATATAAATAAATAATTATAAGAATAGCTAGTGTTTCAATTAAAAATATATAATTAAATATATAAAATTAGGATTTTTGGATTTTTTTAATCAGGTTAAATATATAAAAATAAGATTAGGCTTTCTAGGCTGTTTACACATGCATACACACATATACACATATACACATATAATATATGTACACATACACATACATATACACATGCATACACACATATATATGTTTTAGGTCTAGGTCTTTAGGATTAGGGTTTTAGATTTGTTTATATATAAAAATAGGGATTTATGTTTTTTTAATTAAATTAAATATATATAAAAAAAGAAAATAAAAAATTAGAATATATAATTAAATCTATATAAAAAATAGGATTAAAGAAAATAAAAAAATTAGAATATATAATTAAATCTATATATATATATTAGGTTTAAATCTTTAGGATTATGGTTTTTAGGTTTAATAAGAAAAATCAAATATTCTAAAATATCCATATTGTATGAGATGGCTAGTTTGGATCTAGAGGAGAGAATGGCATATCCCTACACTCAGTGCAAGTATCAAATTTATCGAAAATAATGGATTTGTACTGCACTTGTTAGAGAATATGGACCTTTTGATAAAAGTCGACTACAAAACCTACGCTACCATTTGCATGGGCCCCCTCGTGGGCAAGTGGACCCAAACAAGATTGCATCGATAACCTTTCATGGACAAAAGAAAACAAAAAGGTACAAGGTACTAATAGCATTACACAGAATGAACACATGGAAGAAATGCTTGAAGCATTTTATGAGATGGAGGAAGATCACGATGGTGGAGAAGATGTTGTGAGTTCCATAGACACAACAGAATTTCCACGATCAGATGTTGATGAAGAATACGAAAACATGCGAAGACTAGCTCGTTTACCACTGTACAATGGAGCAAAGATATTTGCACTATGTGTGTCACTCACGATGCTCAATCTGCAATCCATTTATGGATGGTCAGATAGTAGTGTCTCTGAATTGTTCAAGTAAGTGGATTTGAATAAACTTTCATTACTGTATCAAAATAACTTTATTTACTAATATCGTTCTAATTGCTTATTGTAGACTTCTTAAAGATCAATTTTTGCCAGAGGGCAATGACATGCCTCCAATACGTGGAGATGCAAAAAAACTTTTACAATCCATTGGAATCGACTACACTAAGATTCATGCTTGTCCAAATGGTTGCATCCTCTTTCGGAACGAGTATGAGCATCTCCACATATGTCCAAAGTGTACAACAAATAGGTTTAGAGAAGACCTTGTGGGTGAAGCAATCCCCACAAAGGTTCTTCGTGACTTTCCTTTCATTCCAAGAATTAAGAGCATGTTTAGATGCAAATCCATAATTGAATTAATATCATGGCATGCCAAAAAGAAGGTGTACAGATGGTGTAATGCGAGTTCCTGTTGACTCTGATGCTTGGAAACACATAGATAGTAAGTGGCCATAGTTTCCTATATGTTTGGTCAATTATAACATCCCACCATGGCTGGCAACAAAGAAGGGCCATTTATTATTAGATCTTATTGTGCCAGGTAAGTATAAGGTAAAAAACATGAATGTATACCTTGCACCACTTGTGGAAGAGCTGCACACTTTATGGGTTGGGATTAATGTGCATGACATGTCTCAATCTATAAGAAGACGAGACGTGTGAATGCAATGCATACTTATGTGGACGATGCATGATTGGCCTCGTTATGGTGAATGTTCACGTTTATCAATTTTGGATTACCATGCTTGTCCTATATGCGGACCACGACTCAAAGCATGCTATTCCAAAGCACTTTGTAAAACTGCTTATGAAGGACATCATAGATATTTGCCCGATGGACATGTTTTACATGAAGGGCAAATTGATCGACAAACACAATGCCAAATGACAGCTAGCGATTGGAAACAACTATGAGATTCAAAAACACGAGTCGCTGGCATGAAACGGTTGTCGATCTTTCATGAAATCCCTTATTGGAGCGAGTTATTGATTAATCATTTGGTAGAGCCGATGCATATTTTCAAGAATGTGGGAGAGATTCTCTGGAAGACTTTGATAGGAAAGAAATAAAGCAAAGCACAAAGGGAGGACTTGGAAGAGAGAGATCGTATGCAAGAGTTGTGGGTAATTAATAAGCCCAACGGAACAATATCATTACGAAGAGCTCCTTGGATGCTTCATAGATGGAAGATCAAGTGAAGAAGATAATTTCAGTGTTTCGGACACCTACTAGATGCATGAGGTATCTAAAGATTGCCTTCAAATGAAACGACAATCTTTGAGGGCTCAAGTATCATGATTGGCATAAGTTTCTATAGTTTGTGCTCCCTGTAGCTTTAAAAGATTGTCTTTCGGAGGATGTGAGAAAAACCATTTATAAAATTAGTTCCTTGGTACGATGGATCTCTTCTAAAGAGATAAATAGAGATAACATAGAAAGTGCAAAACTCAATGCTATAGAGGCTATTTGTATGGTAGAGAAGTACTTTTCCACAAGTATTCTCACAATTCAACTTCATTTACTAGTTCATGTGGTAGATGAAGTTGCAATAGTAGGAGTTGTCCATAGTCGATGGATTTCCTTCTTACAGTGCTTTATGAAAACATTAAAAATGTTTGTTTGACAGAGAGCACGTCCAAAGGGCGGCATGGCACAGGGATGGATCTTACAAGAGTCTCTTGTATTCATAACTGAGTTTCTATGTATGTCGGACCCAGAAATACCTCGCTTATGGAGCAATGATGAAGATGTTTGTCTCGTAGGTGATGAACCTCAAGCTAAAGGGATGCAAAGAAAAATGGATGCAGCTTTCAGAGAGAAGGCAATGAAGTTTGCATCGTTAACTCTGATCCTGTGTAGAAGTGATTAGAAAGATATGAGCTTACCAAGGAGATAAATGCAAAGGAAAGAGCTCAGTTTTGAAAGAATCGTTCCACTCGATTTTTGCCCCTTCCAGAAATTCTTTGACCTCTTTAACCCTTTCCAACGAGCAAATGACTAAATACAGCAGTTTCACAAGCAAAGAAAGCAGGTGAAGATATCTCTGAAGAAGAAGAAGAAGAACTCGCAAAGGGATGTGATTGGGAGTATTCTAAATTTGGTGCACTATGGTCTCATGGACGACACTTTCGGATCACACAAATCGATAAAAATAGGTCTACTTTTGATAGTGGAGTGATGGTGAATTTTTTCCAAAAAAGTAGAGCTAGTGCAAGAGACGATAATGCTCAAGAAGGCCAGCTAGATTATTGTGGAGTGATTCAAGATATCTTGAAGCTTGAATGCAACACATGAAGTAATCAATGAAGATCAAATGGTGTTTTATATTGACTCAGGATGTAGCAATCATCTGAGTGGAAATATCTCCTTAATGATGGATATGGAAGCTAAAGTAAATGGACATATAGTTCCAATAGGAGACAATACCAAACACAAAGTTGAGAGCATTGGATCAGTAAAGACAAAGAGTGGAAGCACACTTCTAAGCAAGGTACTTTATGGTCCAATGATTCCTAAAAATCTAATAAGTGTAGGGAAAATTGTTGAGAACGGATATGAAGTCACATTTACAAGTGATGGTGTTTATGTTGAAGATCCAAGTCAAGGATATAAAAGCATTGTTATAGGGAAAAAGGAAGGAAGATTATTCACTCTCAAAGTCCAAGGTAATGTGGGATATGCATTATTTACTTATGGAAGTCAAAAGATGTCTGAATTGGATCTATGGCATAAGAGGTTAGGACATTTTAATGAAAGGGGAATAAAAGAGATGACAAAGAATGGCGTAGTGCTTGGTCTACCAAATATTGAAGGTCAACATATGATACAAATGTGAGGCTTGTCAACTAGGTAAATCTCACATGAAATCATACAATAAGCAAGGATACAGGTATTCAAATATGCTTGAATTGGTTCACACAAATGTGTGGGGTCCTTCAAAGACTACAACATAAATGGATCAAGGTATTATGTGCTATTTGTTGATGATGCAACCATGTGGATTACTCTGTATGTAATCAAGGATAAATCTGAAGTGTTTGAGACATTTAAACACTACCATGCTTATGCAAAAATAATTTCAGGACAAAAGCTAAAGAGGTTGAGATCAAATGGAGGACGAGAATATTTTTCTAAGGAATTTGATGATTATATAATGCAGGTATAAAAGAAGGGACTTGCAGTTACTCCCCACAAAAAAATGGAGTTGCAGAAAGAAGAAATAGAACTCTTGTAGAGTTTGCAAGATCAATGATGAAAGAAAAGAAGTATCCCAATTATATGTGGGCAGAAGCAATTAATACATCAACTTATCTTGTGAATAGGTTGCCTTGCAAAGCTTTGGAGGGAAGGACTGCTTATGAAGCATGGTGGGGTAAGAAACCTACTCTTGATCATTGCAAAATATTTGGATGTTTGGCATATGCTTAGGTTCCATCTCAATTGAGACATAAGCTAGAACCTAAAGTGAAAAGTATGTATTCATTGGGTATGATGATAGACAAATGGGATACAGGTTGTGGAGCCCATCCACAAAACAATTTCTTATTTCAAGAGATGTTACATTTGATGAGCAAAGCACATGGTTTACAGGATCAAACAATGTATGCACAGATCTTGAACAAATCAAAAGGAAAGGAAAGTCAAATATGAAGGTATATGAAGAAGATATTGATGATAATGTTTGTAGAAATGAAATGCAGGACAATTATGAAGATAAACCAAGGTTTGATCCAGAACAAAATGAAAGAGAGACTTACAAGGAGTGCAGAAATTAGAAGATCATCAAGAGAAAGAAAACGACATATCAGGTATAGTTATGATACTTCTTTCTTGACAACCAAAGATTATGCTTACATTGTGAAGACAGATGAAGACTCATCCACATATGATCAAGCCAAAGGAAAGGAAAATTGGGAAAAAGCAATGCAAGAAGAGTATGATGCTCTACTTGAGAATGAGACATGGGAATTGGTGCCAAGACCAAAGAATCAGAAGGTAATTAGATGCAAGTGGGTGTAGAAGACAAAGAGGTTTGTAGATGGAAAAGTGTCTAGATACAAGGCTAGACTTGTGGTCAAAGGATATGCCCAAACACATGGAGTGGACTATGATGAAACCTTTAGTCTAGTGGATAAGATGTCTACAATCAGAACTATAGTTGCTATTGCTACATGTAAAGGTTGGAAGCTATCTCAACTAGATATAAAGAATGCATTTTTAAATGGATATATTTGAGATGAAGTATACATGGAGCAACTAGAGGGTTTCAAAGAGTTAAATGGATCAAATTATGTCTGCAGGCTTTGATTACTTTGTTTTTTATATGAAATGGTTCAAAGTAGTCAGCTCTAGAAGAAACACAATAGTAAGGCAGGATAAGAGTGATTTGCTTCAATTCGACTCCACAAAATTATGGAAGGATGAAACAGATGCATTTGTACTCCCCCAACAGTGTGAGCAAAGTTCTTTTTGTACCAGATTCAAAAGAACCAGAGTGGCTATTTGTTTTACAAGTCTCCCCACGTAGTAGACAAATTTGTGACAACGTAGATGTAAAAGACAGTTCATCTATAGTGGACTATGAGATTCATTCGATAGTCGAGGAGGAAGAGATCATTGTTCGAGATGAAGAGGTCATTGAACATAGATATTCTCTGTGCATCAGATCTCCAAGTGGATGCTAGAATATAGGATTTTTGAATCAAACACTTGCATGTACTAATTTGTGTTTATTTTTTTTCTATGTTCTTTTATATATTACTACTTCTCTATATTACCTTTATTATCATATGCTAATTATTTGAGTTCTTTTGTTACAGAGCACGATGGGAGACAGTCCTCCAGTCACTCCACATTCCATGATAGAGGAGCAATTCTTGGAGTTTATATCTAAGGTGCCTCCCACGTATATGGCCGCGGCATCACAGTACTGGATCGATCATGGTAGCACTCCTCCCGAACTCACTCCTATCGGCCTCACTCCTGTCGGCCTCACTCTTGTTGGCCTCACTCACATCGGCGTCACTCCTGTCGGCATCACTCTTGTGGGCGGCGCTACTCCCACTGGAGGTATGTCTCCTAACTTTATGACTTCACCACGACCATCTTCTCAATCGTCCCCTAGTGGCTCTAATAGTAGATGTGTGTGTTCAACACCTCAGCACGATATACGTGCTTGCGCGTCTCATAGGTCAAGGTCACGCTTTGGAGCAAGAGGTTCTAAGAGTGGATCTACAAGTAGCTCTGGAGAATGCGGCTATTGTGGAGGCAATGCGATAGATATTGTGTCGCCCACTTCTACTCCTAGAGCGAGTACCTTAGATGTAGGTACACCATGTGGTACACCACGTGGAATACTGTTGGAGCAAGAAATCATCAATGGATGATTACATGAAGTCTAGTAATGAAGAAGTGAAGAAAAGAGTCAAGCTTAAAGCATGAAGTCAAGTGAAGAATCAGGAAGAAAGGTTTTATACATTTATGTATATTAGCTTTGGAAAAATACTTCAAAAATACTTTGATATAGTGACGAGTTCATACTCATATGTATATATACACTTATGTATAGTCATGATAGTAGAGAAAGATGAAGAATAGATGAGAATATAGTCAATAAGATTCAAGTTTTCTAAGTGATAGATATGCAAAGAGTTTTCTCGTGAGATTAGCGACTAGTCTTTCCTAGAATTCTCTCAGCCTGATCATGTGGATCAGGAAATCTTTTGTACACATCTAACTCACAAGCTAATCAAGCTATGACCAAATTTTGATGATCTAATTCTCTTCAGATTGTGTGTATGATAAGTAGAAACATTCATATGTAGAAGACTGCAAGTGAAGTTCTTAGAATCGTGCATTTTGCTACTCAAAGATTTGCTTGGAGCTCAGTATTCAGTGTAAAGTTTTTTATATTTGAGCATTCAAAATTTAAGTTAGAAGATAAGGAAGCTTTGGCTAAAAGCGTTTAGCAAAACGGCTTATACTTTGAGAGAAAACAACTTGAGAAGTTGACCATGTCAAAGTCTCCATTTCTAGAAGGTAGTTTGTGACATAGGTTTGATCTAAGTGATCAAATGAGAAATCTAATGGTTCTTTTGAAGAACTAATGATCGTTATAGTTGCACAAAGATAGTATGAATATGTGTGCATCGTTTGAATGATTAAAATTGAAGTCATATGCAAAGCTTGAAGTCCATTTCTGAAGTAGACAGTTGAAGCTGAAGGAAACTTCACACAGAGAAGTATTTCTTAATGAACTTGAAAGATTTGTAAAGTTTGTGTAAATTTTGATTTATTCTTGATACAGAGAAGTTCTTAAATCAAGATATATCAGACATTTGCAGAATTAAAGGTCACCAACTGTGGCATCAGAGCAGAAAGATCAAATCAAGGTGAAGAAGAAGCAAGGAGAATCCCGATTGTTGCAGATATCAAAGATCTTGTGAATTGAAGGAGCAAAGGGTAAAGTCTTGAAGAAAACCTAAAGAAGAACAGAGCATGAGTTCACAGGATCAAGAAGGATTAAAGATTCATATCAAAGGTACATTACATCACCATAAATCTTAGTTATTGCATATATAGAAGTCAAGAGATGGGAGAAAGCTTGCAGATTGACAAGCTAGATAGAGAGAACTATCCAACATGGTCCATGAACATGGAAGCACACCTCATGAGCAAAGATTTGATATCATTTATTACAGGAGAAACCATGAGTTTAAGGATCCAAGTGTTCCAACAAGAGAAGAACTTGCAGAATTGAAGAATTGGATGAAAAAAGATGCTCAGGTTAGGAGCATCGTTTACATGGTTGTAAATGATTATCTTCTACCACACATTAGAGGATTAGAAAGTGAAGCAGATGTATGGAATGCCTTGGAAGAACATTTTCAAAATACAACCAAATCGAGGAAGGCTTCACGATGGATTAATTTTACAACTTTCATTAAGAAAGGTTCTCAGTCAATCTCTGATTATGTTACAAGAATGAAGGACATTGCAGATAGTTTGGGAGCAGTAGAAGAAGATATTGAAGAAGATAAGTTGGTAAGGCAAATACTTACAAGTCTAAGAGGAGATGAGAAGTGGAAACCTTTCATATTGTCTACAAAATTATCATTAGATCATTTTACTCCTAATCTTAATCAATTGCTAGGACATATGCTAACATTTGAGCAGGACATTAAAGGAGAGAATGACAGAAGTTCAAGCCAAACAATGTATTCAAAGGACAAGAAGAAGAATGCTAAAGGCAAGCAAGCAAATGATAAAGAAGGATCTTCAAGCCAAGTAAACTTCATGAAAGGGAAGATGAATTTCAGAGGTAAAGGTAGAGGAGGTAAGAATAAAGAAAATGCTAAAGCTTGTTGGATTTGTGGAAGAACAAATCATTTGGAAAATGATTGTTGGTATAATAATCAAAATGGTGGAAGTCAAAATCAGAATTTTAGTCCTAGAGGAAGAGGAGGCAAAAATCAAAGAGGCAATTTTAGAGGAAGAGGTGATAGGACTTCATTTGCTAGAGGAGGAGAAAGGAGTTTCCAAACTCAATCCTACAACAACACCTATTACAATTATGCTTTAGATCACACTTGACTGGTTTAAAGCAACCTCCAAGGGCATGGAATTACAGATTGGTCAAGTTCTTGAATGAACTTGGATGCCAAGATTCAAAGGTAGATAGTAGTTTTCTAGTGAAAGAAAATGAAGATAGATACATTTATGTGTGCATTTATGTTGATGGCATTATTATCACAGGTACAGACTCAAGGAATCACGGAGCTCAAGAAGCAAATGGAAAGGAGTTCAAGATAAGTGATTTGGGAAACTTGTCTTATTTTCTAGGGATGGAGATTATATATACTCAACATGGAGTGTATGTTACACAAGAAATATATATGAAGAACCTTCTGATGAAATTTAATATGGAGAATTGTAAACCTTCAACCACACCTTTGGAGGTTAATCATAAATTAAGGAGGTATGGAGGAGAAGAGTTCAAGGACATGAAGACATATTAGAGTTTGGTAGGTAGTTTAATCTATGCTACCTTGACAAGACTAGATCTTTCATATGCAGTTGGTGTCTTATCTCAATTCATGCATTGTCCAAAGCAAACTCATTGGATTGGAGCACAAAGAGTGCTAAGATATATCAAAGGGACTTTGAATGAAGGTTTGTATTATGGATTCACTTCTGATACTAGACTTAAAGTGTATATATAGCTATATGCGTGATTAAGCATGTTTCATGTAAATGTATGTGTGTCAGTGTGTGTTTGTAATGTTTCATGTGTGTAACATGTGAATATATGTGTGTGAGTGTGTGTTTGTAGCGTTTCATGTGTCTGTGTGATTAAGTGTTGTTTTCCAAGTGAGTGTACGTGTGTGAATGTGTGTTTGCGATGTTTTATGTGCCTATGCGATTATATTCTAAAGTATATATGTGTATGTAAAACTACATGTGTGATTAATTACGTTTCATGTGAATGTGTGCGTATATGTGTGTTTGTGATGTTTTTTAATGTGTATTTATGCATGTCAACTCATGTGTGTAAGTATAGGATGAAATTATATTGTAAAAAAATAAAACGACATTAAACCAAAAACATGAGATAAAAAACAACATTTGAAAACAAACTAGAAGCACATGTATGAAACAAAAATATAGGAAGAAAAACAAAAGCAATAAGATAAAGTCATGCATGAAAATGTTTAAAACAAAAAAACAATTGGTAAATTTGACATCTATTTAATAATCTCAATTTGGTTCAAACAATCATCACATCAATTGTCCACAGGTGCTAGCTTGAGTGGTGCGTGCCTTCATTTTTTAGGTTTTGGCTGGGGTTCAATCCCTACATGCTACAGTGGGACGCCCCTCAGTATGTGTGTTGAAATGGTTGTAAACCATCTCCTTTGGGAGGATTGTTGAGTTTTTATGTCATTCAAATCAATTGTTGGGCCTTTGAGAAGTTAAAACTAGTTACCTCGTCTGGCTTAGGAAAATTCCTCTCTACTTGCTACCTTAGTGGACTTTCAAGCTCTATATCTTAGTATTTGTTGGGGATTTGGCCCATGCTTTGTGGGATTGGGGGGGTCGCATAAATGCTAAGTCCATCTTTCATTGCACTTTCAATTAATTCAAGGCACTTTCAATTAATTCAAGCTATGCAATAGTAAATCTCAAAGATCGAACTTCAAAACATCAATTATCCAAAACATCAATTATCCAAAACATCAATGTTGGATGGTAAGAGGAAGATACGAGTTATACGAAAGAAAGCAACATATACACATTAGGGAGTGATTGTACAGTGTTGAGAAAACACGATAGACCATACAAGTCAATAGATGAGATGAAGAGCTAATTAAATTCCAAATCCAAAGGTATGGAGAACATAGAATAGATGGGACAATCAAAGGTAGTACAACACTAGATAATGAACACATTTGTTTGAAACAAGGTGATATGATCAATTCGTGAAAGTATAGATAAGTGCAATGACAATGGGTTTAGACTGAGGGGCAGCACACTTATACTAGCCACGTGTAGAATTATAATTGGAGAAAAAAACATTGAATCCATTCTAGGTCCGAAAGGACTTGGGGCGAGGCTCTCCCCTTGAAACCCTTTCAAATGAGACCCAAGGGGAAACATACCCTTTCATATATGAGGTAAAATGAAATTATTGCTTATTTTGTTAGATATAGTAATATGGGACCAAGGGGAAAACATACCCTTTCATATATGAGGCAAAATGAAATTAATACTTATTATTTAAGACATAGTAGTATAGACTACTCTGACCACGCACATTAGCTTGATTGGATGGACCTTTCACCTCTTGAGGCGGAGGTGAAGGTTCGATCTCCATCTATGGCAGGACATCTTGTGAGACTAAGGCCAGTGTAACCAAGTTGTATCCAGTTGAAACCAGTTGCTTTCGCGAAGTCTTCTTTTGAGTTGCCTTCGAGTAGTCTAACCCTTGCGTTGTGGGATACGAGGAGTCTAACCCTTGCTTTGTGCTAGAGTCCAATTCCCATGTTCCTGAGGAGACTTCATATTATTTTACGATATTATGGTAGAAAAATATCATGGATCAACCATCATTAAGTGCACATCATTGATTCCTTGAAGGGGGCGAAGGTTATAACCATTGGCTCACATTTTAACTAACAATGTCCTGCAAAAATTCAGAATCAAAACTATAGAGATGAGAGAAATCGCACTCCATTGTCTGAACAGTAATGAGCTAACTGAGAAAGCGTTAGCCATTGGAGGTTTCACATCTAGGATGCATTGAGATGAAAGCATCCACCCATGATAGTGACCACCTCGTGCAACATGTACTTTTGTAAGTTCTGCAGGCCATACGTTCATTTGTTTTCTTGTTATGCACAATAAGTATTGCCTGCATTGAATGCTTAAATTTGACACCCACCCCGAAGCTTCAAAAAAATACTCATAAACCCTGGCTAAACATCTATGGTCTTCATATGAAGCTTTATACTAATTCTAGGATATCATAGGTATGTACACAAAAATAGATACGTATATACAGATAGGTGCATACCTTGTGTACCTATTTATGTATATCTGTATTTACACACAGATATGTATATACACAAATAAATAAATAAATAAATAAATATATATATATATATATATATATATATATATATATATATATATATATATATATATATATATATATGTATGTATGTATGTATGTATGTATGTATGTATGTATGTATGTATGTATGTATGTATGTACAAAACAATAGATATGTGTATACACAAATAGTTACATACCTTAGAGCCAAAGGTAGCAGTGAACATTGTCAAAACGTTTTGAGCATAAGTGCAACCATTAAAAATTTCAGTACTTGGTAAAGGAAATGTAGAACATGATATATACTATACTTATTTATAACTCCTCACCATAGAAGAACTACCGATTCTTCTTCACACACAAAAAGAGAGATAAAAAGCCATCAAGTTCTTTTCACTATCCATTAGCTTGAGCCTTCCATTAGCTTTCATCATGGGCAGAGTTCATGATGTCATCATAACTATGTGAAAATAACCCTACCTCTTGGCAATGCAATTATTGCATGGGTGTTTATAGTGGTTCAACATCCCGCATGAAGCATGAAAGGTCATCTCCTTGGGTTTGGAGATAAAGGCATTGGGAAATGCCCTTGCATACATCAAAAAACCATGAAAGAGTTGATTGCTCATATTCAATTAAGTCGAATAGCTAATATGGATGTCTCCATCATTTGAGAGCACTCTAACCATGATTCATGCTTGCAAACCTACATGTCAACGCTCACGGATCATGGAAAATACTATCTTCAATAAGGTAGCAGATCAAGTTTCTTTATGTGTTTTTAGCACTAGGTATGTAAAAGAATGCTAGATATGCATTATTCATGGGTAATTTTAAAAATAAAAATAAAGATGTTGCGAAGAGATATAATACTCGTTCTTTATTTCCATTTTTTTAGTACCCTACGTACTAAACGTTTTAAAACCCGTTTTTAAAACTCGTTTTTAAAACTCGTTTTTAAAACTCGTTTTTAAAACTCGTTTTTAAAACTCGTTTTTAAAACTCGTTTTTAAAACTCGTTTTTAAAACTCGTTTTTAAAACTCTCTTTGTACTATGACTATAGTCTATGTACTCATATCATACATGATCATCATACATCATATATCATAATACATACATCATACTTCATATATGTATCATTGTATGATGTATCATGTAACATGATCCTAAAGTGACTAGTCTCTATCCTAGCTCCTAATTTCTAAGGCATAAGGCTTAACTTTTAAGCACTCTTGAAATGTCCATTATGGATAATGCCTAGAGAACATGAGGTTATACCTTGATGGTATTCGAAATCGGGGCAGTTCACTCAGCAGAGTTGCTCTTCCTTGAGGCTTGGACAGTGGACAAACTTTGAAGGCTGAAGCCTGCTGGACGACGGTGGACAGAGGGCTTCGAGCCTGCTGGCAGCTGGACAATGGTGGATAGAGGGTTGAAGACGATTCGAGGTTGGAGGGTGATAGGGTAGAGCTTTGTTGTCCTCAGTTGTAGGTTGTAACCTGCACAAAATGCACACGCACTATATGTGTGCCCGGAAACGGGTGAAAAACCCCTCAATTTTTTTCTTTGCAAAGATCGCGTCAAAAAAACGTTCCTTACGCTGTCGTTACTGACATTGTACCTGACGCCGGGAAAAAGCTTCCTGACGTGCCAGGTTACAATGTTGTATCTAGGCATATAACATCTACTAGAAAAATAAGATCTTTTAGAAAGAAGTTTATTTTCAAAGTTGCAATGTTCATTGATAATGAACATGAGAATCTCCCATTAATTTGAACATGATCATATAGGTATAGAGATAGATAAAATATGATTAGTGCATACATACATACAATCTCGTACACACAAACATATAAATACATACACACACATATATGTATATATACATACATACACTGAAATATATAATGGACTTATATATGTACATATATAGTGACTTTTTCACCTCATCCAAAAATTGGACTCATATGTTTCAATGTACAAATCTCAATTGCTTTCCCCTCCATCTACAAACGTAAAACGTTCTCAAAGTGCACATCAAATTGAGAAACTGTTTTACAGCAAAGCTTAATTATGAAATTAGGGTTTCAGAAACCTTAAATAAAAAACTGATGATGTAGTAAGGGGAAAACTGAAATTAGACTTACTACTCACAATAATCAGCAAGAACCTAATGGTTGGCTGCCAAAATCTCCTCCAATGCATCACCAAAGGTAGAGCACACCTCCTCGAAGTGTAGAGCACTCCTCCAAGCTTGAGTAGACCTTGATCTTGTCTTGGATTTATTGATGAATTACCCCCAAGTTCTATCTTTTATAGCATAAGCTGCCCCCATAAGTGCTTTTGGCAAAATCTGCAATCCCACCTCTGAAAGCATGCCATCGCATGTGTTTTTACCAAAAAAAAAAAATCGTAAAAAGTTTTGTGATGAGTTTTTTCTTTGCTAAATTTAGCTTTTCATGACAAAGATGACTGCGATTAGCCTATCTACCCATCATATGAAGATAGAAATGTGCTTTCCTTGATCTACTCCATGAGAGGAACAAAATGAGGCAAAAACACCTTTTTGGACAAAAATTAGGGTTAGGTTTTTCTCTCAAATTGGACCTCTGATGACTAAAAAGCTCTCTTCAAGCTCTATAATAATAGACTAATACAAATTTTTGAGCTTCTATGACCAAAATTTGGCTAAGTACTGAAAATTATTTCTAGAAAATTGAAATTAGGGTTTTGTGCTATTCTGACATTGTTTCCAACATTTTCTTTGCACATGGATCAGATAACATTGTGTGTAAATGTAAAGATCCAATGAGGCCTTATTCTACGTATTTACCAAATCACAAAAGGAGACTATATCTTTTTGCAAGTGGAGGGCAAAAGACAATAATGAATCGAGAACCAACTCATTTTCATCAATTATTTTTACCTTCTTTCTTGGTTGTTTAAACAACCCTAGTGAGTAAAGCAATCTTCTTTCCTCGATGCCTCCTTTGTCTTGTTCTCTCTTAGCACCCTTCCCATGTGCAGAACCTCAGTCATTCCATTCTTGCATTCCCTCTCTCAAACCTCCAAAATGTTGAAAAGCTCTTCTAGATTTTCCCCTTGATAGACTAGTTCCAAACCTCCAAAATGCAATAAAACTCTTGATCCAGATTTTTCCCTTGATCAGTTGTGTACTAAAAAGATGGCATGTAGGATGTGCCCACTTTTTGGGGTCATATAATTTTTTGGAAAAATTAGATACAATAAGCCATCTCTATTCTAGGTCATATCAATATGTATATGTATCTAAATATAGGAGGCTAAATCCATCGGTATAAATGCAAATATTCATATTATTTGGATAAATATAGACATGCATGATAGAGTGTTGCACCAATAAAGTCTTATGACTAAAGCTATGAATATGGCATGCAAAAAAGATGTATATATACATTCATTGACATATGACATCCAAGGAAAATTTGAATATTTAAGCCTATGATGACTCAAATATGACACAATAATGGATTCTTGTGTTTGAATCATCAATTTTTCTCTTTTTCTCACTATAAACTACCATAATATGCTTACATGACATGGACCAATATGAGTGTATGTTCATGCATTTTTTCATGCACACAAATCCATGTATTATGCATCCAATTTTTTTTCCCTACATTTCACCAACCAAGAAGTCTATGGTTTGTCATTCTTTAGGTTGGACTAAGTTCTATTGGAAGAGAATCTATTGGCACTAGTGCAAACTGTAAAATATTCTCTTCCCTGTAGTTTGCCATATGAATGCAAAAAACATTCCTTTTGAGATTCAGATAATCCCTAAGTACCCAACTTCCTAATTGATGCATACATATCATGATCATGATGTAATCCCAACTAAGAGTCTAGTACCCCAATATGTTAGATATATCTCTATCGCCTAGAAACCCTAAAGAGAAGATTTATAACTCTACTCTAAGTCTCACTAATGTCAATAACTAGATCCTCTCATCTAGTCAAGGACCATCACTGGAAATAAACATAATTACTTCTCTTTAAAGTCTCCATGTGGGACTCAATCTAACCACCATGATTAAATGATCTCCCTATTGCCTTAGATAGAAGAGTGCCACTCTATCTAAAGAGCCAAAATAAGAAAGTGAAACTCTCTCAGTCTCTCTCTATACTCTCTTCTAAGGAAAAGAGCTCTGGTAGTGGACTCTATTCCACTTTCCCTTTCCCTTTGTGCCACTCTATCTAAGGAGCCAAAATGAGAAAGTGAAACTCTCTCTCTCTCTCTCTGTAATTTCTTCTAAGGAAAAGAGCTCTAGTAGTGGAATCTATTCCATTTTCCCTTTCTCTTTGAAAGAGTTTCTTTTGAATCCAATTGCTCTACTCAACCATAATTGAGAACATGCACATAAGTTCTCCATACTTTTTCTTTCAAAATAGTGGAGAATCAAACTCCCATGTGAAGGAAAATTATATTGAAAGTAGAGTAAATGAATTTTTTGTGAAATATAGACTAAGAGATGTTTTCTAAACACCCCTTCTCTTTAAATGAAAACATTCTCGATTCTTCATCTACGAAGAAATCATATTTTCCTTTTTCTTTTCTCTTCCAAGGAAGAGGAGTTAAAGTGAGATCTCCAAGCTAGAGTGAGATCACTCCCAGAACTCCAAGCTAATTCCATCTTTCTCCTTTTCTTAAAAGAAAAACTTATGAATTCATTTGCTCCTCTCTTCTATAACTAATGCATAATCCCTTATTACATACATTCCTATGAAGATGGAGTACAAATATCCCCTAACTAATGAATGTGTATGAAGTGAAGAGTGGAGAAAATAAATTCCTTATAAGGATCAAAGCCCTCTGCTACAATGGTCAGCAATGATATGACATGATACCATAAACATACGTGTATCCATACTAAAGAGCTATCTCCGCCAATCATCATTTATGCATGGATCTATATGGTCCAATCAAACTAATGGAATTATCCTTCCTGAAAATCATAAAATGAGTATGTGATACCAATGGTGATAAAATCACCTATCACATTCTCTACGGGAAGAATAAACCTTCCCTAACTATGAAAGATAACTCCCCATCTGAAGGACATATCTATTAAGAGCTCTCCTTTGATCTAGTGAGACATGCCGCCATGAATGATGAGGCCTTTTCTCCGTGGCCATAGAAGAAGAGTGCTCAAAGGAAAGTCGTTTCCACCGTTCTATACCAGTGGAGCCTTCTTCCAATTAAAGTGGAAAGCAACGTTTTAGCAACGGCAACGGCAACGCGTTAGCAACGGGTTAGCAACGAGGGCAACGTTTGGAGCTAGGCGTTGCGATAAAGTTATTTATTTTTCAAAATTTATATACATATTTTTTAGGTATTTTGGGCCCTATGATACATAATAATGTGGGATATGACTATATATACCTTAAAATACGATACACACACACACACACACACACATATATATATATATATATATATATATATATATATATATATATATATATATATATATATATATATATATATATATATATATATATATATATATATATATATATATATATAGAGAGAGAGAGAGAGAGAGAGAGAGAGAGGGGGAGAGAGAGAGAGAGAGAGATATACATCCTCCATAGTTTTTGTATTGCAAGTATTGAAGATTTTGGATAAGGTTAGGGATAATTTTTTATCCTTCCTAAGTGAAATATATTTTTTGAATTAAAAAAAAAATGAATGCAAAGCAACGCGTTGCGAACGTAGCAATGTTGTGAAGTTGCGGACCGTTCGCAACGCGTTGCGATGCAACTATGCTTCCCATTCATAGTATCATATCTACACTAAACCGAAGATATATTCCATATATATATAATGGAATATGTAGGTGGACTCCAATGAATCCCATATCCTAAAATCATGTTAGTGGACTCAAATGAGTCCCATGCCCTCGAACTAGTTAGTGTAGTTCTAGTCAATATGTGAGAATGGATATCCCTTTCTGTTCTAAACTCACTTGTTCCTAGGTACCAAGACAAGGTCTAAGTACCTCTCTATAGATCCAAACATTTATATATGTATCGGGTACCCCAACTATTTCTGACTAAGGGATCTATGCTCTAATTCATGGAGCTAGTGCCATACATGCGGCCTTCCTAATCATCACTCGAATCACATAAGCACCTGTCGATGCTTTCTCATGAAACCCATCTATGTGATCCCATCTAATTGGTTTCCTTAGTAGTGTAGCATAAATGCTTCACTACTTACTCAAGTGATGTGCATTATTCCTCATGATACCACGTAGTCTCCTAATCATGTTGAGACTCTTTTGAAGATAGGTAAATCTTCACTACTTTAGAGAGTATCATATATGTATCTTCCGTGCCTATATGCAACTTTCTATAACTTATAGGATTGCTTGTGCACATTCCTAATGGTGAAGGTATATCGTCTTCCCCTTTTCAATCCTATGGTCTAAATCCATAACGATTATGTGTAGGGATCCTAATACTACTGAAGTTTCCTCATCTATATTACTATGATGGTCCTAAGTCCATCAAATACATGCTTACAAGCATGCTAACACCGTACTGATATTTGCAGAGAAGGCATGTTACCATGTCGTAACATTCTTACTTAAAAGATAAGTGCGTATATAACGCCATGAGGTGGGAAAAATTTTGATAATATTTTCTCAAGGAAATAGCATCCCAAAAACTTTTAACCATAAACTCAATGGCACATAGACCATCCAACAACATAGGGCTTAACATAGGGCTTAACAAGCCCATGGCATGCACGCCATGTACTCATACATGGACTCTATAACCTGCAAAAACATAAAAACAAATGCTAGAAACAATCTATTTTCTGCATAATCATGTAGTTCTTGCAACCATCTTTCCTGCAAACAATAAAAAAGTATACTTATTTCACATTGATCCATACTTTTAGAAATAGAAAAATGATCAACTTTGATTTATGCATTCCAACCCATGCATATAGATACAAAACATGCCACAATATAAAGTTAAATGCTTAAAATATAAAGTGTACTTCCCTGAATGATTTGGTATTGAAATTGCATGTATCCAATCCTTTTTGACGAGCTTGGAGACCTCTACGCCTTCCTTCTCAGGTCCTAATATCCGAAAACATCGGATCACTTTCCAAAACATAGAACATGATCAAATGATTACCAAAATAATGCAAATTTACCCAAAAATGCATATATAATCCTTCTTTAGACTTACAAAAACTTTTTAGGATCTGCAAATAATTATAAAATGAGATATATATCATGTGCAAGTGGCTTGAAGTGAAATTACTTCAATCGCCTTCTCGGTTTGAAAGATATGGCTTACGGAAGGTAGTTGGCGAAAAATGTTCCGACTTTGCAGACCTGCATAGGCTTGCAAAACTACATATTTTCCAAATTTTCTTTTATAAACTGAAAATAGACTCTGTGCTCTTCGAAATGAGTCACAACACGTCCAATTTGGAGTTGTCTAGCCAAAGATATGGCCTCTCCAAGCATGACATGTCAAATTAGTGGAATTATGAAGAGGCTGGAAAAAGTGTAAAAATGTGATTTTTGGAGTGCCCAAAAACATTCTTCCATCAAGAAAATCCTTGAATTTTCTTCACAATCTCAGAGAGTAGTGTATGAAGATGCTTGGACCTATTTTCGTCTTTCCAAATCCTCTCTTTGTGCATGCTAATTTACTCCTCAAAAGAGGCCTAAATCAAGATTTTTACTTTCATGCAGAAAGTTAAATGGGAGATCTTAACAAGCTTCTAATCTACTCCTAATGTGGATTTTTCTTGAATTTTCTCATTCTCCATGGTAATACATACACCACACTTCATGTATGTATACAATAATACATGGGAAGCCTCTTAAATGATCTTTATTCTTACTCCCGAGACAAAAATTAACATCTGAAATTTTTTCCAAAAAGTGTGGAAAGAGAGTTTTTGAGGATACAAAATTCTCCCTTAACTTATTATTTTGATGAATCTAATGACTCTATTATGAATTCCATATGCCATATTCTCAGTATGGTATATGGTATATGGACTTCACAATGGAATCACAGACTCATTAAAAGAATAATTTAAGGAGAAATTTTACTTCTTCAAACACACCCTTTCCACACTTTTTGGAAAAAATTTCAAATGTAAATTTTTGTTCAACTCCACCTTTGGGAGTAGGAAAAGAGACCATCTAAGAGGCTTCCCATGGATTAGTGCATACTTACAAGTATGATGTATGTATTACCATGGAGAATGAGAAAATCCAAGGACAGAACACATTGGGAGTGGATTAGAAGCTTGCTAAAAGCTCCCATTTAAGTTCTTGCATGAAAGTAAAAATCTAGGTTTAAATCTCTTTTGGGGAGCAAATTAGCATGCACTAAAGGAGGATTTGAAAAGGAAAAAATAGACCCAAGCATCTTCATATACTACTCGTAGAGGTTATGGAGAGAATTCTAGGATTTGCTTGATAGAAGAATGCTTTTGGGCACTCCAGCAATCACATTATCACACTTTATTTTAGCTAGGAGACAAAGGATATATGGTAGAGGTACATCGACAACCAATCCCTTCTAGCCCCTCTAACAATCCACAGCATATCTGGCTTGAAAATGCCATATCTTGGGCTAGGAAACTCCAAATTGGACGTGCTATGGCTCATTCCGAAGAGCACAAGATCTACTTCCAATTTGCCAAAAGAAATTTTAGAAATTATGTATTTTTGTAGGTTTGTGCAGGTCTGCAAAGTCTGAACAGTTTTTGGCAACTACCTTCCGAGATCCATATCTTACAAATCGGGAAGATGATTGAAGTAATTCCACTTTGAGCCACTTGCACATGATATATATTTCATTTTATGATTATTTGCAGGTCCTAAAAAAGTTTTTGCAGGTTTAAAGAAGGATTACATATGCATTTTTGGGATGAGTTTCCATTGTTTTGATAATCATCTAACCATGCTTTATGTTTTAGGAAGTGATCCAATGTTTTCGGATACTTCAAAATTTATATTAGGATCTAAAGAGGAAGATGTAGAGGTCTCGAAGCTCATCGAAAAGGATTGGATGCATGCAATTCCAATACCAAACCATTCAAGGACATATAGTTCAAGCATTTTACTTTATATTATGGCATGTTTTGTATGTACATACATGGATTGGAATGCATACATCAAAGTTGATCATTTTTCTAATTCTAAAAGTATTGATCAACTTGATACGAGTACACTTTTTGATTGTCTGTAGGAAAGATGGTTGCAAAACTACATGGTTATGCAACAAAGAGATTGTTGTTAGCATTTGTTTTTATGTTTTTGCAGGTTATGAAGTCTATGTATTAGTTTATGGCGTGCATGCCATGGGCTTGCCAAGCCCTATGTTGTTGGATGGCCTATGTACCATTGAGTTTATGGTTAAAATTTTTTGGGATTCCATTTTCTTAGGAAAATGCTGCCGAAATTTTTTCCACCTCATGACATTATATACGCACTTATCTTTAGGTAAGAATGTTATGGCATGCTAACATGCCTTTCCTGCAAACATCAATAAGGTATTAGCATGCTTTTAAGCATGTATTTGATGGACTTAGGACCATCATAGTAGTATAGATAAGGAAAATTCTAAAGTAATAGGATCCCTACACATAATCCTTATGGATTTAGACCATAGGATTGTTAAGGAAAAGGAGATATACCTTCACCATTAGGAGTGTGCACAAGCAATCCTATAGGTTATGGTTGCATATAAGCACGAGAGATATATTTATGATAATCTCCAATATAGTGACGATTTACTTATCTTCAAAAGAGTCTCACAAGATGATTAGGAGACTATGGGTTATTATGAGGAATACCCACAGAGTGGCCAGTTTCACTCATGCACATCACTTAAGTAGTGAAGCATCACTTAAGTAGTGAAGAATTTCTGCTACACTACTAAGGAAACCAATCAGATAGGATCACAGAGATTGGTTTCATGAGAAAGCATCGATGGGTGCTTATGTGATTCGAGTGATGGTTAGGAAGGCCATAGGTATGGCACTAGCTCTATGACTTAGAGCATAGATCCCTTAGTTAGAAATAGTTAGGATACCCAATATATATATATATATATATATATATATATATATATATATATATATATATATATATATATATATATATATATATATATATCTATCTATCTATCTCTATCTATCTATCTATCTATATATATATATATATATATATATATCGGGATCTACAGAGAGGTACTTAGATCTTGTCTTAGTACTTAGAAACAAGTTAGTTGGAATAAGAAAGGGATATCCATTGTCACATGTTGACTAGAACTAAACTAACTAGTTTGAGGACATGGGACTCATTCGAGTCCACCGATATCAGTTGAGGATATATCTTCGGTTTAGTTTAGCTATGAAACCATGAATTGGAAGAAGGTTCCACTGGTATGGGACGGTGGAAATGACTTCTCTTTGAGCACTCTTCTTCTATGGTCAGGGAGAAAAGGACTCATCATTCATGGTGGCATGTCTCATTAGATCATAGGAGAGCTCTTCGTAGATATCTCCTTAGGATTGGGAGCTATCCTTTATAGTTTAGGAAAGATTTATTCTTCCAGTAGAGAATGTGATAGGTGAATTTATCACCATTGGTATCATACTCATTTTGAGTTTTTCATGAAGGATAATTCCATTAGTTTGATTGGATTGTATAGATCCACTCATAGAGGATGGTTGGCAGAGATAGCTCTTTAGTATGGATACACATATGTTTATGTATCATGTCGTATCATTGCTGACCATTTTAGTAGAGGGAGAGATCGAGGAGAGATCTCACTTTAGCTTAGAAGTCTCACTTTAGCTCATGTTCTTTGAAAGAGAAAAAAGGAAAGGAAAGCATCATTTCTTCAATAAGACAAATAGAGTATATTTTCCCTTCAAAGAGAAGAGGTGTTTAGAAACCATCTTTTAGTCTACATTTCATAAGGAATTCACTTCCTCTACTTTTCATTGTAATTTTCCTTCACATGGGAGTTTGATTCTCCACTATTTTGGAAGGAAAAACACAGAGAACTTATATGAATGTTCTCAATTATGGATGAGTAGAGCAAATGAATTCAACAAAATCTATTTCAAAGGGAAAGGGAAATCGGAATAAATTCCACTACTAGAGCTCTTTTCCTTAGATGAGATTAGAGAGATAGAGAGAGAGTTTCACTCTCACTTTTAGATTGTCTCAATAGGAGTGGCACTCTTCTATCAAGCTAATAGGGAGATCAATTAATCATGGTGATTAGATCAAGACTCATATCGATACTTTAGAGAGAAGTAGTTATGTTTATTTCCAGTGATGGTCCTTGACTAGATGAAATGATATAGTTATTGATATTAGTGAGACTGGGAGTAGAGTTATGACTCCTCTCTTTAGTGTTTCTAGGAGATAGGGATAGATCTAACCTATTGGGATACCGAACTCTTAGTTGGTGTTACATCATGAGGATGATGTGTGAGCACCAATTAGGAAGATGGATATTTATGGATTATGTGAATCTCCAAGTGAATGCTTTTGCATTCATATGGTAAACTACAAGGAAGAGAATATTTTAGAGTTTGCACTAGTGCCAATAGATGCTCTTCCAATAGAACTTAGTCCAATGGTAAAGGATGACAAACCACAGACTTCTTGGTTGGTGAAATGTAGAGATTGCATTTTACTACGAGGAAATTCTTATGTATGAGCTAGATGATGGATTTGCAGAGTTCACAAGGTACTTTAGATTAAACTATTACTTGTGATTACACTAAGGTTAGGAAGACCTAGAGTGTTATGAGGGCAATATATCATTTACTCCTAGATGGGTTTGGAGTCACTTTTTATGGGACTTTGTTCTATATTTCACAGGATTCTATGGTTTATTATCTCCATTACGATACGGTCAAGCTTATGAGCTTGGCACTTTACACTTGCTTTTTATACTATTACTCCATAGAGGATCTGTCTTATGGACTTAGGTCATTTTGATTATGCTATATGTCATGGGAATAATAGTTTAGAAGTTAAGTGTACATGGAAAAATAGTAGGCACCACTGAGACGGATTCCCATCTTTGAGATGATAAAGGGAAGGATACGGGGAAACAACACATAGAGATGACCATGTACAAAGAGTACATGGGATTCAGGGGAGTCCGAGCAGTTTCTTCTACCATTACGGATATTTCATGTACATTTTCGAGGATGAAAATGTTGTTAAGGGGAAGGAGATGTCACAAGATATTTATATTGGATGTGAACCACCTTTGTAAAAGGATATCACATAGCATACTGGGGGTGTCACTTAAGATTTGGTAGAAGTGGGAGTAAGAGATTGATTTCATAACTCAAAAGAGAGGAGCTCGACGGTTAGGTGGCGATAAAATCAGATGTCTCTGTGCATAGCTCGCGCAAGTAGTTTCAGTTCGATTGGGCGGGAAAAAGATTAGAAAATTTGAAGTCGACGCTTATCTTTTGCTACAACGTATGCTCGCGAGCAGCACATAACATACACACAGAGATCACATCGGCTCAACCTCTCAACCCCGCCCGAGAGCTTCACATGTGAGTTCATAAACACTTATGGAGAGAATCTTCTCCTCCCCCCTTCTACTACCAAATGGCATAATGCCCCTTGTGATGCCTTGTGGCACCTGTGCCACCTCACCCAATAGGTGTGCATCCATAATATGACATTTTTCCTTGCCCTTGAAAGCATTTTCATCTTCGAAAATATAGATTAAATGTTCATAATGGTAGAAGAAAGTGCTCGGACTCCCCTGAATCCCATGCACTCTATGTACATGGTCATCTCTGTGTGTTGTTTCCCTGTATCCTTCCCCTTAAGAAGCCTCATGAGAGATCATCTCAAAGGTGGGAAACCATCTAAGTGGTGCCTACTATCTCCCATGTACTCTCCACTTCCATACTACCACTCCCATGGCATACAACATCATCCAAATGACCTAAGTCCATATGATGTATACTCTATGGAGTAATAGTATAAGAGGCAAGTGTAAAGTGCCAAGCTTATAAGGTTGGCCGTACCATAATGGAGATAATAAACCATAGAATCCTCTGAAATATAGAACAAAGTCCGATAAAAAGTGACTTCAAACAATGATAGATTGCCCTCATACCACTCTATAGGTCTTGCTAACCTTGAGTGTAATCATAAGTAGTAGTTTAATCTAAACTACCTTGCGAACTATGCAAATCCATCATCTAGCTCATACATAAGAATTCCTTGGTAGTAAAATGCAATCTCTATATTTCACCAACCAAGAAGTCTGTGGTTTGTCATTCTTTAGGTTGGACTAAGTTTTATTGGAAGAGCATCTATTGGCACTAGTGCAAACTGTAAAATATTAGTTTGCCATATGAATGCAAAAAGCATTCCCTTTGAGATTTAGATAATCCCTAAGTACCCAATTTCCTAATTGATGCAGACACATCATGCTCATGATGTAACACCAACTAAGAGTCTAGTACCTCAATAGGTTAGATATATCCCTATCTCCTAGAAACCCTGAAGAGAAGATTTATAACTCTACTCCCATTCTCACTAATGTCAATAACTAGATCATCTCATCTAGTCAAGGACCATCACTGGAAATAAACATAAGTACTTCTCTCTAAAGTCTCCATGTGAGACTCAATCTAACCACCATGATCAAATGATCTCCCTATTGCCTTAGATAGAAGAGTGCCACTCTATCTAAAGAGCCAAAATGAGAAAGTGAAACTCTCCATCTCTCTTTGTAATCTCTTCCAAGGAAAAGAGCTCTAGTAGTGGAATCTATTCCACTTTCCTTTGAAAGAGATTCTTTTGAATCCAATTGCTCTAGTCATCCATAATTGAGAATATGCACATAAGTTCTCTACACTTTTTCTTCCAAAATAGTGGAGAATCAAACTCCCATGTGAAGGAAAATTACATTGAAAAGTAGAGTAAATTATTTTTTTCTGAAATATAGACTAAGAGATGTTTTCTACACACCCCTTCTCTTTAAATGAAAACATTCTCGATTCTTCACCTATGAAGAAATCATATTTTCCTTTTTCTTTTCTCTTCCAAGGAAGAGTTAAAGTGAGATAAGCTAGAGTGAGATCACTCCCAGAGCTCCAAGCTAATTCCCTCTTTCTCCTTTCCTTAAAAGAAAAACTTATGAATCCATTTGCTTCTCTCTTTTATAACTAATGCATAATCTCTCATTACATACATTCCTATGAAGATGGAGAACAAATCTCCCCTAACTAATGAATGTGTATGAAGTGAAGAGTGGAGAAAATAAATTCCTTATAAGGGTCAAAGCCCTCTGCTAAAATGGTCAGCAATGATATGACATGATACCATAAACATATGTGTATCCATACTAAGGAGCTATCTCTGAAACCATCCTCTGGGCATAATGCCCCTTGTGATGCCATGTGGCACCTGTGCCACCTCACCCAAGAGGGTGTGCATCCATAATATGACAATTTTCAACACATGCAAAGTGGAGGGTTGTTCACTATTTTTTATGCTTGAAATGGAGTTGCTGCTAAGGGAGTTCATCTTATCCTCTTCATTCACCATGCTTGTAAAACTCCCAAGAGATTGTGGAATTAATCGATTTCCAATCCTTGATGAATTTATGGATGAATGCACTTGGTCTATGGCTAATTCTAAACACACTTGTTCCATTCAAAGAGGAAATATGAGGATTTATTCTAGAAACAATCACTGATCTAACAAGTGAATATTCTTTGTTGTGCTTAGAAGGGCAAGCTTTTGCTCACATTAACAATCGACGTTTGTTGTTACTACTCTCTCTCTCTCTCTCTCTCTCTCTCTCTAGCTGATGTAGAGCATATATATTTATGCCCATTTTCACATAGTGATAAAAAAAGAGTTATGAGCCAAGGGCACATGGCACAGAAACATCACCTTAGACATTTGGACTGCAAGTTCAAGGTACAAAGATTGGCATATGAGTATCTATGTATTTGTATGTGATATTTTGTGTGTATGGTTGTCTAGTCATGCGTTTTTAATTGTAAATGCATTTGAATATAGATGTACATATGCATTTATACTAGTTCGTTGTGTGTGTAAAAACATATGCATGTGGCTACCTATGTATGTGGATGTGATTGTCTATGAATGCCTATATGTGTGGTGCATGTAGCTATGTATGTCATGGATGTGGTTACCAATGCCTTTTGGTTGTTGAGTATGTGAATATGATTGTCTATTTTAGTTTCGTTGCAATTGATCTACAAGTGTGTTAGAAACAATGTTGGAATAGCATAAACCCCTAATTTTTGGTACTTAGCCAAATTTTGATCACAAAAGATAAAAAATTATTATCAGCTCATCAATTCGTACGTGAAGAGAGCTTTCATTTGGTATACAATATTCAGTCATCAGAGGTCCAGAAATGGTAGAAAACCTTAAGCCTTAATTTCTGTCCTGAAAGGATTTTTACATAATTTTGTTCCTCACGTCAAAGCAAGTTCTCATACTCAACTGATGGGTTAGGTCATGGAAGGCAACTTCATATGTTCAACTGATGGCCAATTAAAGCTGATCGTTGAAGTTTTATCATGAAAAGCTAATTTTTCCGGAAGTAAAAAGCCATTGCAAAAATTAGAACCTTCGCTAAATTTGGCATTCATTTTTGCTTTTTCGATTTCAATTTTATGCTTTTGGAGTAAATTACATCCTGGGAATCGCTAGACGCTATATAATGATGACCTTGGGTCATAATAAAGTATCATCACAAGATCACACAAGTGCTCAACGCAAGTTGGAGATCGACTACACTTGGAGAAGGCGTGTTCTACCCTTGCTGCAGCTGTGGAGGAGTTTGTACCGGCCAACCATCAGCATCCTTGCTGAGTTACTGTCAGTATCAAGTCTATATCATTTCCTTACTTGTTAGCTCACTAGTTTCTGATTTAGGGTTTTGAAACCCTAATTTCAGAATTAGGGTTTGCTGTAAAACAGTTTTAAACTGTCTATATTCTCTACACACACACACACTCACTCTCTCTCTTTACCTCTTAGGCACTTTACACACAAATTCTTGTATCTAGCTCTCTATTTTTGCCTAGATTCAAAGTTTGTAATCATCTATACACATTGTAATTGGCATTCGAATATAAAATAGTGTAGGTAACTTGAAAAATATTGTCTACTCTCTCTTGCTTTCTATCTCCCACTCATCTCATTTTGAGTATTAAGGTGTGTATGGTAAGGTTCATTTGTTGGAAGATCATGTAAGCCTGTGATTACTGTTCTTGAGGCCCACCCCACTTCCAACAGTATGTAAGATGTATACCTTGTGGTATCTTTGTTAATCTCAATTCTTTTTCCTTTTGTATTTTTTGCTTGTTTTTGTGCTAGAGCATAAGAATAAACCCTTTTCAAATTTGATGGTGGGTGGAAAGTTTCCATTGCTTTTGAGTAAGAAAGGAATTTTACCGCCTCAATTTTTGAGAAGGTGCTTGTTCAAAAAATCCCTTGTCCTTTCAAACTACATGAAATAGGAATTCTATCTGGTTGAAGATTCAAGTTTTCCGAAACACTCCGTGCCATTGCTCCCTCAAATCGTTGCCCTTCTGTTTTCCACAGAGAGAGAGAGAGTCCTTCCCCAGCTGCTTCAAAGACTCAATACTATAGAGATCACTTCAATGGCCATCTCATAGATAGGTTTCAATAAGCCATCCAAGATTATCTGCACGACTGGTCAGAGTAGACATTGGACAGCTCCGAATACCTTTAGCAGATTGAGATTGAGGGGGAGGGAGCACGAGTGCCTAGAGAGAGAGGCTATGCAGATTGCCTTCCAAATATGGAGTGCAAAAAGCATTTCGAATGCAAATGCCCAACTTGTGCAGAGATCTGACACCAATACAGGATTATTTTATAGATGGATGCATGATCACAGGCAGCTGGCTTGTTTCTAGGAAGGGAGATGTAAGGAGTATCACAGCTCACACTTAACCACTTCTTCCAGAACCCAAGGACCAGTTTTTGACCTGCCCTCAAATACTAGGATTCGGAACCTAAAAAGGGAGAACGATACCAACACAATGTATCTGGTAACAGAGCTCCTTGACATCATCAGCAAAAACATCCAGAGGATCGGAGCATGCAATGTACAGTCATCATCGCTTGCAGCAGAGCTACATGTATCAGAACCCAAGGATCAGTGTTTAACCTACCCTCAAATACTAGGATTTGGAACCTAAAAGGGAGAACGATACCAACACAACGTATCTGGTAACAGAGCTCCTTGACATCATCAGCAAAACATCCAGAGGATCGGAGCATGGAATGTACAGTCATCATCGCTTGCAGCAGAGC
>CM035428.1:126195657-126218157 GCA_020310875.1 Ceratopteris richardii
TGTTTGTTTTGAGAGTGAGAAACAGGTAGAGAAGACACAGCCCAAGCATACCTTTGATGCATCCTTCACCAGCAACTTTAAAACAAACATTCCCTTCCCCTCTGCAGACACTTCTATCAAACTGTGATTTCCACTTTCAAAGACATGGTTCCATCCACGTTTCACATATTCTGAAATATCATGGAAAGGATTCTTTTCATGCACTCCCTTTTCTATGAGATGCTTTGAAGTAGCACTTGCAAGAAGCTTCAATACTGAGTCCCAATGACGATATTCCCAACCTGCACACATAATTTAAAATATGAAATCAGAAAAGTTTAAATTTTCAACATGCACATCATCTAAATGATAGCTACTTCTATCTAGGAAATACAGATACCATAGTTTCTTCTTTAATTCGGTACCATGATCAGAATCTTCAAACATCAAATCTGAAACTGTATACGATGATCTGAACATACAGATGTGGATTTCCCATTTATAGTTATTATCTAGAAAAACTTTGCAGTAGCAATTAAGCTGATATACTGCTCTTCACTCAACAAGACGACCAAGGCATTACATCGACTTCAAAAAGCTTCATATGATAACATATTGATTATAATTAGTTTTTCTATTGTTAGGCAGCATTACTAGTCTTGTAGCATGTTATTATGTCACTTTCAGGAGAACAATGCTGATTCGCAAGCATGCAGCAGTCTAGGCTATTACCCCTTAAATACAATGCAGATTTTAATTCCAATGCCAGCAACAGAGGGGTCTTTTGATCCAGAGGGATCTTTTTTGTCTCCATTCGAAAATTGGAGGAACCCTTCACATCATGACGTATAATCGATAGTTTGCTAGCATGTGGTGGTGCTGCAGCTTTCAAACATGCGTTTGCACCAGATTTCAATAGTAGCTCCACGATATCAAGCTGTCGCCTTGTTTCAAATTTATATACAGCCAAATGCAATCCTGTCATTCCCTGCAAAAAAAAGGGGAAGGGACTTTGTTCGCCAACACTTCCAAATTGTGCCAATATCAACAAGAACATAAACTGTTATCATTAATGCAAAATATTCCAGTGTACGTGAGCACTATTTTCATCAGCCTATGTTATGCTTTGCCCTCCAATATCAATTGAATGTAGACCAGACTCAGATCACATGACAAGGAAAGCTATTATACAACCCAAGAACTCCCCTATACAAATCTGAAAACAAATGCCAACAATTAGTTCTTGAAGAATAAATTTCGTTTTGGATTTCGTTTTGGCACTAGATAAAATTATATTTCCATCTTCTGTTTCATCTTCTTCTTATACATTTATTAAAAAACTAATAATTATTAAAAACGAAAAATAGATTAATTACAATATTTTGCCAACAGAGTGCATAAAAGCTTGCCTGATTGAAAGAAATGGAGAGTGCAATAGAGCATGCTAAAACTCACACTAATTAGACTAGAAAATATTGTTGTTATATTTAGGTAGTGATGTGTGTGAACACTCTAGGACCGCCGGGGCACTTTTTTCCCTCTTTAGGAGGTTTTTTTCCCCCGGCTTGTATATACGCCTATTGCCCTAATGGGCTACTTATCTTTGTACATTCTCTAGTAATACATTCAGTATTGTGTGTTGTGCTCCAAGCTTCTTCTTCTTCCTTGTGCTGTTCGCGTGCTTCTGCAGACGTCTAACTCCAACAATTGGTATCAGAGCATGTCGTCGCTTCATTTAGGGCGCCGTCCACACTTCTCCGTTTGCAGTCTCAGAATCGCACGAATTTTGGTGAGCATACTCAGCGTGTTTTTGAGATCTGAGCTCCTTTAGGCCTCCGAACGCACTATCACAGCGCTTGTGCAGGCTATTTCGTTTTTTTGTGCCAAAGGTATATACCAGTTTCTATTCGCCAGTATAAGCGTTTCGAAGTCTGCTACAAGTCTAGTGGAATTCGTACGGGCAGTTCTGTTCAACTTTTTGAGGTACAGTCAATTTTCTACATCAAGGTATTTTAGTCACCGGCCATGGCTGAAAACAATGATGTATTCCGTATGTTGGCTGTTGAGGATAAGTTGGATGGTACCAACTACCCATTGTGGGCTTATATGATGCGACATGTATTGGTTGCAAAAGGACTGTGGAACATTGTGCAAGGTGTTGAAAAACGTTCTATCACACTTACAACTGTTACAACTACAGGTACTGAAGCTTATGCAGAAGGTGTCGAAGATGATATTTTGCATATTCCTGTTCGTGCTGCAGTTTCTGCTTCACCTACTGCAGAGCAGATTCGCTTGGATGGCAAAGATGTCCAGGCACATGCGTTGATAGCTTTGTCTATCAAACGTGCCATTATTCCTCACATTCGCTCTTGCAGAACAGCTAAGAATGCTCTTGCAGAACAGCTAAGAATGCTTGGGATACACTTACCACATTGTACCAAGCTAGGAATGAGGTTCGTGTAGCTTACCTCCGAAAACAGTTCGAGAGTGAGCACATGAATGAAGTTGATTCTATGGATAGTTTCCTAACGAAGATCAAAGACTTTAAGGAACAGTTCATTTCTGCCTAATGACGTTATACCATATAGCTCACTTGTGCAGACCGTTCTGAATGGTCTTCCTGATTCATATCAGAGTTTTGCTTCTACTCTTCGGTTGATGATGAAAGGCAATCCGAATGCCTTATCATTTGAGGAGTTAGTCTCTGTTTTGTTGCAGGAAGATCAGTCAAGGCAGAACATGTCCATTATGCGAGTTGTAGATCAAGCTTTCCTCGCTAGTCAGAAGGGCAAAGGAAAATGGAGCTCTTCAACTAGTAAGCAAAAATCTGCTAATTCTGCATATTCGAAGAAGGAAGATAAAGGCTCTTGCAGAACAGCTAAGGATGCTTGGGATACACTTACCACATTGTACCAAGCTAGGAATGCGGCTCGTGTTGCTTACCTCCGAAAACAATTCGAGAGTGAGCACATGAATGAAGGTGATTCTATGGACAGTTTCCTAACGAAGATCAAAGACTTGAAGGAACAATTGATTTGTGTTGATGAGGTTATACCAGATAGCTCACTTGTGCAGACCGTTCTGAATGGTCTTCCTGATTCATATCAGAGTTTTGTAGATAAAGCTTTCTTGACAAGTCAGAAGGGCAAAGGAAAATGGAGCTCTTCAAATAGTAAGCAAAAATATGCTAATTCTGCATATTCGAAGAAGGAAGATAAAGATGAGAAGAAATCAGAAAAGCAGAAATTGTTTTGTAAGTACTGTAAAGGGAACGATCATATCATAAAGAACTGTCCAAAACTAGATGCTAAAGAGGCAAAGAAGAAAGAGGCTTGAATGGTTGTTGCAGAGGCCTCTGCACCAAAACCAGAGTCTGCTAATCTTGTGCAGGAAGATTAGCAGTTTACTACTGTCTGCAGTTTTGACCCATCTTCTCAGTGCAGTGCATGTCTGCAGTAGACTCAGATGTTTGGTATTTTGACAGTGGGGCGACCAAACATATTACCTCGCAGCGCAATTTCTTCTTTTCACTCGAGCATGCCCCTACAGGGAATACTGTTACATGCGCCAACATCTCCTCTTATCCTGTTATGGGAGTTGGTAAGATCATTTTGACTACTCCTCATGGTAGTTCTTTCACTTTGTCAGATGCTTTATTTGTGCCAAGGATCAAGAAGAACATGTTATCAGTTTCTACATTAGCCAAGATTGGCTTTGTTGTGAAATTTGTCGATGACAGGTGTAGAGTTCATGATCTCTCAAATGGCGATGTGATTATTGCTTCTGGCATTTTATGTCGTGGGCTGTATAAGCTCATAGACTATGAAAGATCAGTAAATGATTTTGCATGTGCAGTAAATGATTCTTAGGCTATGTCAGATGCAAAGCTTTGGCATGCACGCTTTGGTCATCTGAATTTTGCTAGTTTGCTATGCCTGCAGAAATCTGAAATGGTATCCTCCTTGCCCAAACTTGAGGCACCTGGAAAACATGTTTGTGAAGCCTGTATTTTGAGCAAAATGTAGCCTTCGTCCTTTCCAAAAGATGGTTCAGTTCGGGCTACTCAGAAATTGCAGCTTGTACATAGTGATGTCTGTCGTCCTATGCAGACATCTTCTTTTGGGAATTATCTTTACTTCGTGACCTTCATCGATGATTTTTCCAGGCATGCATGGGTATATCCATTGAAGGCAAAGTCTGAAGTAATCATGTGCTTCAAACAGTTTTTGGTTTTGGCTGAAAATCTGTCAGCATGTAAAATGGGCACCCTCCGTTCTAATCGAGGGGGGGAATATATGTCTTCTGATTTTAATGCATTTTTGGCTGAACGTGGGATAAAACACCAGTGTACAGTGCCGTATACACCTCAACAGAATGGAGTTGCTGAACGAAAGAACAGGTCACTCATGGAGATGGCGAGGTGTATGGTCAAGAGTCAGGCTTTACCACATAGTTTCTGGCTTGAGGCTGTCATGTGTGCAACATATGTACTGAACAGGTGTCCCACTAAAGCGTTGCAGTCTATCACTCCATATGAGGCTTGGCATGACTACAAGCCATCTGTTGCTTATCTGTGTGTTTTTGGTTGTTTGGCATATGCATTAGTGCCTGAACAACATCGCAAAAAATTGGATGATAAAGCAATAAAATGTATTTTTGTTGGATACAGTTCTGAAAGTAAAGGCTATCGTCTTCATATCCACAGACTAAACGCATTCTGGTTAGCCGTGATGTTTTTGTGGAAGATGCTATTCAGCCATTGCTTTCATGTACTAAGGAGACATCTGTTAGCTCCAAAGACATGTATGATACTTTGCTTCCTCTTTTTTACAGGTGGACAGTCTAGTGCTGGTCCCAATGAGGCAACTTCTCAGCCTTTGCAGGTTTCATGTGATGATGCAGATAATTCCATTTCTGATGGAGATGTACATGATGCACTTACTGATGAGAGAGCTAATATTGAGCAAGCAAGAACTATGCCAAAATGGGTGGTGCAGACCTTGCTTGACAGCAAATTAGATGCACCTCTATCATATCGTACTCGTTCAGGCTCTCATAGTGCCTCTTTTGCATCAGATTGCTATGATATGGATGCATCTAGTCTCTGTGATTAGAATGAGCCTGTTTCGTTTGATGAAGCACAAAATTCAGAAAATTGGATGACTGCTATGCAATCTGAATATGATGCTATAATGAAGAATGGTACTTGGTATTATGTGACTTGCCTCTTGGCAAGAAGGCCATTGGCACTAAGTGGGTATACAAGCTGAAGCGTAAACCTGATAGTACAGTTGACACCTGATAGTACAGTTGACAGGTATAAGTCTAGGCTTGTTGCAAAGAGTTACGCGCAAGAAATAGGCATTGATTTTGATGAGACCTTTGCACCTACATGCCGTATGACTATTGTTCGGAGCATTTGTGCACTTGCATCCCATCATGGTTGGTGAATGGTGACTTGCATGAAGAAGTGTATGTTTGTCAGCCCCGTGGCTTTGTGCAGAAAGGGCATGAAAACCAGGTGTGCAGGTTAAAGAAGGCATTATATGGTTTAAAGCAAGCACCACGTGCTTGGTATGAGAAGATACATGCCTATTTGATTGCACATGGTTTTGAGAACAGTCCAACTGAAAGCACCTTATATGTTAAGCGTGCTAATGATGTGCTTCTAATCATTGTTGTCTATGTTGACGACATGCTGCTCACTGGTCCTATTGAGAAGCATATTGCTGATTTTAAGGCTGATTTGCATGCCTCATTTGAGATGTCTGATTTGGAGCATTTGCATCACTATTTGGGCATTCAGTTTATGCAAGTTGATGGTGGGATGGCTTTGTGTCAAACGAAATACATTGACACATTATTGCAACATTTTGGCCTTGAAGACTGTAAGCCTATTGCCACTTCTGTGGAGACAGGTTTACGATTGAGCTTTCATGATGCTGGAGATGCATTTGATGTTGTTCTCTATCAGCAGGCTGTTGGATGCTTGATTTACTTATGCATTACTTGGCCAGATATTCAGTTTGCTGTCTCACATATGAGCAGGTTTATGCATTGCCAAGGAGTGAAGCATTGGCAGGCGGTTAAGCGCATCTTTCGCTACTTGAGTGGTACTCGACTACTTGGGTTGTTTTATACCAAGGGGGGATCACTACCGCTAGATTTGCATGCTTTTTCTGACTCTGATTGGATGCTTGAAGACTGTAAGCCTATTGCCACTCCTATGGAGACAGGTTTACGATTGAGCTTTCATGATGCTGGAGATGCATTTGATGTTGTTCTCTATCAGCAGGCTGTTGGATGCTTGATTTACTTATGCATTACTCGGCCAGATATTCAGTTTGCTGTCTCACATATGAGCAGGTTTATGCATTGCCAAGGAGTGAAGCATTGGCAGGCGGTTAAGCGCATCTTTCGCTACTTGAGTGGTACTCGACTACTTGGGTTGTTTTATACCAAGGGGGGATCACTACCGCTAGATTTGCATGCTTTTTCTGACTCTGATTGGGCTAGTTGCTATGACACTCGTTTGTCCACTAGTGGCTTTCGCTTCATGCTTGGTAGCTCATGTATATCTTGGTTGAGCAAGAAGCAGCCTACGGTGGCCACTTCCAGTTGTGAGGCTGAGTATAGGGAAGCTTTCACAGCGACTGTTGAGTGTGTGTGGCTCAGACGCCTTATGGCTGATTTGGGTGATGGTCAGTCTTCTGCCACCACCATCTTCACTGACAGTCAGAGCGCATTGGAAGTTGCGAGGAACCCAGTATTCCATGCTCACACTAAGCACATTGAGGTGCATTATCGTTATGTCAGGGAGAGGTTCTCTGCTCGGGAGATCAGCTTGGCATATGTGCCCACGCAGGAGAACATTGCAGACCTTTTCACGAAGGCTCTGCCTAGGGAGAAGTTTGAAGCTTCCCGCAAAGCTTTGGGCTTACTTCCTTTTGTGGAGTGATTTCCACATAGCTTGGCACTTCCTTATACATGAGTGCAAGCTACTTGTTCACCGCATCACTCCCAAGGGGGGATTTGTTAATATATTTAGGTAGTGATATGTGTGAACACTCTAGGACCGTCGGGGCACTTTTTTCCCTCTTTAGGAGGTTTTTTTTCCCAGCTTGTATATACGCCTATTGCCCTAATGGGCTACTTATCTTTGTACATTCTCTAGTAATAAATTCAGTATTGTGTGTTTTGCTCCAAGCTTCTTCTTCTTCCTTGTGCTGTTCGCGTGCTTCCGCAGACGTCTAACTCCAACAAATATCAGAGAAGCGAAGCTTTAGGTGTGGTTGTACATAGGTCCATTACATGCATTCATTCATTTTTATTTTCTGAGTCTAAGTAATTAAGGTTACTTAAGAATAGATAGCTTTAGGTGTGGTTGTACAAAGGTCCATTACATGCATTTATTCATTTTTATTTTCCTAGAAGGTTTACTTCTTTTCCATAGAGTTGGAAAAAAGGAAGCTATACCTCTGGTTAACATTTCCAACCATAAATCCAAAGCATAAAACTTTAACCTTTCTTGTGTGCATGATAAAACTTCTTTAACATGCATACTCAAAATATCTTGTAGAATGAGTTGCATGAGTTTCATTCTACTAGCCTGCATATACAACCTTGCTGTTTGCATGTACAAGTCTTGCGTTTTGCATACGCTTTAGAATAAAGTATGCTCTTTTTAATGCATGATTAACGCACGTCGTGCACATTCAATTCATTCATCTAAGAAATTGAATGGATGCTTATAAATTAATGTCCTTGGAAAAAATGCCACTTTGTGAACATTAACCCTAATTTCTAGTCATCATTTCTCACAAATGGTTTTGGTCGAAATTGGTGAAAATTATTATTGCAAATTCTCGAGGTACTCAATGAGAGCTATCTAACTATATATAACACTTGGCTATGTGAGTTCTCAAAGGCCCTCAAAATTAAAATCCTAATTACAACTTTTCAACATGCTTTTCAATAAGCCACGTGTCAAAATCTTATTAATTCAAGGAGAAACAGTCAAATCAAGGATTAAAGAATTGAACACCTACATTGAAGCTGCCACTTTATTAAAGCAATGCCAATTCAGCTATAAAAGTGAAAAATAAAGCTAGTGAAAGCTTTGAGAAGCTTCTTGCGAAAAATCAGTTGCCCCTCTTCTAAAATCTATATTTGGGGCACATAAAGTTAAGTTTTACCTACACACACCTCATCCAAATGTGTGTATTCTTCAAGTTTGCTGTTGTTGCTGCTGTTTCAGGGTTTCACACTTTTACACAACACATAGGCTGGATATTCCTTGTTCCACTTATTATACATTACTTTTCAAACTCAGACAAATGTTTCTTACAACTTTAGGCACAATTCTCTCATGTTATGTATCTAGCATCATTCAATTTTCAGTGTCTACATTATTTCTGTACATTGGAATATCCAACTATCCTAAGTGGAGCTTTATGATGATAAATCCTTAGTGTCCAAAGATTTCCGGAATATTATCAATGGCAAGTTTCCAAGACCAAGACAATTAGTTGAGGACACCAGATCTTCATCCAAGAAACCTGCTGCTCCACTTCCAGCTTAGCAAATGGAAGACAAAGAAGAAGAAGAAGAAGAAGAGAAGAAGAAGAAGAAGAAGAAGAAGTTCTCTCATCATTCACAGTTAACCCACAATAAAGCAACTTTTTGCATTCAATACTTTCTTTCATACTCATATCATCTATATATGTACACACGTTATATTACACACCCTTAGCCTACATACGATTGGTTGATGCCATTTTCATTTGTATGTAATTCACAATACACCATTGCTATAAATGATATATTTATACATACTTGTAAGGAGTTGGCTCCCTTCCTTGGCGTTCAATACAATACCAGGTTGATCTTCCTTAAACACGATAAATTGAAGTATATCCTCAACAAATCATCTCAGAAAGCCATTAAATATGTAAAGAAAAACCTTTATCGGAATGAGAATATAAAATTCTTTTCAAAATACGTAAAAGAAATCTTTTACGAAAGATCCAATTTGTGTAAACTTATGATGTGTGCATCCACGCACAGTATAGAACTAGCAACAATCACAAATGCAAATAAAAACAACCAAAGAAGTATGCAGGGAAGACGTTCGCAAGAAACCTGAAACATTTATCATTTTAGGAAACAAACAGCGTTATTAAAATGGATAACTCCTTGGAGGACACCGGCAACTGAATCACGGATGTTTTAGATGAAAACGAAATCAAAGAGCTATATTTTCTGTATCCTCTTTTGTAGAGACAGACCTGATCGTTGTAAGCGTTGATATCAATGGAGTTTCTTGCCTTCAGAAGGACCTGGAGCAGCTCCGTATTTCCTTCTTCTATAGCACGAAAGAAGCTAGACTGATTGGGAGAGCTATAGCTGTGGTTTTCACCATGCGACAACACCAGAGTTTCAAGACTTGAAGAAAGTGATATGTGTGCTGTATCTTCATCATTACCCATTTCCTCTGTTGACATAAGGTAGTTTCTTAAAATGACAGCAAGCAATAAACGTGTCACATATAAAGCCTGAACATAATGATGCAGTAAACTACGGGGGACAGATTAATGAATCCATGCAAAGATGTAAGAGTGTAGTGATATTCACGATATGCAGGTGACGATCATATTTTAGGTATCACGGCAAGCAGAGCCCGCATTAATCCGTGAAAAGGATATGCTCTCTCTCTCTCTCTCTCTCTCTCTCTCTCTCTCTCTCTCTCTCTCTCTCTCTCTCTCTCTCTCTCTCTCTCTCTCTCCGTTGGGACACTAACTAGCACCCCACAGACCCAAGAGAAAAACATATGAGTAGACACTCGCCTTGATGGACGAACGATCTAGCTCAATATCAGAGATTTCACAAGCTAGAGAATGGCATCAACTACGTATGACGAAGGAAGAGAAAGCAATGAAGTCACACTTGCAGTCGTCGAAACCGGCTAACGAACACTATCACTCTCGGAAACGCTGTTTCCTTAAGGTGATGGCGGGGGAAATACAAGGGACGGAAGCCACGTGGTCGACGAATCCACGTAAGACAAAAAATGCCGCGGCTCGTTACCAAATCCACGACTCTTTTTTTTCTTCTTTTGACATCAATTGGTTAATGAAGAAAGATATTCTACAAGAGACATAAACTACGAGCTCTTGTACAAGCATTTAAGCAAACTAAAGGTGAGAGGATGATATCTACATTTCATGTATAATCTAATCTAGAAATTCGTGTGACGACATGTCCATTTTAAAATTTAAGTAACAAATTTTTGTGTGGGCTCTCTATCGATGGATGATCAATAATATGAGAATGAGTGAAGTGAGAGTTATAAGTGAATCCCTAAGTACAAAGTGTCACCACATACGATTATAGTTATATGGGGAGAAAACATCTATCCAACACTAGAGTAAAAAGTGTCCATATATAGAAAAATAGTTCACATCAAAGCTACTCGAGGAACACATAAGTATAATAAACCCGCCTTAGAGCGAATGATGTGAACACATACAAGGAGTGATAGTTTAGCCCCCACAAGGTAATAAGCCTAAAGCTTTGCAAAAAGTTCAAACTTTTCTCGAGAAAGAGCTTTGGCGAATATGTTTTCCCCATTATCTCGTGTAGGCACATATACTAAATCAATATCTTCACCATGAAGGCGCTCTTTGACATAATGAGAATGATCCTCCATGTGCTTCATTCATGCATGAAACATTGGATTTCTTTCAATTGCCAATGCACTCTCATTATCAATGAGAATATGCATAGGTGCATAGATCCATCAATAGACATCTCAACCATACAAACTCCACTATAGCTATGAATAATGCCTTGTACTCAAGTTCACAACTCAATGTGGCCATAGTAGGTTGCTTCTTACTCAACCAAGAATGCATGATCCTCCAAGGAAAAAGCAATTACCACTAGTGGACACCCGTGTATCATAACAACTAGCCCAATCAGTATCTGTAAAAGCATGCAAGCATGGTTGAACATCTTCAAAGTGCTTCTGAGATATCTAAACATACATTTTACCACTTGCCAATGCTTAGTGCCAAGGTTTTGCATAAATCGAATCAATTGGGAAACTACATACTGTATCTTCGGTCTTTTGGTACATGCCTATATCAAACAACCCACAACTTTATGATAAAAAGAATCAAATGCATCATCACCATCCTCAATCGAGAACCTAAACCTTGTTTCCACTGGTGTTGAGATATGCTTGCAATCATCGAAATCAAAACATTGAAGTAGTTTCTCAATATACTTTGCTTGATGCACAACAATTCCCCCCCTCAACAGATACAAGTTGGATGCCAAGATAATACTCCAAAAGGCCAAGATATGTGACATAAAAAGTGTGTTGCAAGTTAGCCATAAGCATGCCAATTTTCTCATCACATGACCTAGTCAAGAGGATGACATCAACAAAAAAAAAAGCACTGTAAGATCAGCCCCATCCACTACAACATATGATGGGCATACCGACGTTGTCCATATCGACGGTCATGCCTCGGCGTCAGTATGACCATTGAAAATGCTTGAAAAACCACGGATGCAATATCGACTGTGTGAGTGTCGGTATAGGCATCGGTAATTTACTAGAAATTACCGAAGCTTATACCGATGCTTATACCGATGCTCATACCGAACCAAGAGCAAAAATTCAACATTTGCTTGCATTTTGAATGAAAATCTGCTACTGTCGAGTTCGCGTGCGCGAACTACATTCTGAGCATATTGTGTACACACGTCTCTCTCTCTCTCTCTCTCTCTCTCTCTCTCTCTCTCTCTCTCTCTCTCTCTCTCTCTCTCTCTCTCTCTCTCTCTCTCTCTCTTTCTCTACACACCTCTCTATTTCTCTAGATCTAAAATTTTGGTAAGTATCGCACATACTATAGCACCCTTTCTCTTTCTTTGTGTTTTCCCTTTTCTAATTTCTCTTCTCTTCAGTTTTGCAAGAGATTTTTGGCATGAGTTCTTTGGAATTTGACGAAGGACAACATTAAGTGGACTTTGACGACAACGCTCCAAACAATTACATCGAGTAAGTGATTGTTTTGTTTTTTATTGATATAGAATGAGATAGAGAGAGAGAGAAAGAGAGATGAAAGAAAGAGAGAGATCTAGAGAAACATAAAGAGAGAAGGAGAGAGAGAGAGATGAAAGAGAGAGATAGAGAGAGAGAGATATGAAATAGAAAGAGAATGAGATAGAGAGAGATGCATACATTCATACACACACATATGCATACACATACTCACATACATATTACATACACACATGCATGTTACATACACACTCACATACATATTACATACACACATGCATATACATACACATACATATTACATACTCACATGCATATGCATACACACATATACATACATACATGCATATTACATACACACATGCATATACATACACACACACTTATGCATACTCATACTCACATACATACATGTACACGCACATATACATACATACATGTACACACACATGTATACATACACACATGCATAAAAAAACATACATACACACATATTTGCGTGTACAAACACACATACATACACATGCACATATACATACACACTCACATATGTATACACACACATATGTGCATACACACATGCATATGCATACATACCCACACATATGCATGTACACACACATACATACATACACACATGCATATTACATACACATGCACATATATATACACACTCACATATGTATACACACATATGCATACATGCACATACACATACACACACACACATCACATATACATACACACATATACATGTTTTAGGGTTAGGGTTTTAGGATTATGGTTTTTTACTTTTACACATATACACACAATACATACACACATGCATACATATACACATGCATATACATATCTCTTTTTCTCTCTCTCCCCCTACACACACATCTCTCTCTCTCTCTCTCTCTCTCTCTCTCTCTCTCTCTCTCTCTCTCTCTCTCCCTACACACACATCTCTTTCTCTCTCTCTCTCTCTCGCATCTTGGTAAGTGATGTGCGTACTCTTTCACTCTCTCTCTTTCTCTATGTCTTCTCTTTTTTAATTTCTCTTTTCTTTTGTTTTGCAGGAGCTTTTTGGCATCGATTCTTTGGAGTTTGGCAAGAGACGATGTTGATTGGGCTTTGAGGAGAGCGATCAAAAGAATTACATCAATGTAAGTGATTGTTTTGTTCTTTATTATAAATAGAGATAGATAGATAGAGAGAGAGAGAGAGAGATGAAAAGGAGAGAGAATGAGAGAGAGAGAGAGAGAAAGAGGGAGAGAGATGAAAGAGAGAGAGAGAGAGAGAGATAGATAGAGAGAAAGAGGGAGACATAGAGATAAATACACACATGCATACATATTACATACACATATGCATATGCATACATACACACACACATATATATATGCACACACACATGCATACACACATACACACATGTGACATATACATACATACATAAGCATGTTTTAGGGTTAGGTTTTTAGGATTAGGGTTTTTGGCTTTTACATATATACACACATGCATACACACATATACACATATAAACACATAATACATATACACATACACATATATATACACATGCATACACACATACACACATACACACATACATACATACACACACACACACACACACACACACATATATATATATATATATATATATATATATATATATATATATATATATATATATATATATATATATATATATATATATATATATATATATATATATATATATATATATATACATGCATACACACATACACATATGTGACATATACATAGACACATATGCATGTTTTAGGGTTAGGGTTTTAGGATTTTGTATTGCATATATATATATAGAGAGAGAGAGACATGCACACACACATACACAGATGTACATATACATACACACATATGCATGTTTTAGGGTTAGGGTTTTAGGATTAGGGTTTTTGGCTTTTACATATATAAACACATGTACACATATAAACACATAATACATATACACATACACATATATGTATATACACATGCATACACATACACACACACACACACACACATATATATATATATATATATATATATATATATATATATATATATATATATATATATATATACACACATGCATACACACATAGACACATGTGACATATATATACACACATATGCATGTTTTAGGATTAGGGTTTTTGGCTTTTACATATATACACACATGCATACACACATATACACATATAAACAGATAATACATATACATATACACATATATATACACATGCATACACACACACATACATACATACACACATACACACACATACACACACACACACACACACACACACATATATATATATATATATATATATATATATATATATATATATATATATATATATATATATATATATATATATATATATATATATATATATGCACACACACACATGCATACACACATACATACATACACACACACACACACACATATATATATATATATATATATATATATATATATATATATATATATATATATATATATATATATACATATATATACACATGCATACACACATACACACATGTGACATATACATACACACATATACATGTTTTAGAGTTAGGATTTTAGGATTTTATGCATATATATCTATATATATATATATATATATATATATATATATATATATATATATATATATATATATATATATATATATATATATATATATATATATATATATATAGAGAGAGAGAGAGAGAGAGAGAGAGAGAGAGAGATGCACACACACATACACACACACACATATGCATGTTTTACGGTTAGGGTTTTAGGATTAGGGTTTTTGGCTTTTACATATATACACACATGCATACACACATATACAAATATAAACACATAATACATATACACATACACATATATATACACATGCATAGACAGATACACATATATACATGTTTTAGGTCTAGGTCTTCAGGATTAGGGTTTTAGGGTTTTTACATAGATACATATATGCAACCATGCACATAGAGCTTGCTTAATTCCCTATAAAGAATTACATAAGTGGCAAACCATATGCTCTTGACCTTTGATGGAAAATTGAGGAGGTTGCTTCACATAGATCTGTTCTTGCAGATCACCATTAAAAAAAAAAATGGTTTGATATCCAATTGATGCACTTTCCAACCAAGATGGGCATCCAATGCAATCAAATAATGAATGGATTCATGTGTGAAGTAGGTGCAACAGTTTCCTCATAATCAATGCCATAATTTCGCACATGACCTTTTGCAACTATTCTAGTTTTGTAAAAATCAATCTTGTAAGCCCACTTAGTATCAATGTCATTCTTACCTTTTGGCAATTCACATAACTCCCAAGTACAATTTTTGTTAATAGAATCCAATTGTAAATTGCATTATGCTCATCCAATTTCAATCATCACACACATCTTCAAAAGTGAGTGGCTCTTCATTACATGTAGTTGCAATACGAGATACATCCACAAAGTCACTTGATGCATGGGGAGAGCTTGATCTTGTTCTACCAAGTAAAGCAACATGCTATCTTACAATGTTCTTTGCAACCATTTTGGCATACATTGTGCACCCTTGATATACATGTGTTCCTCATGTAATACATCATCAAATTTACATCATAATTAGGTAGAATATCATGCTGAATTTCAGCCATATGTGGCTATAAATTTTGGAAAGTTTCAGTCATATTTGGCTATAAATTTTCAATCATATTTGGATGATTTTTTTAGCCATATTTCTTTGCAAATTTCTCAAATTTTTAGCCATGTTTGGCTGGAATTTTTTACCAAATTCGATTGAAAAAAATTAGCTCTTTGAGCCTCATTCGGATGGCCCACATGTCCATAGTCAAGCATACCACTTTTGAAACAAAGGCATGAGTGTATCAGACACATCTTTTGAGCTAATTGATGACTGAAATTTACATTCAAGTAAAAAATAATGGAATTTTCGACGAATACCACATCTATACGTATCTATCAATGGATGGCGTAAGCAATAACCTTTCCTCTCACTACTATATCCAATAAATATATATCTCTTTGCCTTTTCATCAAGTTTGTGATGTTGTTGCGATATCACAAGAGCATATACCAAACAACAAAATATGTGCATATTGTTGATATATTTAGGTAGTGATGTGTGTAAACACACTAGGACCGCCTGGGGCACTTTTTTCCCTCTTTAGGAGTTTTTTTCCCCCGACTTGTATATACGCCTATTGCCCTAAGATGCTGCTTATCTTTGTACATTCTAGTGGTAATACATTCAATATTGTGTGTTGTGCTAAAAGCTTCTTCTCCTTCCTTGTGTTGTTCATGTGCTTCCGCAGATGTCTAACTCCAACAATTGGTATCAGAGCATGTCGCTGCTTCATCTAGGGTATCGTGGATACCCCTTCGGTCATAGTAAATTTGGTATGTATACTCAGAGTGTTTTAGAGATCAAAAGGACTTCACTTTGTGGTGCCGAAATCGTGATCTAAGCTCGTTTTGGCCCACGAACGCATTATCGCAGTGCTTGTGTAGGCTATTTTGTCTTTTCGTGCCAAAGATATATACCAATTTTGGTTCACCCATATAAGCTTCTCGAAGTCTACTAGAAGTCTAACAGAACTTGTTTAGGTAGTTCTGTTCAACTTTTTCAGATACAATCATTTTTCTGCATCAAGGTATTTTAGTTAGTGGCCATGGCTGAAAGCAGTGATGTATTCCGTGTCTTGGATGTTGAGGATAAGTTGGATGGTACCAATTATCCATTGTGGGCTTATATGATGCGACATGTATTAGTTGTAAAAGGACTGTGGAACATTGTGCAAGGTGTTGAAAAACATCCTATTACACCTGCAAATACAGGTATTGAAGTTGATGAAGATGGCGTTGAAGATGTTGATATTAGATTCGTGGTCGTGTTGCGGGTCCTATTGCACCTACTATAGAGCAAATTCATTGGGATGGCAGAGATGCTCAAGCACATGCATTGATAGCTTTGTCTGTCAAACATGCCATTATTCCTCACATTCGCTCAAGCTACGGATGCTTGGGATACACTTACCACACTGTACCAAGCTAGGAATGAGGCTCGTGTTGCTTACCTCCGAAAATAGTTGGAGAGTGAGCACATGAATGAAGGTGGTTCTATGGAAAATTTTTTGACAAAGATCAAGGATTTGAAGGAACAATTGATTTTTGCTGATGAAGTCCTTCCTGACAGTTCACTTCTACATACTATCTTGAATGGTCTTCCTGACTCATATCAGAGTTTTGCTTCTACTCTTCGGTTGATGATGAAAGGCAATCCAAATGTCTTAACATTTGAAGAATTACTTTCTGTTCTATTGCAGGAAGATCAATTCAAGAAGAACAGGTCTATTATGCATGTTGCAGATCAAGTTTTCCTGGCTAGTCAAAAGGGAAAAGGAAAATGGAGCTCTTCTGCTAGTAAGCAGAAATCTGCTAATTCTGCACAATCAAAGAAGGAAGACAAAGATGAGAGAAAATAAAAAAAACAGAATTGTTTTGCAAATACTGTAAAGCAAATGATCATGTCATTAAGAGCTGTCCAATTTCTTCTCTTCACTTGAGTCTACCCCTACAAGGAATACTGTTACATGCATCAACAACTCCTCTTATCCTGTTATGGGAGTTGGTAAGATCATTTTTTACTACTACTGATGGTTGTTCTTTCACTTTGTCAGATGCTTTATTTATGCTAAGGATCAAGAAAAATCCGTTATCAGTTTCTATAGTAGCCAAGATTGGCTTGGTTGTGAAGTTTGCTGATGACAGATGTACAATTCATGATCTATCAAATGGTGACATCATTATTGCTTCTAGAATTTTATGTTGTGGGTTGTATAAGCTCAAAGACTATGAAAAATTTGTAAATGATTCGGCATGTGCAGTACATGATTCTCAGGCTATGAAGTTTGGTTGTGAAGTTTGTTGATGATAGATGTACAGTTCATGATCTATCAAATGGTGACATCATTATTGCTTCTAGCATTTTATGTCGTGGGTTGTATAAGCTCAAAGACTATGAAAAATTTGTAAATGATTCAGCATGTGTAGTACATGATTCTCAGGCTATGTCAGATGCAAAGCTTTGGCATGCATGCTTTGGTCAGCTGAATTTTGCCAATTTGCTATGCCTTCAAAAATTTGAAATGGTGTCCTCTTTGCCCAAACTTGAGGCATCTTGAAAACATGTTTGTGAAGGTTGTATTTTGGGCAAAATGCAGCATTCCTTCTTTCCAAAAGATGGTTCAGTTAAGGCTACATAGAAATTGTAGCTTGTACATAGTGATGTTTGTGGTCCTATGCAGACACCTTCTTTTGGGAACTATCTTTACTTCGTGACTTTCATCGATGATCTTTCCAAGCATGCATGGGTATATCCATTGAAGGCAAAGTCCAAAGTGTTTATGTGCTTCAAACAGTTTCTGGTTTTGGCTAAAAATCTGTCAGCATGTAAAATGGGCACCCTCCATTCTGATTGAGGGGGGAATATATGTCTTTTGACTTTAATGCATTTTTGGCTGAACGTGGGATAAAACATCAGTGTACAGTGCCGTATACACCTCAACAGAATGGAGTTGCTGAACGGAAGAACATGTCACTCACGGAAATGGCGAGGTGTATGGTCAAGAGTTAGGCTTTACCACATAGTTTCTGGCTTGAGGTTGTCATGTGTGCAGCATATGTAATTAACATGTGTCCCACTAAAGCATTATAGTCTATCACTCCATATGAGGCTTGGCATGGTTGCAAGTCATCTGTTGCTCATCTGCGTGTTTTTGGTTGTCTAGCATATGCATTACTGCCTGGATAACATCACAAGAAATTGGATGATAAAGCAGTAAAATGTTTTTTTATTGGGTACAATTCTGAAAGCAAAGGCTATCATCTGTATCATCCACATATTAAATGCATTTTGGTTAGCCATGATGTTGTTTTTGTGGAAGATGTTATTCAGTCATTGCTTTCATGTACTAAGGAGACATCTGTTAGCTCCAAAGACATGTATGATACTTTGCTGCCTCTTTTTACAGGTGGTCAGTCTAATGTTGGTCCTAATGAGGCAACATCTTAGCCTTTGCAAGTTTCATGTGATGATGCAGATCATTCCATTTCTGATGCAGATTTACATGATGCACTTGTTGATGAGAGAGCTAATATTGAGCAGGCAAAAACTATGCCAAAATGGTTGATGCAAACTTTGCATGACAGCAAATTAGATGCACCTCTGTCATATTGTACTCGGTCAGGCTCTCATAGTGCCTCTTTTGCATCATATTGCTATGCTATGGCTGCATCTAGTCTCTGTGATGAGCTTGAATTTGTTTCCTTTGACGAAGCACAAAATTCTAAACATTGGATGGCTGCAATGCAATCTGAATATGATGCTATCATGAAAAATGGTACCTACTCTTTATGTGACTTGCCTCTTGGCAAGAAGTCCATTCACACTAAGCGAGTATACAAGTTGGGGTGTAAACCTGATGGAATTGTTGACATGTAGGCTAGGCTTGTTGCAAAGGGTTATGCGTAGGAAAGAGGCATTGATTTTGATGAAACATTTGCTCCTACTTGCCGAATGACTACTGATCATAGCATCTGTGCACTTGTAACTCATCATGGTTGGAATGTACATCAGTTGGACATTAAAACAACATGTTTGAATGGTGACTTGCATGAAGAAGTGTATGTTTTTTAGCCCCGTGGCTTTGTGTAGAAGGGGCATGAAAACCAGGTGTGTAGGGTAAAGAAGGCATTATATGGTTTAAAGCAAGCACCACGTGCTTGGTTTGAAAAGATACATGCCTATTTGATTGCACATGGTTTTGAGAACAATCCAACTAAAAGCACTTTATATGTTAAGCGTGCTAATGATGTGCTTCTTATCATTGTGGTGTATGTTGATGACATGATGCTCACTGGTCCTCATGACATGCATATTGCTGATTTTAAGGCTGATTTGCATGCCCCATTTGAGATTTCAGATTTGGGGCATTTGCATCACTATTTGGGTACTCAGTTTATGCAAGTTGATGGTGGAATGGCTTTGTGTCAAACGAAATATATTGACACATTATTGCAGTGTTTTGGCCTTGAAGACTGTAAGCCGATTGCCACTCCTATGGAGACAGGTTTGTAATTGAGTCTTCATGATGTTGGAGATGCATTCGATGTTGTTCTCTATCAGCACGCTGTTGGATGCTTGATTTACTTATGCATTACTTGGCCATATATTCAGTTTGCTGTTGCACAGATGAGCAGATTTATGCATTGCCCAAGTGTCAAGCATTGGCAGGCAGTTAAGTGCATCTTTCGCTACTTGAGCAGTACCTGGCTACTTGGATTGTTTTATCCCAAGGGGGATCACTACCACCCGATTTGCATGCTTTTTTTGACTCTGACTGGGATGGTTGCTATGACACTTGTATGTCCCCTTGTGGTTTTTGCTTCATGCTTGGTAGCTCATGCATATCTTGGCTGAGCAAGAAGCATCCTAGTCTGGCCACTTCCAATTGTGAGGCTAAGTATAGGGAAGCTTTCACAGTGATTGTTGAGTGTGTGTGACTCACACGCCTTATGGCTGATTCGGGTGTTGGTCAGTCTTCTACCCCCACCATCTTCATTGACAGTGAGAGCACATAAGCAATTGCGAGGAACCCTGTATTCCATGCTCGCACTAAGCACATTGAGGTGCATTATCATTATGTCAGGGAGAGGTTCTCTGTTGGAGAGATTAGCTTGGCATATGTGCCCAGTCAGGAGAACATTGCATACCTTTTCACGAAGGCTTTGCCTAGGGAGAAGTTTGAAGCTTTCCACAAATTTTTGGGCTTAATTCCTTTTGTGGATTGATTCCACATAGCTTGGAACTTCCTTATACATAAGTGTCAGCTCCTTGTTCACCGCATCACTCCCAAGGGGGATTTGTTGATATATTTAGGTAGTGATGTGTGTGACACACTAGGACCGCCGGGGCACTTTTTTCCCTCTTTAGGAGGTTTTTCCCCCAGCTTGTATATATGCCTATTTCCCTAACAAGCTACTTATCTTTATACATTCTAGTGGTAATACATTCACTATTGTGTATTGTGCTCCAAGCTTCTTCTTCTTGCTTGTGTTGTTCATGTGCTTCCGTAGACATCTAACTCCAACACATATGACTAACCATTGCATTTTGTTCCTTCCAAGACTTATAAAGTGTAATGTCTCTCAATGCTTTTGTATGAACATGGACCAATACATAGTTTGCACACATGACCTGTTACATCCAAAACTTATATGGAAGATGCTTTCCTTTAACCATAAATAGTGTCATTTCAAGAAGTGTTCTATTCTTGCGCTTTGCAAAACCATTCTGCTAAGCTATATATGACAATATACATTGGTGCTCAATGCCTCTTTCACAAATAAAAGCATTAAATTCATGTGACATGTAATCATCACCATTATCTGTGTGAAGAATCAAAATCTTATTGCAAAAACAATTTTCAACCTTATAAGTTAAAAATGTTTTAAAGCAAGAGAATGCCTCATTATTTGCTTTCATAGGATACACCAATATGGTGTGTTGTCTATTCACTCATCAAAAGTATATATATTTTGATTTCCTTTTGCAACCAAACAAAGCGTACTAGCAAAGCTTTTGAAAAGATTTTGGCAATCCTTTGAGTAGTGTAGAAATGAGTGACACATCCAAAATGATGTCATCAATGTTTCTCGATTTTGCTTTCAAATCCTTGATGCATGTAACATATACATCCATTGAATCATTTTCCACCATACATACATCTTCAAGTTGCTTTCTCAATTAAGAAACATGTGCTTCATTGGAAAAGGCATACAAATAAGCAAGTGTAAACCAAACTTGTCTTGAAGTAGTGCATGACCGTATGTGTGGAAAAATATGTTTTCTCACGGAAAAGGAAATCAATGCATGAGCTTAAGCATCCTTTCCATCCCATCTAAGTTGCTTGCAAAGGTGGAGAAGGCATAGTCACTGTTCTTGAAGAAGATCTTGAATTTATGACAATAGGTTGCATAGTAAAAGAACCGTAGGGTCACTTGACAACATATGCCACTATGTTGCAAGAATGTGCTTCATCTTGTAAGACCAAATTGAATAATTGGTCCCATCAAACTTATCCTCAACTTGAAGCATACAAATCAAGTCATTGTTACTTGCCATTGCACCAAAGAACTCAAAAGTAGCAAGATATGAGCTTCAACAAAGATGAAATGCAACTCACAAGTTGTAACTCTAATGGCAAATTTGACTACACAAATGGCTTCAAAAGAGGGGTAAACCATAAATGCACCTGGTGGAAATAATATTAGAGTACTGAAATTTGTATTTCTATGCTCTAGAACCAATATGCACCATTAAAAGTGTGTGTGACAACA